>JAAFCF010006596.1:1955963-2606969 GCA_013389785.1 Helicorthomorpha holstii | reverse complement strand
TGTCCTTCAAAAGCGTTTTTATTTTGCTGCTGGTTAACAGCAAAAAATTTGCGGTGAATGTCCTAAATGCCTGTTCAAATATTTAATGTAACATACAAAATGGAAATTGCCAAATTAACATTTGCATTAAAATACAGTCAACATAAACATGATGCCATCATTAAACCATATGCATTTGCACCTGGTTTTATGGTTTACCATCACAACTGACGTCCTTTATGTTATAGTTACTGTTTAATAGTAAAATGTATTTACTTCCCGCCTCCCCCATTTTCAATATAAATAACTAACCAGAAAACTTGGTTAACGTAGATTAAATTTCATACATTATCCTCATTCACAATGACATACGGTGCATCAACAATAATCGACAGTAAACCAACATTTTGTAACAAAAAGGTTTTCAGATGTTCAAATCTATTTGAAACTGTGTCACCAAATGTGTTCAAATTAAAACATAAAAATTTGCCATTTTTGGCTACACTTATAATACTTCAAAAAAATTAAGCTAAAAAGTCGTTTCTATAAGTAACGCATCCCCTGCTTGTACTATTCAAAAATAAACATCCACAAAAACTTTCTTTACTTTTAAGAAATTTTTTTTTGTAAGTAGTATCCACAGATAACATATTTTAACATAGTTTAGTCATAACTCCTAGGACTGAGTTAATTACCATAATTTTACAGACTTTTTAGTGCACAAATGACATCACAAATTATTCAGTGCAAACTATTACATAAGCTTTTTCATTAGCACTTTTCATAAGTTCTATTGGTTTAGGCCACAATATAGTCAAACAAAAAAAAATAAAAAAAAACCACGGGTGAGAAATGTAACGCGTAATTAACAATAAGTTGCAAACACTGACGCCAACTCGTGCGATTTTGCCGAATTTTAGAAATCACAAGTTCTGATATTCTTAGCTGAATTATAAAATTCTTAGCTGGAATTTAACTGTAAACTAATATATTTAATAGTTAAGAGGTTCGGCGTGGCAAGCGAACATTTACGATATATCTACAAGCACAAATAATAAAAATAAAGCCTGTCAAATTAAACAAAATAATAATTAACTTGCCGGTATTTGTACAGCACATTCGTTCAATATTTATGATACTAACCTAAGTACTCATTTTCATTTTTTAATGCTGAACAGTTTACAACTGGTTAAACATAGATATACAGTACAGTAGGCTATAAGAGTAAGACATCATAATTGCCTTTTAACACAAAAAGATTTCGCTTCCCTGAATAAACAAAATACAATCATGAAGAGAAAATCCAATTTTCTAAGTTTTATAAAAATGTTCAGAATGTATACTAATTTGAAATGTAAACAGTAAATCTGATATGATTTACTCTAATAAATGCCATGTTGGTGAAAACACTATGTTTTGTATGCATTATTTAACCCAAAATATTTCGGTCTCCTCAGTTTCGTGTTACACGATTTTCACTGTAATTCGATAAAACCTCACCGTTACCAACTTCAGGTTAACGAATAATTCGGGTTTAACAATTATAACTTCAATGAAGATTGACTGAACTATCAACACGTTAAAAAGCAACAAGTTTTAAACTACTATTAACGTTTGTTGTTTCAAGTTAACGTTTTAAGTATCAAGAAGAACAAGAACCAGCTGAAACTCATCGTTTTTACATAACAATGATTCTTAAAAGACAAATTGTGTTAATATTTTTAGCATAAATCTATAATTATTCGCTACAAGTAATAGGAAAACTGTTTTAATTTTTTAATGGCTCACATAAACCATCATAAATATCGTGTTTCTCAATTAGCTAATTAATTATGCACTAACTGGCGTGAAACTATAATACAAACTATAATATTAAATCATATCAATCACAATGTTTTTAATTAACAAAAACATTAGATAATCTTGCAAATAAATTTACAAAATTAAAAGAAAGCTTTGAAGTTTTGAATAACGCCCTAATAAGTTGCACTTTGTTTTGTCATGTAAATGAAACTGAACAAGCTGACCTAAATAAGAAAGCATAATGTGTAGAAAATGAGTGTGCGTTGAAATAATTTGCTAGAAATGTTAAACCGGATGCTTCAAATCCGGTTCTCTACATCAGCATATACAAATAAGCAAGCAGGCATAAAAGGTTGCAGGGGGGGCGTTTCCCTTTTATTCAATGTAGGTGGCGCCACAAGTCTCCCTTCATGTAAATTTTTTCTCTCCCTTTTTTATTATTATTTTTTAAAATGCCTACAACAACTTTGGGTTTACCTTGAGAAACCGTTTGTAAAACGCTTGGAATTTCCTGCGCAAGGAAAACAAAACGATTAAACAAGAAAAATGGTTGCATTTTCAGCGATATAAGCATTAAAAATACAAAAAAAAAAGTCTAACTTGCTTCCACATCATTTTAGTGACTTTTGTATGTCCACCTTTCCCTTCATAATAATAATATTAACAATAACCAACTTTACATTTGGGAGTAAATAATGCACTGCAGCATTATTTATTCAAAAATACGAATTTAATACAAATAACAAATCGCTAAAATTACACTAAAACGTTGAGGTTACAGTTCATGCCGACATCAACTTTTTAAGTGTTACATGATCAACTCCATAAATTAATATACTTTAAAAAGTACAAAATGCAAAGTTTGCTCGTTAATTGCCATCACATTTGGGGCATACCATTACTTCCAATTTATATTAATATTAAAAGCAATTAAAGCAATCAAACTAGAATTAAAATTAATTGGATTAACAATTGAGACATTAATAATATTATAATGTCATCTAAGCGCAATCGTTTTAATAATTTTCAATCAAAAATAAAATAAGCTTACTTAATTATTCCTTCCCCAAAATAATTTTAAAAAAATTATAATTCGATCCACAAAAAATTATAATATTAAATCGCCAACTACATTGAACAAAAAAGGATATAACACTCCCCAATTTTCTCAATATTTACTAAATTCCGATTAAGAGAAAAAAAATCATTTTTAGACAAGTGACAATTTAGCCAAATACCTGGTAACTCTTCTGAAGTATCAGTCATACTACAAAGAATAAGGAATTGTTTGAATAATGATAGCATTATAGGCAGAGCTCCAAGGAAGAAGTCATTCATAAGTCAAGCGAACTGATTTATAAGACTTGCATTTGTCAAAGAATATGTGAGATATCTAGTAGAATTTTGCCAGGTAACTTTAATCAAATAACATTTAAAAGCATCATTTGATTTTTAACAGGATATACTGTAGATTCTAAAACTACGGCCCATTTTACAAGAGAGAAGCTGTTAAATGCACCAAAACGACTTTTAATTCCTTCATCTGGCTTAACCCCAATAGAGAATCGATAGAGTATTTTAGACTCAAACATTAGAAAAAATACTTTTTTTATTAAAATTGTCATGAAAACGGTTATTGTAGAAGACTAAGACAAAATTAGTACTGAAACAATAAAAAAAAAATTATCTTTTCTATTCCACAAAGACTTCAATCTGTTATTAATGTAAAAGGACTACATATAAAATACTAAATATATTTCTTTTAAATTTATTTGAAAGTGTTCAAATAAGTTTAATTCAGTGTTAGGCTTATTTAAATGTATCGTATACAACATGTATTTACCGGTGGTTAATTATGTTTAAATCATTAGCTGATAAATAATTTTGTAAGAAAATTAAGTAATTTAGTAAATATTGAAAAAAATTGGGGAAGGGATTCAAAGACTTTTTGATCACTGTAAATTGCAGAAGTGTCCGAAGACTTCAACAGAAAGAGAAGAAATGCTAAAAAATGCCGGAATAAGCACAAAATTTTAAGGTTAAAATCCAGAAAACCGAAGTCCTTGAATTCAAGGTCTTATTTTTTATGCTATTCTTCCTTCGAAGGTGGTCGGAAGTCAAGAGGAGACTTTAGCTGTAAGAAGAAGTAACTATACATTAGAAATAAGATGAGCTCACATTCTCCCACCCCTCCCCTTTCTACATAATACTAATTTGACATACCTTTCCATACCTTCAAGATTAATCTAAGGAAAAACAAAAAAAGAAATTCACAGCAGACAAACTCATGAAGTATAATTTTCAATGAGAAATAATTATGTAAAACGTATTAAAGTATTCAATGCTGATTTGTAAATTGGAATACAAATTTCAGCTTTAAAGAATTGAAATTAAGTTAGTTAATATAATCGCTTTTTGTGAATAGTTTGTGATATTGATCAAGCTAAATAAATACGTTAAATCGTATGCACGTATGAAAATATTCTGCTTAGGTTACCATTTAACAAGATTAAACAGTAGACAATGTCTTTGTAACTTTGTAACCTAGATTTCATTTTATTGTGCTGTATAAAGTAAAAACTAGATGGAGAGTTGATGAAGTAATGTAGAAAAAAAAAGTCGGTAAAGTTCAATGGGTTGGGATGTACTGAATGGGTAGGTGTATCAAAACAAAAAATACGCTATGATGATGACTCCCTGCAGATTCACTTGCCTACAAAACTTTAAACTTGATTGAATGAAACTCTTTCTAACCCTTTCACTACTACAGTGTGGGTGGAGCAAAATGTTTTAAAAATAAAATAAAAAAAATGTCAACCGCTTCTTTCCTATCAAACACGTGTTTTCCTCAGTCAGACAATTACAGTGGTGTTTACAATCAATGGCGCCTGGCCTTTCCGTATTCATCCAGCGGCAGCAGCCATACACAACCACGTGAGTTTGCGGTTGCTTGGATAAATAGTATGGGTAAGAAGGGCGTGGAAAAAGTTATGTTCGCTCATGCGGGAGAGAAGCGACCTCGGGCGGCAGCAAGTGTAGTGCGTGTACGGTGAACCCACCCCTCGCGTTGCTGTCGAAATCGTCGGCCAAAATTAGTAACAAATCCCCGCGAACTCAATTTTCTCTTCATGCTGCTTCTTCGAGGCGTTTAAAGGCAATGACAATGTTTAATTTTGGACAGTTAGCAAGCACACACCCCTCATTTTTAAACTTTTCTTTTAAAAATAAAACAAAATCCACACGGGCAAAAAGTTATGTACTGTATGTGTGTGTACAAGTGTTTTAAGTTGAAATAGTACAGATACTCTCAGCAAGTAATTGAGTAACCAAGGCGTTCGCCCCTTGGGCGATGCTTATACATTAAACAATTGCAATGCACATGCACGATACACATTATAAAGTAAAGTAAGCGTTTTACTCAATAAAACATTACCTGGGCTTTCTCGATGTGTAAACGACGGTCGATCCGCCATGTTTGAATTGCTAATGTGTTGTCATTTGCGATGAAAATGGCGCGCATAACATCCACCAACAGCACTACAAGCAGCAGCACCATTACAAGTAGTTAGCACAGTTGAACCAAGCAACGGCACTTCATCATTATCATTCGTAGTCGTCGTCGCAGTCACCCGTTAACACAAGCCGCCGCCGCACATACATACACTCGCAACCAAAAACCTTTAACTATACACGTTAACTTAACAATTGTTGTTGCCTTTTTTTATATTTTATTTTCTTATACTTTTCCCCCCCACGCTCACACTCTCACTACCTTTAAACTTACGTTCACATGTATCTTGAGGTATATTTGACTACGAAAGCCCCACGCATAAAAAACTGCGGCCCAAAAATTTTACTAATCAACTTTCATCGTACTAAATAAAGTTCTACCGGAGGGGGGAGGGGAGTTTAAGAGTTAGCATGAGGGGTGGGGGGATATTTCGATTAGGGAGGAGGGAGGTGGGGAAAACGTCATGCATACAAACGGCAAGTGGGCGTGGTCTACAAACATCCTCAACCTGTCTCTTTATAAGCGACGTTCAAAACGTCAGTCTTTTTTCCAAGCACCAAACTTTAAAACTTTAAAAACTGTTTGCTAAGCAGCATAATTTAAACATAAAAACTAATTATTAAATATTTAACACAATAAAATATATTGTTATTTGATTACAGACGCTAGTTAATTCAAAACTTATGAGTAACTTACTGAACGCAGCTAGTTACTTCTTATCACTTATTTCACAACCGGTCACTAGAGGGCGACTTTTACCAGCTTATATCTGGAAATATGCAACTAAAAATTATGCATTTGTAAATAATTGCAGTATTACGAATTAAATAAATACATAAAAATTTTATGAAACTGTACACTACTATATATCGAATAATACAAATTAACAATATAAACTTATTTATACTTTTAAATTACCGTAAGTTATTAATATACAGTAGCTATAAATAATTATGCAGTACGTAGGTAGCATTCCCATAATATTAGAGTTTACAGTACAATATGTAAATAAGAAGTTTTTTTTAACAATGTTCAAGGCTGTTTTTTATTACAGTATTTTGGCATACTGCTTACTATATACAGTACTCTAATCATTTTGTCATTTTAACATTGCAGACGTGATCGTCAATCAGTTTAATTATAAGACTTTATTAAATTCAAAATGTGCCAATTTAAATGATATTATGCTTTGACCTAATTATTGTTTTTATTTTGAAATGACGTTACGATTACTATTCGGTGTATTTACAATATGAAAATGTGTAGGAAACTCGTAACGTGCGACCCAATTCATATTCAAATGACCTAATGTCTAATGACAATGTTTTTTGTTTATTACACACAATAGTCAACATTGTGAAATGCATAATATTAAAAATAGAAATTAGCGTTTGTCGTCATAAATTAACGTCCTTGAGTATTTTGCTTGGCACATTTTTTTTAAAACTTTGCATTGTAAAAATAAACTTGTTTAGATTATGTACAAGTAGGGAGGAGTTTGAACAAGGTTAAAGTATTTCAAAGATTTAACAGGATATGCAGCTCCATCTACTTTCGTCTTTAAGAAATATTACAAATGTACCACCATTTGAATATTTTAAAATTCAACAGTGAAAAATTGACCTCGGTCTGAGTTTACGTGCAGCATCCAAATTACCACAGTTATGCAAAAACTGAAGAAAATAAATAATAAGCTATAGCAACTTTTAAAATATTTACATGGAACAAGTAACTTAATGTTATTCTAGTTAAAAACAAAAAAATTGAACAGATGAACAGTGTAACTCTTGTCTTCAGGGCCCTCCTAAAACAACATTTATTGCAACATATCTTAGTATAAATTTGCAGGCAATGTAGTACTTCAAATAGACTTTTGTATGCATCTTAAACTTTTTATTATAATTTTTGTGTACGTTGATCATTTCTGATTAACATTTTCAACTTTGGGACTACGAAAAAAGTATTTCATATACAGTTTGTCTAAAAAGTGTACGATGGGAGCCTGGAAAATATACAGTATTTGTAAATGTATTTCCAAATTCCGACAGGCTAATCATGAAATTGTTTTTCAATATACTGTACGTAAACAACCGTACACATTTACATTTTAGTCAGTTGAAAAGGACAAAAACAAAAGTGAAGTTGCAGTGGTAACTTTCAACAAAAAAAAAATTTCAGCAAAGTTATCTATAATATATGAAGTAAACTTATTTTTTCTATTAAAAATGATGAAATGAAATTTTATTATGTTTCAAATAAACACTTGTAGCACATTTAGCTATTTATTTGAATTGGAGCCCAATCGACTCATGTAGTATGTCTGTGTTATGTAAATATGTTGTACATAGAAAAATTAAATTAATTTACCTTAATTAAAATTCTTAAATCCCTAAAAACATTAAGCATGCATACTCAATGCTTTCAGATTCAGAAAGATGGAAAAGTCAACGTGTAAATTTTGCCGTTTCCTTGGTAACGCTTCCAGATAAACTTTCTGAATGCATCAGGTGGTGCATCCAGAAAGTCCAATGTAAGAAAGTACTGTAATATTTTCCCAAAGTAAACATTTTCTACTTTTTTTGATTTCGTACTGTCTTTTAAATTCAAAGGATTAATTTGCTATTCAAATCTATCATTTTAATGCACTAATAGGTGTAATTTTTATTATGACCATATCATAATATGTAATGTTCGTGACGTCATGCGTTCATGTAATTACGTCAATGATGTCGTCATAGATTTCATTTTAAAGCAAACATCAAAATGGAGGAATTCCTAACAGAAGTGGAATACAATCGTCTGAGCGAATGTTTAGATGTACTGTGTAGTGGGTTATCTGAGGGGGAATTAAAACATGTAAAAGATTCAACTACCAGTCATCTGTCGCAATGTTTGCAAGATGAAATAAAAGATGGCCGAGATTTGGCAATTGTCTTGCGTCGTTATGGCATCTGTGATGAAACGAACATTCAAAATGTCCGTATGGCCCTCAAACAACTCAAGCGTTACGATCTGCTGAGAATGGCTTTCTCTCATGAGCGAAAATCACGTAAGAGAGCACCATTTATTTACTATTTGTATTTTAATCGACAGTTTAATCAGTATCATTAAATAATCTAAAAGATGGGTAATGGTGGTGATGGCATTTAAATAATCAGCTGCTAGTTTTCTCAGCTGGGAGGAGACTTGGTTGAATTAATGTTTGTATTTAGTGTGTCAGTAGTTTGTTATGGCAATGATTACTGTAGGTGTCAGTTGCTATATCTTGCTTATTAGATTAAATAATTATTAACTATACATAAATTTCATTAACATTTTGTTTCCAAAGTATTTTAATGTTATTTAATTCGTAATACTGTAATTTATTAAATCTGAATTTCTAGTATTTCACATAAACAACTTTGATTTTTGCTGAGTTTTGATGACCTTATTATCCATAATAAATTTACTAATGTGAAATAAAATTCTTACCATGGTTTTATTTATTGATGAAACGATGACAATAATATAATTTTTAATGATATAACGAACTATGGCATAACTATTAAGTGTATTCATGAATTTTGTCAATTCGATTTAATTTTTCTGTACATTTAAATGTATATTAATTACTTTTAATTAAGTTCAAACTAAAATAGGTTAATTTAAGTGAGTTACCGTATAGAGTGTATTTATTGAAAATGTTGAACAAATGGACCTCAATATATTTTTTTCTTGCTTTTAGTTAAAGTGAACCTGTTAGAGGAATTTTTGCACCAAGAAAATGTACAACGTGAAAGGAAAATGTGTGAAGTGAGTTCGAGTACCAGTGAAAAGCATTCTTCGCCACTAAAACGTTGTTTAAGATCGAGCGGTAGCGTGGACACTGTGGAAGTTAATTCTTACACACCACAAACCCGAAAAAAACGTCGTATTTGTAACGAAGCACCATCATCATCCAATTCCCAATCAAATGACGTTCCAATAGAGCAACAACAGCAAAATTACGAGGATTCACATTTGTCAAGTTATCCAGCGGACACTGACAACGACATTAAGTCGCGATACACTTGCGGTATTTTAAATGATAATTTTTTTATTATCATTATCTAATGTATCAATTTAACAGATGTTCGGCTACGAGTGTGGGCTGAATATTGCAATCATGAAAGGCATCTGACTGAAAACGTTTTCTCCAACAAAGAGGACCCATTTGAGCGTCAGTTGGAACGTTTTTCTCAAGCCTCATCAATTATCCAATCACGAGAACTTGGATATATTGTGTGCGACATTAAGTTTTCTGAAATCACCTATTTGGATGCATTCTGGAGGGATTATCTTAACGGTTCTTTACTGGAAGCTCTTAAAGGTAATTTGTTTCGTTCTTTATTGATAAAGACAACATTCAAATACCCAAATGGTTGGGTGGGTGTATGTGTTTGCCAAGTATTCATTGAAGCTAATTGCCAACGGAGTACCATTGTTTCTCACTGTGTTTCACTGAAACTTGTATTGATTGTCTTAATCTAAATTTGCAATCGTGATTCTCATAATTGACAAAACTGAGAGAAACATTGGTTATCTTGCGCGAAACTCGTTAAACATGGTAAACTACATAAAATGGTTGACAAAAGTAAAATAGAAAAGTGCGTAAAATTTTAATTTGTGCAAAAAAAAAAGTATTTCCTGAGTTAGAAATTATTTGTGTGGTGCTCAAATGAAACAACAAAATAATGAGAAGCATTGTGAACTGACTGTGCTTTCTTTACTGCCGTCAACCGTGGTCAAAATTGGGTAAACATTGTTATGGAATATTACAAAAGTTATTTAAAACGTTCGTACCTCTCTTTTTGTTGATATTGAATACGAATTTTCCTTCTGGTATGTTCCAAAATTTTAAAGGAATCTCTGCGATGCACTCACTACTGAACTTGAAGCACTAATGGCTATTTGCAAGTGCTGGCAATAGCCCACCTTAACAACATCTACTGTACTTCTTCAACGGTACTACTGCACTGTAAACTACAACAAAATACAAAGGTTTTAAGGTTAGTAAATTTGCAACAACAAAATCAAAATTTTCAAGTCCGCAAAACAAATTCAACGATATAAATTCATATCTTAAAATTTATTTTTACGAGTTAACTAATAAATTTAGATTATAGTATAAAATTTGGACAGAAAAAAAAATTTAAAATCAAAAGTAAATTAAACTTTAAACAATGCATGTCATTTGATTTTTCTTTGGGAGTTTTTTTTTTAAAAATTGTTATGGGATATGTATTTTTTTTCTGTTGCCAAACAACAAAAGAAACTCTACTATGTGTGTATATACTGTATATATATGATATACTACCCTCCAGAATAATGAAGAAACTGGTGAAACTTCAGAGAGCTGTGAAAGGTGGAAGATAACGACGAACACTTAACAGAAGGATTGTTAAACCGTCCAGCTACTGCTACGAGTTTTGGTCTAGTATGTTTTATAAAACCGTTTTTAAAAGTTTGAATAATCGCTTCTGTAGCCTAAAAAAATATTGTCTTTACTTGTTTTCCCTCATGCCCGTATCCGTAACTTGTTCGGCTTTAGCTTAATAAATGTATCATACACGCATGAATTGTATGAATACATTACCAAATTTATTTCTTCTAAAAAGATAAAATTGTGATGCTTAATAAACAATTTGATCGATTTTGACGAGACATTATGGAAGCTGTGTTTCTGACCTTATGCTTTAAAGCTGAATTTTCAGATCCCCAAAAAATAAAACTGAAATTGGGTGGTTTGGATATATCATGCCTGAATTTAAATAGCTTCAGTATTAATGCGGATTAGGTCAAAACCATTTTATCACAAATTCTCGGTTAAAATATCAAATTAATTCCTATGGTGTTGAAGACACTCAAATATGACATGAAAAATAATGGTGTGTCGCCTTGATATAAACGTTCCCAGAACCCTCCATATTTCTAAAATGGAATCATTGTGAATTGTTTGGAGAATTTATAGTGGTGATGCATTTGGTGTGGTTGATTTTGTACATCTCGGTTTATAGGACAGTTTTATTTTTAAATGCAAATGACAGTAGCTAATGAATGTTCAGTATTTCCATATTTTAACAGTTTCATTTTTTACCCTACAGGTGTGTTCATAACTGAACAGCTAAAACAAGCCGTCGGAAATGAGCCAATCAAACTTCTTGTTAGCGTAGATGAGGAAGACTACGAGGAAGGACGGCACATTCTATTAGGGAACGTGTATTCAGATTCGGGACAAGAAATGCCACCTTACTACTGAATACGTTACATATTTTCGTTTTGCTTCATGTCGACATTGGTGTCTGCACATTGTGTTTTTCATTCTTTCACAATTTCGTTCATTAACCTCTGTAAATTCTCCTAATGCGTTTGTAGATTAAGTTGGTAAATGTCAGTTGTATGTTAATTTGAAATGAGCAACGCAAGAACCAAAAATTATAGTTTTCAAAAGTTATAGCGTCATGAAAATATATGGAAATTTATATATTTCTTTTCAAATTGTATTAATATCTATATAATAAAATATAGTAAAATATTACTTAACGACTCTCGGTTTTCTTCCTTTTAAGAATGTATTTGACTACTCAAATAAAATGACAGTTTTGGTGCTCCTTCCACGTCCACCTCATAACATTCATTGTGTGACCATTCGTCTCCGTTTACTACAATATAAATAAACATTCATCCAACAAGTTTTAATAGCGCTTTTTCAATTATAAAGCATACTTACCAATGGGTGTATAAACCGGAAGAGGTGAAAATATCGTTGGTTTAGAAACGCAAGTTGCGACAATTTTGTTCACACAGCCTAACTCGATTAAAATCTAAGAAATCAACGCAAGTTTTAAAAGTTATAAGTGCTTTACTAACCAAACTTCTACTCACATTAATTAGCTCGCATAACTGAACTGGAGTCAAAAGGCTTCTATAATGAGCGTACATTTTCTCAAAACTCAACCCAGGGAAGCTCATAATTCGTCCAAATATTGACAAAAGCAGTTGTCTGAAAACAGGGAAGTTCAACGTTCCATCAGGTCTCCTCCACAAAACCGGAATGAAATTAACTTCGGTTCTACTCCTAAATTGAAAGACATATTAATGAAGGAATTATACATTGGAAGAATAATCATAATTACTTTAAGTTCACAGTCGACGATTGAGTATTATCAGTGTTACTTGTAGATGCAGTGTCTAAAGGATTTGAAGGGGCCGGTATAAGCTGGAAAGACCTGAGTTGCCAGCATCCTATATGAGGCTGTGCTACATATCGCAGAGTTGCATTTCCAACGCATAGAATGCTCTTCATTGATACCATTTCTTTCAAATGACAATCTAATGACTGACTAGTCCTTCTTTCGGTAACATACTGCAGTTTTAAGTTCTCATATTGAATACCAAATTTTCCGCATCCATAAATTACATTATAGATGTCAGTCATTTCCTGAATTTCCGTCTCAGTTTGACACAGTTCTTTATAATGCTCGACAATATCGTTCAAGATGATCGTCTTAAGTGGCAAAAACCTAACATACAAAATGCACGTACTGTATATATATAATAAAACGGTGAAAGCATATAATAACTTACTCTAAAATATCCCGCTTGACGTTGCAATCGATTTCCATCAATTCGTCTTGATTTTTGTTTAGCATGCATTTGACTGTGCATGGCTTTATGAGAAGATAGTCTTGTGAATGTTGAACAGATTTGAGGTTTATGTCCGACTGATGCTTTTTCTGCATGTGTAATGCAATACGCGATGATTTAGATACTCGCCTACTTACATTCTTACTATTTGAACTTCCTGCAGAAACATCGTTGTTTGAAATCGACAAACTTTCTTCAAGTTTTTGCTTTTTTGCTGGCGGTTCCTCTTCCAATCGTTCAGGATCTTCAGTTTTATGATCGTGATCCATTACCAAATAATCAAGTGTTACAATCTCGTCTGGAACTGTGACTTCAAATTTAATCTACAAAAAATTTTTCAAAGTAAATATTTCTGATTTCAGTAATATTTAGGACCGTACAAAACTACAGATACCTTCTGTTTAACATTAAGAGCCGCAATTGCCAAAGCGTACCCAACTTGTTGATTGACATCCATTAATTGAGGCTCTGACATTTCACCAGCATGGTTATTAAGTTGATATACTACGTCACTTATTTGAGTGTAAATGTTTTCTGGATATTTTGTCCGAAGAAGATTAATATAGCTGTGTAAATACAGTTTCCAATTATAATTTACGATATTTTGTAAAATTAAAATTAGTTTTGAAACTACTCAACTGCGTCGACATTCTAAACGTCAAAGTTCCAAATACTGGCGAATTCGCAACTTCTTTTGATCGTACTTTACGTTTCTTACAGCAAACCATACCAGTGGATTTTAAAGAATTTAATGCTTTTATCAAAACCGAGTCAGGAAAACGTTTAAAAACATCATATAGTTGAACTGATAACTGTTTCTCATCACTTGTGAAACCGGCAATTGCACTCTGAAAACGTAATGCATTTAACAACAATGTTTTATAAAATTATCAAAGGCCTAAACCGGGTTACCAATATCAAAGAATAAGCCAGACTTTCAATAATATCGGATTCAGATGCACAATCTCTAATATCAGTTAATTTTCCCCAGTAATCTTTGGCGAATGTTATGGTAAACTTTTCACGAAGTTCCTCTGATTAAAATCCAAAAAAAATCACCATTAAGTCATTTTAACAATCAAATTAGAAAAAAACGGCTTACTTAAAGATGAAGGAAGAACAATCGAATTTGACGCTGGCCTAATATTCGATTTAAACTTTGCCATCAGTTGATCCATAATTAACTCAAATCTTTCTTTAAAAATTTCCTTGTCAATCACTGGCGACAGTAACTTCAATCCATCACAAAGTTCGGCAATTTTCTAACATAAAATCTTTATTAATCATTTCCCTAAAGATTTTTATTGATTAGGAAATTACCTTGTCTTGGCGAGCTTCGCCGACATATACTGAGATATGGTAACCAGTTTTAAGATTTTTTAACATGTAAACAATTCTTCTAGCACAAGATATTGCAGTTTTATCATTGCTGACCTATAATATACACGTATATCATAACAATTAAAAACATTGGTTAAAATACAATTCGCGCTTACATCGCTGTGTCTACGTAAAAAATCACGAATCATTCTACTAGAGAATCCGCTTCTACGATCATCAAACATCAAAACGTAAGCAACTTTGCCAAGCAATAACTAAATCAAAATATTGTATTATTTAAACTTTTCATTTCAATTGGATATTCCTTACCAGACTATCTTCTTTAGGATACCAATGTACTCGTTTGGATCTAACACCTTTTAGAGCTTCCAAATCGGTTTCGTCGTACATTGGTGTCCGCAATCTTTTAGTCTGTCGAGGTTTTATCTTCCTTACAACTAAAAAAATAAACAATACAATTAATTCACTATTTCCCTACAAATTTAAATATGTAAATAAACTTAATGAAGTTTAAACTACAAACCAAGTTAAAACCCCGTACTAAATAACTAAAAAACAACACAAACAAACCTGTGTCTTTGGTTTTTCTAATTATTGAACGAGTATGTAACTTCTTCGGTTGCTTCGCTTCTGGCAAAGCTTTAGCAAAAACGGATCATTAGCATGGTGTTTAATTAAACGGAAAACCTAAATGCATACTTTTATTTTCATGATTAATTTCTTGCAGCTGCTTATCAACCGCTAATCTAACAAGTCTAGTCTTACTTGTATGAGATAACTTTTCAGGGCATTCATCTATACATAAAAAAAATTATTAATTGCACTCAAACGACCGATTTAGCTTACTTTTCCATCGCACAGTTGCAGATTTTAATAAATTGGTTGGCTTTTGTTTATTGGCTAACGATTTTAGCTTGCGCGCCTTTGCCGCAGGTTGTACCCAGTTCCAACTCCGATGTAAATGTCTTTAAATTAAGTATTAGAAAAACAAACACAAAATTAATATTTCGATCTTACGAAAAAAAAGAAGAATCCAATCCGCCTGCACCCAAACCATCTCCAGGAACTACTCCGATGTCAACAGTGCTGGTTTCAGTTGGTATCACTGGCTTCATCGGAATTTTCTTCTCTGCAGGTTCTACTTCCACTGACAATTCGGTGTCGGTTGGTATATAGCTGAATCCAAGATTGGTATTACGACATACCGTCTCTAAATCTTTCCAAAAACTTTCGACGTCATCAGCAGAGTTAAATTCATAATTTCGGATAGGATAATCAATATCATCCGACACTTTATAATAACCGTTTGCTGACATTCTAGTATCCACAACTCTGCCTTTGCGATGTAAATATAAAAATACCTTAAAAAATAATGCAATGTCTTAGAAAATATTATATAAATGTACAATGAATTATAAATACCATGTCTTTGCTTTTATGTTCTGTGGGACCAAACGACAATAAACCCATGTAATACAACTTTTGGGCAATTTCGTAAGTTGAATGAATATACTTTCGAGAAAATAATAACTGATGACGGATCTCCACAGGTAAATAACAAATTGGTATATGCTTTTTAATGGGATGATCGATATACTCTTCAATCCCAATAATCTAAAAAAAACACATCACCTATAATATGTCCTAAAACATTCAATCTAATTAAATAATCATTTGTAATTACTTTAAAATTGTAGCAAACATTCCTAATCAAAATGGATAACGGCAATCTTAATAACAAATCACTCATAAGGCACCAGCCCTGTCCCCAACCTGTTTAACAAAATCATTTAAACTTTTAAAGAGCTCATCTTCTATCGTTTTGCCACGATTTAAAACTTACCGTAATGGGTTGGTAACGGTGAAATAAACATCTTCCATGAAGGTTCGGAAGTATAGTGGTATATTTTTGGCAAAGTACTTATATCACAATCAAAAGTTTCAGGAGAAATCTTGATGTCTTCATTGCCATCATAACCAATTGTAAGATAAAACAAAAGTTCGTGAAACAGCCGACATCTTATAAATTTTGGTTCGTAGCCATAAAAACGACCAAAATACTAGTAATAATAAACAGTGTATTGAAGTAGCTATTATAAAACAATTTAAAGAAAAAATGTAATTAAAATACCGGATCATAATTCCTAGCTTGACCGCCTTTCCCTTTCTTGTGCAAGTTTCTCAATTGTGTCACACTGGAATTGATATGGCCAGAAGTCTAGAAAATTAAATAGTGTATCAGTAACATAATCTCGAAATATAAACAAGTTCAAATTATACCGTACCGAAGTTTCAACAAGTACAACACTAGCAGTCGATTGAAACTTAAATTGAGCTTGCTCTAAAGCACTCTTTACCAGGGGACTAGAGGCATTCAATGAAGAGTCGCATATTAAGTAAATCTATAAAACATTCATCTTAGCATTTTACACAATTCAATTATTTAGTAACAAACCGATTTCTCTCTGTCTCCATACTTTACAACTTCAGAAATAACGGTTATGAAACCTTCATTATGTAGACGTCTAATAAGTCGTTGAAACGATCTCAAAGCCATTTTACCAAGTGTGTCTATAAATTGAGATTCTTGAGCCACGATAAGCTGTTATAATGTAAAAACAGAAATATACATTTGACTTTCAAAATTCTTTCAAGTGAATCAACTTACTTTGTATAAAGTAATGTGTGAATCTATCAACTGCGCTTTCCGAACAGCTTGTAAGATAATATTTATACGTTTTAAAGTTTTTAACGTCAATGAAGAAGCTGTAAGAAATAAAAAAAAATCAAACTTTATGTCATGCCTCTATCTTGTCAGGAAACATAGTAACATTTACTCACTTGCTCCGGTACTATTCTCTAATAAGAGAATTATATCTTCTAGCAAAGGAACCATTACTTTAACATCGTCTTTATTTGCTACATCTTTTTCAGGCTCATTTTTATTGATTTTTTGGCTATCTTGTTCCATCGATTCAATTTGTTTTCCATTTTCTCTTAATACATTTTTACGCAAGCTCATAAGTTCCTTTAGCTTCTGCTTTAACATCTTTTCATCGGAGACGGACTTTTTACTAACAGGAACAGAAATTTTTCCATCTAATAATTTTAAACAATGTTACTATTACAAACTAAATAAAAACCGATTACATTTACTTTACCTGATAAATGTTCAATTAACTTTTTAAATTCAACATAAATGTCATGACGACTATCGGTAACATAATTTTTAGCAATGTAACTAAAAAAGCATAAAATAATAAGTATTTACTTAAAACAATTCAACAATATAAATTAAATCTTACAGTGAAACACGCTGTTTGCCAATATCTCTTCTTATAGTTGCTACTAATTTCAAGCGCTGCAAATTATTGCAGATCATTCTGCTTTCCAAACGAGGGATTCCAAATAATTGAGAAAAAGCAATCACAGATGCACCTTTAGTACCAAATTTGTCAAAAAATTCGTAAGCTTGTTTTAAAATTGGCTTATCAATGATTTGCCTCGAGAAATCACAAATGCCTATACACAATTAATTTAATTAGTACAACGTCGATTCGTAACAACTTCAGATACCCTACCGATCCTGCGACAAGACGAAACATTTTTCTTATTTATATCCGGTCCAATTTCGTTAAAAGTCTCTTCATCAACGCCTTCTTCTTTCATTAAATTACCTTCCAATATCATATCCAAATTTTCCAAAGTAACATGATCATATAACACAGCGACGTTAATGCTTCGATTAGTCGGTATCTTTTCAAAAGTACGTCCTGTGTACTCAATAAATTCATCATACGTCATCTGCCATTTTTTTTTTAAAATAAAAGATTTAGTTTATGCAATATTTTTATGTTTTTAACAATAATTAATTAACTGGATAAATACCGTTTTAATTTCTCCAATTTTTCTCATACATTTCCTAAAAGTTTCTCTTTTAATAGGTCTCTAAAACAAATAAAATAGTAAAAATTAAGTCAATTATAATTGCATTGTGTATTGAAATTTATTAACCAATGCGTCCATGACAACAGGTACAAGTTCCATTCGCCCAGCTTTGTCAATCAAGAATTTGACGGTTTCTTCCGTTAATCTAACCAATCTCGGCTTATGCTCCACAAAAAATCGATTTAAATGTAGCATTAAAACACATCTCATAGTTCCTTCTTTAGTTCTATAATATCGAAACTACAAAAAAAAAAAAAAAAAACATACATTACCACGATAATGATCTGACTCAACTGATATTTTATGTCTTACTTGTTTATTAACAATCCCTTTGCTAAGAAGAGATATCCGATAATAAAATAAACTTTTAGCACAAGAATGAACAACAGAAAGACTGTTTTTACCGCATGTAAATTCACCGTGGTATCTTGACCTTTTAAGATTCAAGGCACAACATTTATCAGAATGTGACTGACAAGTTTACTAATCAATTTAACAGTATATCTTACCTTCCAATACGTTCAAGCACTATATATTTTAACCCATTACACGTCCATAATGGATCATAACGATCTCCGAATAAGGCTTTCCTTCGTAATTCAGTTGAGGCTACAATTACAAGTTTATTGCCCCATCTGAAATCAAATCATAATTATAATGTCATCATTAATAAAATCACTAAAATACTTATAAGACAAAATAACTACAGAACCTTGATTCTGCTTCGTCTAAGGACAATGAATCAGTTCCAATTCCTTTCACGATGGTTGTAATATTAACTCTTGTATAAAATGTTGCACATGATCCGTATACATTTGGCTCATTAATTTCACAAAATGGGTATATGTCCTCAATCGCGTCTTCCTAAGAAATTATAACTTTGTTGCTCATACATTTTGAAGAACATTTTTAATTACAAACACACGCCCCAAATTCTACTGTACATTCAAAATACCGGTACTGTACCAGCAAACACGACAATCAAAGTACAATCCAACAACGCAAAACCAAAGATTAACGCAAATACAACATTACCGGTATTTGTCAAAAACCAACACTTGTAATAAAGTATTTCATTTTAAATAAAAATTGATTAAAAAAACTTACAGAGTCAACGATAACCTCCTCATCGTCAACATTTACGGATCGATTGCTTACGATTAAAGGAGGTCTGGGTTCTGGTAATTCATAAAATTGAAAATCTGAATGTTGAAGACAAATGCCCCAAAAATACGCTTTTAAGTAATCATCTAATATCAGCTTGGGGTTTTGTCTTTGCTCTAGTCTAGTCCATAGGGCCTGGATAGTTATACCTGCAGTACAAGTTATAAGTCAGTATTTATTTGGAGAACATAATAATAATGTGTATACAGTATTATACATACCATCCAAACCCTCTAAAGCGACTTCATCTTCAACAATAGCCTCATAATCAATATTTATAAAATCATCATCCATTATAAAATGCTGTGATTATTTACTGTAATACATTATAATATCGTTATAAACTTGGAAATTGCTTTTCAGTTTCCAATCAATCGGCTTGTTTATCCATGTGCCTTTACTACCAAAATATTACATAAGTTCGTAACCAACCTTTCCCACTCAAACAGCAATTCCTCAGGTACGCCATCTCTTTTGAGAACGCGCTCATACAATTATGCGGTAAATTCAAAAGCACTTTGTAATATATTTGACAAGGACTACTTGTTTCTCGTAAACTCGCTACCTTGTAAAGATCTACATTTGGAGTTAGTCTGCTACAGTTAATATTTTAATTTATAACTGTTCTCCAACGAGGTAGCGTACCTGAAGAATGATGACTGTTAAGTGGCAAAACTTGGTTATGAACTTATGTTTAGTCCAGAAATACTGTATAATAGAAGTACTGTACATGACTAAGAGTTAAATAACTTTGGAATAGTAAAGAATAATTACGCAAATAAAATAACGTAACTAATACTACAAGGACACAACAGTTTATTTGCATTTAAAATCCATTATAAAAATCATTGTCATTTGCCATATTCGGCACCGAAATTGACTGTACAGTCTCACATGCTTCGAAAGCAATTTATCTAAAGATGGTCTAAAAGACCTTTAAGGAAACGCAATCATAAAAGAAAATTCCATCAAAATAACTACACCCATCAAGTTAGCACTTAGACGCTTTCTAATTCTTACAAGTGTGCTATTACTTAACATTTTACCAATCATTCATTTTTAAAAAGAAACTGCGTAGTAATTTTAGCATTTACAAGCATTATACTACGTTTGTAGTTTTAATAAATTGATTACCGACCTTGAACCGACCATTCATTATGAAAATAATGAGTATTCTCGTATGTTATATGTTGAAAAATACTGTTAAAAACATTAAAATATGGAATAAACGAGAAAAAAATAAATTGAAAATTGATTGATTTTATATATTTGGAAAAACCATCCGCTCACCATCCAGAGAAGTTACATTTGATCTTTTTCAATCGATTGAATGGAATCATTCACAGCCACAGAAACTTCGGCCAATCTAAAATAACAAACATATTAAAACAATTTTAAATAGCTCTATAAATAACATTACTTGTTCATCATAAGCTGATTTGCCTGTAATAAACTTAATGTTTCAGTGCCATTAAACTGAATTTCCTTCAACCTAAAAAATATCAAATTTACAAAAGTCCATTAAATATAATTGAAAAATAGATGATTAATTTTAATGATCGACTGATGTTATGAAGTTTTCAGGTATACCGCCCATAAATCCCTTTTATTTCAGTCATACTTCGTTTTTTAAATTTCAACTTAAATATTAGATTTTTTCGATAACTTTCTTTCCCCAACCATTTCCATCTTCAATGGGATGAGTCCATCATCCATCCCATTTATTGGCAGTAGTTGAGACTCGACCTCTCTTAAATACCCTGCCACTAAACGAAAGATAAAGAACAAAGATACTAACGATTTCAAAATCTTCGAAAAACTTTTAGATGTAAAAATCGAGGAACTTTCATCCAGTAATGGATTACAAACTTCTTTATGTGGAGTTTGACGATTGACACCATCCGGTATTGCAGCAGCAGCCAAAACCATTTCATCATAAGTTTCGTTTGCCTGCAAAAATTGTGACGCTTAATAAGTAACCAATAATCTTATTAATATATTTTCAAACCTCATCCAAAGAACTATCATGAACGGCAAGCATTCCAACAATGTCTGTATCAACACTTTCAACCTGAACTAATGTTCGCTGAGTTGAGCTAATGCCAAAAATACATCACTATTACTAAACAGTAGCTATCGTATTATTTTAATGTATTTACATTAACCACTGTCCAAGATCTTTTACCATTCCTTGTAAAACAGGAATACACTTATCTTGATATAACGAAACAAGTTCTTTTCGACATTCATCAGCCCGCAACCTTAAAAGTTACTTGTCAGAATAAAATACATCAACATCACATAATAAATGTTATACCGTTCACAATGGACAGCAGATTCACTAACAGCATATGCTGCAGCTATTTTATAAAAAAAAATTAAATATTTCAACCATTTAAATTTTAAAAATATTACTTTTTTGTTTTCGATATCTTTCATACTGTTGCCAACAGCTTTTTAAAATGCGGGCATGAGTGTTTGCATAAGCTGGGCTAAAAACCGGCATTGATTTTTGAAATGTAATCATCAATGGCAAATTTAACTAAGCCTTACCATTTGCTCAAATCATTTTGAAATGAGGAAGTTGCCTTCCACTGATTCCACAGTTGTTCTTTCACCACGACTTTCTCATATTCAGCCAAAAATCGCATTTTAATAACATTAAAATGCTTCATTACCTAGTACACCATAGAAACTGTTTAATAAAAGCGTTGAGTCATTACAATTAACTCATACTGTAGCACTGCTTTCTTGCTTGTTATTCAAAAGCAACTGAAGCTTATTTCTCTCTTCCATTACTGCTGGATTAAGTTTTCCACACAAATCTAAAAGTGAAACTGTTGTTTTGTGGCGACTTTGAAGTACCTTCATTTTCTGAGTAGCCGAAATGGATATTTTTTCAGCATTATCAATAATAGACTTCAACTTCAAAAACTGATTCTTCACTGTTAAACTAAACATAAAAGAAATCAACACATTAAAAGAATTAATCTGAATTATTGAAGAGTTATTCCACCTAACGTCTTACTTCATGGTTTGTGCAAATAACTTTAACAATCTAAATGTTAAATCAATTTGTTGAATTTGGCGCTTGACAGCATAACCTATGCTACACACAAGTTTACAAGTAATCGTATCTTGTTCTAGAGAAGTTGTTCCCGTAAAACTGTTAAACTCAACTATTAAAAAAAAAACATTACTTTTAAGAAATATGATACAATATTACAAATCATATTACTTGGACGAGATTCATAAATTATTCCTGGAAGTATAAAGCAGGCCAATAATATCGGTTTTTCGACTGATGTTTTAGGATAATCAGACATGCAAGTTTTAGCATTCACAATTTCGTCAAGAGATTTATGTTTAAAAAACATTCGATGTTTTTCAGTGACGACCTTTGTCTGTTCTTTTATTAGAGACTTGAAATTCTCCATAGTGTCATTTGGATTTGCATAGATAATGAGGTGACGACACTCATCAACATAAAAGATGTGGAATCTGAGCTTTTCCAGTAAGTTAGTTACTTTAGTAAAAAAATCATCAAACGACCATCTCAAATTTTGATTACATTCCATTAATCCTGCTAACATGGGCGTAAGGTATTTCCTCAAACCCCTACAAAAAATAAATCGTTGTATAAAAATAGTTTTTGGTGCTAAAGATCAAACTTACCAGCTTAATTGACAGGAAGGAGGAAGCTGATCACTCCACTCAATAGGGCCATTGGGACTATGCTGTATTCCAGAAATAATACCTGATGCTTTCTGAGTTGTTATTTTATGCCTATAAAAAAATCATTAAAATATGAAACAAAGCACTGTCTGTTTTTAATAAACATCTTACATTGTGTCATGATTTTTTCGTCCACCATGAGGCCGAAATGGTAATGCTCCAGTAGCTACATGATACAAAGTGACACCAATGCTCCACAGATCAACAGCAGCACTAAAATATTTTCTAGCTTCCTTATGCAAAACAGCTCGTTCATAAATATCGGGATGCTATATCATGTAAATTATAACAATAAATTAATTCAAATTCAGTAATAGTTAGCCATCCAAAATGGCCTGCGACAACTCTAAAAAAAAAAGTTCATTACCAAATACTCTTCAGTTCCATATAAAGACATAAACTGTTGACCATCCTCCAATTCTCGTGCAGCACCAAAATCAGTTAATTTATACACCGATTGATTATCTTTAGTAATGTATTTCATAATATTTCCAGGTTTTAGATCTCGGTGAACAATATGATTTGCTCGTAAATAATTCATTCCATCAGCTATAAAATATATGAATAAAATCAATATATTTGTATTAATTAGTAATTAGAATCAGATTACACGTATGCTTAAGAACAAGTAAAAACTCCTCTTCTGGCAAACCGAAGGTATTTTCAGGATCATCCAAAATAGTAAACAAACTACCGCCGGTGCACAACTCCATCACTAAAACACGGCTACGGGTCTTAATCTTGATGACAACATTAGTTGTATAAATTAAAGACAAATTTGATGTTAATCAAATAAGATTGGTTAAGAATTCACCTCTTCATCAATAGCCAGAAGTTTTACAATATTTTTATGATCTATTCTTTGTAGAACTTCAAACTCTCTCATTTGAACTTGATCCGGTCTATGTTTGCTAGCGGTGTTAAAAGTTTTGACAGCCACAGCTTCACCATTTTGCTAACATTATAAACAAGTACCAATTAATTCAGTTCATGGGTTAGCTGATTAATTTCTAATCACAAAATATGAAATTCACAAGCACTTAATGCAACAACTTGTTTTACCTATTCATGACAATCGATCTACAGATAATTAAAGTTAAATCATAAGTTGTAGGCTAAGTGATAGTTAAAATAATGATAACGTTTCTGATGCCGCACTTAGATGACAGTATCTTATCTTAAAAGTACAATACAGCCAATACTGTAGAAGTACTGTATTTCTATAATATTTGCTTTCAGTTAACTTACATTTCTGGATTCTTTCGATAGAATGACGTTAACGTTAGATCTTAGATTTAACTAAATCGTTAAGTTATATTTGGATTTGTTTGTTGGTTAAGTTGAAAAATAATTCTGAGTGAATAATAATTACTGGTATTATAATTACCGGTATTTCCTCAATAAATTACCGTAATCATAATACTGTACAATACAGGATTATTTATGACTTTCAAAAGACTTGCGGTACTGTATTACTATTACCGGTATATTGTAATAATATCCGTATAGAAAAATTACTTAAGTAATCAAATACTTATTGATAAATTATGTTTAAAATTATTTAAAATAAATGTGATTGAAATAATGCCGAGTAAATTAACTAATGATTAAATAATAATGACACAGGTGAAAAAGTTTTACAATACAAACCTTGCTTAAGCCTTGAAATACGTAGCCAGTAGCTCCTTTGCCTAAAGTTGCAGTTGTTGACCAAATATAATTGTTCGAGTAGTTAAAGTTAGAAGACATTCTGTGTTCCGTATTTCGATCAACCATGATTGTTATTCAACAGTAGATTAAATAACATAACACATTTAACTCTCATAGAGACATAAACATCGACTCAACCAAAAGCATGACCCGAATCACATGAATTGTGTCATATGACTGGAAGATTTACAAAATTATAAATCTGAAAATCTCAAATTTGCAATTCCACTTTTTTATTTTAATTTCTAATTCGTTTTTATTTTTTAAAGAAAACCTAATTACCCGGTATAATTAAAACCTATGATAATTATTAAATTGAAACTATACTTGACAGTTTTAGTCAAAAATTAAAATACAGTACGATGATCACTGAATGTTTAGAGGTCATTCTTATCCTTATTAAATTCAAATACACCGATACTGGTACCTAATGAACCGTTCATGATCAAAATGTTAGACGTATAATCATAATTATGTAATTCTGGCATATCTTTGTAATTCAATATAATATACTCTTGTTCCTTCTTCAATTTTTGACCCTGAAATGGCGCTATATAAAAATTTCTTTTACATCGGCTCAACTTGCTTTAGCTGCGCTTCAACTTTACCTCAAAATATCTCGAAACCATTTTTGATATATTTTGAGGTAAAGTTGAAGCCACTTTTGATAAACTTTTTAAAAGTTCATAATGAACGACTCAAATGTTGCTTTGCTACTTTAAATTTATAATACGTTAACACCGTATCTCAATTTGACTTATTTTAAACACAAGTCTCGTTAATGATGAATCCATATTTTTAGTAAAAAGTTTCATAAAATAATTCATTTAGCTTGGTAATTAAATTTTAAGTCGACTTTAAATAAAAAGTGATTTTAGTCATTTCGACTGCTTCCTAGTGTTACTTTAAAATAGAAAAATTTTGGCAAAATAATTCAGCCAATTTATTTTTTTTGTCATCGTTGAAACGCTTATTAACCATAATGTTGTAATTATTGAAATCTAATTTTTTATTCTCTTATTCGAGGAGGAACAAACTACAATCGAATACAATAGATCGGCAATCGATTGTTAATTTTATAATGTATTATTTTAAACAATTGGAGATTCATTCAATACTACACCCATCAACAAACCTTATAAATCAATCTTCAGTCTCAAATATATCAATCATCAATGAAATTACTGTAAATATCAATTTCTTAGATGTCACACTCACCCACACATGATTGTTAAAAATTAGTGCAAAAATATTAAAGTGGCACAACTGCTTATAAATTATAATACACAAACCAATAAAACCATTATACATAAAGTTTTGTTGTGTTAACACTATGTCGGTGTAAAACAGCAATTATACCATGCAGTCAAAATAAAAAAAAACATTTTGAAAAAAAAATTTGTTCCGACTTATTGCTTCAAATGCAAAAGAGTGTCAATATCTAAGAATTCTGGTATAACAATTATGCAAACCACTGATTGAAATGACTACAAATTACTAAATGACAAGGTTTGTCACAAAAGAAGGATAATGACATATGGAAACAACGTAGAAATATGGACAGATATACGTAATTAAAAACTAATTACAAATCAATGTGATATTGCGTGATCTTAAAACGTTTGTAAAATTTTACTCAAACATACGACACATTCATCAAAAATGTAATTCTCAATGCTGAAATTAGATCGCATTCAATTTACAGTATGCAATCGTCTTCATTATAAACGTACAAATAAACGATCACTCGCGAGGATTGGTGTTCATTTCAGTTCTCATTAAAAAAACCTATGGCTTCATTACTTTGGAAGCAATTATTATTAATACTATACACGTTTTTATTCTTTAATATCTCATCAACGGCTTCACTATTAAAATATCACTCCTATTTAATTGGCATGTCATATTATTGTTACTATTCGCACCACACAGTGGCTGAAATGTTAAAGAAATATATACGGTATATATTTATATACATATAAATATATGGATGTCCATAATAATTATAATAAAAAATAAGAGGAAGAACCAGACATTTTGAAACGAAGAAAACCAACAAGACCGCAAGCAAATAACCAAAATTTTAGCTTTTAGCAGCTGGTCTGTTTTAACTCTTTACAATCTAAGATCGGGTGTAATTTATCAGCGGAAGACGATCCCGACCCATGAGTTAGACTGTTTGAAGGTGCTGGCTTCTTCATTACTGGTGGTTTTACTTTAACCACTGGTGGCTCTGGAGCAGTAATGCGAGGTTTAAAAGTGGAAACGTTCAATGAACTATATGTCGATAGTGGACTTTCAAAAACTGGCTTGCATGGAGAAGCAGGGGCGGAAACAGAAATGGCCACCGAGGTAGAACGGGAACTTTGTACATCTCCTCCTCGACTTCCATCCGAAGATGATGACGATGATATCGTTCGAGAATTTTTCTTTACAGTACCCTGATTAGAAATAGCAAACCGCTCAGCGGTGCTCATCACCTCAATATCATCTTGTTTTACTCTGGCAACTGAAGAAGACGGGCTAGAAGCGTTACAGCTACCAACCATTGGAAGATCCATCACTAAATCTGGAGTGTCTTTTGTTAAAGGTTTTTTAGACTGTTGATAAAAATTATCACCAATGTTTCCCATACTCTCAACATTAGAATATGCGCTCACGATCACATGATCACCCCTAGATGGTACATCCGCAGAAGATTCAGTAGGAGAAAAATCGTCTTCATCGATAGGTGTAGATCCAACATCAGTTATAGATGATATTGAATCTACAATAGCAGCGCGTTCTGTTGCACTAGGAGGACGCTTCCCCTGCACAAAAAACAATTCAAGTTACTTAAGTTACAAAATATATTTCAAACAAATCTGCAAAGCGCAAAAATTGAGGGCAATAGGCGTCAATAGACTTGCACGCTTAACTTACGTGAACCACTGTAACGGTAGCAACTTCTTTTGGACGACTAGTCGTAGCTGGCCGTGACATGTGCACTGTAATCTCTCTGGCTGAAGAGCTCCGACT
This sequence comes from Helicorthomorpha holstii, assembly GCA_013389785.1. Classification (NCBI taxonomy): domain Eukaryota; kingdom Metazoa; phylum Arthropoda; class Diplopoda; order Polydesmida; family Paradoxosomatidae; genus Helicorthomorpha; species Helicorthomorpha holstii. The sequence goes on along the minus strand of JAAFCF010006596.1, from coordinate 2,579,095 downwards.
ATATTTCTCATCGTCTCCAACATTCACGCTCGCAGCAAGAGGATCAAACTTTTGATTTACTATGGGCGATCGCTGGCCAATTATAGGGGTCGACTTACTTTGCGAAAGACTGGCGTGATTATTAAAAGACGCTGGATGCTCCGACAACGTCTCTTCTAATTTACCAGTAGAACCAGAACTCTTGGATTGAGATGGGAATGACCCAGGCGATTTTAGACCCGGCGAAAGAGAGTCGCTGCTACTACTAGTGCGTCTCATGTTTTCATCACTTCCACCTTTATCTTCATCCCTTATAATTTTTATTTATATTAATTTTATTATTTAATATACTCATCAAGTTTATCTTACTTTATTTTAATTAATATATATTTATCAGGAATTAATCCTATTTGATTTTCAAAGCTTCCTTTCCACCAATCATTCGACACTTGTGTATGTAGCCTTAACGTATCACCTTTCTTAAAACTTATTTCACGTTCAGACCGGGCAGTAAAATCAAATTGAGCAACTGCTTCTAATGTTTCAGATTCTAAAAAAAAGTCAAAAATCAGAATCCGATACATACAAATAATAACCAATTTATCCAACCCTTACTTCCAAATATGTGCAAATGAATTTCTTTTTCTTTCAAACCTAACAAAAACAAACAAAAAGTTGAAATGCATTATATGACCAAGTTTTTAAATTAATATTTTAGATTGTATTAATTAAGTTCTATATTTTGTACCACCGTTCCTCAAATCTGAGATTGTAAAACAATAAACATAGAAATCTTTCAAAATTACTAATATGATACATTTGAGATTGCGAATGGGAAAAATTACTGTCAAATTCAAATATGTATGTTCGCATTATGTTAAAATTATACTGACCATCTTCAACAGAAGCTGAATTTGTATCCGACCCTTCTTCAACAATAGGTTCCACTGGTAAATCTTCAACATCGCTAATTAATAAAATAAAAATTGAATAAAACTACAATAATATAAAATACATGCAAAACTTTATATTACTTTTCATCAGGAGTCCCAGGACTAATGTACTTTTCATAAACAATACCACCATCTTGTGGAAAAATTTCTTCTTGATACATGATTATGTTCTTCACTAGTTCATTGACTAAATTTTGATATTGAACTTGATCCTTATCTTCAGGAATTGGAAGTAACGTTGGACCAAAACAAATAGCTAAGTTGTAAGGATCCATCATATTCTCATCACTATATTCCGACAAACTGAAAGCATAATAATTACAATTTTATGATTATTTTTAAAATTATAACAATATTTTTGTACGTACTGGTTAAGAAAAGCAAACAGATAACGCATAACCACATAAACGGGCCTAGGAAAACTAGCAACTAAATCCTTGAGTTTTGCAACAAATTCCGACTTTGATTCTAAACCTAAATTGAAAACTACTCATTATTTAACATAACACGCAAGTTATTTATTTCAATAAACTTACGTGAAATTTGAAGCAACTGATCGAAATAATAAATCGGGAACATAGGTTCACGAAGTTCTCGCAGGTATAATTTTAAAACACCAGCAACTGAGTTAATATCGCTGGCATCCGACACATCAGCTAAAGGATCTTCATTTCTCTCAAATGCTTCTTTAAAATGATTAATCTCTACTTGAGATCCAGACACTCTAAATATTCCTTGATGATGTAAGCCTGCGAGTTCAAAATAGTCTATAAGCAAACATTTACATAGTAATAAATAAATTAATACCATATAAGTTAATTATTCTTATAGTGCTCTTCATAATTAGCGGTATTTCTTGATTAGTAGCTTCTAGATACTCTTCTAGACTTCCTCCGAACAATTTCGGCTGCCCAACCATAGGTGTCCGTCCTATTCGTTTCCGCTTAGGTTTCTGAGATAAAAACGAGTTCCGATGGAATGGTCGATTCACAACACTTTGATTAACAATAGAAGACTCAGAAGTGGAAGCGCTAGTGGTTGACAGTGAGCAAGTGCTATCTTTGCCACTATCCTGTTCCCCAAGTGCAAGCGCCCTTCGCATGGTATTGTATTTGGACTGCAAACGTACCATGAGATTGTTACCGAGCATATACTCACGAAATTTCTAAAATATAAAAAAGCATTAAAATTTAACGACATTCAAGCTTCAAGAGGAATTTACATTTAGGTAAAAATCTTCAGTTTCTTGACGATCAGCTCGAAGTTTCAATGTTACTGTTTCAGGCAATTTTTGACCGCCCCTACTTGCTGCTTCTTCATCAAATAATAAAGAGCAGTCATAATCCTTAACATTGATCATATCCATAAGTGATTTCTCTGCTGTTTCCAGTGTCTTCCATATCTAGCAAAACAATATTTACAAATGATAGTCTTTATTAACAAAAACAAGTAAATATTTACTTCTTCTCCTTCCATCTTTAAAGTTGTTAATCGTTTACACAGCTGCTTAAACCGCTGATCCATTTCATCTTGAATAAATTCATTTGACAGCACTTCAGCTTTCTAAGCATTAAAACAATAATAATCCACTTCTTAGCATTAAATACAGTACAATCATAATAATAAATGTTGTTAACCTCGTCCCCTTTGCGCCCTTGAAATTCGAATTTCTTTGGTATCATAAAGGCGGAATTGTTATATTCTAGGAAGCGCTGCTTATCTAATCGACTGTCAAGATTTGAAATACATTTGTATACAGCATCTATATCTTGTTGCATAGAATTTTTTAGCACATCCTCTGTGGAAATATATGTTAAAAAGGCACGGGCCATAGTGTTATGAAAGCCAAAGTCCATACACTAAGAATAAACACAAACAATTTTAAAAGTTATTCATAAACAAACAATGCTGCAAAAATATTTACATCAATTAAATCAGACGTGTCGTCCGCAAAAAACTTTCTTATGGCAGAATTGGCAGCATCCATTCCCATCAGGTACTCATTCCGCGCCTTCATCGCTTTAACATTTGCATCTTGGTATTTTACAAGCCGCTAAAAAACCAATTTATTAAAATATGATTTAACAAAATTTAAAAAAAAAATACATTTACCGAATATGGAAATGTATTTTGTTTCAAAAGCAAAAGTTGAACTATTTATTTGTAAGCAAATCAAATGATGCATTGAAGCATAGTAGGAGTTTTAAGGGTGGTGTCAATTTTTATGTTAAAAAGCGATAGTCACTGAATTAAACCAGGTCCAAGGACAACCCACGCAGAGATTTTAAAGTAGAGGGAATGATAATCGAAAATAGTTAACGGTTTAGTTCTGAATGTCAAATTTAACACTACAACTCTAAATGACGTGATTTAACTTTCAATAAACAAAACAAATCCCGTAATATGAAATTTTAATGAAAGCTATTTTACTTATGTACCGCTAATTACCTTTTGTTTTTCTTTTTCAATAAGTCGGTATTTCTTGCTTTTCTCCAACTTTTCCTTCGGCACTGATTGTTCAATTTTTAATTGCTGCCCTTGTACAAGTCGAACTTTTTGCTCAGCTAGTTGCATTTCATTGTGGTAAGTCTGGTATGTTTTCATCGACTAAAAAAACATTGAGCGAGAGAACAATGAATCCCAACATAATAACTATGGCATATCATTGTTTTCACAAATAAATTAATGTTTCTCATAATATTCTAAAAACCTAAAATTAATAAAACTTGTACGAGACAAGTACAAGACTGTTGCGCATGGCATTATACGGTACAACAAAATCAATTACCGCATGTAATTCATGTAGAACTTTCATAATCTCTTCCTGGCCCTCACTTCCAATCTCTCGACACTACATAAAAAAAAACACTTTAAATTTAAAACAAATCCAGCAAAAAATAAATGCCAATTACTTTGCGATATATGCGCTGAACATCTTCATTGGCAGCTGAGAATCGGTTGGTGATGTTATTGCTATAAATTTCTGAAAGAACTGCATGTTGCCTGCTACACTGCTTAGTTCTCTGTATTAAATGTTCCCAACATGAATACGTCGAAAACAGATTCCATTGTTCTCTCCTATAATAAATTAAATAAAATGAGCCTTTTGACTAGCAAGTTATTTTTCGACAATCTAAAAATTAGGTCGCTTGAACAAATTGACTTTTAAAAGAAAACGCTGTAACTTTAACACAATTAATTTTCAAAGAAATTTAAATGTCTCGAAACAGTTATTCTTTTGATAAAATGACCCAAATAATACAATATAAGTTAGTATAATCGTGCATCTTCTAAAACAGGTATGCACCTGGCTAATGTATTGAAACTGAAAATAATCACGACATAAACCATTATTTCAAATATAATATTTCTGCAAATATAATATTTGAACTCAATGATATTAAAACTCAGAGAATTAGATTTAAAGTGCACATACTTTTGACGCTCCGTTTTATGCCGAGTGACCACACTTTTTACAAGTTTATCCAACATTCGAGAATACTCCAATTCCACTTCAGCCCTTTTCTTGAAATAATCTTGTATCTCGTTGACAACGGACACCTGGGTTTCCATACGCATGTCCAGACATTTCGACTGTTCGTTCAGCTGCTGCCTTATATCTAAAATAAATACAAACAATATCATTAAATAAACAAGTTAAAGAAAACATCGACTATTTAAACAATCAATTTCCCTTTTTAGTTTAGAAAATAAACAAAATTTACCTTGCACAAAAATTAATTCCGATTGATTACTAAGCAAACACGTACGCATTTCACAGCAACTTAACATTTAATTACCGACTAATGCCAATATGTTTATGCAGAGTATAACAACTACAACCATACACTTCCCAAAAGCTAAGATTTTAACTTCGTTACCTTAACTCATCATCCAATAAAAAAGAAACCGTAGAAGTTATTATTACTTATTATTTATGTTTTATTAGTATATATTTAGGGAAGTAGTTACACAACACAAGTTCAACGAAACTGTGCTCTATTTCACGAAAACCACATATCCACTAAAACTGTAATTCCGTTATATTGACAGAAAACAAACAGTGTTGAAAAATCGTTTTCTTTACAGCAAAGATTTTTTCTGAACTGAATCTTTAACTGCTCCCCATGCCTAAATATAGACACAACGCACAAAACGTACTCGTAACCAACTGCAGCGTATAATTTCTGCCCAAAATTTTACACAACACTAATTTCGAATGTATTTTAGGCAAAATTTTCAAGTTGATAATCTTCACCTGTGCAACCAACTGTTCAATCAAACTGTGACCGACCCTTTTTTTCCCCTCATAAACTCCAGATATAACCGTTATTTTCAATAAACAAAATAAGATTGAAAATATTAGTATAATAATAACTTTAGTTCTCAAGTGTAGGTGCACAACACAGATTCAATCCCCACTGTTTAGCCCACATAAATCGAAATGAGCAACGCCTACATTTTACTAGCACAACAAATGTGAAAATATGACGACGTCGGCATTTATTTCTTAAAATGCAAATTATAATAACGAAGACTTAAATACATCTAACCTACATCGGTTACATTAAAGTCATGTGTTCATCCAATTACAAAAAAACCAAGTGTCACATGTCATTATAAACATGTAAACAACAGCAAGTACATCAAATTTCAAATATCACCATACAATATCAACTTCATATGCAAATAAAAACTTTTAAAGTTTATAATAAACGCGTTATTCATTAGAAACTTGACAGGGGTTTCAATGTATATAAAAAATGTGCGTGAACTCAAAATGTTTCTGATGACACTATAAACATTAAAGAAAAAAAGTAATTTGGGACAGCAAAGAGTTTGTGAGAACCAACATGCTTTTAAAACAACTCGTTACTCGTACAGCATCTAATTAGCGAATAAAATTATATTAAAATGCGCAACAAAATAAATCAACAAGTTTCACCAACAGTTTCATTACAGTCTTACATTTGTTAAGAAAAATGTATCAAAAATCTGACCTGCATTTAAGCAAACAGTCAAATACACTAATTGCATTTTATACAGTATTCTAAAATTTCGTTACTGAACATACACTTTCTGAATACAATACCGCTATATCATTAACTTAATTTAGCATAAAGCAATGCAATTACTGTAGTTACAAAACTTTATTAGCCAAAGAAGTGTATTTTGTATAGAATTGTAACGATTACAATTACAGCGTTTATAAAATTGGCCTTTTAGTTTTACATCAATCGCCTGATTACTAAACTATGATTATTCCACTTAGTAATTTATTCGCAGTCTTTATTTCCCATTTAGAAAACACGAATACGAGTACAAACGTATTTTTGGTAACATTCCATTAAAGATAAAACGTATAATGCTTAGCAAAACATACTGTAAAAGTGAAACTACAATTTAATACTGACATAAACGGCATAAAATCGAAAGAATGCCGCACTCCGGAAGTTTGAACTTGTTGTAAATTTGTCCAAAAACTTGTTTAAATCCCTTCCCAACCTCATATTTTAATATTGCATATGATTACTTAACTCAAAAACGCTTGTAATACATTTCGAGAAGATAACAGACTACCTTGAAGTAAAGATGCAATTCAAGATAACCTCACTTTCATTTATGATAATATCCTCACAAGTTTAATCATTTTCAAACTACACTATAATAAAGTCATCTGTACCTGTTAGTTGCATACAATAAAACGTTACAGCTTAAAGTGTAACTTAATTCTTTTTATTGTTAAATAACTAAAAAAGAAAAAAAAAACTAAAAATGTCATCTACAAGAGCTCTCAACTTGCTTACATAAATATTGTTTTACATTACAATCTAGCTTTAGAATCAAACTATGAAAATGTAGAAAAAGGAGTGGTCAATCTTCAAACTTGTCAAATTATTCGATAACTTTAATAAACGCTATCGATAGCATAAAGCGTCACTATACTTGTACTGTACTAGCATTAAATTGTACATTTACAAAATTACGAAACAGTCATATGGTATAAAAATGTTAAATTTGACGTTGAAATTAAGATAATTAAGTAAAATCATATACAAGTGACTAAAACGATGTTTTGTTTAATAATTAATTCAAAAGTCCAACATCCAAGTGCTTATAATGTAACATTACAAGTAAACCATCAAAGTGCTCGAACTATCTCGATCACGTGTTAATACTTCCCACGAAAAATCTAAAGTTAAAAGCAAAAAAAACTGCTTTGTCAATTATAATATGACGTTTTGAGACTGTATACCCATTACAGTACTATAATTATTAGTACAAAAACGTCGCTAAGGCTGCAGCTGTCACTCAATTTTTGCATTTCACGTTATAAATGCATCAAGCAGCAGTTTTATGGTTCGCCAAATACTTCTTATGGAATTCAAATAATTGCACGATTACCATGTATTTGTAAAACAATAATATAAATTTACCTAAAATCTACTTTTCCCAGTTCATTAATTATAACAAGACCAAGTGGGTATAATTTTGGTATTTCAAAATTAGCTTTACACGGCTAAGCATTAAATTGTTCATTGCCTTGATTTTGTCATAACCTAACTATAATGCAATACATGAATCTATAATTTATCACTATTGATTCGATGGTTTGCCTTGAATTTCAAGGTAAAAAGCGCAACATCAAAACCAGCTTAATAATTATTGCATCCGTTGTGTGTTAAAAATTCCAAATACTTTGTACCGGCACAACGCTTCTTAATAATTATTGGTGATAAATCAATTTCAGATTAATATTTACCAACATCCCAGAAACAAAACCGTGTGAATATCTGAGCAGTACATCTGTACAAACTACAGTAAACTTCGCTAACTAACAATTGAATTATTTGTTAGCCACGCAACAAATGATTCAAAAGTTGTAAACCAATTACTCATTATGACAAACTACAGTAAAACTCATATGAACGAGTAACTATACTGTATACTGTACATGTGATATTCATTTTTAGCATCATTAATAATACGGAAAGTCAAGTCTATCGGGATATACTGTACTAGACAGTAAAAAAAAGTTGTCAACAGTTTGGCGTCAAAACGCCTACTACAGTACAACTTCTCATTTTATTTAATCAACAGTAAGTAATTTTATCTATCTCAAATTAGATGCAAACGCATCAACTTTTCATGCTGTAGTTTCGTTTTCACAGTTTGAATACAAGATCTGCAATTTTGAAACTTGCACTAATTATAGTAAAACAACGAAACATTAGATAATAATGCCAACTGCATAGCAACTTGCTATTCATTAAATTCGCCTATCATTATTAGTCAAGTAACGAACAAAAAATCTTTACCACATGCTCTAAAGTTCAAACATTTCCTCTCGACTATAAATATTTCTAAAAACACTGATAGTTCAATGAGTATGCGGTTACCTTTGGCAAATAGTCCTAGGTCATTGGTGGAAGGCCAGCGTCCACTGACAAAACATTGAAACATAATTGTCACCGAAAAGCACTCATTCCAAGCGCATCATGTAGTCATGTACACAACTTTCAGCGTTGTTACGTCCAAAGAAAAGATGATTATCAGTTGATTCCTTTGTAGTTTTAGTATTTCGAGGATGGAAGAATGTTAAAAACAATTTTTTTTTCTATACGGCGTGTAAAAGACTTTGTAAAGCAGAAATAGAGAAAAGCGTACATTAACCCTGTGCAACAGTTGCTAGTAGCCAGCCACAGTACGGTAGTTCCTTTAAAGCAAGCTTCAAGCGCTCCCCGACGCTGGCCAACTTGGTTCACGAAAAACTTATCAATCCACAGTACACAAAATTCAAAAAAAGGCGGAGTTTAGCTCTCCATTCATCAATAATCTATTTATAAAATTAACAACATGTGCACCACCGTTTTTTGTTTATACTATTCGTAACGTTTATCCTCATAAAAACGATTTCACTGTAAAGTATAAACTCCAAGCTGTTTAATTTTCACTTCAGCTACATGTAATAATACTGTAAGCCAAGTACTGCAATAGTCAACTAAACTTCATCTACCATTGGTCATCAACGTCAGCTTACTGCAATTGGCTACGTTACGAATAAGCATTTTACCATATCGAAAATTAGATAGTGTATGAGCGGAAGTTTTTGTTATTCCACACTCCCCTCGATTTTTTTTTCTTTTCTTTTTCGGCTTTAGATTTCCCTATTTGTCTCCTCCCTCCGATCTCTCACGCAAGAGCGGTCATGGCCTGCTTGTTCGCACAACTCACCCATTTAAACTTTACTACAATATAATACTTTACTGCAGTAGTATAAACTGACAATACAGTTTTACTGAAACGGCAACGGGACCCATTTTTAAATCCCTCAATTTCCTCCCCTTTATTTTTACTAATTAGTTTTGTATACCACTGCATCCCTGAGTTTACGAGTATTCGGTACATCAACGTGTTTTTGAACATTACTAACACTCTAGTAGTCACTCATAAAACATATCGTAATACATGTAATAATTAATTGAAATAATTAAAATCTGTTCGGAATATTTAAGGTTATGTGATTTGTAATCAGGTTTTTAATGATTAAGTTTACTTTTGAGATTTTAAACAGAAAGTATGTAAAAGAAATAAAAGTTTTACCAAAATTTATTTAAAGACATTAAAAATTTTTAAGCACATAAAACAGTACCGTAAAGTACAAATACACTGAAACATTGACCAAAACATTAATAAAAAATCACAAATCATATTTTTGGCACCCAGTGTTTATTTTATCTCTAATAAATACAGTACTAAGGCATTTAACACCGTACGGTAAATAAAAAAAATGATATTACTGATAAAGATTATAACTCGATATTTTCTAATTAAATGACAAGCCCCCACCGCTTTACAAATACAGTAAGTTAGTAATAATATAACAATAATTAGATCTAGTAGTTTCAAACAAGTCATTATTCATATCCTTACATGAGTTCTACCAGCTGGAAAGTTAGTAAGTTAAAAAAAAAACTTAAATCTCCCACTCTATGTCACTAACATTTTGACTAATTTAATGTCAGCCCACCACCAGTAACCAAAATGGATTACTCCAAGGGCAGTACACTTTCACCTCTTTGAATGAAGTTAAAATAGATGTGGTGAAAAAAAACTGGGAGGGATAACAGATGATGGGAAGTAACTGTGAGTGGGTTACAGAACCACCAGCTACAATATACCATAGTAGTACTATTGCACTACGATTACAATTGACTAATTCAAACATTCTTTTGGGTTCACGGTGGTGGTTGTACCGCAGGAAATTTACGTCCAACTGATAGGAAATACCCGATCATCAGTAACAATGAGCGATTAAAATTAATGGCAATTTAGACACATTACAACCCTCACAACAGCACTAAAGTGTTTAAAAATCTTGTTAAAGGAATACTGTATTTTTAACACCAGGGGTTTTCTGTCAAGTAGGCAAAGAAAAGCGCAAAACTATAACTATAAATTTACCGTACATGTTAATGTGCAGTGCAAAGTTTATAAGTTTAAATACAGTACTGTATTACCGGTACAGAAAACCTTTTAAAAAAAAAAAAAAAAAAACTTAAAAAGTACTTTTGCCACCGACAGGTGTCACTATATATACAGTGGTCTCGTGCAACATGTGGAGACTTAATAATGATTCCAGTTAAAAGCATCAATTCGTACCCGCCCATCGTCAACAGTACACCAATATAAATGTTTAAAAAAAAATACAGTACAGTATATATAATAACCGATTTTTGCTATTGAAAGTAAAAAAAAAAATACGGTGTGTATTTCTAGATAATGGATAGAGAGATGTTCATTTAACTCGTTTTTACTACTACTCAGCAGCATCAATTACAGAAATTGTCAGAATCCATTTTCATATTTTATACAGTAACTATTACTGTATTTGTAAACTTTTAAAAAAATTATACAACTTGCACATATGCACTGTTTTGTAAATCCATAATGTTCAATCCTACCAAATTAGTCACAAAATTAATACGAAAAAAGGACTTTTTTATAAGAAAAAAAAATAAAGTAACTTAATTATACGTTTGAACTTTGCATACGCTACCGACGACAGTGCACACACATAAGAGAAACTAACCGTAATTAATACCACATGAAAATGTGTCAAGAAAGTCTGCCTCCATCACAGACAAACAAATTTTAGGAAAATCCCAGAACAAAACCAGTACGGTAAGGAGTCCAGTACGGTTGCTGGCAAATACATATGAATATCACTTTATACGATAATATAATAGGCTGCCCTAAATTCGAGGGCACTTGCAGGAACCGTACATCATCCATTCAGTTAGCACATTTCCCCTTCCAACTTTCATATGTAAATTTTTCTCCTTCAAACTTTCCAGACAGACACAAGGGACTACTCCTACAGTTTCTTCTCTATTTCCCATAACGCAACGAGAAACAAGGCGGTTCATGAAGAGTTCAAGAGACCCCCTCTGACTTGAACAGAGTTAACTGATACACAATTGTTATGACAGAACTATGGTGGGGGCGACTGGTACCCATACAAGTTAACTACCGATCAAAAGCTGTTCGAGGTGGTCGATCAATTGTGATTTTTGAATGCCACTACCCACACCAAACTGATTTATCATAAATAAAAACTCGTTCATTGTAGTAACGGTCGTATAATAACATTTCCATAAACATCAATATACAAAATAAGTTACGTTTATACACAACAAATGTAGTTGATTTAACCTCATTTCCAGTGTCTAGTTCACAGCTAAAATAAATCATACCGTTTGTTTCAGTAGTTAAGAATTAAGACAACTAAAATGAATTTATTCATGCATTGCAATATTTCGTCACCTAATGAAGGAGAGAGTGGTAGATCAAGATTTATTAATCGCTATTTTAACCGCAACAACAAAAAAAAATTACTTGTGAAATTGTTAATCAAATCATTCAATTTACACCATCAGTAAATTAACTCGCTGCACTGAGATAATCAAATATAACCAAGTTATAGAAACTATTATAAAACTATATTATAGTCTTCTATAACCAAAATGGAAGTTGCTTGCTCAACATTATCCGCAAAAGTAATAAGACAACATTTGAAATTTAAATTACTGTAATAGGTTTTCATTTGGCATCCGCTTAAAGTTAATGAAACACGTGCTTGCAGCTTGCTCTTCATACAAATATGTTCCCTGACAAAAAAACAATTTTAATCTGTGTGTACACATAATTGTTTGCAAGGTCGTTCTTAGTAAACTTCTCAAATGCTTCGCTAAATTGCTGCTCAGATTGTCAGACTTCTGACAGATGATTCTACTAAAACATATTATTATAACTTTTAAAAAATAAGAAAATTTTTCTTAAATTACTCTTTAAATTCAAAAAGCGTGTGCCGATTACTGTAACTTATATCTATAATAATAAAAGAAAATTCTGCAAATCGTTTTAAATATAATAGGAACAACTATAATAAAATACAGAAACTTACTAACGGGTCTAATATGCAAAGATTTATTTCATGAATATGTTAAAAAAAACGAAAACCATTGAATTGACATAGAATATGGTTTACGTTTTACCGTTTGCGACAGTTCAAACAAAAAACATTTCGTCTTATTTTTTTTATTATTTCTATTGAGCACTGCATGACAAATAATCTTAGATTATATTTAAAAAAATTTAATTTGGGGTTCAAAAGTGGGTCGATTTAAACTTGAGCTAGATACTGCAATAATCAGTGTAAAATATATTTTAATATACCCGAGGTTCTCAAAAACTATACAGATAAGCTATCGAAAACATGGGTGTTATAAAGTTAGAAGTGGAGGAGTGGCATTAAACAGATGGCTCAATGTTTATAAACACAACTGGAAGATTTCATTTCTTTCATTTTCAAATCGATCAATGTTGTACTTGGTTCCCACTCCCAATAAATGATTTAGTAGCAAAATCGAACAATTCAATAATTTCAAGCGTTAAAAATAAAGAGTTAACCATATCTATTCTGAAACCAATAATTTTATACAAGTGAATGTCTAGTTACCGTATATCGATCTTAATAAAAGCAGATCAATATCCACTAATGCCATGTCAATGGTTTCAATTAATTAACACTTCATCATTCATCACACGAGTTTTACGTCTTATTTCTGCAAAATAAACTGCATAAAGGCTCATTAGATACAGTAAAATAAGTTAATTATTTTATTTTAACTTGACAACCTAAATAACAGTCGCAAAGTTGCAACGAAAACGCTAAAAATCTTGTAAAATTCTACATCTGTCACAAAGTTTAACTACAAGTTAGTGCAACTTAATACAGGAAATGACAGACTGAAAAGGAAACGAATCTATAAAAATATTTAATCATTTAATTAAATCTAAAATCAAGTGACACAATTGTTATGCTATGCAATGCAATCATCATGACATTTCAGTACCCAATCAAAATTGCTTTGAATGATTACTTACTACCACTTAAAAATCTAACCATTTGAAATGTCAACAATTTATTTAAATTACCGTAATCGATATGCTTGATGTGCTAGCACGTTGGGCAACTAACTTGTTACATAAATCACAAACGAGAAAACCACACAGTAGTTTTGAACGTAGAGTTTGGAATCGATTAAATTTAACAAATTATCATGTAAATTTTTAAAGAAAGGAAATCGTTATTTCCGTTGAAAATGAGGACAGTTACATAGTCACCATCAAATGATTTTACAGCATCTGGGCAAAATGCAACAATGTTTACTTCCCAAATAAAAATTGTTACTCACACCGTTCTGAATTTTAAATTACCATTGATAATTGGTTAGATGACCAGTTTTTTAACGTAATTATTACTCATGACGAAAAGCCAGCATAAATGATGATTGTTTAATAACGATTAACAAATTAATGACCAAATGAATAACGCATAAATCGCATCCATACAAGTCACGATAAGTGATCAATCAAAAGGCCAATGCACTCAACTAAAACATCGCAAACATTTATTAATAAAACAAGTTTAAAAACGATCATATAAACTCCATTAGCATCAATACAGTAGTACTGTAGCAACATTATTCAAAAATCAAATTATATACTTTTACATTGACCCGTAGTTGGTGCTCACTGCTCAGTAACTTGATGCCAATACTGTACTGTAATAACAATAATACATAGTAATATTAATGACATCTTAACATTTGAGCTTGTAGACACAGATTTATGTCCATTCCATTTTAAACCAACATTTAAAATTAATTATGAACGTGTTACGGCATATAATAATATTGACGGAAGTAAATGATTTTGTTGTTATTTAAAATATAAACAAAAGCAGCACACAAGACATCCACTATCGCTAAACACAATCGTAGCCTTAAATTTCAGAAATATCAATATTTGTCAAAAGTTTCAAATATACTACACACAGTACAACAACAAAGTCATCATTTAAAATACATAACAAATGTTGTTGACAAATGTGAGCACCAGAGTTCGCTATGCCAACACCAAGTGTATAATAGTACATTTATGCAACCGCCAGCTGAAAATTAAATGTCAAATTTAAAAATAGCTTTCTACAAGTTCGCATGAATCATCTCGTCCTCACACAAAGCAAGAGACCGAAAATTACTGTACTGTATTTAGTTTTCAAAAACAAAATTCATTTCACCCAACTACTATCCATTTTCAAGTATTAAAACTTTTAAGTGAAAATTCGTGGTTTCCTAAAATAATGGCTCCCTTATGACATTACTTTGTCCAGCACGCAATCAGTTACAACCAGAATTAACTTAAAAAAGTAAATATGTACTGTACAATATCTTGTCTATATAATTTTCTTTAAATGGCAAACAACATTATCACAGCTTTTAAAAAGTTATACATACAATGCATTAAGTTATCCAAATACAATCAAGCAACTGTGTTTTTGAAGGGAAATAAAATAATATTATTTCAGATAAGGTTCTACGAATAATTGACAAAAACCACAACTTTTTAAAAGTAAACATGTTAAAGCCGAAAATTTCTTTAGTTACAATAACAACCATTAAATCGGCGTTTTATAAAGCTGCATACACTTAACAGTATTAACTATTGATAACAAAAATAACAAATCAAAGCATCGTACTGCATTTCTACAATTGAAATAAAATCTTAAAATTGGTGTCTTTTTTAACTTAAAAATACTGAAACTAACATATGACGTCAATAAAGGTAACGATATTGAAAAACTAAACAATTAATTTTCAGATAACAGCATTGTACTACAAGTAACCTATGACTAGATACTATAAGTACGAGTGAAGAAAATAGTATTAATTAGCATTTAAATGGCTTAATGAGCATGTAGTCCCTGCAATTAACCATATCAACTAAAAATTGTGCAATTCCTATAGACAGTGCCAACGTTACCATATCACTTAATACTCTTCCAATTACAATTATAAAAAACACCTCACAAATTGTCATATGATCATGTTATTATAGATCATAATTTAGGTTCTAACAGTACTACTGTATAATATTATAAAAAAATACATTTTATAATATCATACAGTAGTACTTACTGTAAATCTCAATGACGTCAAGTAACAGGTAAACCACACAGTACAGCTAATAACGTTGCGTAATACGCATCATAATGGCGCTAGCAATACATTTAAAAGTATTGTTTAGATCTTTCCTACTTCAACAATGAAATGTGATCGTCATTCATTAATGAAACATCAAAACAAAATGAGCATGTTTTGACGTCATTTGGAAAATGGCAAGGTCTCGCCCATGTCATAAAACATTGGAAATAGTAAACCAAGTAGTATAACTCATTTGATAGACGATTAATGTAATCACTAAATGTCTAGCAAATTAATTAACTTTGTCCAGTAAATTTAACGAGTGCGTTTCCATGTGACTTTACCCTCCACACCCTTGACTACAAGCCTCACATTCAATATAAAAAAAAGCTTTTATTCATAATTATAGAAAGGAGTTTGTGTTAAAAACGACAATATTAAAACGTATATTGTTTCAACTTATTAAATTAATTACAAGGCAAATAATATTTTCTTTATTAAAGAGAAGATTTCACTTTTTGATTAAACCGCCAAAGACATTTATTTCGACATGTATTCGATTACAGCAATTAATCAAAACACATGTTTCATCACGCCAGTTTTTTTAAAACGTCCACACAGCTTAAGAGAGTTCAATGAATCAAGAGTTTTAACCTCTATAGTAATTCAACTAATACAACTACAGTATTTCCTTGTTGCAAAACAAACTAAAAAAGTTAAAACACCGATACATATCACATAACACCATACTGTAGTAGTAATATAATGCAAGTTATAATGTAAATAAACGATTAAATTGTTGTGAAAACTAATTAAATTTTAAAAGATTAAGCGAAAAGATAAAATAAAATGGAAAAATAATCAGTTGAAACTAAAGTAGGTAATCTATTTCAATGTTCGTATTTAATTCATATCAAGTGCGGTGGTACTTGATAGCCATTATGAAAGTTCTCTCCTATCAAACCTTACTATCATTATTTTTCCTTTGGAGGCACTTAATGCAGCTCAGTAATGCGATGGAATTACCTGAAGTAGAACTAATTCTTTAAGCTCTCTAGACTATAGATCTCAGTTCGACCTTTTGCATTTAAAACAATCGATTTTAAATAGAAGAAGCTGGAAGATGACTGATCCATCTTTTCCTAAAATTGGTTTCTTTTAAAGATGCCTTTCAAGTTTCAAGTACAGTAACAAGCCAACTAGGGTTTTAGTTTTGAACAGCTATACGCAGCTGTCATGAAATTAGAATGACACATGCTGCACTTGTACTTTTACATCCATAAACAATAGTCTTGTATACAGTAATTCAGCACTATATGATATATTTAAAATGCTAAAGTTCGTCCTATAAAATGCTTACCGTATCAGATCAATATACTGTACACATGATCGATTTCATATAACAAAATAGATGTGCATTCAATCTCTACATTTTGTTTATTTTATTTTTAACGCTATCCATTATCGTTGCTAAAAATAAAGTTTACAAAGACATTGACATTCAGTAGTTTAAAAAAAATGAAATAGCAAGTCGCTAAAAATAGTTTATTAACCAGTTTTCTCTAACTACAAAAACGTTATTAAAAAACTACAGTAAGAAATGTCTGCAAACTTGTAAAAGATAATTTTAAACATTGAAACTGATCAATTCAGTAACACGGTTTAAAGAGCAATAACACTTGTCTTTAAAGTACGGTATATACAAAATTTGATTCATTTTAGTGTAGTATTTTTATAATAAATTTACACATTGGACATCATAATCATTCTCTTCTATGGACTATAAGTATACATATACGTATTAAAATAATACACAAGTAACTTAATCTATTCTAAATAGATTAATAATCCAAATAAATTATAATCTATAAATCAAAATTACCATTTGAATGCTACTATGAAAAAAAAAACATTTGATACAGATTTGGTTGAATGCTTTAACGTAATAATCAACTATACAACTGACAGATAATTTTATTGTACAGTAAAAAAAAAAATTATATTTGGTCCTCAGCCAAAATACAATCCCGTCCCATAGCTTTAATCAAGCGTTAACTTCCCCTTAACAAAATAATGTTTGAAGCTACATTATGTTAAGAATTAGCTTTTCCCACGGTTATGTTATTAAGTGGCTATAATTCAGTAGTTACCGTACTATAAGCTTTTTAGTACTTGGAAGTTGTAACCAAGTATTCAGTTGAATGTATTGGATTCATTATTTTATTATGAAACGAATTTCATGCAAGAAAAAAAGTCGCTAAAATAAGTGATATATATTAAATAAATGAAAATCTAATTTCTAGAAATGTTTTAGTCACATTTGCTTCAGTCAAGGTTATGAGTTGTACAAAAACTTTGCCAGCTGTTTCCATGATATAGCCCCATGCTGTCGCGTGTTTATATTATGTGGCAATACAGTAACTCTCACAACCTTTGAATCGTTTTAAACAATGCTAATGTTCATAACTTCATATACCCACATCCCCCTAAATTTCATTTCCTGTTACAATTTTCGGAAACGATATAACTTGTTTTTAACAAAAAATTAAACTTATTTTCGATGCAAATCCATTTCAAATAAAAGATTATTCTGTTGAAAACATTTCAGTAATTCATCAACTAGTGAAAGACCAATAATTCATAAAACATTTTTTTAAATAAAAAAAATTATTACAGTTGTTGCATACTGCAGGAAACTTTCAAGGTTGCAGTAAACATCTGATTTTGATAAAAATACTCGCACCAGATAGCAGCTTCTAAATTCAATTCTAAAATCGGCCCATCGCATACATTTCACACAAGAAACATCATAAATCAACTTGCCATTAGCAATTTACTCTGTCCCTAAACAATTCGCTCACGACTGCTGCGATAAACGTAAGACAAATGCCTAACAATTAATCTCTCTTTAAACTCCATTATTACAAGTCTTCACCACTTGGGTGAAATACGACATCAGTAATCCTACGTTAAAACGTTGCTGTTACTAAGGCATCTGCAAACCACTAATCTTATTATGCAAATCTAAAAATTCAATCCATACTAACTTCTACCACCGTAACAAGTACTGTATAATTACAGTACAGTATTACTCCCAGTTACACTCAGTAAAACAGTTTTTATTAAGTTGAGATCATTTTTAAATACAAAATTACGAAACATACAGTGAGGCCTTACAAGAAAACAACGTGATACACCATTAAATCTTTTCTTGTAAAAAATGTCTGTTTAGCTTGTTTACTATGGTTATATGATTTAAAGCAAAGCGAGGAAATAAGTGAGACTCATACTGAGCTTATATCTAATTTCCCCCTCAGGAAATGAAACACTTTGGTAAAACACATTCCTGTTTGGCACAAACTTAAAGGAAATTCGTTATGAATATCCAGATGAAGAGAGAGAGAACACTGAACTGCCATTTCGCACATGCCACACACGTACACCGTTGTTATTAAACATCTGTTTAGTTGATACCATACTCAGTATTTATTGAGCAAATTGGTAGACGTCATTAACTTACCTAGACTATGCCATCAAAAATAAACAATGTTTGGTATAATACATTTGTTATTGTAGGAAAAACAGTTATCGATAAATCAACCTAAACTTCTCAATGTCAATTGTATATTTTAAAAAAAAAACGTTATAAAAACAATTTTAGTTTTCATGGACGTTTGTTCTAAATTCTATAAACAGACAGTTGTGAATGACATCAATTGACTGCCACTTTAAAACAACAGTTACGACATCCTCATCAACACACTCAATTTCCATTAACTATAAATTTATCTAAATACAAATACACAAAAACAGCCTTCAAAAAGCCAAATGACTTGTTGTAAAAAACTGGACTGAAAAGAATTAAACTCCATTAAGATAATGAGCTATCTAAAATTGGCATTTCAAACTAGTTTGAAATTAATTTATCCGAATAACCAATAACAAACACATACGGCAATAAGCCTTGTTATGATTACACGTATAACTTAATGATAAATAGACTGACGAACAGGTGCAACGTTACAAACTCCGCCTATTTCGTTGGAATGTAATGACACAAGTGTGAAAGTGACTCAGGGCAGTTTTTTTAAATGGAAAGTCTAGTAGTCGACAACGGCCAA
Organism: Helicorthomorpha holstii; assembly: GCA_013389785.1. Lineage (NCBI taxonomy): Eukaryota > Metazoa > Arthropoda > Diplopoda > Polydesmida > Paradoxosomatidae > Helicorthomorpha > Helicorthomorpha holstii. Next base: position 2,559,490 of record JAAFCF010006596.1, on the reverse strand, counting down.
TGCTCGTTGAAGCCACTAACAACTTTTACCTTAATAAACAAACTATAGGTTACTGTATTAAACCGTTTTCTTTTCCTATAATTAAGATTTCGGTTTCTATGCTCTGCTTCACTCACATGGTTCCCAACAATTTCGTATCTGAAATACGTTAAGTCTTGCCAATATGCAACGCGTTGTTCGCTCAACTTGATTACCTTGTGGATTTGCTATAGTAATGAATGTACAGTATAGAATTACGCCACATCGGCTGTACCTGTTTTACCACTTTATTAAATTTCGTATCGTATAACTCAAGTTTAGCTATGTTGCACGATACTTAAATCCTGTTTCAGTTTGCCTGCATTAATTAATACATGTCAGTGGGCAAAAAAGAAACTGCAATTATTACCCCCCAAACACAACATACCGTAATTTCACTAACTCTTATTGTAATTTTAAAAAAAAAACAATGCTCTTATAAAAAATTTATATGATTAACCTTTTGTGGCCAATAAAATAATAATGTTGTTCTTCAACTTTTACTTTTTTGTGACATGTTTATCCGCTTGTTAAAATAAACTACAGCTCAAGTGTTAACGTACCTTTTAGTTGACCTTCCAATTCAAACAGCAGCTCCTTGTCTCGACGTTGAATTTTCTTGTCCAAAGCCATTCTCCGAGGTGGTCACTTTTCTTCCTTTTTCAGAATTTTTTACAAATTTGATGATTAATGCCGTTTGTATTTCTTATTATCATCGCGTCGACGTTAACGCACGATTTTCACAATACGAATCGACAGTTTACTTTGAAGAACCAAAAACAACAAACAATTTACTGCAACTACACCATAGACTACACAAGGAAAACAAAACGCCGCTGCGTACAAGGCTATTCCGGCTGAACCCGCCAGATGTCGCCAGTAACTTTCAACAGCAGGATTCTAACACGCATGCGTCAATGTGATTTTTTTTTTAGGAAATTGAAGGTGACCAATATTGTGGCTCGTGGTCTCATTTCTCTGCACGTACACATTTTTATGTCACTTAGGAAATTTAATTACGCTTATTAAATCATATACACATGTTTAATTCAGTTAATTTAATCACTATGCATATTATAGGAGCAACCTATGTCATTTTTTTTCGCTAAATAAAACCAACATAAATTTGTAAAATCATCCAAACACTAGTTTTTAATGCATAATTTTAGCATGAATAATTTACTGTATCGTATTAATAGTAAAATGAATTAAATCAAATAATAAAATTAACTCAAAAAATCGTATCCTTATTAATTCATAATCCAGCTATAAACCTTAGACAAAGTACTCAAAACTTCTTGTTTATATAGTAAATAAACCGTAAAACATTGAGATTATCGTATATACATTAACTAATTTATTAAATTTAATGTGTTTTTTTTCCATAATAATAAAAATGTGCGAAATGACTATTTTAAAGCAACAAGACAGCAACTTACGACTTTTATAAAGTTTAAAATTACATTATATACAAATTTTGTGATAAAAATTTGAAAAATTGCCAACTATAAAATATTTGAAATACTAAAAAAAAAAAGAAATACATATATTTATATAATATTGTTAAATTTTGATATTAAACTAATTTTTTTTCCATTTGTATAATGCTACAATATGTAACGATATTTCTCATATAACATGTTTATAATATACTCGCTATACTTTTTTTTCTCCTTAAATATGGATGGACTGATATTACAGTATATGTATGATTCAAATCTAAATTTATAAACTTGTAATTTTTTACACGTTCCACTTCCAAATATTATCATGCAATCCACATGCATACATGTTCCCAATGTGGCAGACATGCAATCTTTTCATGCAAACTTATTGGACACTAGTCCTACAATAAAACAAAAAAAAATTAAACAATATATAAAAATATTTATATTGATACAAAACAAAGTATATTTCATGGTAACAATTATAAAATAAAATATTCATTGGAAAAATAATCAAAACTAATAACTTATTATAACGGTTCAAATTAAGTAATAATCGCAATCTTAATTGATTACACATGAAATACGTGAAATAATATTAGTTATAATTAATCACCCTGTAATCAAAAGTTATATGAGCATTTCTTAGTAGATATCGTATCTTAAAAGTGCAAGCAAATTAATTTACCATATTACATATCGCAAATTAGCCACTGCATACAAATGCCATTAGCGGAATATTATCGTTATCATTTCTCATAAAAGCAATCCACTAAATGCATAGCTAAACATTTGCTTCTATACACGAAAAGGAAATCACAAAATAACAAGTATTAACTAAAGCTTTCTTAATTAATTTACGTCATCGCCATTATTTTACCCTAAAATTAACATTAAATACTCAAGATTGATATAATATTAAAGTTAATGTAATAATATGCTGCTAAGTTCTACGGTGGCTAAAAATAGTGTGCAAGTGGGCTAATCTTAAAGTGACGCATAAGCAAAATGTAATCCTCCATAATCTTACTTGTAATAAAGATACACCACCTTAGCTGCAATTTAAAGTGATACGAATTGAGCTTCGTCCAATAGCAGTTCTTAATGTACACAAATGCAAGTTATGATTGAAGCCATTAATACTACAAAAATATTCATTTTAAAGGCAGCATAAAGGCAGTGCAACCTATCTAAATGCGACTAAAATATGACAGAAATTGTAATTTGGAAAAGCAACGAATTCATACCAGACAAGCACACGGTTACAATAACTGGCCACACTTATTTTTAAATTAGTAGACCGTAACTTTTGGATAATAAAAATATACAAGTTAACGCATTATAATGTTTTGACGACCTGGCTGAATCAAAACATTCAATAGTACATCTCGTTACGCCCTGTTCACTCAATTAAAAAGTTTTCTATTTTTTTACACAGTAATTGAAGATAATTAATATTCGCCAGACTACTAAGAAATTTCATTATATTATAAATGCAAAAAAAAAAAAATCATAACTTCATCACAAATGAGCTTTACAGCAAATAAAAACTATTCTGTTATGCAAGTCACGATTCATATAAAAGTTTTTAAATTTCTATAAACTTATAAATCAAGTCAATTTTTCATTACAGATTTCCAAGAAATATACAAAAGTAGTTAAAAACAAACTGACTTAAAGATTATTTCAACAACACAAATAAAATATCAGAAATCGAAATATCCAAATTAATGAACTTAATGAAGAATAATTTTCATTAACTATCATCCCCAGAATCATTACTATCTTGTCGATCACGAGTATTAAGACCTCGTATGTGTACATACTGTATCGCTTGAGATCCATGTCCAGATGAACTTGATTCGTCAGCACCGTATCTTATGGAGGAGCAAGAACATAGTGACTGAGCAAATAAACCTTCGACATCTTCCAACGATTTTCCTCTAGTTTCAGGTAATGCCATTAAAAATATAATAAATCCCAAAGTTGCTAATCCAGCATACAAATAAAAGGCTCCTAAAATGAAAAATAATCTTTAAAAAACTCAAATTTAAATTTTTTTTTACAATATAAGAATAAGCATTGAATTTTGACAATTACAAATAAACCAATCTTTTCATAAATAAAAGACGGTCATATTTGGATTTCTACAACTCCAAATCGAACATTTAAGTTTTTAAATAATATTAGTTTCAAAGCCGTTAAAAATACATAACTTACCATACTTAGTAATGGCCTGAGTTAAAGTCAAAAAAGTCATTGAAACAAGCATATTGAAAAGCCAGTTGAAAGATGTTGTTATAGCGTAACTGGTACTTCGTGCCCATAAAGGAAATATTTCAGAATTGATGGTCCATGGCATAGGACCCATTCCAGGAGCGAAAAAAAACAAATACAAGCACAAACCAACAATTGGTATTGACTGATATGGTGAAGGACAGTAGCCATACGCCCAGTCAAAAGTATTTACAGAAACATCTTCACTGGTCAAATTTTTGCAACGTCCACTTAAAGAAACCTGGTTGTCAAGAGGATTAACATCCACACACGAGCCATTTACACCTGTATCTCCAGAAGGAACGTAACAGAAGCCACAATCTGAGTTGTAAGAGCAGGAGTCGCAAGAACTATAATTTATAAAAAAAACAATCAATAAAGAATTTCATAAACTATTACATCTTACTCTAAATTATAATTACATCCAGGAGCTATCGGATAATTTCAAGTATCAATCTACCGGTAAAAAAGCTTTCGATACCCAATATAGAAAACAATACCACATTATAATTGATCAAAACGAAAAAAAACCAGTATCGATACAAGTAAATTTTTTTAAAACGGTAAACACAAAAAAATAAAAATCGATAGTAGCCCTGCCTAGTGTTATTTAGATTAGGTATTACCTGTATGACAAGCATGGTGAATTCGCATCAGTGGTATCATTTTTATAAGTTACAAGAGGAGAATTGACAGCTGCCAACTGAAATCCGACAGCCAAAACAATTAAACTTATAATCACTCCTAAGCATATTCAAAAATGATTTATATAATAGTCATCTTTTGTTTTAAAAGTATAACATTTAAAATTACCCAACAAACTTCCTAAAGTCAAAGGTTTCCTTCCAATTTTTTCTACTAAATACAGCCCAATAAAAGTACACAGAAAGTTAATACTCGATGTCATTGCCGACATCCAAATAGCTGTCTGCGGATTATCAACGCCAGCCATTTGAATAATTGATGCGCTATAATACCTACATAAATGACACATTATCCATTTATTACACTGAAGTTATGATAAGTTGAGAAGGTTTATACCACAGTGAGTCGATCAACTTACATGACTGTGTTAATCCCAGCTAATTGCTGAAACATTTGCAGTAAGCAACCCAAAATTAACGCTCTTCGAACAGAAGGCGTTTTAAATATATTAATTAGAACAGCTCCTTCTGCAGAAAAAAAGGAGCATAATTAAACCAATGTTAATGGATTATTTAAATTTGCTAATACGATTTGTTCCACTTGACTCCTCAGATTCTTCACAGTTTTGTCGAATGGTTTCAGCTTCGACTTCAACATCTGCTCCAGAATTTCTTATTGTTCGTAAAACCTTAAGTGCTTGACTATAGTGCTTCTTCTTTATCAGCCATCTAGGCGATTCCGGCATTCCAAGAAAACCGATAAATTGAATAAGCGCTGGAACTCCAGATAGAGCCAACATGTACCTATAATATTTTTTTCTAAATTAGTCTCACAAAAAAACATGAAATTAAAATCAATTAAAATTTAATTGTTTAATCACAACCAATAAATTTAGCTAATCGTTTATACCTCCAACCATTCTCTTCATCTGAGCTAAAAGCTCCACATATTACACTTGCAACAAACTGACCACCGGTAATAAATAAATTATTTACAGTGACTAAACGCCCTCTGATCTCGGGTGCAGATACTTCAGCAATATACATTGGAACCACCATAGATGCCAAACCTCAAATAAAAAAGAAACAAAATAAAGCATAAAACATAATCAAAAATATATAAAAACTAAAAAAAAATGTCCATGATGCAAACAACTTTAAATAAAAACAATCTATATAAAATGTTTACGACAATACAGATGTCACAAACGCTAAAAGTCCAGATAACATTCATGTACTAGTAAGTTTACATCAAACATTATTATTGAACATGCAATAATTTTACAATCACCGTATGCCAAAATTGTTTTTTTTATAACTTACACGTAAAGTGTATTATAAATACAAGCTAAAACATTAAATTACAAGCTTTTAAAACATTTCTTTGCAACTTCATTCAGAATAAACGTAAAAGTTTTAACAATTTATTTCGCTCTCTTTAAATTTTTATGCAATTGGTCTAACAATTTAACCAAAATTGACATCTACCGGTATTAAATTTCTTATTTTAGTATCTTTCATCGATGAAATTTACTGTAAAGTGTGGTCTTGGATCTATCGATTTATTGCCAAACTTGAATTTGCGATTTAAAGCAAATATTTACACAAATCTGGAGAATTTCCAATAACTTGTTACTTTACGTTTATATAAATACATGCAAACTAAAGTGACAAAAGCATTTTATTTGCCAATCGGACAAAAATAATTAAATTTATTTCCGTTGCAGTATGTTAGATGCACTGGGACTATGCGGTATAATGAAGGTGGTACTGTATACAGGCATTTCAATAATCACTAATTTCATTAAAGCCTATAATAAATTTACTAGGTCTGGACTTCATAAAATTTATATTTACACAGAAATATCGACTCATGGAGCATATTATATTTACTTTGTAGACTGTTACGATTAGTTAACATTTACTACAGTATTATAAACTATATACGAATATCATTCTTCAAATAAATTAACAAATAACGAGATTTTAACCTTACACCAAATGTTTTTGTAAAATAAAAACCAAAATTAATTGTTTTAATGTAAGTAACCCATAGTTTTCGATAAAAGTTAGTGACAAATTTGTACGATGTGAGGTTACATTGGAAGTGATGAATCGGATTTTGTATACCTCCATCCATGTTTTGGTTCTAGTGTGGAACATGTGGCTGCCAACACCGAGCCTAGAAATTGGCCCCCAGCAATCATCACGACGTAGGAAAAAACAAGTTTTCCTCGCAGTTGCGGCGAGGAAGCCTCAGCAATGTAGAGAGGAACCGAACTTGAGATCAGACCTAATATAGGTACAGTACACAGAAGACAAAACACTGAATTCCATTGTAAACATTTCATGACTGTCTTATCCCATCCCACGCTCTCAAATATATAGCACATTCACCAATTGATTATACTGTATACACAACTCTCAACAAAATAGGAAAGTTCAAATATAAAAAAAAAATCAAATAAAAGAAAACAAAAAAACCGGTATAGATTTAAAAAAAAAAATCGATTACGTTAACAAGATCAATTTTGTTATGTCGATCTGCTATGCGTTCTTATGTACGGTTATGCTATAGAAAATTCCATTACACTAAATCCAGCAGAATTGGAAAGTTAATCCACGATATGCTCAAGGCACAAAGAAATCACTTGAAACCACTAAACAGCTGACAGTATAGTAGTGTATATCGGTGCAGTACTTGTATGCATTACATGTCATATTATAAACAATGAAAATCAAAGTCTATAACACCATCTTTTCCAGCTCACATCATCTTGTTCTAATCAAATTAAGATTTAAGTTGTCAGCTGTGAATATAATTAAATTTCAGTACTGTATTGTATAGATTGGTATAATACCTTCATAGATATGATAAACTATAGATTCTCACGGACTTTCACTAAACAAATTCTTTTAGTAATTTATATCAATTAAAATGTTGCATTATATATAAATTGCATACTGAATAATTTAAATTTACAATGGCATAATATTGACAATACTGACTTATTTTAATATAAGTCATTACAACATGCCACTGTAATATCAAAGTCATAAAATATATTAGTTTACGACTTAAATTTAGCAGTCCCGGTAATTTTTCAGTTTGTAACTAATTATTAAATTTCGACTGGCATCACCGTATAATTGCTATATACTGGAAAAACACCATTACGACATTAAGGTCATAAAAGTAAAAAATGATTAATAATCGACATAAAAACTTACCTACTACAAAATTACGGCACTAAATAAACATTTCAAAGTTTCACTTCAATTATAAATAAATTACCAAAAAATGTAATGCCATATGAACTTTAAATAGAACGCTTAAATAAATAAAAAGCAGCATAGTAAATAAATTAGTAATTCCATTAAGTGCAGTGTGCACTTTGGGAGTTTTAGCTTACTAATTATAGACGTGCAGTAGCTTCACTAAATAAATGGCGCAATAACATTTAATTTTGTTGCCAAGTGTTGCTTCAGAGAGAAAAGTATGGTTCCACAGCCGTTTACAAAAATTATATGTAGCCGTGACCCATTGGCATATTGAAATGGAATTACAATATTCATTTAAAAGCGCACTACCGATACCGGTACCTATGTGTATTTTTCCAACATTCTGTACAGCTAGGATTTCATTTAAAAATTCGTATCTAAATTTAGAAAAATAGATAACCGGATATGGAATCGATTCAAGGTGTATTTTTCCAATATAATGCAATCATACAAGATTTAGTTCTTTACTCTGTCGTAATAAGAGTTGTGTTACTTCGTCTAAATAAATAAGTTATACTCGAACACATGCCAATCTGCGTGTTGTCAACAAAACCGTGATTGACATAATCACAGTACTAACAATATGACAAAGATACTGTAATGTGTGTTAAACAATTAAAAACAATCAGTAACTCGAGTACAACGTTGTTAGCAAATTCAGCAACAAGTTTGATAACATTACACAAATAAACAAAAAATTGTTTAATTTCAAAGTGAGGAAAATTTTTTTTAACCTCGATCTTGACGAAAACGTTCATCATCACTCAAGGCAGGATATGTGTAAACATTTAAAAAACAATGGAAAACTACAGTATACCGGCAGTAAAGTTTACTTAAGATACAGTATATTCGATGAAAAAAATGGTATAAATGACATTTTAATAAATAAAAGTAAACAAATCATTACTCACCAATCCCAATACCCACAATAATTCTTCCAACTAAAAGAACTTCCTTATTTGGACTGATGCCCATCACAATTGCTGAAATTAAAATAACATTAATTATAATAACTTATTTTACATTACTATAATAAATAAATTAAGTTAATCTACTGTATATTCAATTATTACAATTTTCTAGTGTATTGTATGTATTTCTAGAATCCTGTACTGTATACCCTCGTAAATCCCGTTATCCTCTTGCGTAATTTGAGCTTGCACAATTTTGTACATTGACCAAGCATATAAAAATGTTATCTGATCAATTATATTGCATTAATTGTTATCGTTTCGACATTAAAATGTTGATTAAAACCGTTTTATAATAAAAAGGAAACATACTGTACTGTAATGTACGATACTAAATGTGGTAGTGAAATTTAATTTGTAATCGCTTAAAAAACCGTGTTACAGTATTTATTCTAAAATTTGTATATAGTTTCTAAGAAATTTAATAAAATATACGGAACAGTACTACTTTTCTTGAAATAAATACCACATCTAAAAATGATATACTGTATTTGAACTGAAAATGAGTATGTACATTCAACCATTTTGGAAATCGATGCAACAATGGTTTTTATTATTAAAGTGTTCAGACCCATTTTTCATTAGTTAAAATTAAATTTAAGACTGTTTTAAATAAACGTATTCTCAAGAAATGGCATTTATTGTATATTGCTACCGAGAACTCGTTTTTGTCAAAACTCTAGTTAAATTACTAGTGTTTAACTTGTAAATCAAAACTAAAACCAATTTCTCATTCATTTCGAATGCAAAGGATGTCCAATATTATTTGAAAAATATCAAACAAGAGCTCTTAAAACTATGTAAAACACAAATGGCAAGCCGTCAAATAATTTTAGATAAAACAGAATACAATGAGTAGTTAACGACTGAATTAAATCTCAATTTTGAAATCAATGTTCATGCGAAACCATTCGACTGATAAGTTGCAAACTACTGTACTGTATTATCCAATTTAACATGTTTAATCTGCTCGAAAACAATTTACAGATAAGAAGCTTCAATCTTGACGCTTCCTAACACTGTTATAAATATAAAACATAACGGAATTTTGCCTTACTCTAATTATATGTTACAGTACCATGTACAGTTATACAACTCGTTTAATGACTTCGCAGTTATTACTGTTCATATTTTATATGACTTCTAATGCACAATTCTCGTCGCTTATAATGGAAAATTTACGATCAATAAAATAATGTAGCTATAGATCTGCTATCAGAACAGCCTTAACGACTTGCTCATTGTCAATATTTTCCTTAAACAAACCACTATTTGTTTGTAATCCAGGAAAGTGTAGTGGTATAATAATGAACACAAGTTATACCCACAAACATAAATTATTTTGCAGCCGTTCATGATGCTCAATAAAACCACAAACTTTCGGTATCAGAACAGCACAATAAAAACAACTCATTCGACCTGTTTTTTATCATCTTAACTTATAAAGATTGAATGCAATTACGCAGTCAAGCATTAATTTGGTAAAAATTTAAAAAGAACAACATCAATCGATTAAGTTTTGACTGAACAACCAACCGTTGTACCAAATAAGAAGAGGATATTCATTAAAACAACGGTATTTTATGTTGGCTTTAAAAATTCAAATAATAAAATGTGTAAATAGCATAACAATTACATGAAATTAAAAGCTAATTAGCATTCTAGTTCCGATGTGCATACCAAACTAGCTTTTAAATTTTAACTTAATTGCTACTGTAGGCAAAACACGCTCCTACAAATAATGATCATTGCAATAATTCTAAATGAAATTCAGTCTGTCCAGTCAGTTTCCATGATGTAACGTTAAATTAGTAGAAATATTAAATATAAGATAATCCCCCAGTTTAACACAAATTATGCAATATAAAAATCGATAGGCAGCTTTTAGCGTGATTCAAAAGCATCATATACCACTATAGAAAATAAATAATTCATTACTAGCAAGCACAATATGCATCTATGCATAGCAGAGTTTTTAAACAGGGAATACTTTCAGGTGAGATTAAAGTGCACTTATCCTCAATATTTTGATAACTGGTGTGAGGACGCAACAATGCAAATTAATTATTAAGTTAGTGAGTGTATCATGATATACAGGCACATTGTACACAGTATGCATGATTAAGCTATTACGAGAATTCAAAATATCAAAGTGCATGTATGCAATGATATTGCATGTTATCAAACAAAAATAAAAAAGGAAATGAATAATTTATATGTTACAATATGATTATATTACCTCCAGCTGTAAATACAAAACTTGCCGTGATGACCACCGGTTTTCGACCGAACCGGTCGGACAAATAACCGCCTAGAAGCGAGAAGATCCAAGCAGCTGCAATGGTCACACTGACAATAGCCTCTTGCCATAATGAAGTTAAGTTGAAAGTTTTTTTAATGAGCAGCATGGCCCCTGACACTACACCGGTGTCATAGCCAAATAAGAAACCACCTATCGCCGACAGGAATGTCAACACATAAACGAAAAGTTTTGTTTTCCCTTTCGGTGAGTTTGAAGATTTATCTTTCAAAGAGGTTAGCTCCTCTTCTGAATTGCTCTCCATTTTACTGTCTTGACTTGGATTTTCGGGAACTGCAACAGTCATTTTGTACCGATTGAACTGGTAGGATCAGTATGGTTAGAGGTGAATGAATTGTCGATAACAAATGGAGAAACCTCAGCGAATGAATAGCCATTTTAAAACGCACCGATCGTTTAATCATTCAGATCTTAAGATACACCTTCATATAGATTATTTTGACATCTTCGACCAATAGTAGTTATTGACACTAAAGATCATGCAATAATTACACCAATATCATTTACTATCACCTTGAACCTGCAAACTGCCGTTGCTATAATATCAGTCATCATTAACTTAACACTGTACTGTCCTCCACAGCCCATATCTCAGACTCCGCCCTCAGAATCCTGGTTTCAGTCACATGACAAAATTTCTCTTCATTACGTAATTGTGGTAACTGTAATACTGTTGCTAGGTGACTCATCTACAGGGTGAATGATTAGTGATTGCTACTTCGACTTTTTGAGTACTAGAGAGTCAACTTCTTTAAAAGTCCACCTCTAAGCTAAAGTCGAGTCTAAACCAATTTAAGTAAACTGAAATGTTGCCTTTACAAGTCAAATGTACGACAATATTAGTCGATCGTACAATATAATTAAATTGGGTTTTATAAGTTTGTGATACGTCTCACTCAAGCAAGAGTACCCCATTCAAGTTTGTTTGATTAAAATTACCGGTATTAAAAAAAAACATTTAACAACTATAACAAAGAATAAAAAAATTACAAGGGATGATCTTAAAATGAACTTTTATGACTAAAATGTGGTTTTAATTTTTTAATCAAATATTTCTAAAAAATACTACTGTATTAAAAATGTTTAAATTAATTACCGGTAAATTTAATTATTATAGCTAAATAAATTGGTATGCCATATCTTTTTCTTTTAAATATTATAGACTAGTATATAGCTCAAATAAATTCGTAGCTTCATCTAATAGAAAATATACCTCCAGGACTTGCTCTTTCTTGTTAATGTTTCTTTTCCAAAACTATTATTTCTTCGTCCGCAGAGAAATTTAAATACAGTATAATCATCCAAATCAAACACTTGTTTACTTGATGCAACCTATTAAGAAAAACTAATGTAGTTAAACCAGAAAAATGTCAAATTTTAATAAGAAATCCAGCACTAATAATCAGTTTATTCGCAAGATAAATGTTTTAATCACTTATACTTTCAGTTGACACGCATTTTTCATCAAGTTAGTTTTCAATAATGAATATCATTTACTATTAATAATACTATACTGTACTTACATTCAGAACCCATCTTTTGGATAAGTTTCCGTTGTCTCATTCCAAGCTTGGCAGATTTTGTTTTCATCAAGTGTTTGGAATTTTTCTGCAATATAATCCAAGAGATTTATTAAACGATAATTATACTGTAAATAAATTTAAAAAAAATTATCATGCTTACAGTATTTCTCTAACGAATGAGCTTTTTCTTGTCATGAAAATCGACAAAGTAAAATCATCTGGTCTTCAAGTAATAACACAGTACGGTACTGACTCAAAAGTCATATACAGTATAGCAGTTTCTTATTATAAAATATATTATTTATACTAAGAGACCTGATATAGTAGAACTTAAAAGATCAAATTATGAGATCTTCATATTTGATTATAGCCTATGATCACTTACATTATGCGCCACTTTTTTAATTTAAAATCTATCACTCTCCCATACTAGGAGTTTTATCATCATTAATATTATCACAAATTCACAAAATGGTAAATGAGAATTACCAAAACCGATGATACACTAAGTATAATTGTAATCATTATTTGGGTTTTGATAGGACTACAATAATCACATCAAAACCCAAATAATAAATTTTAACAAATTATGATTATTATTCGCGGCTAATTAACCAGAAATTAATTAACGATAATAAGAACCTTAAAAAAAGTCACCATCTCCGTAATGCAGTGACGGTAGGTCACCAATAAACGCAACCAAGCACATCAACTTATTTAAAGCCAAGCTTTTCAACTTCTTAATAAATCATAATGAATTATTTAAGATACAAAGTTATTATAAAACGTATAACATTTGTACAGCGAGTACAAATGTAATTTATCAGAATTGTAGCCATGATCTTAATAACTTAATATAGTAGTACAGTAGTACTGTATTACACAGAATAAACCATTCTTTACGCATTAACGGCATCAATCTAACTGCTTGATGATTGAGGAGGATGTTCATGAAGACTACTTAAAGCCAAATCGGTCCACTTTTGTTCTTGCTCTTTTAGTGTTTCCTGAGAATTTGCATTGTCAGGTTCCACATCTGGAAGTTCCTGCGCGGGAACCTCAATGTCATCATCAGGTAGTTTATCAGAAGCCCATTTCTCGTCTATTATATCCATCAATCGCCCTTCACGCATTACTTCGCTATCCATATTCACTAAATTCCATAATAACAATTAAGCACGGAATGTAATATTCATCATTCTACACTAACCTTTTTACAGAATTTCACTAGAAGACAAACTTCAAACCAATCTTTGGAAACTGTTGTGACAAATTATTGGAGCAACAATTATTTCATTGTTTTCAAATTTCACATACACTTTCAAGAGGAAGCAGCCGCCAAGTGGTGCTGCTAATTTACTCTCCCAATCTTTTGGTCCGCGTACCGTTCTCAAAATTCGAAATCTACAAGATCACTTACTATCTGACAGTACTGTTGCGTTATTTACTACTCCATTGAATTAATTGTAGTGTGTTCTTAATAAAACAAACCCAACAAAATATCAAAAATGATCTTATCAGTTCTTAAACAACAAGTACTGTCGAGCTGGAAATGTTCCGTCGATCTTATAGTGTCGGACAAGTCAGCCACACCTCAAAGAGAAAGCTTTCTTGTCAACAGATTGTTTTATTAAACATGACGAGTTACTATAATTTTGATTATAAAGTAAAAAGCAAGTGCCTTTATTCATTTATATAGGTACATGTCAATTTAAAGCATTATACAATTACTAAAATAAGGCACATTCTTTCACTTTATCAAGTTTAACCAATAAATAAAAAAGCAAAATTGTTTAGATAAGTTTCAATTTCAACAGTCAAATAAAATACAGCTGATAAAACAACACCTATCGTTATAATCAAAATAATATGCCACAACCATTTTTGAGGTGCACAAGATGGAGTCCTCCGTTTTTCCAATCTATAATTTCAGTTTCAATTTTTTTTCACTAACCAATAAAATATTTTCCATACAAACAATCTAAATAGTTTATAATTCTGATAAAATACTTCGAATGAATTCTGTAATTTCTAATAAAGCATAAGTTTAAGAAATGCAGTTTAAAAAGTGTTTTTCTGATCACAGAAAAATCTATTTGTACAATCAACTGTGATTCTTCACAATCTTATAATATATTAATAAATCATTTGAAGAAGTAATTCACAACTTTTAAAATGATCAAATACGCTATGCACCAATTTAAAAAACCAGTCATTAATTATAATTTTTTGTTAAAATATCAAAAACGTAGTAATCCATCCTGTTTACTCGGCTACTGTACAAATTCACCAATAACAATACGCTGAAGTTTTTAAATTTAAAAAATAACTATAGCTATACGCAATTTACAAACTTGTTTTCAGATTTGAAAATAAAAAATTGTCTATTTTACAAAAAAAAAAAAAAAAAATGCATGATAAACCAAAACTACAATCTTTTCATTACCGGTAAGTGTTAAAATAAAAACACCTTTCTCTTTGACAACAATTCAAAACTGATTTTACAATATGGTTGGTGCGACTAGGAATTAAAACAAAACTAGATTTACTGCTTCAACTACTAAGAAAAAAATAAATGTTTCCCAACAGTACTCAACAGCTACTATGATTCCAATCAACTAAATTATTTAAACATGGTAATAATGGACTATAATCATAAATTACAATTTTGGTAACAATGCTATAAAAAGACTTGTTTCATTTAAGACAAAGGTATAATGCATTATTTACATAAATATTTACGAATTTATGAAAATTTATATTCTATTTTTTTTTCTCATAAAAGTTAACAGATTTCTAGATGTTTTTTTAATACATTAAAATTAAGTAACGATTAAAAATAACTTAGATACAAATATTACCAATAATTCACACTGGCCTTAATAAATAGACTAAACAAAATTATACATTGTTTTACCCAACTGATGCTAATTATAAATGGTAATGCATAGTAAAACAAAACGATTATTAGCTACATACAACATATTTACTGAATGTTGCTTGTCCATGTCCACGGCGTCATTGTATTATTTATACCAACTGGCATTTGTGGTCTACCATCAAAACTGTGAGGATTATGACTTAAAATTGAATTTATAGTCATGCCGTTGTGAATAACTGGAGGTGGAGGATGATGACTCCGGTTCGCATGATAAAGTGACCCAGATTGCGAGTGCTGAAGTGTGTGACCATCTACGCCTGTCTGAGACGAACCTGGAGTTGGTGGAGGTGGCAAGATGGGATTACTGTGAAACTTGATAGGTGAAATGTTTAAACTTTCGTTATTTGCGTTAATGTCAGGAAATATGTTGCTTAAATTAAAATTGGGGACATGTGATGACGATGAGCTAACTAAAGGTGGAGGTGGTGGCGCCGAGTTCATGTGTGAGCTGCCATTTTGGTTCGTATTATTATCATTCCCAACAGAGCCGCTATGTAAATGATTAACAGTAAAAGTGGGTGCCTGAAAGTTCAGGTTAAAACCCGTTTGAGGGCGAGCATGAAATAGTGCATTATAGGAGTCGCCAGTAGTTGAGTGATTACTAGCAGCACCAACAGACAAGCCAGAATTAGATTTTCCTCCTCGTGTTTTGTTAAACAGTGGATTTGTATTTGGAATGTATGTTGGGCCCTCGATATTTCGTGGTGGTGAAAGACTAGGAATTGTAAAATATGGTGTCGTACTCCTTCCAGTTTCAAAAATCGAATTTGATAAATTTATTTCCTCAATTTGATATTGTTGATTTTTCTTTTTAGAGGTTTGACTTTGCTTAGATTTCGATATCTTGCTATCCTGCTTATTTGCATTTTGAGTTCTCGGTTTATAGCCAGATACTTTATCCGTATTTTGAATAGGCAAAGGAACTAAACCACCGTTTGCTACAACCATTGCATTACCGGGTAAAGGTGCAAGCGAAGACGACACTGCTGAGTAAGTTTCAGGGAAAGTCGATGGTCCAATGCCTTGATCTCTATTAGATGGAGTAGTTAAAAACGAGGCACTATGTCGGTGTCGAATATTAGATGTGCTTTGATCACTAGATGGTTGCGCTGAAGAAAACGGAGGCATGCAAGGAAATGTCATGGGCGGTCTTGGCATATCTTTATGTGTTATACCTTCAAGACTCGGCACCGGAGGAACCTGATTGTAATTTCCGACCGATAAATAATTTCCATGACGTTGATGTTGCGGCTGTTGATGGGACTGCTGATCTGGTAAATGCTGTGGTGCATCATTGTTTGATTGATGACTGCTAGTAGGCATAAGACTAAACGAAAAATTTGGTTGTGGTTGAATATTCTGGAGATGATTTTTACTACCGGTCGGGTGATTCATTTGATGATTTGGTTTTAGCGGGATCAAATGTGATGTTTGTTCTGAAGTTTGTTGAAATGGAAAATAAGGAAATCCGACTTGTTGATTATCTTCAGGTGCCCGATTTAAATGGCTGCCATGCATAAAAGGTAATGCATGTGGGCTGGCCATTGTTCCAGAATTATGAATAGGCGTTGATTGGCGTAAAGCAATGTTTGAGGTGGATGAAGAATGATTTTCTCTGGCACAGTTAGGCCGATTGTGGGTATTATTATCGCGACTCTGAATCAGACTTTCCGCTGAGTAAGAAATCGCTCCTCTTGGAGGCGCACAAGAGTTAGTTGACGATGGCATGCTTAGCGGAGGATGAGTTAACTGTTTCTGCCCAGGTGGAAATAAAGCATCTCTGCGAACGATATTTGTATTGTTATTACAAACGGTATGCATTGCTAATGATTCCGTAGCAAAACTTGTTATTAAAGGTGGATCTAAATTTGGTGAACGTTGATGAATAAATGGAGTTGACGATGACAGAGATGAAGGTTGATGATTTCCAGATGCAATTGAATGAGATGATCTAGGTATAGGAGGTTGACTTAAAGCAATGTTATGTCCAATTGGACTCATTTTAGGCGAGACATTTGTAGATGATGCATTACCATTGCCAGTGTTACTATTGGTACGATGACCAATAGGTGAATGTCCTTGAAGATCTGGTGTAGATATTGGTGAAGATGAGCTTCCGGAACATATCTTAGGCGATTGTCTGCTAACCGAGTGCATTCTGTGATTTCCATTCGAGTAGTTATTTGTCGGACGCTGCTGCTGCGACTGATCCGCAACCGAGCATCCAACTCCTGGCTGATTTAATTGATTCGTAACATCTTGATGTCCACCGGCAGAATTAGATAACTGACGAACAGAACCTGATCTCTGCAGGCAAACATTGTTCATACCTGAGGGCGACATTAATACTGGATGTTCTAGGTGGTTATCAGAGCCACTGATATTTCCTTGACGGGGTGAAGTCGTTTTATTTTTATTGGCAGCACACATAACGTCGTCGTTGTGATTTGAATCCATATTTACAGGGCTAGGAGTTGGTTGCTGATGTCTAGGTGACACTGGGTGTGATAAAGGAATAGATGAATATGCATGAATTCGATTAAACTGACCAGTCTGATTTCCTAAATTTGATGAAAAGGGAATAGTGGAAGATGAAACTGGGATACAGCTGCCTGCAGAAGTAGCAATAGTGTGAGTCTGCACATTATGATTTTGCCGCGAACGTGGTGTATAATCAAAACTTGGAGCTTTGTTATTTTTATCTAAAAAGCATTCCGTAGATGAAGTAGAACCAGCCAAAGAAAAGCCCAAAAGATCATTCGTTTGGAAGTTTATTCCGTTGCCATTTCCACGCTGTACAGAAGTATGCTGATATGACAACGTCCGATAATTTTCGTGAACATCAGAAGTGCCTCCAGAATTTAAATTATTAATATCAGGTAAAGCAAACGTTGCAGAAGTCGAAACAGAACTTGGTAATGTGTTGTTAGAAACAAATGGGTTTCCTAATCCTGGAAATGTCATATTGATTGACGTTGAAACCATTGTATTAACACCACTAGTGTTAATGCTACTGCTTCCAGGAATAGTGTTACTATTGTTCGCAGGGACGATGGATCCCGCAGAAAAAGTGTGATCGTCAGATACAATAGGTGAACTGAGCGCAAAAAGGTCATTGCTTTTGCTGGGACTGTTTAATAATGGTGAAATACTACATAATGGCGAATTTTCATTCGAAGTTCCAGTATCGATTGAGAACGGCATCACGTTAGTCAAAACAGCATTCGGTAATGTAACAGTACATGAAGAAGTACTTGTCGAAGAAGCATTTCCTGAACTGACAGATGCGCTGCTAGCTAATTGTGATACTGACAAAAAACTAACGCTACTACTGTTAGTAGCAGCTGTGTTGGACAGATTTAAATCATTATTAACTGTTTTGCCAGTTAATTTGACACGTTTTCCTGATATATTCTCGTCCTCCGTTCCACAACGTTTCGTTTTCTGGGAATCCGATAAAAGACGTTCACTTATGCTTGAATGATCTATGTTAACATCACACTGAGGCTGCTGATGATGATTTTGCCTCTCAAAAGATGAAACACATGCGGAAATTAATTGATTTGGAGTATTGGTATTAGCTGTGTGGTACACTTCACCGACAAAATCACTTAGAATATCAGCAGCGTTATTTCTACTTCCTCCTCCACATTTACTGTTCATGTTATGATTATCAATCTCATTCATTGCAATAGAACAACTTCTTACCCCAACTTGTGAAGATTCTGAAGATGGTGTCATTGTAGTGGATGAAGTTAAAACATTAGTAAAAGTAGTGGATATTTGAGAATTAGTTTTTGGTGTTGGCTCGCTGATATTCATAAAATCAACATTGTCACTGTTGGTATGACTGCAGTTGCCAAAATATGTTGGATTAGGGGAATTTGAGATGTCCGACATGGAGTTTGCAAAAATGGATTCCGTTGCTTGTGCCAAAATATCAGTCATTGTATTTGGAGGAACAACTGCAGCTGCCGAAAGAGGAAGTTCGACTGTCTTCTCAACTGCGCTACTTTTGGTTATTTCGTAACTATTACCACTTTTGCCTTTTTCACCTATTTCCGTGTTTATTATGCTATTTGTAGTAGTCACAGACGTAATAGTTGTAGATGAAACAGTAGTGGATACAGGCTCTACCTCAGTAGCTGCGTCCGACTGCTCACTTTTATCGGTTAATACTGGCAGTTTCGACGTTTGTACAACCGATGTTCCATCAGAAGTAGCATCAGTTGAAGGTTTTGGTTTAATATTTCTTTGAGAACGATTAGCTGGCAAACGTTTAGATTTATTTTTGTTGGTACCAGATGATTTATTGAGTATCGACGACTTACTTCCCTTCGATGGTAAACTGTTGACGTTGTTGTCTATAGCTAATTTTCCAACCGTTGCATTTTTGTTGTTTTGTGCAGAGGTTAAATCTTGATGATCAGTTTTAGAATTCGCATTTGCTTTACTTGCTTCTGACACTTTTGTAATGGGCACCGTAGATTTTGAAACCTCTGTACAAGCAACTACTTCACTACAAACATTGTTGAGAGTGCTATTATTTATGCTGTTCGACAGAGTGGTAATTGGTTTTGTACCAAACATCGTACACGAAGAATTTTGTGCTGGATTAGTTGACATTAATAAACTACCATTAAACTGTGTTTGATTTTGATAAATTAATGGCAGCTGTGGTTCACGAACAACCGGTATAATTTGCCCATTAGGTAGCATTAATGCTGAAGGCAACTGAGAAGAATTTGGGTTTGGATTTAAAGTTAAAACAGTATTAGCACCTTGAACTGACGCTCCCAACATAACGTTGCCACTAGCTGGAGGGCTATTAGTCATTAAATGCACTTGTGGATTAGTGGACATATACTGTGTTCCATGAGCAATTAATGAACCCCCACAAACAGCTTGTTGAATCACTGGCATAGCTGCTGAATTCGCTGAAATTAAATTTTGAGTAGAACTAGTAGAACTTTCTATCTGAACACTATTTCCTTGCTGAACAAGTGTAGAAGCTGCAGGCGTAGCATTGCTAGCTAACAGCAAATTTGGAGTTGAAGTACCGTTCGGATTGACCACAACTTGACCATTTGGAGCAGCCACCATTTGAATTACTTGTATACCTTGTTCGTTAATGGTTAATACTGGTTGCATGGGCGCACCTTGCATTAAGTTCACTGTTCCACCAAAATTTAACATAGGAATTTGAGGAACAACGGTCGATGCAGATTGCATTTGCAGCTGAGGAGTTTTTTGACTCGTCGACATAATTGGACCTCCTTGTAATGCATGTGTAACTGCGGTAACACCACCATTAATGCTACCTAAAATAGATTCTTTTGTGCCAATTATATTAATATTTGAAACTGTTGCATTTAACGATACTGTAGCAGTAACCGTTTTAGATTGTTCTAGAGTTATACTAGGTATTGTTGCAACTGATATTGACTCGGGTATTTTAACTTGATTATCATACGACACTTGATTTGACGACAGAGGAGTCGAACTTCTGCTGATACTAGAATTTGGACTTGATGACAATCCTTCACTGGTAAAGTTTTTCACAGTGCCGTTAGCATGTCTTTTTGGTGATGACTGAATTTCAGGTTTGCAACGACGTTTTCCATTCGATGTACTATCCGGAAACCTGCTGGGACTAACAACCGATATTTCACCATCATCACTCATAATGATTGTCGATGGATCAAGTTTATTAAATAATTTATCACACTGTGGCTTCACGAGACCAGATGGTGTTGACGGAAAACCAGCGATTTCCAATAGTTTTACATATTGCGAATTCTGCTTCTCAAGTTCCTCAATGCGTCTCTTGAGAATTTTAAATTCATCCGCTAAAAAATGAATACTTTATAAAGCTTCAGTTTCAATAATTATAATTTTCATAAAACAACCTTGAACTTCGTCCATTTTGCCTAAAAGAAGTTTTTCGTGGCTTTCTTTAATCTCTTGAACATATTCTATAGCTTTAGTTAAAACTTCATTCTTGCTCTAATAATTAAAAGAGATTTGAAATATCTGCTGACACAATTACTATCAATCATCATACCCATTTTTTGCCATCTTTATTTGGTAACAGCTTAGCTAAAGTGAAGATATGGTTATTGATCTTAACTTTTCGCCTCCGTTCAACTTCATTGTGCACCATTCTCTTCTCTTTACTCTTCACCGGACTTTAACATAATAAAAAAAATCTGTTTAATGAACATGGTAAACCATAAAACGATAAACTCTAAAAACCTTTCAGCGTCTTCACTTTCAATAGTCGACGACATTCGGGCCATGACAGTTGTGGTCTTACACTTCACATCCACAACCAAACAGTCTAAAACAGTAATCAAATCAATTTGTAAATTATTTTAAAATTATTTAGACTACTACATAAACCAATGCAAACAGATTGTCGTTATGTAATGAATTTACCAGCTGGCCAATTTTCTTTGTAATCAACTCCTTTTTACCGTAATTGTTCACAAAGTGATTACATTATATTATAATTAATAATCTAACATTAAGAAACGACGATCTATTAAGCGTCAACAAACGATACAAGTAATTATTTTAAGAGTGGCAAAGTAATTCACTAAAGCGCAAGTGCATATTACAGTATTATGTGCACACAGCGTAACAGGCAATGCATTGTTGTACAAGTCAACAATGTGCAACACATATGCATTTGATAAAAATACTCGTTTACCTAATTTATTAACTAACAAGAAAATTTTTAAACAAACTTTTCCACTTACCCGAATCTGACTGAATTTGCTCAGGTGCATTCGATGACGATTGCACCCTCACCTCCACCGACATAAGGCTAATAATTCCCAACAACGCATATAAATAATTTCTCGACCGCCATGATGTAAAAGATGCTACGAAGTGGCGATACTATCGCATGACATCAATAATATTACAAATAGTCGATAGTCAATATTAATACGGTAATATTACCGGTAATAAAGTACGGTGCATTATAATCTATATATATAAAAATGAAAGTATGTGTTCTGTGTGTTTTTTATGCCTGACTAAACCATTTATCCGTTTGCCATAAACTTTTTTGGAAGTTGTTGATTACACCCCTGGGAGGGTTTCTATGAACCAAAAAATTTCAAATATCGTTATAATATTTTCTGAAATAAGTTTAATTAATTAAATGTGGTGTTCGCGAGACAGACTTTGAAGAGCTATCTCGCCATCTATTGAGCTAACGGTAAAACTGAGGGCGCTCACTTTAAACATTAAGCCCTTTTGGAGACCTATTTTTAATGACCCATTTCGAGACTCATTCTTAAAGACCCTTTACACTCTCACATGTGCTGTACATGTTGGAATAACTTCAATTTACCGTTATCCTAAATGTTTTAAATAGTGTGTATAATAGCAGTTATTTTGAAGTGAATAGTGTCTACAAATCGTTACAATTTACTCAAGACCCTTACATTTTGTGTCTTCTTGGATCACAGCAACACGTGGGTTAGCTTTTTAAAATGAAAGTATGTGTTCTGTGTGTGTAAAAATAAAAAAAAATGAAAGTATGAAATGTATAAAAATGAAAGTATGTGTTCTGTGTGTGCTTTATGCCTGACTAAACCATTCATCCGTTTGCCATAAAATTTTTTGGAAGTTGTTGATTACACCCCCGGGAGGGTTTCTATGAACCAAAAAATTTCAAATATCGTTATAATGTTTTCTGAAATAAGTTAGATTAATTAAATGTAGTGATCGCGAGACAGAGTTTGATAAACTCTTAGCGCCATCTTTTGAGCGAACGATAAAACTAACAGAATATAATGCGCCCAATTTCAAAACGGGGCAGTCAGGACGGGATGAGCGGGACAGACGGGACGGGATAAGCGGGACAGACGGGACGGGATGAGCGGGACAGACGGGACGGGATGAGCGGGACAGACGGAACGGGATGAGCGGGACAGACGGAACGGGACGGGCGGGACAGACGGGACGGGATGAACGGGACGGGCGGGACAGACGGGATGGGGTTCATAATCTTTGCAGCAACGCGCGACGGGCAAAGCTAGTACTGTATAAAAGTTTAGAAAGTTACATGCTTTATTTTATCAAATTAAAATATCATGTGATTAATTAATACAGTTATTCTTATGTAAGGAAATTTTTTTTCCAATAAGTACAGGTTTTTTTTTTATAACAAATTTAATGTGAGCATTCATGATTATGTCTAAACCAAGATAAGTAAAAATTTAATGTAAATTGCAATATGCATGTTAGTTTTCTTAAGTAGTATAAAACTTGTATACCGTACCGTACTTTATTTTTATAGTATAACTAGTTGCCGTCCAGGATGAACATACTAGTCTAAAAACTACCAAATTAAAAAAAAATAATACCTGAATCGATACCATTCCGAGCGTTTTTAACTCCAGGAACAAACTTTTTCTTTGTAAAATAAATGTTATGTAATATATTAATAACCGCTGGAATTGATTACTGTTAATAAACAGAGAAGATGTGAATTCTACATTTAATTGAAAATCCTTGGAGTCTTGGACTCGTCTCAGCAGGGATCCAGAAAATAGAATACTTAGTAAGGACTAGGGAGGAAGCTTCTACAATTTAACTCGTATATCCTTGGCTATTTGTACAAATATCACATGTACACTGTATTCTTTTTGCATCACAGAACTATAAAAAAAGAATAGCGAAATCCCGTTATGATTATTAAAGTCATTTATCTGTACCGTATTATTATCAAAAATTATTAAATATCAAAAATCATAAATAAGAAATACAGTATTTTACATTTACAGGCTTCAATAAATTCTTAAGCTACGGATTTAAACTGAGATAATCAAATCACAAAAATACTATTATAATAAATTCAGAATACGAGCTTATATACGAGTCTTTTAAACATGTATTTTAATCTGTTTACACCTTACGATATCGAACTGCATGTACAAGTTAAGGTTTGCTTCCTCAAACATTAGTTATTCCAAGTTTCTCTGCCTGCTCTAATGATGCGTGTAAATTGGTGTCAAATAACTCGCATCTAAACTCAAATAAATAAAAACATTACGTAATTAATTATTAAATACTATAAGAATAAATGAAGTAAATTGTCTACTACCTAATCGGCATTTCTAACGAATAAAATGGATTTTTCAAAGCAAAATCACAATATATTTCATAAATCCTTTTCAGCAATATTTCCATTCCTCCTTGTTTTGGATCAGCAATAACAACAAATTTAATACCTTAATGAGAAAGAAATAAAAACTTATTACCATATTACTACATAATAACGGTAAAAGCTACCAGTAAGAGTTTGAAAGCAATGTAGTCTAAAAGTATCAGCTTCAAGAACTTCTATTCCTGACGACTTCAACTCAGGTGATAGTTGAGAAGAAATGGCAAATAATCTAAAGTACAAAACATTATAATGTGACATCAACGCACTACAATTACATAAACGGTTTACGAGTGAAACATGCTGGCCAAAAAAATCTTCTCATTTGTGTTTAACTTTGGTCTTCCAAATTTCAGACTTATGGGATAGTTAGCTTCATCGTTAATAACATCGAACGCATCTCGTCCATCTTCTAGTTGCCGTCCAGTGACAAGTAATCCATTAACTGTCATAAGAGTGTGTCCAACTAATAATAAATAGAAACTTAATGATATACACTTCATTCTACGGTTTCAATACAATACCTTTAACACCATCTCTCTGACCAAATGTGACAACAATTCGATTATTTTGATAACCTAAAACAGGCTCCAATGGATAGCGAAATACTTTTTCGCTTTCAACTCGACTAATGTTATTATCATGCTGATAAATTAAACCACCAGCTTTACTAATGATATACACCGAATACACTACCATCGTTTATTTTATTGTAAAACCACTAGAAATAACATAATATCAGTCTGTCATAAGCGCATCTACCGCACAATTTCCGTATACGAACGTTGGCTTTCCATACCCGGTACATCATTAAAATTACGTACGTTAGCACGCATGCGCATTTAAATAAAATACTTCTAAGGACTAGACTGCTAATTTGTTACAGGCGGCCCTCGAGATACATAACTGGTTCGTTCCAGCACCCTTTATGCAACTCGAATTTTATGCAAGTCCGAGGAATCCTCTATTTACACTGAAAAAAATGGTTAAGTGACCATATACTAAGTTGAAAACATCATTACATCAATAAATTATACTAAAATGATATTAAAATAAGTTATTAAATAACCAAGAATTTGTTTTCAACAATAATTCTTTCACATTGTTTGTGTGCATTCAGTTTGTTAAGAGTGCTTTCAGTGCCCAAAACTAATTTTCAGAGCGCCTTAACGTTAAAATTTGTATATGTAACTCGAGGTTTATGCATGTCGAAACTATGTATCTCGAGGGCCGCCTGTATCTCTTTGCACAACGGTAGCAAATACAGTATGATCATACTGTATTTGACGGTAGTTAAGTTACCTTGTAACTAAATTATCGTGACTTTCACGTGCATCGGAATCAGGTTTTTCACATTTCGTTACCAGTTACACCATGGCCAAGTTAACGTCACTAGTCTTATGGCATTAAGTATGATTTAAGTAGTGTCACTATGTGGTGACTGTTAAAAACAAAATACTGTACCGGTAATGTTTAAAATCGTAACGTTTGAACCATTCGACTTGTTTGATTGATAATTAAATGTATATTGTACTTTAATTGAATGTAAAGTGGATAGTCGACAACGTTAATAAAACAACAGCAGTTGACAAAATTATCTAATGATTTATTTTTTTCCCCGTAAAGCAGCTGCCTATAAGCGACGGTCTTGTCAATCTTAAGTTTAATTAACGCATGCTATCAAATTGAATTGTTGATTTTAGTGGTCTTTTCCCTGATATCAAATTATTTTAATTGTCTAAACGCCTTTACATTAAGTTTTCAAGGAAGATTTTAACTGCATTATTAATTTCGTAATACTGTAAATCTATTTTAATATTGTCACATACAATAGTGAAAGAGGCAATACCGGTAATGCAAACTTAGCAAATATATTACTGATGACCTCTGGCGGAAAATACGTACAAACAAGAAGGCGTAAAATTATGACTTTTCCTCTAATACCGTACCAGATTTTCAAGATTACATCATCGTATAATTTCCATGAAAATTGGCGGCGACTAAATTTGGCATTTCTAATTCTAACAAGCTATACTGTATAGCTTTTATCTCCAGTTGCAGTGCAGTGGTCGGTTTATGCATATTATCCTTCTTCCTTAATTAAGCAAAAATAATGGGCGCGTACATGATAGACATTCATAAGTTGGGAATTGAATTCACAAGTTATCTGCAATGGATGTAAGTAATTTAAGCAAAACCATGTTAAAAATTATTGTCATATAAATAATGGTTGAAAAAAAAATAGATTTCAAGATAGTGGGGATTTTTACATTTCGGTGTCGAAGCTGGTTGATCCTCGATATATGTATTTGGTTTGCTTTCCTTTACTTTTTCCATGGAATCGGGCAGCCGGCATTCAAGTTCTGTGGACTGCTGCCATAAGTGAATGGCTCAATCACGTTTATAAATGGTAAAACGTTTTTCAAATGAATTTGAAACATAATTATAAAATGTACACATTTCCTTGTGTTTTAAATATAGGTTTTTATTTGGAGAACGTCCTTATTGGTGGGTACATATCCACAGTTATCTATGGAGTGAAGGGGCACCAACTATTCAACAGTTCCCCATCACCTGTGAAACTGGACCAGGTAACAAAAATCTCTACTGAATCATTAAATTAGTGGATTCTTAATTAGTAGAAAAATTGGCATAACTTTGACTAAACTACTAAATTAGGTAGTCCATCCGGTCATGTTATGATAACATCAGCTGTTTTGTTTGTTTTTGTGAAAGGAATTTTGGAGATTTGGCCGAGTAAAAAAACGTAGGCGATTAATTAACAGTTTAACGGGATTTTAGTTTATTTATGTGGTGTTTCTTCTTATTTTCATTGTTATTTGTTAGATTGCCAGTCATTTCTACAATTTTCTGGGCTGCGTACGCGGTTACAGTTACGTGTGTTTGCATTTCCAGAGTTTATATTGCGGCTCATTTTCCTCATCAGTGTCTTGTTGGATTACTTTGTGGTAAGCACCGTCATTTATTATTAATATTAGATAAAGATTAGGGTAACCACTGAATATTTTATGCCAATTTTATTTAAAATTTTAAACTTTAATAGGTTACTCACTTCTCTAATTTGTTAAATATTAAAATAACTGGAAGTTGTACTGAATTTGTTGTAAAAATTCTAGTATCAGTAGGAGCTTTAAGTTTATGTATAGTAGTTCTTTGTATGTACAGTATTTACTATTTATGTACAACAAATTGTGTAATTTGTTATCTCGTTACTACTGACAAATATTAATTATTTTTTATGTTATTTTTTTCGTAGGAGTTATTATTGGTTTTCTCTTGGAGAAGGGACTTGCAGTTTATAAGTTGAGTTTGAAGTATCATTGTTTAATGGCTCTAGGAACATTTGTGGTTGCTATGGCAACATATTACATAATTCTCGGTATAAATATATATTTTTAGTTACTTTTTAAATTGCATTTTTTATCAGTTTTTTTTTATAATCATAAATAGGTCTAGGAATCGATCCAAATTGGTCTTTGCCTTTGGCCAAGCAATGGTGCGCCAAATCGGAGTGGGTCCATCTCACTACAACTCCATTTTACATGATGTGGCGCTATACATCGACTCTGTTAGGAATTGGTTTGGGATTGTTTTCCACTTATTATTTACCGTCCAATGTTCTTGTAAGAAGCGGATTTATTGCAAAAGTAATTTTATCTGCTGCTGGTATAGTTACTGCGTTAAACTGCGAGGGATTTATTTCAAAAAGCTCTTCAGTCGTCTTGGTTTATTCTTCAGAATTTATAGTTCACACGATTATACCCATTGCAGTCATTAGCGTGGTACCCTGGTTGAGCCAAGTAATTATGTAATTGAACGTATTACTGTAGTGTTATTGTTAGATTCAGTGTCTAATGGTAATCAATCTAATGATAAATCTCTTGGGTAAAGTCAACCCATATTGAAATTCGGTATTAGATAAACTGTTTATATATAAAGTTATAAGTTTAACTTGATGAAAAACTCATTGTATGTGCCTACTGCCTATGATGCCATATAAATTATTGTTTATTTAAAAAAATTACATTTAGTATTTTATGAAAAAAAAAATTCCGGTATCTGTATATTTCTTATTTTTGTAGTTAATTATGTAATTATTTTTTGAAAGTGTAATTTTTCAATTAAATCTATTTTTGTGTATTGAGTAATAATCATTGTTATAGTATCATTTATTTTAAAATATGAAATGATAAAGTAATCCAAAAAAAATTAAGGACAAAACTGTACTACCTATTTTTTTTTTTTTATAGAAAATTTTAGGAAAAAATTTTTAGAAAAATCTTAGGAAATTTATTTTTTGGCAATTTTTGCACCCGGCCCTGCATTAAAGTATGGATAGAGCTTATTATCCACCTTACAGATCATATGACGTAAATAGGCCCTAACCTTGAATTTTGTTTTTTTGCCAAGACTAAAGTTAAAAGCAAAACAAGTTGAAAATTACAAAAGTAAAAGTGATCGCATCAAGTACGGTCGTAATGTGAGATTACCGGTAATTAAAATTATTAGTCAGGTGTTTATACTATCGAGTTTAATCAGGCCAAAAAATGTTGATCAATCTGTTGTATAATCTGTAATTAATGTGTAGTACTGTATAATTAGTTTTGGTACTGTATTACTGTACTGTGCTTTGCAAACATTCAGATTTTCAATAAATATGCTTTGGCTTTCCATACCTTATCGTGTTTTGCATCAACGATAATTGGGTAGTAACATGAGTGGCGTTGCATAGTGTATATGTGGCCATATGTCCAGAACTGGCAGAGTGATATCTAATCAAAGTTTATTATCACCTGTTTAACAGTAACATAATAATTTTCGTAAAAATGGATGTTGATGACGAAAACATATTAAAAATTATATTTAAGGATTCATTTCCAGGTATTGTAATTTAAAAATATCCGACCCATCTTATGTTATACACTTTCAAAGGGTGTTGCTTGTTATACAGTGTACTTCAAAATCTTAACGTTAGTGTGTTAAATAATTTTTGATTTAAACCAGTTTTCATTTTAATGAATATCTGACACTGATGTAATAAATGACGTTGATTGATTTTAGTTAAGAATGTTTTGAAATGAATTTGTATTCTGCATATTTTTACTTAATGTATTCGCTTACCTTTTGCAGATTCATGGAGAGAGAATCATGAAGTATCGCAGTATTTGAGGGATTTGGGATCTTATGATCTGGAAAGAATAAGTAAAGCATAATGCTGTGTTAATAAACTATAATGGAACAAACATTATTGTTTTTCTATTTAGATAAAGAACCTAATGTCATACAAGAAGAAAGAGATGTTTTACTTGAACAAACTCAAGATTTGGCTTTCCGAAATTATAAGACATTTATTCAAACAGCGGAATGTTCAAAAGAAATATTTAGAGATGTACTCCTTATTTATACTGACATTATTTAATTTATCTTAATTCAGAATTAACAGTTTAGTACTATTGAGAAGAATTTGGATGAACTGTCAAACGAGTTACCCAATTTCATTGAAAAATGTCAAACATTTTGTAAAAAATCACAGGAAATAAATGCAAAGTAATTTATTTTAATTATTTATTAATCAGTAAACAATTAATTGTTTCTCTATATTTCAGACGACGTCTAAACACAATAACGTTAGCTAAGCATCCACAATTGCTAGAAATTCTTGAAATGTCTCAATTAATGGATACATGTGTACGAAATAATTATTATGATGAAGCTTTAGAACTGTCTGCGTATGTATTTCGATTAGAAAAGAAATATTCAAACATACCAATTATTCAGGTAAAGTATTAAATTAGCATAATACTTTTTTTCTGATTGGTTAAAAATCGTTTGTGCTTATTAGACAATTGCAAAAGAAGTACAGGATTCAATGAAATTGCTACTTTCTCAATTGGTTAGGCAGCTGCGAACAAATATTTTACTACCAGAATGTTTAAAAGTAATTGGATATCTAAGACGAATGAATGTTTTTACTGAAGAAGAATTAAGGATTAAGTTTCTTCATGTTAGTATAAAATAGTTATAAAATTGTCATGATCAATCTAAGTTGTTATTATTAGGCTCGTGATTCATGGTTCCAAAACATTATTAACGTTATTCCAAATACAGATCGTAAGTTGCGGTTTGCATTGACAAAGAATTGACGAAGAAGTATAATATGTTTTTGTTTTAGCTTATCAGCATATAACAAAAGTTATTGAAGCTAGTCGTGTTCATATGTTTGACATTATAACACAGTACCGAGCCATTTTTGCTGACGATGAACCTTTTCAAATTGTTTCAAAGGATGCTCAGTATTCGTATGTTGCTATTTTGCATGGCTGGGTGGCGATGAAGGTAAACTATTTCAATGAAATCGACTTGCATAAAACTTACAATAACAAAAATATGACTATGTTTTAATTTTTATAAAGATATCCCGATTTTTATCAGTTTTGGAAGCTGATTTGCAAAACGATATTGGTAGTCGTATCGATTCCGTTCTAGGCCAGTGCATGTACTTTGGATTGTCGTTTAGTCGTGTTGGAGCCGATTTTAGAGGTTTACTTGTACCATTATTTGAAGATAATGTAACAAGAACTTTTAAAACTAAAATGGCTGACGCATATAACAAGTACTACTGGAATAAATGTGTAATTGAATATTTAGTATTGATGCGAAATTGTTGTCAGATTTCATACGGCCATGCAGTCGTACGTGTTAATATCTCCTCCAACCATGCTAGTCTCTTCGGTTTTGGCATCGACCGCTGCAGCTCAAGTAAGTAACAATCAATAACGACGGCTTTGATATTAAACTTATAAGATTTTATTTTTTGTAGGATAAGTTGCATCCTCCACTATCAATTCTGGAATTTTCACCTTTAGTTGAATTGTGTAATAATATTTTGACGGCATTTAACGATTTACGTCTTTTGGCACCTGTTTCCATTGCGGGCGATATAGCGAATATTTTACAAGAGTGTTTAAAGTCAACCACCAGTGTTTTGGCTGATTACTACAAGTAAATTACTAGTTTAAATATTCAAATAATAAACATAATTAAATACCGATTATTGGTCATTTTTAAGGACGGAGGAAAGTGCAATGTCAACTCGGGAAAACGAGATTTTTGTAAAGTTATGTACCCAATATGCAGATGTTTTATTGCCTTATCTTGATGAATGCCTTCAAGCAATTTATCCACAACAACAGTTAGCACAAGTGATTGGCGTTACAGCTTCAGAATTTACCAAACTGGTATAAATGACTTACAAATTCTTTTTACAATATTCTGAAATAGTCGGACTATTTGATATTACACCCTTTCTTCATTAATAATTCGATCTTTTAATTTTCTAGGGTAAAGTGGGACGGTTGAAATGCTCAATTTTAGTTGAACCCATCGCGTTTTTATTACCAGTATTGGATAATGAAATCGATCAACGTGAGAATTTGTTAAATACGGCAGAAGAGCATCAACTACTGGTCAATAACAACCAAAATGAAGAAGCTACATCAGCTAGTGTTGAAACAGTGGTTATAAACGAAGAAAGCCAGCTAGAAACATCTGCAGTTACAAATGCGGAAATTGATGAAACAAGCTCCAACGACAATACAGACGAAAATGTTCATAATTTAGAAGTTGAACAACTAACTATAACTCAATTACCAGACGTTGAACTTGCAAATGAATTATCTGCTCATAATGAAACACATGCTGACAATGAATTACAACCTGCACAATAATTTTATTGATATTTGTAAAACCTAATAAAACATTTGATAGTCAACTGTACGATGTGTAATAGAGGCAGTTAAGTACAACTGGTCAACGAAATAAGAATTATGTTGCACTGTATCAGTAAAAACAAATACCGGTAAGTATAAAAAATGAGCTATTGGTAAAAACACATTATATTTTTTTGTTATATCAAAATATAAGTGGCATACATAATTGATCAATTTATTTTCCACTAATACAGTTAAATTTTTGTAAATACTGAATACTACTGTATAAACGGTCAAACTGGGCGTTACATACCATTTCTTTACAACAACGCCGCCGTATTGGAAAACAAAATATAATTAATCGACTAAGATAAAAATATTTGATAAAAAGTATAAATATTGCACTGCAAATGCTTCTTTAGCATTATTAAAGGACTTCGATGCCGCCAAGGACAAGTTACTATTAAATACATTTCTCATAGTTGTTAGTGTAAAAACTTGAATGTCTGAGTAATTATAAAGTTATTTATTAGTTTAACCATGGCAAAACCTTTAATAAAAGTAAACAAAAAAAAACTTTCCCAACAAGTAACAACACAAGAGCTAATTATGCTGCGTTATATTATTTTTTAAATAGTAAATAGACTCTGCTTGAGTAAGCATAAACATTTTCTACTTCTTGAAAATTTTACAAAAAAAATTCATTCCTAATTTCTAATTTGAATGCGCAAAAAAAAACTTTTTTTTCAAGTTACAGTAGACGGCGTCCAAATATGCGCTATCTCATTCTGTTTCCAGGAGTTGAAAAGTGAGGAAATGTTTGTTTTCCGCTGACTCCCACGCTTGGAATTTCGGTTATTTCCTGTCTGAAAAATCTACACATTAAAAGTATTCTTATTTATACTGAAAATTGTCTGTACAAACTGAATACATTGTACTTTTCTACTTATAAGTGCAAATTTTTTTTTCTACGGCGGCACTTTGACGGCATGATGTCATCTCTATGCTTAGACTGCATAATACTGAAACATTTTGCAAGTCAACTGGCGTCTTTGTCAGTTACTGAATAAAATAGCTACGGATCTTTTAATTTAGGCCTTTAAGTAACCGTATCTCTATACTATCAAAGTCATATTAAAATACACATTTGTTTACCGGTATACGGTACATTCAGCATCTAATAACACAACCATATACTCAAGAAAAAATTTAATTTTAACTAAGAAATTTCTATCCTATCTGTCTACCTACAGTAATTGCCGAACTTATACAACCGTTTTACATGGGTTTCTTTTATGTTAGTTAACGACGATGCTTCCAATAAGGAAAGAAGCTTTTTCATTCAGTTTAATTATAGTAAATAACCTTACTTAGAGATAAACTTCTAGAGTTGTGTGCGCTGTCATAACTTCCTTTAAGAATGTCAATGAAAGTCTATTTTTACTCACAATACAGAAAAAGCAGTCTAAACATTCAGCTATAAAGTTAACGTTTAGTTTAGTACGATATAAAGTTTGTTTAAAAAAAACTGTTTACATCTAAAAAAAAAACCTTACGAATACAATTAGAATTATAAATATGCAGTACATGCATTTCCTGGCAAAGATTAAAGATATACTGTACTTATTTTGAGTAATTTTATAAGGAGTTGGTTTTAATAAGAAAATTGCTTATAAACCATTAATATATAAAAAGATGATATAATATATATATATATATATATATAAAAGTTACTAGCGCGCAATATTGGTGTCTACACAAAATAATAAAGCTTCTTGACGCCGACGCAGTTTTATAATACGCCAAAACATGCTTTAAAAACATCAGTAATAATAGATTTCCTGCGGCAGACACCGAATATTGAGGTCAATTGTATTTGGCGTATTCTGCCAATGAATTGTACAGTACAGTGTGCAGTGCTCTAAAAGCCCTACGAGTTTAACATTGATAAAATTACAACGAATGTCTCAAGGTTTCTGAGTTATGAAATAATATAACATACCGATATTTAAAACAATTTTATTGACCGTTGTTATTGAAAAATCATTATTTTCAACTCATTTAGTAATTTTACATGCAATGACCTCCATCGTTTTCTTATCGAAGATGATATTTTTCTATTACCGTACATTAATTTAATTTGTGAAATCAAAAACAAATTCTTCTAACACCAACAAAAATCACTTAACACAAAAGGATTTCGATTCTCAAATACATTAACTCACATCTGGGACAATAGCGAGCAATTAGATGCTTAAAAAAACAATGCAAAGAAATTACAGATTATTTTCCAAAAAAAAAAATTTTTTATTTGTTTTTATAAAATAAATTTTAAAATCACGGTTGTAAAACTACATTTTTTTATTAAATACATACATACTTTATGTTTGTACAAAATGTATAGTAATTTGAAATGTAAATAATGATTCTAATATGAAGTACTATAATAAATGTCATTTTAGTAAGTATTTTTTTTTTTTTTGGTTTTGTATGCTTTGTTTAACATGAAATTCTTATAACAAAAAAAGAAATTTCGATTCCGTCAGTTTCGTGTTAAACAATTTTCACTGCATTACATTGTATTTTCTTAGTTTCAGTTCTTGTAGTAAGCCTATCTGTTACAAAATTACAAACTCTCAAAAATCGGTAGAGAATTCATTAATTGTATGTCTATTTTGTACTTCAACAATTAACTAAAAATAAAATCAAATTTGGTAAAATGTCCCAACTTAATGGATAATTCTCGTAAATTCTAAATACTTTTCTTTTGAATCAAGCGGCGTAATCTTTTGAATCAAATTAATTTTTATTTCTGAATATTATATCAACATCAATAAACAATACTGTTTAGAAATACTGTATATAACAATATACAACTTAAAAAAATATATACTGTAATCATAACTATATAATAATAATTTTATATTGTTATCGTTGCTAACACAACTACTGTAGAATCGGTGAACTGCTGTTAACAACGTTAATATGGTATCAATTTTAAACTGTAAGTTATTTGTTTCATTTAACAGTCTACACACTGCAGACATCTATATATTAAATATAATAGCAGCTAACTTAAGTTTAGGTAATTCAGTAACCGTCTCATTTTACCAGTAAATTAATCCATATCAGTTACAAACTACAACATAAAATTTAGTCGCAGTTTAAATATTCAAGTGGCCACTTGACGATTGACATACCGTAAACCTATTGTACCGTATTGTATTTTACGGTAGATGCAAGTTGGTAACTAACTTAACAGGTGATAGATTTTTTTGGTTATTGGCAAATAATGCCATCAATTAATTAAATTATGATTTTCATTCTTGTTTTCTGATTTGTGGTCGCGTTTCTTTTCCTTTATAAAATGCGGTTGTAAAATAAAAAAACAAATAGTCAAAAATAATGCTGTTATGTTGTCGCTGCAGCAATTAAAATCGAAACTATTCAATTTGAAATTTAAAGTTTAATTTTCTTGACAAAATGTACCAACCGATTTGATGGTCAAGTTAATCCCTAAATATAGGCTTACTACTATTAGTGGTAATATATGCTAAATTAAATTTGCCCTTACTACTACTACTGTATATAATCTACAAAGTCCTTAAGCCCTAACCTCTCCAAATAGTTGATTTCAATGTAACGAACACATTAAAAAATAAAGAAAAACACATTACAAATCCTAATATAGTTTTTAACAGATTTACAAAGCGTAATTTTTAATTGCAGTGTACTGTATTAACGATTAAATAAAAAACCTAAAGCGCAATTAATGCAAGATTATAATATGATGTACTGTATTTCGTTAAATACTTTTATTTAGTTTGCATTTCCTATAATACCACTAAAAATAATTTTAATAAACGAATAACCCGGAAATGGATAACTTAGTGAAAAAGGCCCAAATAACTACAGTACCGGTATATAAATTAATTGCGAAAGTGAGCAATGTTATTTTTAATATACCGGTTTTAGAAAAATATGAATTTGCTCTGAAAAACACATGCCTGTACTAGGTATTTGCGTAAAGAAAAAACCCTAATTTAATTTATTAAATAAATTAAGTGAAATTATATAAGCAAACCCAATCTGAATTTTTATGTAAAATTTCTCAAGCTGTAACTTATAATTAAAATATGTTCTTGTTGAATATCCGTACACAAATTTAATAAAATGTGGCGCCTAAAGCTGAAATGTTTGTAACAAATAAACAACTCATAGCCAATAAATTCGGATGTTTATCTGGTTTAACTAGTTCAATTAATTACGGTACCGGTACACATGAATTTTGAAATTGGCATAATAGTGCATTACTAAAACATCCTCGTAAATAATTTACCGATAATGTTTTTTCAATTAAACTTACAAGTAAGTTTCTTGCTCTTTGGTTTTCACACACACGAAGAAAAAAAACCTTTTTTTTTTAAAGATTGAATTGATATTGAGAACTACCTCCATTTTTCACTCCAAGCACTAAAATAAAACTAGATTCCATATAAAAACATTTCACGTAGCCATTGGCCTTTCAAAATTGCTTCTAAGAATTGGAAGTCAACATTGTATACGATTTTGTGTTTCTACACAGACCACAGTATACAACATTTAAAAAAAAAATTTTGTTGCACGACGCCTTTGTATGTACCATGAATCAAAAACAGTCAGACCAGTCGCAAATTCGTAATCGGGCCGGATATCTTTTGCATACCTTTTGGGGAAAAAACAAAATTTTCTTCTTAACAAAGATGCTTTAGGCTAATTTTTCTAGTATGATTAATGTTGTCAATCTAATGCTTCTACTGTATTTCCGTGAATTATGTCTGAATATCTGTTGAGAATAGTTAAAACGGAAATTTGAATGTGTTTAAATTGTTTAACATTAGGGGTTCAAATTTAAGCCATCATAATGAACATTATATGAATACCGTTATTTAAGAAATAAGGAAACCATTAAGATTCACAAGAATATGGTTTGCGGTTAATGTTATTGTACAGTACATCCTTACTTGTAATTTATCTTTCAATTTCATGTTAATCTTAATGCGTGAAAATTAAGATTTAAACAACAAATAAAAAATGTGTTAAAACGATTAATGCATTACCGCATTCCCATAGCCTTTATCTTGTTTAATTAAAGAAATAAAACGATTTTATTAGGTTATTTGATGTCTACTTCTGATCATTTATCTTTCTTTCAAACTTAAATAAAAATTAAAAAAAATTCATATTAATCCTTCGTAAAATTTGTACTTTACTAATGTGATATGTTGATAAATACGCAGTAAAGTAATGGATAATGTCATGTGAAATAGTCATAAAATTCAAAACAAATGTTGACAAACACAATTTGGATTGCGTATTTACATAAGAAAATGTGTATACATGTTAACATGGAAGTTGAAAAATATTTACGTGTTTTTATTTTTCTTTTTCTTTGTATTGAAAATAAGTCAGGTAGTTTATTTAGTGAATCGCCATG
This sequence comes from Helicorthomorpha holstii, assembly GCA_013389785.1. Lineage (NCBI taxonomy): Eukaryota > Metazoa > Arthropoda > Diplopoda > Polydesmida > Paradoxosomatidae > Helicorthomorpha > Helicorthomorpha holstii. The sequence goes on along the minus strand of JAAFCF010006596.1, from coordinate 2,521,682 downwards.
ACAATATATCAGTCAGAGTAATTGCCACAATCTAAAATAAAAATTTTATGAGCAAGATTACGGTCACAGAAGCAAAATTCAGTGTAGATGAGCTATTTCGTCTATGTTTTTCCTCATGTATTTTCCCATTAGATGGCGCGCACTCAGCCAGTGCTCCGATGCTTTTGTTATAATATTCTCAATGGTTTTTCCTAGAAACTGACGTCAATCGTTATAGCTATAGCATAGGATAAAAGCAAGGTACACAGTGAACGTCATTGGCAATTGCGCAACGACGCTGATCTCGGTTGGAAAGCTTCGGTTATAGGTTTGGCTATGGCTACCGTGTTTCAGCCATTCTTTTCGGCAACACTTTCTTGTACTCTTTTCGAGGGAAAAGAGAGAAAAAGTGCTCGGTACTTTTATTATTATTATTTTTTTATTTTTATAAAACCACATTCTTTACTTTGAAAAACATAATCGTAATTTTATTTTACTGTTACAAAGACTGTATGTGTCGGTGTTCAAGTGCAAAAAAGTGCATGTGCAAGAAAAATATAAGTGAACATCAATTTGCAAAAAGAATCAAATTTGACATTTACTACGTCGTCAATTGTATGACTGGTTCATTATTATTATTATTAGTGCGTTTGTCAACTTTCCAATTTCATGTTGTTTCAAAAGTACTGGCATGACGTTGACTTTTAGTTTTCAAATGTAAATTAGCGATACTTAAATGCATGCATTATAGATTTAGTTTATCTGTAAAATAACTTGTAGAAACATTTCTTTTTTATTACGTGACTTTAAATTTTTATTTCAATTTTCGTTATTTTATTTACAATATAAACTAAAAGGTGTTATGTGTATGATAGAATTTAATACGCCGTAGTTTGAGTCTATGTATAAGACTAAATTATATTGCTAAGCAACATGATCCAGTTTACAAAATGATGAACAATGCAACCAGGATGCTGGGATAATTTGAAACAAAATGGGGAAGAAAAAAGACAAAAAAACTTTATATAAATCTCTGAAATAAGTTGCTAGGATTGTGAACATTCAACTTGATGATATCTCAAATCAACAAACTCAAAAAGTGTCAGATGACATTCATCAAAAAGGACCCTCGAGAGAAAAAGAGCGAATGTGGACATTTGCCATCGCTTAAATAAAGCCAACAGACAATCGTGACAGTTTCATTAAAATTAGATATAAAATGATGAACGATTCGTTTAAAACGAATGGGCATGCCACTGTACTCCTAAGCTGGTAAGTAATAATCAAATTCACATACAGTATTTATACAGCTCTACTTCACTATTTGCCCCTTCAGTATCAATGGCCCACAAAAAACTGTACTGCCGTACGCCTAAGTACTGAACAACCATGCGCTTACATTTTGGTCGTACGCCATTAGTAGGGAATGTTTTCCATTGTGACAATGAAATGATTGGATTTTTATAAGACTCTGATGGTCGAAACTTGACACTACCCACATCTGCCACAAGCTTAGCATGTTATATATATATATATTTTTTTTTTTGAAGTTTTCTATTAAGCGTGAGAGACCCCTTTACACTGCCACTTTAACCCCTTTATAATGCCTTTTACTAAGGGTCTATCTTTGAATCTTTAAGGCTTAGATGCATTGTGGTTGCATTCATTGTACATTTACAGTAAAGCAATTGACAAAATTGAACAAAAGAAAAACTAAGCAAAAATTGAAACAGGGATTAGTTATTATTGTTATTATCTGGTATTTGTAATTTAATATTGCTCGTTTCTCTTTCATATGCAGTTTGCTATACTGAAAAATCTTCTATTTTTGGATTTAATTTTGGATTTATTTTTGGAAGAGTAAAATTGACAGAATTACAATCATTTTGACCATCATCATCATCTGTATGCTATTTTGTACTGTACAATGTACAAGTAACAATTGGATGTCAATTATTATTAGTGTTCAAACAGCCAAATTGCATTCGATATTGGCATATACTGTAACTTAACTAAGCAAAGCAGTCAAAGTTTGGGATTTATTTTAAAATCTTTCCCAAACTATAAATATTTCTGAAACTTGTTGATTGATTATTTAAATGCAAATAGTAGGCATAATTATGCTTACAGTATATACAGTTTTATGGATAAGAAAATATACCATATTTATTTTTTCATACAGTAGCACTGAAAATTATTGCAATCATTTATGCATTGCCAATATCTCAACTTAGTAACTTTCGTCATATCAGCTGATTTGTGTCATCGTTATCTGATGAAATTGTGTTTTGTTAAATGTACATTGCGACAGCAATGATATTTACACTCGTCCTATTTTTTTTTCAAATGCTACATTGGGCTTATATTACGCAGCAAAATGATCTCCTTTGAAATACAGCCATTTCCATACAAAGCTTAAAATAACTACTAATTAGTTTCAAACCAAAAGTTCCTAGTGTCTTAAAAAAATTAAAGATTAATAAAAATTACAAAATAAAATCATTTACCGAATATCTTTGATGCATTGGTTACTGGAAAAAATTGATAAAGGAAATGGACCTATCAGTAACCAGGCTAAGTGGTAGATGAAACTAATAATAGAAAAGTAAAAGCAAACACACTGCCTTTGGACCCCAAAGCACTGCCACCAACTCTAAAAATAATATCGTGTAGGCGGTTTCTAAAATAATAATCTGGTGAGAAACAAACAACTTTCTCATGCATCAAAGAATCCGCAAGTGCAAATTTATTTCTTTTATTTTTCAAATACATTTGGTTGCATAGTTTTGGTATATTGTATATGGCTCCATTTGGCAACTAGACTTGAGTTTTATTTTTTGAGATAAAAAAAAAATGACAATCAAAAATATGAAAAGTTCAGAGTAATAAATCGATAGTGCAGACACTAAATCTCCAGCTGTATATCACAATATAGATTCGACCATGCAGACTATAGCAAAAATAACCGTTTTAGGTCTAGAAAATTCCACGTCAAGTTGCGTGAACAAGCAATCCGTCGAAAACCACTGAAAGGTTTCATATTCTCCATGCAACCACTCAATATAATACAAGTATATCTTAAGCTTTAAACTTCTGGACAGTAAATTCTCAAACTATCAAATTTTTAGATTACGTGCCAAAACACATAAAGAAATTAATATTTCTCCATCAAACCCTTTGGACGTTTTCACAATCAACAATTATTAGGAAAAGTTGTAACTAAAAATGTAAGTTTTGTAATAGTCACATGCCAACTGTTTCTTAAGTTTAGCGCATACCATAAAAATGATGTAAACTGCTTTTAACAAACAATAGTTTTGAGTGTATGGCTACATTTTCTTATTATAATTTCTTGGTTTCGTATAAAGTTTTAGCAATAGGAGTATGGTCAGTGGTAATAATCTAAAAAGCTTTTTTATTAAGTCATTTTTATTTTCTTATAATATGATAATAGGATGTACAAAGAAACGTCTGCGTGACAGATATCAAAAACGAAACGTTTGACTGTATCTGAAAGTATTAGCCTTTAAATAATTGACTTTCTTCGTTGAATTGTATTTGCATTTACGTGACAGTAAAGTCAGGTGCTTTTCTTCCAACTTTTTTTTTGGTTTTTGTTTTAGGCTTTTGGCTTAGTGTTGTGATACTGTATAGACTCATAGTTTGTGGCACAGCTTCATGCGCACTAGAAATCATAGAGCATTGAAGCACTCTGTATTGCCAATGCCGTTTCAAATACACTGCGCTCCATATACTGGTGTGCACGGTATTGTGACACGGACATAAGTCTTCATGTGACTAACGTCGTCTTGCGATGATTTTGTTAATGACAGAATGAAACAAAGTTAAATCAGATACTTAATGCTAAATGACTTCAGCAATACAAAAACATCCGTTTTTCAACCAATACTCAAGTAGTTCTTAATCAATTCTAGACTGTGGAACAATCTAGTGAATAAATAGATTTAGTAGAACACCAAAGTAGGCAACCACCATTGGTGTGTTGTGCATTTAGTTAAGTTTATGTCAATACTGTAGCTGGTGTTAACAAAGTAATATTCTAGTTACTTTAACGCAGAGCACTTCTGGAAGGCAGCACTGGTTTGGAACCACTGCAATAGTCATCGATTTCTTTAAATCGAAATACCAAAACAGAGCACGCACATTTGAAAAACGTACACAAAATAATTATAACAAATTAATTAAACGCTAACAAAAAAAGTTTAATTGTAGAAATCACTGTACCGTAAATATAAAACCAACTTTTAACAACTGGCAATTTAAATATACTGTTAGTTCAGATTTACTATTAAAAAAGAATACAACTCACCTAAGCTTGTTTAAAAATAAATAACTTAATCAATAAAATAATATTAACATAAAATTGAACCAATTAAATAGTCACTTGTCTTTTTATATTCTAATCACACAAAAGCTACGGTAAATTATTAACGCTAGATTACTTATGCATTTGGTAATAATAATTATGCTAAAAGGCACTTGTACTGCATTAATTCAATTAGTGTTTACTTTCAATTATTTTTTAAAAAAGGCAATGAAGCATTGCAGTAACAATTGAAAAATATAAATCGTATAATCCATTAGTTGTTTAGCCAGATGTTGGTAGCTTCTGTAAACAAAACAATAGGCCATATAAAGCACGTACACTTTTAATAATATTATTTTAAAATGCAAACTGACGGACAATGATCGATATATTGCTTTGATTAAAATGAACAGTTACACCATCAATCCACAATCGATTACTTTTTATGCTAATTATGAAGTTAATCGGCTTAATCACTTCGTTAAAATTTGAACAAACTAGAGCCATTTGAGATATACAGTACAGTACGTAGTGGAATGCATATTGAAGTATTTAATATTAATTCAGCTGCAGTTGTCACAGTGGCACACACACAGTAGCCTCACATTATACGAGTATTGTACGTCTACAATCGGATAGGATTCATCATAAATAGTGTATAGCAAATTACCTAAAAGTCTCATCATCACTTGAGATAGTAAGTTGTGTTGTAACGATTGGCGCATGTTAAAAATTAATCAAAACACCGAGGAATGCCCATTATTTATTGTCGTTTTATTAATGAGGGTATCGCGTTTTGTCCTGACATTTTCTGTGTGAGCCAAACGACGTGGGAGTTAAACTTTTGTCTGCATCGCACTGACTACAGGCGACGAATTTATTGATTTTCGTTATACTCTCTATACTGAATAATATGCTTCTTTTTTGCTTTTTTTTTTTTTCTTTTCTTTTTTGCTTTTATAAGTTATAAGCTAGATTTCACAAGCGTCGTTAATCGATCCATAAAGTGATTACTTATCCATGTGTCGCTGCCATATTGATAGGCAGTGTACAATACGATAATACGGTATGTAGAGATGTCGTTCACAGTTCAAAATACCGGTACTCTCAATTTTAATTTAATTTGTTTTGCTTAAAAGCGGTAAAGATATTTGAAGTTTTGTGATACTTATATGAATAAGCAACAGTTACATAAATAGCGTCGTAATATAAAAAATTACAAATCAGAAAGCTTACGTTAAATCTAATTAACGCTGAGTGATTTATAATTACGTAACTTGTGCTGTATATAGTAATAAAGAAAAGCGACAAAGCGTTTGACTAACTACGTGTAGAGTAAGAACGTTAAAATTAAACTACAACAGCTTTGACATTACCCAATTTTATACAGTTGATTTCAAATAACGCCTAAGTTTAGTTATAGAATGTGTGAGTCAACAAAATGAATTTCATCACGCATATTTGTACGTTAAATTAAAAACGCCTTACAACCACAATCCACTACTTTAATCGACGTCTAATGACATCATTTAACAGATTACGCTAATGAATAATCATCAAACGATGAAACATGCTGTATTTGCTTAGAGATGCACAGTAAAACAGTCTATTACAAATCAAACCATTTTAAAAGTTTAAGAAACGTACTACTAAGTAGTTGCATAAACTTATACAAGTATTGTAACCAAGGTTTTAAATTTTAAGTAAACGATAATTTATCGTTCAGCATTTTTTTTTATAATGTAAATAATTGATAGAAATAGTAGTGAAAAGCTTTTGTCTAGACAACATTGCGATAAAATCAGATAATTAGTGTAAATTGACGTCATGGTCCAAATACAAATGTCTGCGTCCGGACTACACTGCACTAGTAGCAATGCAAAAAGAAAAAAAAAGTAGGCGGTGTTTTTATTTCTTTTATCTTTATTATTTTATTGTTGCATGGCGAAATACAGTAGGTGAGCTGTGCATTTCATACATCACTACAACAATAATGACAAGAGGCCATCTGCTTTTGGAAAAAAAAAGGAAAAGCCACCAAAGTTATCTCAATTATCCTACGAAATCATTAGCCACTGGAAATACAATCAAGTACGGAAGTGGGATTAAAATGTTTTTAACTGTTGTCTATCGTGCAACCGGCTGCTCATCATAATTTAATACGTACAACTAAGTTAATAATAATTTCGTGTATATTTATAAAGAAATAAAAAAAAAAAACAAACGGGTTGATGGTAGAGATAACGTCTCTATCTAATATCCATTTCTCTCTCTAATGTACCGGTACATTAAATATTATCCAGTTATAAATATTAAAAATACAGATATGGAAAAATTAACAAATTATGGTGGCTATTAAACGGTTATTTCTAATCAACGTCAAATTTAAGCTAATTAGTTTATATAATAAATAAAAATGACTTACAATGAATCAAATTAGTCGTAATATTCGCAATAACAATAATTCTCTTAAAATGCATTTGTTTTTTTAATTTCGTTAATTTCTAATTTAAACTGAATAATAACACATCGTGACGAATAAAAATAACGTTATAGCATTTATCTCACCTTTATTTAAACGTTATTGAGGTTTCTCTATCTTAAGGTTAGGTAATTAAGAGCTATGTTTAAATAATTACCATAAATTATAATTAAAGTCTGGGTGTGCCTTACAAATATCAATTATATTATCGATTTATTAATGGCGTAATTATTAAAATCGTGATATCAAAACAATGTCAAAGCCAATTTTCGTTAACACCCACCTAACACATTACTGTATTACTGAGTCTGAAACGTCAAATCAGATTGATAGTCTAACACCTAAATTCACCTGGATAACATGGCAGTTATGAATATACTGTACCTAACTTATGAAAAAGATTGAAGCTAATTATAATTTATAAAGAACGCTTTTTTATGACGCTTATGAATTACATCGTTAAAAAAAAGCAACAACATTGTAACGTGATGACGCACCAAATACTTTTAACCTCCAAGCTTTTAACGTTAGAATAAAAAAATTAAATTTGTCGGTCAAGAAACACCCTGTAAATTATTGCTTCTTTACCTCAATATCGAGCGTCTAAAAAGCAGTAGACGGCGACGTCACCGCCTTTATCGTTGATCGATAAGTAAACGTATTCGTTTTGTCTGACTGCATTGGCAATTGGCATTGGCAGTGCTGACTGCTGATGCCAACGAAATGCAACCGTCCAACCGGGATCTGTTTGAAGCTGTTTTCTCCCTGCGCTTACACACTCACGACATATTAAACCCAACATAAAAAACGTTTATTTCTTAATTAAAATAATAGAATATCCGTATTTTTAACGAAGAAAAAAATGTGACTTTTTTTTAACTACACTCAACGCACAACCAAAGTTTATACACTGTTATGAAGGATAATTCAACAATAAGAGATAAAGCACTTATTATTGTAAATTTGCTGTTAAATGCGATTATTTTGTTTTTAATAAATACAGGAAATATTTAAGATAAGTTTCGTTCACAACAAATACACTGAAATTACGCCCTGTTGTGTTTCAGTCTCATTCTATTATGGAGTTGAAAAACCATTGTGAAATGTTGAACTGTAAATTGAATTTCAATATCTCGATATTTGCATATTAAAATTTAAAGACACATTGTTAACTTAATAAGAAGACTCCTTTACTCCATTATATTATCAACTAGCTAAAGAGACAAATCGTTATTAAAACCAATGTAACACAGTAAAAGAAAACTAAAGAAATGAGACAAATATGTATTACCGAGTTCCAATATTGCCTAACCCTATTCAACTGCCTAAAGTTGAAACTATATTCTTCAAATCAAATTAGCATTAAAATCTGTATAAATTTAATTTATTAAACGGTATTCTGTAGAATACAAGATGACTCGCGAAATTTAAAAAAAAGTTTTGATATTACATTATTTTTTTATTAAAATGATTACATGCCAAATAATAAGCAAACGATAACTTTATCAATTTACAAAGTACTTGCTAAACAAAACCCTATCAACACCTGCATTTTGTTTATACTTTCCTAATGGCCAACTTTTACTTGCTAAAGTGAGTCAGCACTTAAGAAAATAAATAAATAAATATGAAAAGTAAAAATAATGGGCGACGTTTGATGCAATACATCATGTTAGACTCGCGTCAAAACATCATGTACTAAATAAACACACGCACTTCCGCAAATGCATTTTGACAATCAAATCATTTGTTAATTGCTAGCTGTTACACCGATAACAGTCCTAATTATTATTTAAAATTATCTTTAAGACAAGCAAAGTATCGAACCTTTGAACGTGACTAATTATAACATTTACTTCATTTTAAAAGGCACATTTCAGAATTTTTATTTTGTATTAAAATTTGTTGCATAGTAAATTACATTTTAAATACCTCTATTTTGCCAAAGAGAAGTGAGACAATGATTATACATGTTTTAAACACTGAGTTAAATTAAATTTAACTGAAATGATTTAAGTCACTTATAACGCCTTAAAATGATAAAAGAAAATGCCACAGTGCCACTGAGCTGCCGTTCAGTAACAGCTAAACGTTAATAAAATATTTTGACTGATAAGTTAAATTCCACATTTAGATATACACTGTAGTCTACAATGTCTCATTCTTCCCAAACGACTAAAAATCAACGTTCTCAAACAGTCAAGCTGAGCGATAAACTTAGATGTCGTATTAAAATGTTAAACAGAAAAACCGAGAAAAAAAAAGTCATAAAAAGCGAAAATAAAACGTTAGAAACGGAAAATAAAAGGGGTGAAAAACGAAGGAGCAACTTTTCACATCAGGCAACGACGTCAAAACCGCAATAAAAAAAAAAGAAAAAGATGGTTGCACTGATGTGTTTGTGAATGCCTGAGATTTATAGTCTGCAACATTTAGTTTAGGACATTGACTGCTAATTAGCTGTTCAAAATGTCTATGGACAATTGAATAATTGTGTGAACATTGGTCAAAAGAAGAAAAAAAGTGCGACTTTGTCACCTAACATAACAAAAAGGTGTTGGACAGAAAACCATAATAAAAATAAATTGATAATATGGAATTCGCTTTCCACAAGCATCCGTTGCTTATATTATACAGTATATATCACCAATCTACGAGTACGTACAGTATATTGTAGACATATTTTTCTACTGGATGGATAATGGAGGGATAACATCGAGTAAAATGTAAGGGTGGAGGAACCATGTCAACATGATATGGAAATTAATAGTCAACACAACATTTGTATTGTGCTGCCATTTACAGTAGTTGGCATTTTGCTCATCATGTGCGCATCATTATGAGTATAGGATAGTTTGATTAGAAATGGGTTTGCATATTATAGTCTTTATTAAGGTTATTGTAAATGAAAAGGGTGGTGGGGGTGGAGGCGAGGGAAAGAGAGAGAAAATACGATATAATGCGCCGGTGCATTGGCAGTGGATACACATTACATATATAAACTACTGTATATGCACATATAGACTAGCGAGAGTATCCCTTTCAATAAAATTCATATTTATTCTGAATATATAATATAACAAAGCTTATCAAAATAAAAAATGTAAATGTAAATTTGATGTGCTTTGTATCATTAACAATTTGTTGCTCGTCATTTCAAAACAACACTATAAACAGACAGATGCGACAGTTGCCTTAGAATAATTTCAATAATTTCGGCTTTTACATTTAAATGAGGCTTATTCATAGTCTGTTCTGCCACTGGCCATTGAATTACTAATATCAACTCCAGTTATTTTCTTCCTGTAACATTGTATGCAACTTTAAATGACCGGAAATGGCATCAATCTTGATGGCAATTTCACCACAAATTGTTTATTACCAAAGCAGTTTATGAGCGAAGTTTAATATTTTGGAAAGCATTTTTGTACTGTACATCAAACGGATGTTATTTTTATTGAGAAAACCGGCTTACAAAATATTGAAATGCAGGTGTATAATACGGGTACGGGTTAGAGATGTACTCAATGTAAATGTACATTGCAAGCTGGCGTTTACTTAATTGGCATAATATTTAACCCTGTGCAAATGCTCCAAACTTTATAGCTCAATAAAGCTCCGACCAGTGAGCATTCTCAATTTCGACGCCAACGATTATGGTCGAAAGTTATTGGTTAGCAAATAATTACATTTTGCAAAATACTCTTTTAAATTTTAATGACTATGGAGTAGTGAAAACGCGGGGTTACTTCGCAACCCAGGTTGTAAATGTTACTTTGGTATTCGCATAAATAAAAGCCATTAAAACACATTGGTATTTTCAACTTCTCCAATTTAGGAAAGTAACAAATGTGTACAAAGTGCAGTGTATAGCTACCACAACTACAAGGTATCATATTGCAAGTTGCAACTCGTATAATTGTCACATTCAAGTACTGTACTTTTAAAAACTAAATTCCTAGAAAAGATATTGTCACTCACACAGTGTACACCAGCAGATGATTGGCTATGGCCTATTGCCTATTACCTATTGGCTTGGAAAGGAAAAGAAAATGTACTTTTCTCAGTACAACTTTTAAAAAATACTAATAAACCATGTAATAATACAAGGTATTGTACATTTAAAATGACAATAAGTTGGTATGTAATAAAATGCACATTGTGTCTATTTGCAATTGTAAGACAAGAAGCGTAAAGACAAGCAACTAAACTCATTTGTTTAACAAACATCATTCAGAAGCACAAATACAGTTGGATTATCATCCATAAAAATAACAAAAAAAAGTAGCACAGGGGTGAATTTATGTTTAAAGTTTTATCACATTTTCCTGCAATATTGTCTGATGCTTGAAGAAACAGTTTTTTTAAGAGTGAATTTTAATGGCGAATTGATATAAATAACAAGTTAGTTACCAGAGTGGAAAAAACGTTGATGAAGCAATTATTGGATAATATAATTGTCAGGCTACAATGGACATTCGCACTGCAGCTGCTGAATTATTATTAGCCAGGCGTACTTACGAGCTAGATATGTAATCCACGTCCAATATTTACTAATGAGAATTTTATTGCGTTACGGTTTGACTATTACAGCTCCTATTCCTCTCTACACACTACATGTAAAACGTGTAGGCAACCGATTGCATTGTGATTCCAATTAAAATTATAATCCTGCGTTTGTCATTTATTCAATGGATAAGCTTTTACGCTGATTTGAACAATAATAATAATAAAAGATAAGGTAAATGCACTACTTGATAACATTACCTGACAATAAACAACATTCTAATTTTTCAGAAATAATTTTAAAAACTACTATCATATTGATCTGATTAAATTGGTTTGGATGAGCCATTAATTTACCATAAATTTTATAAATTGTGAATTTTTGAAATTTGATAAAAGCCCCAATATATTGTGACGTCGACAGTCTGAAAATGACATTAATTGACAATCTTGCTACTAACATGACATCATTTATGTCTTCAGAATTGTTAATAGGAGTGGTTTAAATTAAATTAACATAAAGAGGGGTAAAATAAGAGTAAATTTGATATGAAAATATAATAATAATCAACAAATTATTGATAAACATTTAAAAATTAGCTTTTTTTTAAACAATTTGTCTTATGAATAAGCGCTACCTCGTTTTCTAAACTGTTTTGAGTTCCTGATAAACAAAACCTTCATAACTTTGTACTTTTTGACGTTTTTAAATTAAAAAGAGCTAACTATTTTGTAAAAAATGAAATTTGCAACAAAAAAAAATTTCCTCATCCAATTTTTCCATGTCACTACAGTATAATTAAGATCCTTTTGCTCAAAATATGAAAGTTATTTTGAGATGACGCTACAATGCATGTCAAATGCGTACATTTTATAGACGTGACGTCCACCAATCACACGGCATTTAACCGTCACATGAAAAAATCACTTTAAATTACCGATAGTATTGATTAACAGAACTAGGGGACGTAATGCAAATGTTTTCTGATGAGCATTTGATACTTACTTTTCCCCATTGTTTAAACATATTTGAATTAAACTAAACTGATTAAAACACACTCATAAGTAATACTAACTTGGGATTATAATGGTGTCAAATTATATTCGCATTAATTAGACAGTAAAATAAATTAAACGAAAAATTCTTCATGATACATTATTATTGATCGACATTAAGCGCTTATTAGATGCCATATAGTATAGTACCACCACAAAACACCCAATGCAATCCAATTGCAAATTAAACGCTAAAATAAATAATATTTAGTAACTGGTCCACTTCCGTTACTTTGCTAATGCTCATATTGATTATGATATCGGAATGCTATTTTATTTTAATGCTGCATTAAACTGAGAGATTATATTAAAATGCACTAGTAGGATTAGTGCACTTAATGTAGGATGGATGGATGGATAAATGGACGGAAAAGAGTAAAAATAAGTACAAAAAGGGTTGTTTGAAAGGGTTTGGAGAAAATGTTACCAATGGTTAGACAAGTTGACCTTGGTCTACACTCAACAGGCATATGGCAATGACATTTACATACGTAGACGGCGCCACAAGAGCAAGATTTACATGCTGTCCTAATTCTTGGAAGAGATTTCTAGAGAGAAAGAATATGGGGGGAGCGAGAGAGGGAGGATGGCTACAAGACGAAAATGAAAAACCGTAAACTTTTAAGACACTTAACAAGAAGTTGTGTGAAGGACAAAAAAAATCCATTCATAAGTTAGCTTGTGGTGGTAGGAGCGAAGTGGGCGCGAATACATGTTCTCTCTGGTGGTGGTGGTGGTGTGGTACTCATTTCTACTTTCCCGGTGATGATGTCAGCAAATACACCACCCGAGACATAGAAGGGGAAACTGAAAAATACCTGACATTTATTGTATTGACCTTGAATAAGTTCTATAGTTTTCAAACTTTGAAAAGGCAAGTCACAAAGTTATAGTATAACGTTCAGCTGTAATAATTCGATGTAGTGTGTGTTAGCACGCATGAATAGTGAAAGCACTTAACATCTTTTTGGGCGTCAAAGGGAAGATGAAAATCAAAAAGATTTACAATGTCTCAGAATTTGTAGCTGAAACATTAGAATTTTCAATACCGACTATGATTTGTCTTCATAGTTGTAGAGATGGACAAACAAGACGATTGCTGGTTGGATGGCCTAGTGCCAGATTTTGTTTCTGGCCAATATTTAATAACTTAACTAAGACAAATGTTTGGGTATATTTTACCCATAGATCCATATTCTGTTATCTTCATCCTTCGTTATAAATCCTCAATTTCTAAATACTAAATACAGTAACTAAATTAAATTTTATATTAACAAGGTTTTGTTTAACTGTCGAAAAAAAAAGTGCAGGTGCGAGTCATTAGTTAGTGCAAATAAATGTCAAGTTGATGCGAGTTCAATAACTAAAATAAAATTTAAAGTTTTCAATTTAAATTAGAGCAAGGCTATGCTGATTTTCGCGTACATAAATTAATACTTTTAAGTCGAGTTCACTGGTAAAATGATATGCCTAAAATGTTTAGCATTGAAATGTCGCAGGTTTTTTCTGGCCTTCGACTAATAGGAATAGACAACGTTATAATAATTCTTTAATTTTTATAAATATTATTTTGAAGGAAAGTACTGCATGATTTTCTTTAGTGACTTAAAAACCGTATCCAAAAATTACTTATTGCTAAAATTTGTTTAATAAATAAATTATTGCATGTTGTTGTATCAATTGATTGTAGAATCAAATGAAGAATGTAAAGTTATTGTGCATTATCTAATTCAGTGTCATCAGATTAAAAAATGTTATGTGGAAAATTCTTCAATAATATCACTGAATTCCAAAGCCATTTACTTGTAATGGTTACACTGTCCACTGAAAATCTACAGTACAATAATATGCAAATCCCGCATACTGTACAGTATATAGTGTAAAAAAATTTAAAATATGTTTAAAATGCAACATTTTAAAACATTTTCTACTTTGTTAAATAATTGGCTACATTTTAAGTTATTGTGTCTGGCTGTCTGCAACTTGCAAGTTGATGTTGCGCAAATTTTTGTACAGTAGATAACATGTTTTGCGAGGTTTGCATACACTCGTTTGCATCATTGCAACATTTGACATTATATTTGCATTTATTTTTTAATGTCGTTCTGGCAGATTTAGCATAATATATCATGAGTAATAGTCATTGTTATGTACATGTGTTGTTGTTTTAATTGTATCATTACAAGTAGTTTAATTTCCCCATAAATCGTTAATTTGTTTGCTATTCAAGGGCTGTTGAAATGTGGCAAGTATCGTGTCCATTCCAATAACAAATTTTAGCTTTTTGATAGGCAAGTCAAAACTACGTGACTGGAATAAAAAGCCATGATTGAACTGTAACAAGGTAATCCATTAGTTGATGACTAATTGTAAGTCTGCAGTCCTTAAGTCAACCTACAACAATTGTACAAAGTCTGAGTAGGAAATCTCGAATTCACTCAAATCAATGTAATGGCATTAAATTAAATTTAATTAAATGCTAGCTCGTAGACCATTTCATACAATTCTTTCTCTTCTTGACAATAAATTGCTTTGAAATTTCAATTACAAATTAGTTTGTTAGTTACTAAAGTAAAACACGCAACATAAAATAAAACGTAGTCAAAAGTATCAAAAACATTTAAGCTTTCAATGTTCTGTAAGAACAACTAAAGTATTCATAGAAACAGCACATGATTTAACCTCATTTATCTATTTACCAATAAAAAATAAATGCTAAAATATATGTATATAGAATTCGCTGCTAGTTTACAAAACGAAAAACGTTTTTTTAACTTTATATAATTTCTACAAGGATAACTTAGCTATTTCGACACTGTAATAATTCTTAGCCGCAAAGATTGTAAAATCTAAAATTAACAACCTTTACTACTGAATATCTTTCAATATTATTTGATTTGATTAGCTAATACTATACATTTAATAGTTAATATAAAGTTAATTCTAAGCGTGTTTAGATTTTTTTTAAAAATTGATATATTAGAAAATATACAAATGAATGATTAGTTATGACTACCTACTATTTCTTTTATCCGAGTATAATAATTATTGTTAGTAACTTTGCAAGGTTACATGGCTTTTTAACCCTTAGAAGATTATAGTATTTTCAGTTAGAAATGATTACTTGTCACTATTATACTGCTAGAAAACTGCTGCATTAATAATACAAATTCTAAACAACATTTCAATTTTAAATGGGTCTTGAATTAAAGATATGAAAGTTTCAATGCAGCATAATTTATAACTTTATAAGTTCTTTAATATAAGATTAATTAAACAAAAAACACTTGAAGGTCTGATTTTTTTCCCCCAAAATTTAATAAAAAACTGTGGATGGCGTTGTTGTAAAAAGCAGTGGTGCATTTTCTTCTTAACGTATGTAGAACTTCCGGCAAGGCCGTCTAGACGTCTAAAAAACGTTTGGGCAGTGTGCCAACATTGCAGCTGATATGGTGTGGGCAGACGGCCATGACGGCGCGCCTTTATCCAATTGGTTGTTCGCTTAACACCACATGACGTCATCGGCCATCAGACTTTTTGAGTTCAATTACCTCCAAAAACTTCGTGAGCAAACTATTCGCCAATACGACGAAAACTATTTCTATTGTTAGGTAGTAAAATATTTTTTTATTATATACGAGCACAAGGTAGTGGTGACGCCTATTGCTATTTTTTCTTCTAATAAATGACTAAATTAGTAAATACATTAAGGCCGTGCTCCTCACTCATTCTCTCATATAATACACCCCACCCTCAATTGTGTCAAGTTAGATCAGGACAATTGTCGCCTCCCTCCCTAAAACTATAACGCTGTCATCCGACGTAAAAATGCAATTTATGTGCATGAATGGATGTTAGTGACCTGCTATTTCATTCTCCAACACAAGACTCGTACACGACTGCATGTAAATGTAATGCATCCCATTAGAAATTAGTACTTAACAAGTCTAGCACAGACCGACACAGACTGTTTGCAAGTTTTCATTTAACTTTTTTGGTTTTTTAAGTATAAGTTTACTTTTTGGAGTTGAAGGAGAGAGAGAAGATGCAACATAAAAACGCTACGTCATTTAATGTTATTTTTGAGTCTACTGTAGCAATATACATTGAGGACTCAAGGTCGTAAAAGCAACATCCAAATGACTCAGCCGGCATTTTAACATAGCAACTGCATACAGTAAGCACACACACACACACACACACACCAACATTACTATTTGATTTAATGCTGCATAGTAACAGCTAGCTATAACATTAAAAACGTTTTAACAGCTATGTCGATTGTCTAGAAATGTATTTGTTCCACAATAACAATTCAATACTCGAGAGTGCATTGTAAATTAACTTTTGACAACTAAATTTGATGAAAATGGAATTAACTGCGTCAATGTCCAAATCCAATCATTCTGGAATGCCAAACTTAGTTTTTCATAGCAAAAATAACATTTCTCAAGCTAGTAATTTCAAAATAGTCTCCCAACAAATACGTTGCCATTCAAAATCAGACGTAAAATGTCCTAATAATTAGAAGCCAATTCTTGCAAGTTGTGCCAGAATAACAATGTGATTAAGAACTGAATTTATTATAATAAAATAAGTTTCTGACGTTCATCTTAAAATGAAATGGTGTCATATACCGGTATCTACATGTACACCATGTGATACAAGTAATTTTATTATAATATGATCAATTTTTAATACAGTTATGAAAATAAAGTTGAAAAGACCTGGTTTTCGTTCAATGACTTTCCATAACGCAGAAGATAAAAATCACAGTCTGTAACGTCATTAAATAATTTAACCCATTTAAATAATAATTATTCTCTTGTTAGTTGTTACTGAGGGAAGGGGAGATAAATATTTCATAATTTCCTCCCCCACCCATTTATTTCCCCCCTCTACTCGCTCTCTCTAGCGTTTATTTACATATGCGATTAAGCAACAAGCTTTTTTATATACTTACATTAAGCTAAACATATGTTTTGATTATGCTAATCGCAAATCATTTTTTTTTTATTTTATTGCAGACCATTTTACCAAAGAAGGAAAATCATCCACTCATATAAAAGTAAGTACAACATAATATCATAACATTTCATTTCGATTTTTTCGATTTAATTGAGTAAATGTAAAAAAACAAAATGGAGTACTGTATTCCTCAATTTTACCAATAACTTTTTCATAAAATATCGATATACTAGAATATACAGTGTGCGGCAAAGAATGTAAGTTCATGAAGTATATTTTTAACAACAATCTCGTTGATATGATTTTATTACAGTACATGACATCAAAATATGTATAACATAATCTTTTCTATTGATATCATGACAAAACTGAATAAAAAGCGATTATTTGTGAAGGAAGAGCGTTTAACCCCTTACAAACACAGTGTATATGACTGAATGTACAAATTTTATGACCGTTCACAAAATGCTATCAACCCCCTCAACTTATCCTCAAGGCATATAAAAAGCAAGAGCATCAGTCAATCCTTCGCTTACACAACAATCACGACATACAGTATATCCTTATACATTATACCCAAAACTATTGTTATTATTATTATATTTTCTTCCCTTTTATTTCTACCGTTTGACATATATTCCATGACGTCATTTTATGACAAGTACGCCAAACAATTTTCAAACATGTCACGATTTATACGTTCTCCAATCTACCCATCTCCTTGTAAAATGATTGTGTATGTGTGTATTTATATTTATATTGCAAAAAGAAAGAAAGAAAGAATACTATAGGGGTCTCGTATGTAGTTGAACTATTTTTTTTTTATTTTGCTCTTGTATCTACGGTGTAGTGTATATACCCTTATGCCACAAAGCCCTTCTTATTTCTTACAAGGCACCCAGCCAGCATAAAAAAATTACATTTTTCTCTACTTTCCTACTTCAATTTTAACACTTTTTGCTCAAAATAATACTTTACACGTGTTTCCATGTAGCAAATATGATTTTCACGTTTTCTCTATCCCAAAGTCATAAAAATATGTGGCTCAAAATCAGAATTTGTCTCTCAGACAAGAAACTAAAAGAAAGGAAAAGAAAAAATTGCGTGCGTGTTTCAAGAGTTTTAGCACACTGTTTTTGTATTCAGCGCAGTTTCTTTGCTTATACTTTTTTATTTTTGGAAAAGTTTCAAAATCTTTTTGCTAACGAACTCAAATTGAGTGCTGACTTTCAACAGTACAACTGTACTACCAATTACAATGAACCTAGCAAGTGCTGTAAATACCAGCAATGTATAATAATATTATTAATGAATGACGTTGCTAACTTACTACAATACCACGATATAAATGTTAAATGCAGCTTTGCAAATTCGATTCTAGATTTACGACTACAAGAAGTACACATTGAATAAAGCTACCAGCTAAGATACACCAACATTTGAATTAAAATACACTACAAATAGTACACTAAGTTTACGGTGGCCATTACAATTTTACAGTATTACGAGTAGTAAGAAAACTAAAATTGCAATGAATAAGTACTGAATGTGATACTGCTACTAGTGTCATAAATTCTAACTTGCGAATACGGTATAACCTAGTTTAATTGAGTCAAATATTTTAAATAAAATCATAATACCGATATTTTCCTAATTTAATAATGACAATAGCTGATTGGCTAATAAAAATAATAATTTATGTTTTGTATAAAGTTATTGTTAAATTATTAATTGATGTAATTATACTGAAATTATTTCCTCTTCCAACTTTCAGTTGTTAATTTCAATTCTTGTTAATAAATTTTCTTATCAAATTTACAGCTAAACATGTACCATATAAGTAAATTAGTCAAACAATAAAAACAAATTTCTCGTTTAACTTTTTTGGCAATAAAATTAAGAGTTGAATTTATTAAAGAATTAGTTTATTTTTTACTCTATCAATATTAGAAAAATCATTTCTTTTATTTGGATAATTTGTTTTATTCAACGCTCATTCGACTCAAGCCCACAATTCTTTTGTTATAATTTAAAAAGCCATAATTTGACGTCATAAAAATATGAGTCATGCTTACTGATAAAAAAAAAACTTTGGGGGTAAAAGTAACAGCTGTATATTAAATTTAAATTTCCATATAGTGTATTGGCAACTCTTAAGACCACTATTTGGTAAAGTGTGAATATATGAGGCGAAGAGGAACGACTAATAGTGAGGGAATATATACACTGACACTATTAAATATTCTTTCCATCAAGCGATTTATCGAGTCGCGAGTTGTTAATATGAATTGGGAGGACGTAGTTGATAGAAAAGTCTGCAACGTAATTGTATTTACTTCAGCATTGTCGTTGGAGGTCTATAAAACGTTAATGAATGGCGACACAGGCGCAGATTAGTTGTCACTATGTTTTATGCAGAATACAGTATGACATGTTTCAACCACTTTGTTCACATGTCGATTATGGGGAAGCTTTTTGTGTTCAATACACCCCCCCACCTATTTATCGCTCGTTTCCGTTTAAAAATGTAAAAAAAAATACAGAAAGATTCGCAAATTGTCTATTCATTTATTGAAGAAACAAGTTCTAGAAGTGACAGATTCTTAAATTGAATGTCAATCGGCGCGACGGGAGAAAAATAAATAAATCTGGTTAAATTAATGGCATTCTCATCAAGTTTAATCGGCAACCAAACTTTTAAAAAAAATTACTAAAAAAAGTATACTATACAGTACTGTACGACACGCTATTATTAAATATAATTGCATTATACAGTACTGTACAAGTCGAGTACAAAGTAAATAAAACATAACCTTACATAACTCGGGAACATTAAACTTTCTACTGTACACACACTCACTATACACACATAATAATAATAAATGGAGAAAAATTTTATGAATGGAAACATTATCACAAATACGATGCAATGTCAAGTGCTGATAAAAACTAGTGATTAAAGTCGACTTGTATTACAGTGACGACAAATCAAAAATATTTTTCAAAGTAGTTCAACGATGTAAACATTAAACAAGACCTTTGAAACGCACGCCATCATATAGAATTTCTATTTATTTACTGTAATCGTTTAAAATTAGATCATTATTTTTATCAGTAAGATATAACCCGCTTAAATCGGTGATCAAATGCTGGAATACTTTTATTTTATATGCGGTATTAATATTTATATTAATAAATGCAAGTTTTGTTGAACAATTTTTTTTAACTATGTACATGACTCCACAATCCACATTCCTTTTGTTCAATTATCCATTGAACCATCTACTGGTGCTATATACGAGTTATATCGGTATGTACATTGTACAAGTAATGTTTAGATACTGTATAACCTAAAGGTGAATGAACGCATTGTACTGTCAAGTGAGGAATGAGGGGGGAGGGGTGGGGAGGGAATAGCTCTGGCTAGGGCTGTGCGATAATAGAAAATGTCGATATAACTAGATATTCCCAAAAGCTCGATACTTGCTTAATATATTGAATTTCGATGTATTTTAACATTTCGATATTTTAAATTTCAATAGTTTTCTTATATCGGGTTATTCTGAATTTAGTTTCATGATATCATGGTATTTTTAGAACAGACTCACGCCCTGATCTCAACTACGATACATAAAAAAATTTCCAACTTCACTTTTCACCAGTCAAGAAACGAGACTAAGTTACATTGGTTTCAATAACGATTTGTCTCATTATTTAACAGATAGTATAATGGAGATAACGAGTTGTCCTGTTAAGCTAACAATGTGTCTTTAAATTTCAATATTAAAATGACTTAAGATATTGAGTAATATATTGAAGTTCAATATACCGATGTTGATACAGTATATTGAAATAACTCCCATCTTTGGGGGACGACGGGAGAAAGGAATACTTTGGCTTAGTTACTATATCAAATTAGATAAAAACAAAAAATTGTGATTGTCATCTTAAATACAAATACGATATGGTTGCGTTTAAAGAACAGTTTTACTTAGAAACAAGTTAACAATGAAATAGCATTTATAATAATTTGAGAGTAGCATTTTTATGCATTTAATCATAGCAAATTGACCACTAAATAAAACAAAAAATGATTTACAACAAGACAACTGGAGGTAAACAAGTTAAAAATTTAAATAACGGTAATCATGTATATTTTGCGTTACTTTTACGAAGTTTTTTTGTTTTTAAATTAACATTCCACTTTAGGCCAATTTTCTTAATAAATAATTTTATAATTAGTAAAAAATTACTGTGAAAAATGATGATTCTACTTATTGACTTAATTGGGGAAATAAGACGTCGTAATAATTGAATAGACTCTGTTATTACATAGTACTGTAAGAACAAAGTTAAGACCTCCAGCTACATCATCGACAAAATAGAAAGTATGAAATTGTACAGTAAAAAACATGCACTGATGTAACAACAATTGTTTTACAAATCAGTCGCTCAGAACATTGTGAAAGTTGGCTAATATTAGTGTGACGTGCAAACTATAATTAGAAAACGCTATGTGTATATTTATTTTCAAATGTTTATAAGCTTTTAGAAACTTTGTTAT
This sequence comes from Helicorthomorpha holstii, assembly GCA_013389785.1. Classification (NCBI taxonomy): domain Eukaryota; kingdom Metazoa; phylum Arthropoda; class Diplopoda; order Polydesmida; family Paradoxosomatidae; genus Helicorthomorpha; species Helicorthomorpha holstii. The sequence goes on along the minus strand of JAAFCF010006596.1, from coordinate 2,499,800 downwards.
TTCTAGGAAAAAATCCTCTCCCCCATAGCATTGGTTGATTAATTCGGTCGAAGATGAGGCATGTGGAAGCCGCACCCTCAGCACTCAAATTTGCTGTTAGCTTTATAAGAGGGGGATAAGGGGGATGAGGGGGGAAAGAAAAGGGGTACGCTTCTTCATAAAAATGCCTTGACTATCAACGATTTTATTATTTATAGACTGCGCGTGTTTGCATGTCAACGGTAAATCCATTTTATTTGCAAGAACGTTAAAGATTCTCCGAGACGAACGCCATTTCTCACAATTACGTTATAGTAAATGTCACGACATTTCTTCCTATCGAAACGTTTTGCGTCCTCAAATTCAGTCTGTTGCCATGTAAAAATGCGCAGCGCCACCTTTTAGACGCAAAAGAGATAAGCATCGATATTTCATTATAAAGTAATGGTAGTCGTAAATGTGGCTGACTGTGTGGCTGCTGGCCTACATGTAACGCTATGCAAAATGTAGCTTAGCGTCGTTGTCGTTATTGCCGTCTGCCGTTGCGAGACCGATTCATGACTGAAATGAGACCGGGGTTGTTTTCTTTCTCTCTCTCTCTCTCTCTTTCTGGATCCACCTCTGTCGCGACAGTGAGAAGGGAAACGGCCGGTCTGTGCAGACATTGTGGCGGCTTACTAGGTAAACGAACCGATCTGCACCGCCGCCGTCACCATCACCATCGGCCTCGATCAATACGACATCAACCACTGCAGTCTTACGTGACGCTTTTATATAAAACGACTGCCCGCAATGGCAGAAAGCGTCAACTCCGATTAAACAAAGTGCTATTTGTCTGCTATCGATCGTTTTACGTCTTAAAAACCAGACACACGCGTTGCATTGGCTGCCATTTTATGGTTTAAACTCAGACTTCGCTTAAACAATTTATATAACCAAAATGGAAATACTTTTAAAGAATTACGCCCGGCATAATACCACTTTACTTTTATTATAAACATACTTTTAAAATGAGATAAAATATAACTCACAATCTCAGTTACCAATTTACCATTTAAAACTTAATTCAAATAAACATCATTTAAAATAATTAAAACTGAAGTTTTTAATTTTTCAAAAATTAAAATTTGTCGTAATATAAAATTTAAGAAACCGAATGTATCTGTTAAAGCCACAAAATAAAAATGAATAATTGTAGTAAATACTAAGCAGTGAAAATTGTCTTTGATCAATCTGACGATTAATTGATCAAATGTTTTAGCTCTAAATATAATAAATATACCTAACCGTTATAAATAACGTACTGTAATGAATTTTTTCATTAAGTTATTATGAGCATAATAAGCATGAATTTATCATAAATTAATTTGAAAATTAGAAGATAGAAACGCCGTACACGAATGTCATTATGGGTTTGAATGTGTTTAAATAAGTGAGAAACCGTTTTAAAACATGCAAAGCTTAACGTTGTGGCGTTAAAAGTCATTAAGGTGCACGCCAACCATTCAAGAGTAATTAATTAATGCGGTGACTTTTTTTACGATCAAAATGCGTGAAGTTTTTATAATGCTGTAACAGGGCTTGTTTTTATTAAAAATGTCTTTTGTGTACATGTCGCACTGTAATATTGAAATCGTGAACCCCTCCATTTAAATCAGCGAAATTTATTGTAATCATTGCAATGTAAATTACCTCCCACATAATACGTCACCAGTGTCATTTAAACCTATTTAATGCTTTTTTGTAATTACCATTTATGTTTAATTTAAAAATCAATTAAAACGTTGGAGGAAAAAAGCTAAAATGCAAAACGCATTTGTCCAGCGTAATTTGAAACACAGTGTAGTTTGCCCTTTTGGTAATAATCATAACCTGACCTTTGTTTTGTTTTATAATGCGTAACTATAGAGTAGCCTTCCCCCCCCCCAGATTTGTGTCCACAGTCTATGTTATTGTGGCTTAGGTTTCTAATGGTATTAGATCTTGATCGATTTTTCCGTGAGCTACAGTAGCTTTACCCAAATACCCCAGTGCTATCAGCAATATTCGGAAACATTATCTACACGCCACAATTCGAAAACGTCATTATAACGGCTACTTCAACGTCCCAAATGGGGAATAATGGAAATAAACGCCATTCACAATGTGCTTGCTGTCTTGATAAAACTAACCGGCTTTTTCTGAATTCCAACCAGTCTTCTTATCGCTCAATATGTGTGTACAGTGCATTTACATTTAAAAGAGAACACCATCACCAAAAGCATTTGCCTATGTGTTTGAAATTTACTATCGTACTTGTCGGTTAAGCGGTCCCTACAAGGGAGTACAGTTTTGCTTTTGGGACAACTTCAATTTACTTGTGGTTGGATGAGCTCATAAAATGCAATGTCAGTACTGTACTCCCATTAACCCCTAATATCAAAAGATTTTAACTAGACAATTGGAGATCTTTTATATATATTGATAAAGAATTGTAGTAACTTGCAAAATTCTTATAACAATACCTTAATATAACTTTAATTAGTAGGTCAATTAAACTAGTCAATTAACTAGCAAATTTTTAATTTAAGACAATAAATGCAAGAAGAAGATAACCAAAATTTACAATATGCAAAAAATTTACTAACATAGGATAATGAAAAGATCACCTCGCTCAAATGAAGAATCCAAACGAACTAATGTATACAATTTCATCAGTTCTTTTTAGCTAATATTGTTTTTCACAATTTGTGGAGAAATGTCTCTACGGTTTGCCTGCAAAGTTTACATTTTAATTACATTCAGTTAAGTTGGCAAGCGGTGCAGAATTAAATTTAATTTTAAGGCTAACATGAACCGACGAGATCTGTATTCAAAGGGATGGAATAAGAAAAGCTAACAAAAGACTCATCAACTGGGTTTGTTCATTTCTACATTCCACAGAGTTGTAGATCAACTTCTTTTACATTTACCCACGATATTACATACATTTCGTACTAACATACCATGTTGACTCCTACGACAAAGTTAAATTACCGTATCACGTATCAGGCAACATTTTGAACAAGACAAGTTGCTGTTTGTAAAAGTTTTGAAATGATGTATAAACATGGTCAGAGAACGAATAAAGGAAAGAGATAGACCAGACACACACACCAGTCATAATTATTTGTACATCTTAAAAAGTAATAAAATAAGGAGAGAAAAATATTAGTGTGTAAAACTATTTATTTGTATTGTACACTGCATAAACGTCTTTATGTCAAGGAATTTGCTTTTCCCCACCGCCTAATCTTTCATTATTCCAAGAGAATAAGCCAAAAGAGTAAAGTGTTTGTCAATTCTCACACCCACCTCACTCTTTTTGGTCGACCGAATATATTGTATTTATAAGGAAAATATTATATCGTATACGTGGGTTGCATGACATTCCATGCAACATTCATGCAATATAAACGCAATACTCCGTCGTTACACTAAATGTGGTTGCAATCCAATAATTTGCGCAAGTCTCGTCTAATTGGTATTTCTCATTAAGAATGGTAGTCATTTTGCAATAAACAATTACAGCTTTTCATTGTTACTCGTTTGATCGTCCTCTCTATACAATATGTACCGGTACATATACCATACCGTACTAAGGCACTCGCCACTTAACTTTTAACAACATTTGATGGGGTTCAAATCGATCTGCATTGTTCTACTTGCATTGTGCACTTGTTTAATGTGCATTCCAATAGTACTGTAGTTGTCGCAGACGAAGCATTAACTAAGTGTGAAAAAATGTCATCATTTCCACTATGCAAACGTTATAAATTTAAAGCTAAAAAAGCATCTTTAACTTAACTCTGAGCTGTTGAAGAAAAACATAATAATTATTGCCCAATTCTTTATTTACATCTTTTATATGTACACAAATCCGATTTGCATAAGCATATTAAAATGTTGAAAAGCAACATTTTGTTAACACAGTGACAATTTTGTAATAATTTAAGAAGCGCAAAAAAATCGAGAATTTTTGAGAAGCTCTGCATTAGATTATTATGAACATCTCTTATAGCTTAACTTTCCAAGTACGATGAGAGATCACACATGCAACGCTAAAACTTACAATCATCTTTTCATACATGTCATTTCGTCGCTATCAGTAAAGTCATAGTAATCAAAACAAGAAATACGATTGCAACTGTGGTTATCTAAAAGAAACGAAATCCTAGATGAATAGAAAGAATATTCTTCAAAGAAAAAGAAAAAAAACTGCGTATATCTGCTTTTGAATAAAAAAAGATTTTCCCCGTAACTTTTGAACATAGCAATGACAGTTTGTGCGGTAAGAATTTTTTTTCTGTGTGTGTTTTCGTGTACACAAAAGTCGACATATATAAATCTAGCACATTACACTGTACACTGCATATATACACCAGATAGTGATGGCAATATGCGGAGTAAACATATCAAGTGCCTTTACACATAGTCATAGTGTAATGCCAACGTTCAAAATATAAAAGTCGTACGCATGGCTGACTACAAAATCACGCTCTAAATCAGCAACGCGTCATTTCAAATGGAAAGGTAGCAAGAAAAAGCAGCAAAACGATAGCATATTTAGCACATTCAATCACATATACAGTATGTACGCCAAGCCATTCAACATAATATCATATAACCCTACACACTACTCTGCTACAATATTTCTTTATGTAAGGTGGAAATTTAGTCAATGCCGATTTACGTGTATATTACAGTCTTATTTGTATGCTGTTGAGTTAAAGCAATATGCTTCTCCACCATTGGACAAGGATATTGCAGCTGTGGCGCAGCATGACATTGATAAGTTTTGTTATAAAAATATAGGGTTTACATATTTAATGTAAGCCTACTTGAGATATGATCGATTGCACTTTAAAATCAAAAAAAAATATATAGTAAAAAAGAAGCCCCATAAAGAAGAAAAAGAAAAAAAAAAAGATATAAGGTTTATCGCATTACTACAAATTTCTATATCAGAAGTTTATAACCAATTGCGAAATTAATAATTACAATGAAGAAACTACGCAAATTTCCAATTTTAAAGTTCAAAAATAATGGGAACCAATATACAAGCTTGATAAACAAATGTAGCAGTCGCATAGCTCAGTCGGTATAAGCGTGGACTGAGAGTCATGCAGGATTTCGAGAGTTCTAGTCCCGAACACGGACAATACGTGGGATGGATGATAAGATTTTTCATCCATCCCTCCCCCGACTCATCCCCGGTAGATGGAAATGGATGAAGGGACAGTAGATTCAATCTAAAAATCGAATTTATAGGTTGAAGATTAATATAACAAAAAATGAGTGAAATAAGGACGACATGCTTGAAAGCTCCATAACACCATCCAACTATCAAAATTTGACAATGTTCAATCATAATTACTGTATTTCTAAAATTGTCAAAATTAAATTTTTCAAATGAGCAAAAATAATGTTAAAACGTTGGCAAAGTTGTCCAAAAATTCATGGAGGAAGAACATTTCTTCGTGAAAAAAATATTAGCAATTAAGATTGATTAATTTACTCTGTTTACAATCGTATGAAATTTAAACATATTCAGTAGTTGTAAATTAAAAATAAAACCTTAATTACGATAATAAATTTTTTAAGGCAATATTAAGGCCTTGTACAGTACTTTGTAAGAGCACACACATAATACAACACTTTAAAAAAAAATATTATTAAAGTAGGAGAAATTTATATTTACGAGGCCGTTTATATATCTACCCCCCAATTTTATCCCCAGCCACTCCTTTTTGGCATTGTCATTTAAGTTTAATCGGAATATAAATTGTACGTGAATTTATCTTGTACGACTTGAGAGACTGCCTGGCGTTCAGTGTTAACCTTAACATGCCATTAATGTAAATGAGACAAGTCCGCATGTTAAATCGATCTCAAGTTTTTCTTTCTGCCCCCTCCAACCCTGTTTAATAACTTCTACAATATACTCGATACACACACATATTCGCATAATGTGTAAATATGCACATACCACAGCTGAGAAACAAGTTTAATATATAGAGCAATATAATTCAATGACAATCGTAATTTATACTTTGTAAGAATCATTGCTACAAAATAGGATTGTATTGGGAATTAAAAAGCAGGTCTTATGGGGAAAAGAAAAGAAAAAGGGCGAGGGGGAAGATGCAAAAAGAAAAGAAAAAAAAAAGAGTATGAATGATGCATAAATGCAGCAACAACCACACGACTTCAATTTATTAGTACTGTAGCTATACATAACATCTGATAACGCAAAAGTTGAAAATTTTGATAATAAAATAGACACGGTTATTAAGGGAAATGGAAAGACATTTCAGCAGTGACTAATAAAATTATATGAAAGTTCAATTGCACAGTGCATAGTGCGTATATACAGCAACATGGCATGATACGTCTCGTCCACTTCAATCTTCTCCAAACTTTTTGACTCTACCAGTTAATATAGATTACCAGAGTTCACAGCACGCAATGTACACAATGTTATTATACAAAGAGACCAAATAGCAATATACTGTTATACAAGAAAAGCCTAGACAGGTCGAGCAAGCACCTCAAAATTTTCTAGACATTGTTAGCTTTTGCTGGTCGACTGCCAGACACAAACTGTAATATTATTGATGCAATTTCAACGCTATGCTTTGTACGCGTGTGTTTATGGCGTCTGTACTGTACTATATAGAGTTTATATCATATGTGTGTATATATATACGGTATATACACGAGTTACATACACTAAATGTGCATTACGCGGTCAAAGCACACTTACTAACTTTAGGTTAAAAATAACATTAATTAGGGTTAAAATACACGTCAGGTTTAGACGGTTTAGCACAACAAAAAGTCTATAATGCAGTGTGCAGTGTTTAGATTTAACGTGGCTAAATAGTTAAACGACTCAAACAACGAATGGATGTCATTAAAAGTTCATCTATTTTGAATTACAGCTCCCCAATGTGCTGTACTCTTTTTCCAATGGCTTGTAGTTAACGTTTTGCTGCTTTTATACTATTATTTGCGCTGAAGACTAAAATAAAAAGAATCTCTCGCTTTACTTTTTGTTAATTTATATTGAACTACTGTATTTTGAAGTTACTTGAAGCGGAAATCGGATTTTTGGAAAGCTTGAATAGATAATAATATTATGAGACACAAACATTATTTGCAGAAATCCATTTTTCTCCTCCCTCCACTCTTTATCAAGCGGTTCGTGGAGGTTTCATCTTTTCTATCAAGTGTTACGATATGTAATCTTGACAGATGTTTCAATCTTAACCACACAAAATTCTGTTTTAGAATCATAAGTTATTTAACTTAAAATGAAAAACCGATGGGTCCAGCATTATTTAAATGACAGCCGCTTTTTTCCACATACTGATTTACGACCTTAAACGTATTCAATATCTTATACGGTGCTTTAAAACTTAAAAAAAGAAACCGTCAGCAGTCAGTTCTGCTCACAATCGAAAGATAGAAATCTATGTTAGATATTTTTATAAATGTACTACGATGATATTTGCCAGATTTAAAATAAAAAAGTTTTTCACGTAAAATTAAGTGACATAGAAATACAAAAATTAACAGTATAATTTATTTTTTTTTAAAAAAGTTTAATAAAGTGCAGTAAAAGTTTCATCATTAATATAGTCATTTTTATATTCTCACAAAACTGTTGATAAAGTGAAATTCCACTAAAGATGTAATATTGGGTAATCAATTTTAGCGACAAAATTAATTAACGTTCAGGCAATAATTAGTAGAAATACGAAAGTTTTATTTATAGATCAATATAGTAAAAGATGAAAATTTGATGCAAAAAAACTGACTAACTTAGCTGCTGCTTACTACAGTTTCTTTTTTTTTCTGTTTTTTCTGAATTTCTGTTCTGCCTTATAAGTTATTAGTAGACAGATGAAATATTAATGCCTTTTTTGTTATGACTGTAGTTATTCAATATTGAATTTCAAAAACGTCAATACAAAGAAAAAAATAAATGATTAAATGACAGTTTCATTGTACCAAAAAGAAAATGATTAATTTTGTGAAATTATATTTTGACACAGCAGCAGCAGCATCACCACCTACTGTAAATACTGTATACTCAATCGTTTGATAGAATGTATAAGTAACTCAAATTACAAGTTTCCAAAATAAGATAAAAGTTGCGACAACAAAGACAATAATTTGATAGAAATTGCGGTCGCAACAACGCACAACAAAATTTAGCCATCATTGTAGAACATTGTTGATGCTTTGAGCACCAAAATCGTTAATTCTATCTTGATCTTCACCGCACGCATGTAAAATGTCAAAACCATTCATATAAAATGCCAAATGTGTATTTTTTTATTAATAATTTTCCGGCTTTTTTTACATTCTTTTTCTCGTTTCACCAGTCGTCTCCACTTCTGCTTCAAAAAAGTATTGAGAGAGCGAATCGAAAAAATTGAAGTGAGTGGGTGGGCGAATGGCGATGGAGGATCGAAATGATTATCAGACGAAATAGGTAGCTGTGTACGAGTTGATATATATTTACTGTACATAAAGTTAGCTTTAGGCGAATTGGTATTCAGAACTCATCTTATCTATTTTACCTCAATAACGGAATCCTTAAGTTGATGTATATTTAATGCATGCGTGTACATTATTGCGGAATTCCTTATGCATAGAAGCCGGCTTTCCAATGATCGTGACGAATATTATTTCTCAAAACGAAAATATATCTCTTTAAACCCATACAGTGTGTGCTATACATGTACATTACAAATTTCTACGTTATGGCAATAGTACTAGCCATTTTAGCCGCCTTCTTCTTGATTTTTTTTTATTTTTTTTTTTTTTGCGCCTTAAGTTTCAAAATTCCTGTTTTAGCATAAAAGGCTACATTACGGGAGGTTTTCACGTGAGATGAATTTATTTTGAGATATATAGGAGAAATTTTAATTTAAATACGACTTACATTCGCACTTAGAAATACTTGGCATACCAACTACATGTAATTCCACTAAGATGTATAGTGTCATGCTAAACCAACCGCCGACAAGTCTTCCCCCGATCTGTCTTCAAGTGACGAAGCAATTTTGGCGTGGTCATTTTTTTAAGCATACGAGAATAAACAGAGAACCGTTTGCTAGACACCAAAACAAAATATGCAAATATTTCAAATATAATTCTAAATAAACAAGAACACGAAAGTCGGAGATGTCATTCCGAAATATAAAACATGCGTCTGGCACCTCAAATAAAATTTCAGCTGAATTATGCATATTTAGCATCATTTTGAATTGATAATTACAGTATGCCGTTTACCATACTTATCTCTGAAAAGTTACAAATAGATTTCAGAGTAAGTCTACATTACCTATACCGAGTGATTTTCGAAATTAAAGCACATTTCATTTTACCATGGCAAGAAGAAAGCGAGACAAATCGCCATTGGAGATAAAGAGTCTCGTTATTTTATTGGCACTGTAACAACAATTACAGTAAAAGCCTTTTAACGCGAAATCGCTTAATAATAATGTGGACACTTTTTTCTTTTAACACGAAAAGATTTCGCTACTCAACAATTTGATGCTAAAAATGGCAATGCAAACAAAAATATCAGATTACTTTTCAAAAAATCAATAACTTTGTTACTGTTTTTATAAAAAAAAATTTAAATTGCAGTAAATTATTAAAATTTATCAAATTATACAAAATGTATAATCATTTGAAATGTAAGAAGTGTATCTAAGATGATGTACTCTAATAGATGTCATTTTAGTGAGTATAGGTAGTTTTGTATGCATCGTTTAACACGTATTTCTTTTAACACAAACAAATATTTCGATCTCTTGAGTTTCGTGTTAAACTATTTTTACTGTATTTCAAATTAGAAAATCACCCCTTGTACACCACCTACAGAACGACATTACATTTGATGGTTTTAGCATCAATATCGTTGACATTTCCTGGTGCATTCACTTGTTGTGTCTCACTCAGTGGTGCAACTAATAAATGTTTAAAAAATTTAATATTTTATGTTTTTATTATTAGTATTATTATGCGTTAACACGTCTGCTCTGAAATTGCTATCTTAATACATCGCAAAAATAATATATTATGTGCAAATTAAGGTGCGTATCAGTAAAATATGTAAATTAAAATCCAAGCTCACGCAATGTCTATACAGTACAGTGTAATATGTACATAAGCCTACTTATCTTCCAAGCTCGATCCACTCAAGAGAATTAAACATAACCTGCCGTTTCTAATTAAGCCATAACATTTCCTAACCATCTGTTATTTACCATTCACACTATTTTATTGGATAAACCATTAACCAATATTATTTTTTAACAATAAAAGTTTGTAATTTCAAATGTATGTTTTGAATTGTCGTTAGAAAACCAGTTTATGATTAAAGGAAAAAACAAACTACCGTTGCTTAAGTTGACCACGGTTATTTGAGTAGCCACAATTTAACAACATAAAAAAAACACTTCTGCGATTAAATACAAATTACTACTTTATAATTTTTGCATTTAAAAATGTAGTCTAGTTGACTACTACAAACATCTGTTTCTTTGAAATACTGTATAAGCGCAGCTGCTAGTTAGCACTAATAATTATGTGTACGGTAAATGTTCAAACAACTAAAAAAAATTCAAAATAGGATATAACCAAATGTTATATGATAATGTATGCAAAATAGTGTAATTTTGCTAGAAAATAATTAAAGAATTGATAACCCTATTGTGAGACAAAAACTACAATAAAATACTTAAATGACTGGTTGTTAGAGACAATTGCTCTTGCAAACAAGAATAAGAAAGGGCAATTGTAAGTAGGAATTAAATATTACTTAAAAAAATATGACTGGATGGTGTGGATACAGCAACCATCTAACTGGGACCATCAATAAATTCAAATATGTGGTTTAAACGTTTTTTTTAACAATTGGTTACAAATGAATAGCCTCTTTGTCACTAAAAATTACAATATCGCATTGATTAATGATATACGGTTATTGCATTAATTACAATGCCACCTCCACATTACTCAAATAATCAGTGCAAAGTAATTGTCTTAGTAGAAAACACATCCATGGCAACGCACAATCGTCACGTTAAGTATTGATAATGGTAATTATTCTGTAACTCACGGATTACCATAAATGCTTAACTGATGAATTTTAATTACATTTAGTTTCTACCGTAGAAGCACCGTGTTTCAAATTAGTTAAGAGATCTTAAAATAAATTTGTTGCCAATACTCTAATTGAAACGTGCTATTCGCCTACTTAGTTTTTGTCATTCCTTTTAAAGATAATTCACAATGTTATTCACATTGCTATGTCATGTAATACCTCCTACATGTAACCTGCGCATCAATTTCAAACTATTGTAAATTTCAGTAATTATTATTATGACAAACTCTAAATATCTCATCTATAAGTTTGGTTAAATAAATCAAATAATCGGAAAGAAACGATTTGAACAGCTTCCGGCTGTTTGGTCCACCCAAATTTCGATTAGTAACTTAAGTACAGCATCACTGCGCTGTATATCGTATACAAGTTACATACACAATATTATTTCAAGAATGCGGATGTGTAAAATGTGAATAACAAGTTTTTTTTTTCTAAAATAAAAATGGCTGCAATACTGCAACTGTTCATGCTTCCTCTACTGTAAATACAGTAATAACTTTCGTAGCATATACGCCTCATTGAGTTCGCCACTGTATTTACAATACGGTATACTTTTTTCTCCCTAATTCATACTTATACACGATTACACAGTACAACGAATCAGACTTACATTTTACATTGAAAACACTCCACAAAATGCAGTTTACAGGGCAAAGAGTTTTTGTGTTCAAACAACCGAACGATTTCAATGTCTTCAGGAGAAGTTAAGTAGTAAATATAATGTGTACTACTTGCTGCACAACAGCAGTACAATGTGTGCAATCGGTGACTAATAAATTGTTGTTCAGCAAATTTAGCGTTAATCGACAGTACTGTAGATAATCGAAAGCATTTATTTTTTTTTTCACTATTAATGTAAAAAGTCAAAGTTTTAATAGAGAAACCTTAAAGGTCGTAATGAGTTTTTTATATACCGATATACAAAGTTATATGCATTTATATTCTTTCAAAGTTATTTTTAGATACTTCTTTTTATACAACAACTGTGGTCATTCATCAAATAATAGCCAAACAAAACACTTTATTTAGTATTACATGTTCAGCCACAAAAAACTTTTTTTTTTGACACTTCAAACGGTCACGTAAGGAACACATTAGCTTTTATTTTGGCGTTTACAAACACTTTTGCCCATTAGACACAAGTTACACACAACCAGTGGTAAATATTTCATGTGTTTCATTTGTTTACATGAATTTTCTTTGCAAAGTTACCAAAATGCAATAATTAAAACAGCAGTCATAAATATTGGCCAAGACTAAATAATAGTTATTTTACTCAGTACTTTTACTTATTTTTCATCAACTTCTAACTTAGTTCAGACAGTTACAATGAGGCATTCGTTTATCAAATATATCTAGAAATGGTTTCCTACCTTAGCTACAGTATTTTCTGTTTGTGTTTATACAGCGCATCTATTTTCTTTCAGTTGATTTGAATTGCATTGGGGGAGATATTGTGATTGGTGATATCCGACTGAAAAGTAAGAAACAAGTGTATATAGAATCAGAAACGAAACAAAGCAAAAAAAAAATAAATAAATAAAAAGCAGCAACGTGCATCCTTTATCACTTCCCCTAACCGACCATTTGTCAAAGATTTACGATTTCGTAGGAACTGGCGTGTAGTACTGTATATCTGGTTACCTAGGGTTTTTGTGTACACAAAACACAACAAGGCAAAGCAAGGCATCGTTACACGTATTCTACGTACCTACATGTACAATACATACAGAAAGCAGTGTGAAACAATTGAAAAGAAATTCTTACGTAGTGAGTTGAGAACATAAAAAAAAGAGATCGAAACTTGTACGCTTTGGCTTTATATGAAGGAATAAATTAACAAGCAAATATAGCTAAATTCCTTTTCTTTTTTTATTTACTTAGGGATCAATGGTATAGTTTTGGGTTCCTTTAACACCGCAAAATGCACAACAACAACATTCCATTGTAGTAAAAAAAAAGTATATCAAAAAATGATGTCGAGAATATAAAAATCTGTACAAAAAAGACTTCAATGAGTTTTTAAAATTTTAACTATTAATGAAATAATTATGCAAGTTAATACAGTAATCGCATGGTTCTGTTACAATAATATGACGTAATTGGAGCTAATTTTGTAAAGCAAAATTGGCCAGTCGTAGTTATTCGCAGCTTTGCAATTTCCAATTAAAAATGAAAGGGTTGCTATTTTACTTGATATAAAGTGGCGCCATCACACCATTATTCATCCTCTTTTTACTTGCCATTTCTGTAATATAAAAAAGCCTATACGTGTATTTTCTATTGTAAATTCCTCCCCCACCCGCTTTCCAATCCATACATACTGTACTGTACGTCTACTGAATGTTCTTAAATACATAGTTAGCGTTTTCGTCAATTTTTTTTATTATTAATATTATGCACTCACTATAACGTGTAAACAGTATAATACGCGATTTTTTTTTGTTTTTGACTTTTAACCTTTTCCATCTAACTTGCGTATCATTACTATCAGACTAAACAGTTAACAGAAGGTGGTCTTGTAGTTAATATTAGGTTAGCTGCTCATTCTATTTGCATTATTTTAGTAATAATGTATTATATTTTATACTTTAATCCAAATAAACATCGATTAAGTCGTTTACTAGACACAAACAGGTTCCGACTTAATGTACAGTAAATTTGTAATGGCCAATTTGACGTACAGTATATTGATAACAAAAAAAACTATCAACTGTCACATTTATTTTATAAGAAAGAATTAAAAAATTCATCTAATTTGGTTGTTTTGACACACAAAATGACACTGAAATTGTTGGGTCTCCACACGGACATCCATAATGCATAAAGTCTCTTAACTTTTTTTTTATGTCGTTACCTATAATTTTCATACAGTAGTTGTAGCGTATAATATCTGAGTACACTGTACAATAATTAAAACTAAAAAAATAAAAGAATGATTAATAGATTGTTGGGCGTAGTTTGTTTTGTTTCAGAAAAGCTGAACTGATGCGTACAAGTATGTTAGGTGTTTGCACGAGTTATTTTTTTAATTTAGTTTTTTGTTTTATTTTGTGAGCTACTGCCATTCACAATTACAAAAAAAATAGCACGAGCTCAGCACCTGATTGTGCCTGTTATTTTGACTATTTTAGAGCCTGTCGGTATTTTTGTTGTTTAATAATTTCACTTGTGACAATGCCAACCTATTTTTCGCATGTAGTTTGCAGTGTCTTTGCTGAATATTAAAAAAAAAAGACATTTGAAAACAATAGCCACACAATAACAGTTGTCAGTTGAAGCAAACAGTACGTCTTGTATAATAAAAGATATCTTTTTCGTTTAAATTGTGGACCTCGTGGAGATGATTTGTTGCTGGCAAATATTGACTGTACACATCCCAAAAAATATTGTATCTGAAAATATATCAATTTTCATTGAAATTCCCTTAGCATCGATGCAAAGTACGTAGGCACTAAGTGGCATTATCAGATTAACGCGTTTATATTCAAATTTGTTGATGGGAAGCAGTTGTCGTTGTTTTACTACACATTACAAAAACCTATCATTAGCTTAATAGAAAAAAGATTAATCTCGTTAACATGCTTCCACTTCACATTAAGAGACTGAAACAAGTGCACTTTGTAGCAAATCAATACATTACTCAAAACAATGAAGCTCAGATCACTTTTAAGTACTCGTTTTCTATTTTCAAAATACTGTAATTGTACATTTTGATTTTGTTGCAAAGACCATATACTGTATCATTTACTTAATTTGTAAATCATTATTAAATGTACAGGAGAGCAAAAAATATCATTTCGATAGAAAACGATTTTAATATACTGTAAAAGCAACATAAGCTAAACTTTGGCGTTTTTTTTATATCAGTACTCGTTTATTATTATTACATGCAAATTTTAATATATTGACATACAAGTTTTTACTGAACTTAAAATTTCCATAAATTCTGCTTTAAACGACATTCATTCTGGGTAATTTTTCAGGTATTGGTAAAGCATTGGAATTTAATATAATAATATAGTTTGACAAAATGCAATATGAGTGTTGTGAATTTCTTATTTAAATCTTAAGCAATCGATAAAACTATCTTTTAACTCTTACTCTACATTAAATTAACGGTTTTGTAATTTTATTCATTTTGGCCATTTGTCTTGCATTTATTCATGCATGCTGCTTTGTAAACTGCCGCATTGTACGTGGCGTATTTTTCACAGCATCAGACGCAGCATTTGCAGTAGCAATAGTAGCAGCAACAGCATCCATGAACACTGCAGATTCTCAAGTAGATTTACGAAAGAAATCAATCATTTGCCGTCAGGTTGCGCACTTGTCCCGCTTGCTATACTCCCCCGTCTACATTATTTGAACTCAACTTTTGTGCCAGACATTAAAGCTGATGAAACCATTGCTATATAACATACCAGACCATTTTACCCTTTATAGCAGAAAAGCTACTAAATAATCTTTGAATTAAATTCAATTTAAACAGTAAAAAGTTATGGATTAATTGACTTTCCATCGCCAGGAAAAAATATTCAACATTATGAAAACTTCTATTACAAAGTGCAGTATTTTTAGTTTCTTTTTAATTAACAGTTAATTCAAGTTAACTTCAAATTTAACATTAAATGCCAAACTAATCAATCTGTTTTATATTAAAAAAAAATTTATTACTATTGGAAACATAAATTTTACAATGAAACAATGAATGCAATTATTTAATGAATTTAATTTGCGTTCAAATGTATAATCTTTACTTTAATATTGTATTTATGCAGATTAAAATGATTAAATCTGGCTTATAAATGATAATCATTTATCAAAATCATTGTAGAAATTTGAATTATGACTATGGTGTTAACGCTCTACAAAATATTAAATTATAGAAAAAGCTCTTATCAATTTTCTTGACCACGTAATAGTAATTTTTGATTAAGAAAATGTGTCTGGCGTAAGTAAGCGTTGCCATAGTGATCGTTGAAATATTTGACAGAAAATTCTTGACTACATGTGTCATTATCGACGTTTATTGATTACAAAAGAGGCATATTTTGAAGCTTTTTCACCCACATCCATATGCATTATCATATTGTATAATGTTTACAAAAAAAACCTCTCTCCCTCCCCCCCCTTTTTTTTTGCACATCATGTCCAACTGTGGGTGGACCACTCATCTCATTTATCCTAAGTGCATTCTAATCTTATAGCAATCATTTGTTATTATGTTTCAGTATTTCTAACTGTACGGAGGAGGACAGACTATGGAGGGGGAGTCAGTGTACTGAATTTGTGTCTCTGGTGACCATACCGACACTAACGCCTGTGGTCACGCAAAAATGCAATCCTTAAATGAGCAAAAAGGTAAGCGTAACTACTAATCATTTTTTATTGAAAAAAAAAAAAAAAAATACTCAAAACAACGCGATTTTTTTATTATTAAGATCTAATGTAAATTTCAAACTGGCCTGATAAATGGCAATAATTTGCGATAGACACGTAAATATTGTAGTAATAAGTTGAAAAAACATTTTCGACGTAAAGAACTTTAAGCTTTAAAAAATGTGAAAATTGCTGATTAACTAGTATTAAATCTTAATCTGTTCTGACTTTTTTTTTTCTTCTTAAAACTGAATAGACGTCGCTCTTTTGCCAGACATTTAAGGCAAGTTATGTAAAAATGCTAGATCACTAGATGAAACAGCAGAAGAAAAATGTAAAAAGTAAAAACTCTTTATGAAAATATAAGCTAGGATCTATTGAATTACCCTTCCATTATGTCGTTTCAATTTCTACCCAAAATTTATAGTTTTTCAAAAAATTACAACAGCAAAAAATGCCAAAAATCACAAAAAAAAAAAAAATACCCAAAAGTCGGAAAAATATTATACGACCAACAGACTGATGAAATCAGCAATTTAAAGCAAATGCGACCGTGATTTTCACACAAACGCCATGTGAAAACGCATCCTTTAATAATAAATAAGTTAAACAGAAAATATATTGGTACCAAAATCGTTATCAACAGTTTCTTCATTTTCAAAAGTTTTCTTGGCAATTAAAACAAATTTAAAAAATTGTTTTAGGCAAAATGGATTATACTGTATGGTATAGTTGTCTGAATTACTGGTATGTTTTAGTGTAGGTCGTAGTGATGCTATTTATTTAATTTTATTTCTGGAGATGATTGTGACTTTTCTGCATTCTTTCTGATTTATTCTTAGATGATGCATTTACCGTAAGTTTATTTGATATTTATACCGATTAGTGGCATTCTTGTATAGTAAACATTTGTATTAGATTTTAGAATCTACAGCATATACGTACATGTTTTATTAAAATAAAAATATATAGTTTTTTTTTCTAAACACACTGCTACTACCTCAATCAATCGGAGGTCATGACTAAAATAGCACAAGATAAATATCATTTGCTCATTAATTGGGATCCGCTTTTATAGCATATAGTAAAACGCAATGCGCTTTCAATCTCAAACTATTTTTTTTATTGTAAGCCTCCCTATAAGTGCTTTGCAATAAAACGCCAACTGTTTGGCATAATTAATTGAATACATACTTTGAAAGTATAAATAAAATTGAGAAAACATACAAAAATAAGACGACATCTGGTGAGATACACCGGTATGTTTTCAGGTGCCGAAGGTAAACCGGAATTAATCATATAATCTCATTAAATTATGTGCAAACAATATTATTAGCATTTGAAAATCGTTGCAGTAATTTGACATAAATATTTTACGCATAATGTTACTTCAAATTTAAAACAAAATGGATGATGTACACAAAAATAAATGTCATATCAGATGATTCATAAAACAAACAAAAAATTGATGGTGCTGTAAAAACCAAGCTAATTTACAGTATTTTAATCTACTTCCTGTTTAACTACAATGTAAATACTTTTACAATACTAAAAATTTTTTAACGAGTCATTATTTAAAACAGTTAATTTTAATGGCAATTTCCTGAAAAATAGTTGATGAAAAGATCCAGACAATAAAACTTTGTTTATTTTTACTGACTGTCGAGAAATTACATAGGCCAACAAACTTAATAAAATATTTAATTGAAAATAATTAAAAATGCTCTTTATTCGTATGTAGTGCGCGATAAATGTCATGTACTGCGCAATTAATTAAAAAAATCTAACGTGTCAGCAACATTAAAAGTCAACGTCAAAAGAAAACAAATTCTAAATACTGTACTACAGTAAAAATATAAAAATGATTTTCCTTTTAACAAAATATTATACGTAATAATTGCATGATTGTGTATTCAAAATAATTCATCTAGACCAGTGGTTCCCAACCGGTGCTCCGCAAGCATTCCGGAAAAGTTCCACAAAAATTCTAGTTACCAAGCAAATTGTTTGTTAGCCACAAAGAGTATACGGTTTCATCTTTAAAATATTATATTCAGATTTATTATATGTGAAATTATTTTTTTTATTATGGTTTAAATATTTTTCCCTCTAAGAATGAATTTTAGCAATTTGGTTTGATTGTGGTTTTACATATAGAGCACCGTTGTACTGAACAGCAATATAAACGCGGTTGTTATTTATAGCTACAGTACAGTATGCTGTTGGTACAGTTAAGTTAAGACTGCTTCCATGATTTATACACCCCATAAATATTAATATTACTAAATTAAAAAAGTTTTCGTGTGGGTTTTCTGACGTCAAAAGTAGTCATGGTAGTTCACATATTACTTTTTTCGACTAAAACCAATTCAAAATCGTGGATCGAATAAATTTATTTACCTCCTTCGTTCAATTTTGATAATATTTTAGTTAATTTACATTTAAACCATCAATGGAAGTATTCATAAAACAGTATTATAGTTTAATCTATGTGATTAACAGTTTGTCAATTTATTAAACGCTCAACCGATTTATATAAATTACCGTAAATCATATGTATAATTTATTCTAACTACCAGTTGTATACAATTAATTGAGCGTTAAATAATCAAGATATAACCTCAAGCATATATGGCACTGTAAATAAAATTCAATTGAAATTAAAAAAAAACTTCCTTAACTCAAAATGTTAATTAACCATTAGTATATCAAAGGTATCATTAAATTTAATTAAGCACCGTTTCCAAAAGTCTAATGATAACAATGGCAGGTGTATTTATTTTTTAAAAAAAGAGTTATAATATCTGCATACATGAAGAGTGAAATTTTTTCTAAACACTGAATATGCAATAGTAATAATATTTTCATTAACATTTTATTATATTTTGCTTGCTAACTTAGCGTCGTCTACGCATACTGTATGGCCCACAAACAGAAAAAATTTATATTCGTAGAAATGTAAACAAAAAGCTTTTTTTTAGCCTGGTTAACTTTAGGAATAACTTGTGTTTTCCTTGTTACGATAAGCTCGAATAACTCGTAGTCATAGCATCAACCACCGATAGACATAACACCACTCACGCAAACAGTGTCAAATTCTTCATTGAAAATGCAAGTGCCGCCAGTCAAAAAAAAAAAAAAGAGACCACAAACGTCCAATGAAAATAAATAATTCAGCAAACAGTGTTTAAAAAAATGGCTATGGTTGAAAGTTAGATTTAGCTACGTTTTATATTACATCAAGAGTCATCTTCCCTCTGTATGTGATTATTCATGTTCTAAACTAAACTTCAAACAATTTCAAATAACTAAGACGATGACAACGCCATGTGAATAATTAAGCAACCTTAATAAACTTTTAAGAAATATTTCTTGATTTTAACATCTCCATCAATGTCTCAATTCGTCTGCGTCATTTTACTTGTTTTGCTTCGATATCACTAATAACTTATTATTTTTTATATTTCATAGCTATGAGTAACCTAATTGTGCCGGAATGATGTAAATTCAACTATGTATTTGGATTACATTAATAATTAGTTTATATAATAATTCAATCAGTTTTGTTTGTAAATATTCACCTGCCTGTGAATGCAATGTGGGCTGGACTGTAACCAGTCATAAACAATCGTTGAAGCACCGTTGGTCAGACATCATGTACCTTTCCATGTGTTGACGATAGCAGATGGAAGGTGTGATCATACTGTAAATTTGTTTGGGTTTCCGGTGTCCAAGGACATCATTTATTACATTAAACAGCACGTTGTGTTATGTGTTAAAAGAAAACAACTGCCATTACTAACTTTAATATTTAAGTGAAGTGATACCCATTAATATTGTTATACAATTCACAGCCATTACAATCGTTGGTAAAGTACATGAGTTGCTAATTCTCCCCAACTCCCACACTTATCAAATGAAAATATGGCAATATAAAACTAAATGAAATAAAACATAAGCAAACCTAACCAATCTGATCAGTAAAAAGGATGAATTTTTTGGACAGAATTTACTTTAAATTTGCAATTTAATTTCCCTTTAACAAAATAATTTGCAAATTAAAATAAGGAGAACAGTAAAATGTTTCCCATATTTGCTCATTCAAATGGCTTCTGTGATATGCAAGCGTTTCAGTAACTTTATGATAAGGGTAAATCTTAAGAAAAAAAAAAATAACCACGGATTTTGAGTAGCAAATAAAAACTAAATAGATATGAACATTTCAAAACTATTTCCCCTCTCCTCTTCCATATTCTTCAAAATGTAAAATCTCTGTTCAAAATTTCGTTATCGAGAATGGAAGTCACAATCAATCGGTCAATGGACAGCAGTCAAATGCACATGAACTGCTGTCAAAAAATAACAGCTTTTATATTTTTGTGTCAAATCAATATGTCACAAGTCAAATTTGCCAATTTTAAGTTCTACTTGCTTGGTGACAAATAGCATTACTGTACTGTATATGGTGGAAAGAGTGCAGCCATGAAAACCAATTACATTTTGGTGTGCTGTAAGTTAGACCACTCTTTGCTATGTTAGGAAATCCAAAATACGGTCGTTGTAGACAATAATAATACTAAGATTTATCACGAATATTAATTGAAAATAATAATAGGGTTGCAAGCTGTCACAAACGTAGACTATGATAATTATACAGTCCATTTGTCTGGAAACCACAAGTAGGCCAATTTATTTTTATTACAAAATACTAATACTGCACTGTTCACTGATGCTTTTTCTACGAGTGAATTATTTTAAATATTTCCACCTGGCTTTCTAATTTAAAATTTATTTTTTCCATTGGCTCAGTCAGTCAGGTGCATCGATCACAAAAATGCCTCATTGCACACAAGTATTTGCAAACGCCGGTATTTTTAGTAAATTAAAATTTTAAACGAAAAAATGGCCTACAAGTTATTCAGTATGAATTCTAAAATAGAGATAAAACTGGCAAATCCTTCATAACCTGTTTCAGTATTTGGCAGGTGCAATTTTTAGCAAAATAAATTTCAACCTGCTCACCAATAAGTAGAAAATATTGCTGTTTTAAGGATTACAATATGGCTGAAGGATTTCTTACCAGTCTAATACCCAATAAATAATTAGATAAACCTTAAATTACTCATCTCAAAATTCTACAAAAAATAGAAAATAATGAACACCCAATTCTAGAAAAATAATGAACACCCAATTCCAGCTGTAAATATTAACGTTCTGACTTGTTTAATTGCAAAATTGGCAATTATTTAAATTAATTGCTAAATTTGTTTGGTTTACATTTGTCTGACAACCAGTATGTGTTTCACATGTGATTTGAATAGACGCTTAAAAATGTTAAAAATGATTTTGATTGGCTGATTTGAATTTAAGAAATATTTAAGAGGAAACTTCCTTCAAATTCTAACGAATGTAAATATTACACGTTTGACTTGCATTTTAGAGCCAATCACGTTATCCAATAAACTTATATTGAAAATTTAATAACTTTTTAATGTTGATAATTCAATAAAAACATTTCTGTGTATCGTAATAATAATATCTCTAGTAGTTTAATATTGATATCAACCATGGAATTAATCAGCAATTATTATTAACAATTTCAACACTCTTAAAAGTAATAGACATTTTTTATTAAGAAATTGTAACAACGAGATTATAATTGTTTCGTTATGTACATGTACATCGGCTGTCCTTCCCGAGATTTATTCTATTACTTTTGGCATACATTTCGTAATAAATTAAGTGGAATAATCCCTAAGCATTTCGCAACCTACAGTAGTACCAAGTGAAACCTTGTCTTAATGAAATTTCATTGTAAAGCCACAGTATATGAAAGAAAAATGAAATAACTTTTACCGTACTGTATGTCGAAATAGTCAAATGTGTTGATGCATATCTGCACAATTAATGCAAACTTATGCATTGCATTTTCAGAAAAATAACAGGTTTTTACATTTACACAGCAACATTACAAACTCAAACAAAATAAATAAATAAAAAATTAGTTCACCAACTACGACATCATTTCAAAGAATCACAGATTAATAATGAGTATACAGGATATTTAAAATGTAGTAATTAGGAAAGTTTCGTCTATGTAAACACAGTGAATTAAAGGATATAAACGACGTATATCCTTGCTCTTTTTTATTATTTTTTTGCTTAATAAATCGCAAAAGATTATACTTTATTAACAGCATTGATTTGTGCCGAAAACCCAAAATGAGCGTGTGATAACATTACAAAGGAAAACCAATAAATTGCGTTAAATAATAATTAACGTTAATTACTAACAATGTAACATGTTCCGTATCAGATTTTGGGTTCTATTGATCACGAAATTTAGTGGTTAAAAAGATTCATTACTTGTACAAGCTAATTTTTTATTGATGCATTCAACTTGGCTTGTGTAACTAGTATTTATTTGTACATAAGAGATGTTTTATGTATTTGGTATATTAAATTGTAAATTTAATTGACGGTGTTGATATATACAGCTTAGAGTGGCTCAATTTAATGCTTTTCAAGGACGCAGCCTTTTCTTTTTTTCAAAAATAAAAATCAATTTTCATACGAAATTAAATTTGGCGAATGTAAATCTACAAGTAATTATCTTATAATTACTCGTCATTTTATGCAGCTTACCAAAAGCAAAATACTCCATTTCATATCAACTATTCAATTTCTTTGAATAACTAACTTACAACGTATAGATTTAAAATTCTCAATTGCTAATGCGAAACATCGGTAAATGACGTTTGTTGAATAAAAATGGCTGTTAATACGTTTTCGCGTGTTTTTTTTTTAAATTTTAATCTTAATAAAATGTTAGCAAACCATCTGTCGCATTGCGTTTGTTCTTCATTCAACCACCGGAAACTACTCGTAATCAAAGTGTGCGCAGTTATACGATTATGAGCAATTAGACTGCAAATGATTTTTTTTGCAAAAAAAAAAATGATGTTTTAATGTATATTTATGCAAATAAAGCGAGTTAATGTATTCTTACAATTAAACGGTTACGTTTTAAAAGCAACGGAAAAAGTTTTTTTTCTTTTTCTTCTGTTATGTCGTCTCCGCACTTTTTTTTTTTTATTGTATAATAAGTTTACATCTCCAGACATAATCATTTCATTCTCAATGTGTTTTCACTAGGCTTTATCTTTCTTACTAACTCGTTTTATTTTTTAAATTAAAAAAAAGCGATTGAAATAAAAGTAAGGCTTCAGCGTGGAAATACGAGATGCCATTTTAAGATATATCTGCAATTTCCTGTGCGTAAAAAAGTACATGTTGATCTGTAACAAAATAACGTAATGTTTCTTATAAGACGTTAAGTTACATTCTCTAAGATTAAGAGGGGGGAATGAAAGAAAAAGGGTGAAAAACGCAAAAACCCACACAGTAACAAAATGTTCCAAATGTTAAACAAATGTTATCACAATGTTACACTTTAATAGTCAACAAGAATGACCTTATCAAATTAATAACGATAATGTCTTGTCGAGGAAGAGAAAAAAACACAGGCAAAAAAAAAAAATAGGAAAAGGGGCTTTCATTAAATTTCATTTCATCCTGTCACACAACTCTTTTGATAAAATTGAATTTTGCTATTTGCAGAAAAAACGTTTCCTTCAAACAAACCGCTTTCCAATCGATATCAAAAAGTCTTAAAGATTGTCAACTTAATAACATTGAAACGAAAAACTATAAAACTGGAAACAAAATCAAATCATAAAAATATACATTATTATATCGTGTAAATTCGCATTTGTTTTCGTTGCTTCGTTCACTTCTACGCTACTGCCAATGTATTGATGTTTATAAAACACAATACAATGCAATTAACATATTGGGTTAATTTTTAGATCCAATTATTAGATCCAAAATGACCACAACATGGTGTTAGTCAATAGCAAAACAATGTAAATCTGCGCTTAACCAATTCCACAATTTTAGACAAACAACTCAAGTGCAAGTTACATTTTCATTAGATCTCTTTACAGTTAACATTTTAAAATCTGTACATGACTCGGGTTACAAAGCTATAATTGAACTCAAAGTGATTATCTTTTTTACAAATCAGACAATGAATGCGATGGACAATCGTTTTAAAGATCATTATCTCAAGTTTCATGATGTTCCTTTTTAAATAAATTTGAGACTTATGCTCCTCAAAATAAAGCTCAAAAGCGACCCTTAAAACCAAATTAACTTTCGAAAATTAGTTTTCGAAAAGCCATCGTTTAACAAAGGATAAATAAAGGTTTTTATCAGCATCAATGTTTGGTCATTTTTAAGAATAATCACCAAATAACCACCTTTTCTAACTTGAACACAGATCTTGTCAACATGTGAAATGAAAGACAATTTATCATCAAAACTTTCAGATAAAATCCTCAGACTATTCCCAAACCACAAAAATGCAATGCCTAATTTTTTCAAGAAATGCTTTATCCCAGTAACCCAGAGCTAAGTTTTATCAATATTAAACTCCATCTTTAAACTAATTCCCAATCATTAAAAGTTTTCATTTTTTGAACAGATAGTTTTTAATAGTTTAAGAAATCAAATTCACTAACTCTACAAACACTTAAATTAGCAACAAACAGTATATTCATAGTGAAAATACACTGTAATGGATAATAACTATTTACTAATAAACTACAAATCGTAATATTAGGCTAAACTTGGAAACTCTTACACAGTTATACAAAAATAATTTAAACTAATAACATACTGTGCTCCGAAAAAAGGTTTTATGGACGTAAATTTTATAGGATAACGCAAATAATAAAATTACAAAAGTTTAATATCTATTTGTATGTTTGTATGCTAAATTCTATCGTACGAATACTAAAAAAAGTAGAAATTCAAACTAAAAGTGTTATTTATTCGTTTAAAAATGAATAAAGATTTGAACTGCAAAATAGCCCCATTTCATCTCGTACATTCTTAAAAGTTCAAATCTTGTTTCCAGATTGACAAATTTGAAAATCACTCGATGTGGCACTGTTATCATCAATTTACGTCTTTATTGCGCCTCCCTCCGATTCCCCTGAAAGATTCTCACCGCCTTTTCCCCGATTACCAAGTACAATGACGCAAGTGTTTGCCTTCCAAATTACATAACACTTTTTTTCTTTGCCTTGTAGTAAAAAGGGGTTTGCGCCCTTGTCTAAGCCTAAATAACAAGTAGTGATCTGATCGTTAAAAATTGTACAGTATAAGCGACTACAGTACTACGGAATGAGAACGCGTTGTCTGTTGTCGTCATTTAACGTTGCAATAACGTTGCCGTTTTCTTAGAATAATTTGAAGGTTCGGTAGATGGAGGATTATCAGACGACTTAACTTTGCCATTATGATCATTGCTCGGCGGTTATTACGTAGGAATATTTACTTTTCTACTCATCCGCGTTAATTGTAAAACGCAGACTTTGCGACATGTATTCATTCGCCACGCAGCCTAAATAAATAGCGTAAAGCGTCAGGGGAGAAAAGACAGATAGACTTATTGATCCTGCAACGACTAAAACTAAAACTATAGGTGCCCCTCGTCACTGCCTAATGAGCTGGGGGATCAACAACATTTTTGCTTCTGATAATCAACGAAAGCCTTTAGTTTTACTACACAAGTATACTGTACACATTAATCAAATGCACACAGTATACGGTTATCCTAGCTGTGCACACTCTACAGACATGATTAAAACTTACAGTGTACTGTACTGTACTATAGTCTGTAGAGTGTAGACGTCATACGTCATCCAAAATCAGTTGATTGATTTGTTGATATCAAACAGCCCTTGTTTTACGGATTAGCATAACGGTAAACAACGCTAGAAAGTAGGCTTTCAACTTTTTAAACATTTCACTTGCTTGTGGAACTTTTTTTCTTTCTTGGTACTTTGTATTACTTTAACAGTAACCAAAAAAAATTACTAGAGTTTGCCTTTTAAAGTTTTTAACTTCTCAAGAATAAACCAAACGTGTACAAGTTGTTTAATAATCAAAGTTAACGCAAATAAACGTTGGCTAACATCAAGTATCAATATTTGTGCTGGCTATAAGCTTATGTTAAATGTTATAAAAACAACTGTATGATTTTGTAATGCCTTTATTTGGTCCCTAGATTGTGCATTTTGTACAAAGAATAAAATTTGTAAATTACTGACGGACAAGCAATTTCTTTTTTGCAGAAAATGTTGGCAGAAACACGATAATTCATTTCGGTTTGCAATAGTACTTTAGTTATTGCGCTTTGTATTATGTAATTTAATTGTGTGACGTACTGAAGTTGAAGTTTAGTTGGGATATGAGTCAGTGGGATGGAGATGATTGCACTCGTATTGGATGAAACCCAATTTATAGCTGAACTTTACCAGTTTTTCGATAGTCGTTCAGCATGAAGTACTGTAATGTCTTTCTTTTATGCATCCCATTATGACATCACCTAGTGCAAATAATGGGTACATCACTTGAAACGATTGTGCGAAATTTCTCTTATTCCTACACATCCAAAGCTTTTGTCAACAATACCGAGAATTGTAAAGGTCGTTCACAAGTTTTTTTTCTTTCCGCATCGTTACTAATTTTTAAGTGTGAAATTAAGAGAGGGATGAGGAAAGAATAAACCCCTAATATTTATACAACTTACAGTGAAGACTCGATAATCCGAGCCAGTTTTAGATTAATGTCCTTTTGGTTCAAATTAAAAATTAATGAAAGTTTTCCATTGTGATTACAGAATATATTTTAAGTTTACTGTGGCTTTATTTCAATATTGTATTAATTTTTCTTATAATCCGAGTTTTTGAAAATTTGAGAAATTGCGGTTCCGTCCACTTCGGATAATCGAGTATCCACTGTATTATATAAAACAAAAAAAATACACCAACGCATATAAGACCGAATAAGGCAAATGTAGTTTAATTTGTAAATGTAATTTTAATTTGCCAAGATAATAAACAGTTTTGTCTGAACTTGAGTAAACTTCAGCCTTGAAGCTTGCTGCGTACGTAATAAAAAAATGCAACCTTGATTAAAGCATTTGAGGTATTTGACCCTCTCGCATAATTTTCAATGTTACAAATCTGACTCTTAAAAGAAAAAAGTTGAAAAGAAATAATAAAAAGGAGTAGATTAAGTATTCTTATGCAAATGTTACGTACTACAAAGCTGACTTAACATACAACAACGCCATTTAAAGTTTTTAACGGCTTGTTAGTTTCAATAGCGATTTTGCCATTGATATCTCGACTACTGTATCAATTTAGTATTGAATTAAATCTGAAAAAATAATAACTCCTATAAGTTGCTCTCACACATATATCAGACAGTATAACCATACAGATGGCAGTCGAATAGCCCAGTCGGTTAAAGCGTGGACTGGGAGTCGGAGATTCGGAGTTCGAATCCCGACCACTGCCTACACGTGGAATGGATGATGGGTTTTTTTCATCCATTCCTCCCCGACTCATCCAGAGGATGGAAATGGTCGAGGAACAGTCGAGCCTTTGCTGACTTAAAATAATAATAAGAATAATTTAAAAAAAATATATAATAGGTATGACTAATGTAGGGGTGGAGATGCAGGCGAGTGCTTGGAAGCTCTATAACCCCACTGTTAAAGGTTGAACTACCAAACAGTAAAAAGAATATATAATTATAACCATACAGTATAAACGATTGAATTTAAATTCCTGTATAAATTACAATATGATTTACACCACACAAAATTGTAACTGATACAAGACCGGTAATTAATGGAAGTATGAACTCAATAAATAAATGTGAAATTTGGCCATTAAAAGCTACAGTACATTTAACCCACAATTTTGTATCTGAAAGCACAATCTAGACACTAAAAGTCACATTTTACGTTGAAAAACTAAATGTAAGATCTTCAAATCAAATTTTAACACCTTAAAAGTCAAATTTTCCAAGTAAAAATGGTAAAATTGTATAAATTTGGTTTCGATTTTTGTCCTAATCATTTGCCCACATCCAGTAATTGATAAATAAGCAAATCGAAATGCCCATATATTTGCTTATTACAGCTAACAGACTAGCAATAATGAGATTAAAGAGAAAAAAATTCCAATATTATATTTTCAGTGGACTAATACTGTTCTTGGCTATCCAAACAATTGGCCAATTAAGACAGCAATTTTTACAGCCATTATAACTCGCCTGTCAGTTAGAATTGAATTTCGCCGAACGACTATAGCAATCAGTCTCTGCGAATTCTCTTTACTATACTTGTAAGTTGTTACAGTATATTATACGAAAAGTAATGTGTGTAAATAGGAGAGGATGAGTGGAAATAGAGGTGGGTTAGTGTGGGGGAAGAGTAAAAGTGGTATAACAGACAAAGTAAAAAAACAGTGTTGCGATGGGGAAGTAAAGTAACAGCATTTACAACTATTGGTTTCCACGTCGACCAATCAAGTTAGCTATTTGCCCTGAAAAAGGCGACCTACAGAACATAATAATGGGTTATGGGGTTGGTTAGTTACATTATGTACTGGTAATAACGTTGTTCGTCCAGATGAAATGTTAAAGAAAGAGATGAGGGGAGGGGATGGGATGGGATGGGGGGAAACACCAATTCTTAGAGACACACACTGCTTTTTTTTTTTCTTTCTTCCCCAAAAAAAAGATTGGTGAACAATTCCTAGTTTTATCTGTTCTCGTTACTATTTATAAACCCTAGTGATGTGTATTATAATAAAACATGTGATAAATTTCGTGACAGTTATTGGTGTTTACGTTACTGAAAATAAAGTTTTAAAGTTGTAAAAATTCTTCAACAAAATGCAATGTAGGTTAATATCGCAATTAAGAAAATGTATAATTCAGTTCTTAGCGGTTACATTGGACTTTTAAACTTTTAAAACCATTTGGCATTTCAAACAATAGATGTTATTTCAAAACTACCTTTAAAGTTTGAAGAAACTAAACTTATCTTTAAAAATACTTAAATATTTAGAACTTTAGGGCTATCAAACTTGGCACTTCAATATGATAATTTGCTGTTTAGAAGTTACTGTAGATGTTTTGGATCTAAAACATTATTTAGAAAAGTTCTTATCCATGCTTACACCATTGTTTCCCATTGTTAGTCATTTCTAATATCAATAAACTGACATAATTATGCTGTATAGTGTTATTGTAACAAATATGACAGTAATCGTTCATATTTTACCAGTGACATTTAATTTATGCAATTTCCAAGAATTTGAGAATTATTTGTTGCGTAAACAAATATTGAGACTAGTTTAACATGTTTGCTAGTGAGATTATTTACGAGTATGATCACAAAATTGGCAACATCAAAAATAGAAATAATTACCCTGTAAGCTTAGATAAACTATCAATTATATGCGTTTCCATATATTTTTTACTCATACATTTGAAGTTGTCATTAGTATTACCTGAGGTCGTTTTATCTTATCACTCTGTACCAACTTAAAACTCTGTACCGACTTTCTTAATCACGAGAAATTACCAAGTAAACAACCACCTTTTAATTGTCAAGAAAATTATGCATTATTTATTTGGTAAACTAAGTATTGTTTTGATCTAAAACAAATTAATTTGTGGACAAAATCTATATCTGGTTATTATTACAACCAGATATAATGGCCTTAATATATTTGTGATCTTTTAAGTGTATAATAATAAACATAATCGTCCGACTAGAAGCAGTATATAATGAGATGCTCAAAATTCCAAATTTCAAACTAGCCATTATTTGAATATGATAAGAATACTGTGAATGTCTTGATACTAATCTTTAATGCTAATTATGCAGCTTTAACGATAGAAATACCTGAAATACCAGATACTTTTTTTATTTTTTATGCAGTCATTGTTAAGTAACTTATAAGCAGTTAACTATTAAAGTAATAATAATAACAATAAATCTGAATAAATCTTACGACCTAGTATGAAAATCTATTCTTGTTTCTCACGTCTAAGGAATTTCCACTTCACTCAATTTGAAAATTTATTGCTTTGTATCGTTGACATATTAGTCATCAAATACGATATGAATCATAATTGTTCAAATTTTCTTATTGGTAAATAAAAAAGAATGTCATCTGAAAGCTTGCATCTCTAAGAATGATTATTAACTCAGCCAGACCCAGTCGTGAGCTCATTATGCATAGTGAATAATATATTTGAACATGTTTCGTTAACTTGAAACCTAAAACACCCACACTCACTGTCTCACCGACCATTTTTAAGAAATAACATAAATTAATTCTCAACAAAACAAAATACACAAGGAGTTCCACGATGCCCGAAGTCATACAGTACCGATACTAAAATAAAAAAATAACAACTGCTTAAAAGGCGCTCCCAATTACGTTCATATTAATACCATTTTTTTTCTATAAAAGTTAATAAGATTTACCAATATTATTTTTGTTGAAAGCATAAAATGCTATTTTAATTGAATTCGGAAACTACAGTAAATAAAATACCTAAAGAATTTTCATGAAGATTTTTAACTGTATACTGTATTAAAAAAATATTAAGACTAACTTAAGAAACCGTTACTATCGTCGACAGTATTTTTATTTATGTTTAATTTCAGTTCTTGATACAAAAAAAAACTTATTTTGTTTGTTGAATTTGAAGTAACATGCTGTTAAATGTATTGCACTTGCTTCCGCTGACTTTATGTAACCGTTTCGTTGATTTAACTTAAACTCATTGTTACAGTATGTACTAATTTTTTAAGTAATGTACCAGCCGTTTTTAACTTAGTCGTCATAGTTATCAGGTGGTGACTTATTCTCATTTCAAAAGTCGAGACATGGAATTAAAAGACATCACCTTCTATTCTAAAAATCGTCTCGTTAATTAATTTAAGTGATTTTTTGAGTCAGACGACGACCATTGTTTCTGAATCACAGCACTTGAAAACAATTATTTGTCTTGTGAAACTGTTGGCTTTTTTTACTTTTCCATTTTTTGTTACAAAAAAAAAACATTCCCTTCTTTTTTTATTACCGGTAGTACGAAATAGCGTGCAAGCGATGCCGTCACTAGATTTGGTCGTAGAATCTCCACTCGAAATTGCGGCTTAGTTTTTTTTCATACTCTACTGTATATTATCACATACAATACAAAAGAAAAAAAACAACCATTGAACTCTCTTTGGCGTAGATTCCCTGCTGCGGTTTGCGTGCGCATGACGTCAAACACGCATGCGTAGCAGCTTAGTCTGTCAAAATTTTGCTATCCCATTTGAAATTTGGTTACACCGTTAATGTTACTGTATGAATCAGACTGACACAGTATAATATATTTATCCAACAAAAGATTGCACATCCACTGTAAATGCAATGATTTATTAATTTAACTACATCAATTTAACTGCCTTTAATTAAACTATGTAGGACGTCATACTGTTAATGTTTGTAATGATAGATGATTTTATATACTGTAGGTATTAAGATTAAACTGCAGTTACGACAATAACATGCGTGTAAAATATTCAAAAAAAAAAAAAAAAAAAAAAATAGCCACAAGAATTATTATTGTTATAACTTATCATGTGCAATGATACCGTTTTCAACTTGTTTATAATTGAGAATCCGCAGCCAAACGGTTTGAAGCTTAATTTATAATGAGATTAATAAAGTGCTGTAGTGCATGCAACCAAATGAAGCCAAAAAAGCAGAGCTATTTCTAATAACAGACTATAATTGTATCATCTCATCTGTGGGAGAAATGAAAATGGTTGAGTGAAAAACGCCAGAAAAAAATTAATAACAAAATACAACTGATTTGATGTCTAAATTTAAGTTTGAGAATTCTAAATCTGTCGTAGGAGTACTAATTTGCCAAATATATTCTTTAAGAAATTGAAATTACACATTTTTCTAATAAAATTACATAACTATTTCAACTAAAATGATTATAATTTGTTGCTAAATAAAAAAAGACCAAAACACAATTATCCTGTATTTCTTAATTTAAAAGATGTGAACGTGATCACTTGTTCATAGTTTGGTTAAAACTTTTATAAGTTGCAATACAAGAACTTTTTTTTTCATAAGAATTTTTTTTTTTAAGAAAAAGAAATTTAGTTGTTTATTTATAAATGAGAAAAGTGCACCTAACGAACTGCCCACTCAGTGCAAATTCTTTCTTTAAATATTTGAACAGCAATAATAGAAAATGTAAACAAACAAAACCATCTAAAAACGTGTAAATCTCTTTTGCAGCATTTTTTGCCCCACTCCAAAAACTAAAAAAATAACAAGATAACAATATAAATTCGTTTTCAGATACTTAAGAAAGTTTGCAGTACAAATGTTTTATTTATGTCTCGACAAAGTATTTTTTATTTTCGTTGTTTGCTGTATGACGTTTATTTAAAGCATTTGTTATTATTCTCATTTTCTTTTCTTAAAATGGAAAAGAGGTATGGAGGTCAGCAGACATATAAAACAAGTTCACCAGACGTACGATCCACTTTTGAGAATTATTTTTATTTCTGATTTCGTTTCTATCTATTCAAACTTAATTAAAAGCTTTTATCATCAGGACAACTTAACTCAGCTATTGCTACTGCTGTTTTGCGCTTTATTTCGCTCAGAATTTCAGATAAAAACTTGTGTTGAAATTGCAATAATTGGAAAATAACAAAGTAGAAAAAAAAGAACCTAATTTTCTGGAATCGAAATAGCATCCAGAGATTCCACATAATAACCTCTACTCAACAAACCCAGAAGTTTTTGAGAAACCCAAACATCATTTTTCAAACTTTATTTTTTTTTTGCTTTTATTTTTTACAATAAGTTACATCGATAAACAATATCAGAAGAAATGGTTTGCTGTCTGCGTTTTTTCAAACTCGTAAACGCTACTAAATAAATTACAACTTTTCTTTCGGTACTTACAGAATATGTCAAATGACACTAACAATTACTGTATATACTTAACTGCAAAAATAATAAGGTGTCCAATATATTTTGTAAGTGTTTAGTGCATTAAATAAGTTAATGTAACAGCTATTTTGCATAAGCCCAGTAGCGTAACTTAAACTGATTAGAGAAAAAATTATATATAAAAAAGATTTAACACATTCATCAAACCATTTTTTAAATTTATATCTAATTAATTTATTATTCATAACATTTTAAAAGTGATATTTAATTTATGGCTTATGCAAACTTAATGAAGAGCATAACATCTGCATAATAATTAATTAAAGCTACTTTTACAATTGACTACACGTGTTAACATGAATTAGAGTTTCACTTCAAAATTACTATAAATCTTTTTTAATATTCCTATTAGTTGTCTGTTAAAAAAATAAGAATATGGTCAAGACTGTCAATCAAATAAAAAGCTAATTTGATTACAGTATGTAGCCACTGTAAAGTTTTTAAGATCACAATATTTTACCATGTCAAATAAGACTCCAAAATGTTGCAAAATCCCAAAGTTGTTTGACCACCACTTTTTACGTTCCAATAACGGTTTAAACAAGTTATAACAAAATTGGAAAAGCAGAAATGCAACATAAACAGACAGTCAAAAAATGAATATGTCTATAAAAATAGTCATACTGTATGTCTGACATTGTTTTTAATTTGTGTAGACATTTTCAGTAAAGTACACGTAACTGGAATTTAAGATAAAAAATATCCTGATCCTATTTTATGTTAAAGTAGCATTCCAAATATTACCAACTAAATTCTAGCATGTATTATAGCTATCAAATTCTTAACCAACGTAAATGGTTAAACTTAATATTAAACTTATGTCGACCCTAATTTTATCTCGTCTAGACTATCCGCTCAACTTCTTAACTCTTTACTTCCACCTTATAATTAAGTTAAACTTTGAATTTCCCAGTAAAGTGTTTAAAACTGCAAATCCATCAAAAAAAAATTTTTTTTTGTATTTAAAATTACCCATTTAACAACTATGAGTTCTTTAAACGCTTGAACTCTTTTCATTCTCCTGATAATATCGCGTTAACTACTGCCAATCCCATAGTTAACCAAAAAAAAATACCAATATACAGTTAACATAAAAAAATCATTTCATTTCAAAATCAACAAAATCTGTTTTTATTTAAATTGACAAATCAAAATTTGACTTTAATATAGGTTATTTAGCACAATTATTATTTGATATAATAGAGTTTTTTTTATGTCGAATGTGACCCTGACTGTTGTTCCTCTGAACTACTCGCATTAACCTGGCTTAATCTCGTTATAAGCAGTATTGATCAATCAATTTCAATTTTATTTGTTATTGAGCACTTCAGCACAGATGTAGTTATTTATTTATTGTTATTATTATACAGTATATAAAGAATGTAATGATAATCATACAGTTTAACATCGGAAATGTACAGTACAGTCAACAGGTGACTAATATCGTGTTATTTTTCTGTTTTATTTATAGAGTCTTAAAGATTTTCTGAAGAATTGCTTGTGCATACATTTAAGATCTGACTCACATTTTTTCCCCCGACTGTTTCCAGATGTTTAACATCAGTTTTTGGTAAGTACATTTATTTATCTTTTCAATTTTAATCAAACATCTACTGCTCGAATGTAGATCGTCCATTTCTGAGAATTAAAGTCGATCGTAAAATTTCACACAACTCAAATTTAAAGAAATAGATTTCGTTGGCATTGTAAATCATGTTCCCGTAAACAAATTCAAAGGCAATTTAATAACCAAATCTGTGTTTTAAACAGTAAGGATAACTATAAACTTATTTTTTTATCTTTACAATAAAAACCGAAAAGTCTTTTTTCTACAAAAAAAAAAAAAAACCAATCCGCTTAAATGGACTAGTGACTTTTCACTATAAAATACGCCATGAAAAACAGTGGAAAATTTTTTTCTTTTCTTTCGTGACGTAGAGATGCGCTAGTAAGGAAATTGCTTTATTTTTTTGCTTTCAACTTGTAGTATATTCAGAGCTGTTGAAAAACCGACGATAAACCATAAAAAAATTAATACGACACAGACAACGCCATATCACGCTCGTATTGCTTTTATTACAACTTAAATATTCAACAAAAATCTGAATATTTGAGATATCGCTGCTATTATTATTGCGGAATTAAATGAGGTAGATATCTTTGGTTGGTTTCAACTTTCAAGGTTCACGAAGCAGCAACAACAAAAAAAAAATACTTGCAGCTTTATTTTACAAAATGATAATATAATTCCACCCATGCACAAATTTGACCAAATATCGTCCAGCCGAAAAACTTGCAACACAACTAACTTATACTTCTGCCGTATATTAACCAGCAATAATAAATACTTAATAAAAAAAATTGTTCTTGGCCTCGATAACGTCATAACAACACACAACAAAAAATAATAATGGAATGGAAAAGTGAGGGGGAACACTCAGCGATTTGTTAAGCATAAATGTTGTATTCTTTAGAAAGCATTGAAAGCCCAGCAAACTTCTATTTCAAGTGAAGGATGTCTGACAGCCTACACTTTACGAGAGACAACCTCTATCATTCATATCAAACAATCTCAATTTTGTACTGAATTTTATTTAGCAACTTACAATGTAGAAAAGTAAGTTTATGGGAATGAGCACAGTCACTAAGTTATTAATGTTAAATAAATATAATTGCAATGTCAATTGCAAGTTAGCATCCTAAACACTGCGAGCTTTGAAGCAGTGTTTAGTGAAAAATTTAATTGCAATATCAGCTACGTTGCCGTATTAATTTTATCCTTCGAAAAATGCACAACTTCCTTTTATAAAAGCTACTGTATATTTTTTTTTAAATCAATTTCATTTCTGTCTGAACATGAAATTGCATCATCAAATTACTAAATACAGTAACTAGAGCCGAAACCGACACTGACAAAATGATTGTTTCAATTGACAAAACATAGACTGTGATACCATAAATAGCTTTTGTAAATTGTCAGATTTTCGACTCTTACATCCGAAAGCCATTAAAATGTTGTAGTCTGTGTTTGTATTCCATCTACAGTATCACTTTTATAATATTTTGTAGGTTGAGAACCTTATGATATTGCGCTATGTACAGTGTATACTATAGTGAGTAAGAAAATTGTTCAAAGTTGAAAAGGGAGCCGCCGCATTTGCTTGTATTGCACAATTTACTTGTCTATGTGTTATCCTGGTATTTTTTTTTATATTATTTATTTCTCTCTCGGTGAATCAGTGAAACAAGGGTATACACGCAAGTTTACTGTGCATAATCATATTGTCTATAAACACACACATGTACACTATTGCAGACAATCAAGCAGCTGTCCTAACCACATCCTGTTTGTCTTGTTTTCTATATGGTTGCTATCTGTGCTTCTCTGAGAGAAAGAGAAAGGGAAAGAAGGAGGGCACATTACCTCATTAAACAACCTCCACACCTCCCACCCTCACCCTTTCTCCAAAAATCATCCCAAACCCTGCGCACACAAGCAAAGATAATTATTTTATTGTAATTTGAGATGCGAAAGATTGGGTCGTCAATTTGTTAATCTAAAACAATAATTGTCCTCTGTTGCACGATACCTGGGAAAAGGAAAATGCAATTGTGTGTACAAGTTAAGGTGTGAAAAGTCAATTTATATTTACAGTTTACATAAACATCACAGTACACTATCTCGCCCGATCGTTTACTATAATGTCATGGTTTATTTATCAAAATTTGCATTCGACTGCTGATGATTTAAAACATTCAATATTTAAATTGCAATTTCACTGAAATAAGATTATAAATTTCGAAGAAAAAAAAATAAACAAAGGGTTCAAAAAAAGCAATAACCGCGTATGCTGAACATTGCAAACCATACAATTTAACATTACTTATTTTTAAAAACCTTATTTTTTGATTGTTTTCAATAATAAATAATTATTAGTATTTACCTTTTTAAGATAGCATAGAAGCTTACATCTCAGATTTAGACGATTTTTCTCAAATTCTTAGCAATTTAAATGGCAAATTAAAGTTTTTATGATCGTCCAATTGCAAACGCCAATGTTAATGCATATCAGGTCCCACATGGGACAATTTTTAATGCATAACAGGCAAGACTGTTTCAGTACCATTTCATCAAGTCATAATAAAATTTGTTAAGTCAGGATACTGTATGTCAAATGAGTGCATTTTAATAAAGTTCAGAGAGCTTAACTCGTATACTGTGAAGTTTGTACGATTGCAACTAATAAAGCAACGAACTGCCTAAATATCAGCCAAGTTATATCAAGGGTATCAACATGTTTTGCATATGCAGTAAGATTACAAGTTGCTATATTGAATTATAATACAGCATTAATCATTAATGTTCTCACAAGTCATTCTCGTCTATTGACAAGTGTGTGCGGTATAGTATAATACTGAATATAGTTTTATTAGTTGGACATATCCAAAATCCATGGATCTATCGAAAATAATTCATACGAGCTTACTACTAAGACATGTAAAATACAAACAACAACAAACATCTCATATTTCTCGCCATAACAGCAGCCACGTGACTAGCATTAGTCAGCTCAAAAAGGTTTATTGCAGCTGAAACTGGAAAACGTTGTTATTATTGTAACTGTTTCTGTTTGTGTCGCACAGTATGGCTATGGCACTGTATGTGTGTGTTCCCCACCCCAACCGAATAGAAAATTTATCTGCCATAAAATAGGAAAACGAAATTCAAGGCCGAAATTATTCATTTTTATAGATGACGTTCATACCAAATATATTCTAGGAATGACACTACTGATTAAATATAAATAAAACTCTCAAGAATAAATTGTTATACACAAACGTGTGATAATAACTTTACTGTTGTGAAAAGAGAAACTGCAAAAAAAAAAAAAAGTAACATGGATGCTATATTTTCATCTTCCCTGCCAATTGTCTAAGTTTTGTCTTGTCTTGCTTGAAAAAAAGTTAAAATTGCTCAGTCTAATAAGAGTTTCAACATGGTTTAATGCTACAGGGACCTTCAATACAATTGTTTATGTAAACAGTAAAGTATAACATATTGTAAACTTTTTTCTTTTTTAATTTTTCATTAAATTTTGCGAAATTCTAAACTGATGCACAAATATAGTAAGTTAAAGAGACCGGAATGTTCAGCATATTATACGAGGAAAAATTTTCAAAATGAACAGTAAAGTCATTGTTGTGGAAAATATTTTCACCTGATGAGAAAACGCAATCTCAGTGTAATGTGCGTTTTCATTCACTTTTTCAAAGTTTTTACTGGGATTTTTTCACATGTAGACGCGTGACCGAATAAACGGCCAATTGTGGTGGGAACAAGTCGAAAACGACAATCCCAAACATTTGGGTTAATTGTTTCAAATAAAACAACAAAAACAAAAAGAAACATTGCGTTTAACAATAAATGAGCTGCATTGATTAAAAAAAAGCCTACTACTAAAGTAATTTGTATTGTATTTTTAAATTTAAAAATGATAAAAGCATGCTATTTCATTA
Source organism: Helicorthomorpha holstii (assembly GCA_013389785.1). NCBI lineage: Eukaryota > Metazoa > Arthropoda > Diplopoda > Polydesmida > Paradoxosomatidae > Helicorthomorpha > Helicorthomorpha holstii. The sequence goes on along the minus strand of JAAFCF010006596.1, from coordinate 2,460,740 downwards.
AACATCAAAAAGTAAGTACAGTAATTCATGTGCTTATCTTTAAATTAGTCACGAAGACTAATTTCATAAAAGAAAAAAATAAAGTATATTACATAATTTCTAAATGTCGGTTTGGCAGTACTGTACTTCCTAAAGACACACTTTATCATGTGTATTTCAGTTAATCACTGTTACGTCTTAGCATGTGTTTCAGTTGTTTCATTACTTACTAAAGTTATATCACTATTCACATACAATTCACAGTTAACAGTAGCAATTCACTTTTTTTTACATAACCACAGAAAAGCAACCTTTATTCACCCAGAAGATATACTATTATGATAGCTTATTAACCACTTGTCAGTTATCCACCATCCTACATACACATACTGTATTAGCTTTACTGTAAAGTGTATTTATAGATACGGTACTTCATTTCAAACTGTAAACCTTAAACGTGAACCTTTCTGATTACCTAATACTATGATGATAATAAACATCAAATAAAATATTACTTAACCCTCTGATTCGGTTGCACCAAAAGATGTTTTTCAATTGTTCCCCAGAAATGTTTTAATACTGTAATTGCATTAACTCCAAAATCCGTTGTGTTTTATTCAACGACGTCGTAATTCATCAAAAATAGTTAACAAACAAATGTACAGTATTAGTAAAACCAAAAGTAATAGGCCCAAACTATAAATCTGTGATGTCGAATAACATCGGATATTAAGTATCTAATTAAAGACAAAATGATCTTTAATCACCAAACGCTACAAAACAGTGTCCCTGAATTAGTGATGAAATGTTGTCGTGGTGTAGGAGCATTGTATCGCTTTAGTTAGAAATTTTCTTTATAGTGATGTCCTAAGTACAGTTAATCGGCAGTGAAAAAGTGCACATGATGAAGTGATCTAAGGGGAAGTGACCGTTTAGACAGTACGGGGACAACAAAATTTTCATTACCGGTACTTTCAATGTTCAAAGGACATGCTAACAGACATGTTTTATTCGCAACAAAAAAAAAATCTGCAATAAAATAACTGCTAATCGGATCGTCAGTAATATTTAGCTTGATTTACATCGTCTGTCACAATAAAAATAGTAATAAAAATCAAATACACTCGTAACTTTGTTTTTTTTTGCTTAAAACAAGACTAGGAATTAAACTCAGAAACTACTCTACTACTGTATATAATAATATAACAAGCAAGTTTACAATAATGTAATAAATACCCTACTTAACTAGAAATAACAAATGACATAGTACAGCATTTTCAGGTGGTTTTATATCGATATTACATGGATTACTGCCGCTTAAGCTGATCTCAAAAAAAATTATTACATCAATTTAATTTATTTTATAAATTTTTAATTGCTATTTGCTTTTTTCTGAAAACGAGCTTCTACTGTAGTGAAATTAAATTATTCGATCATTAATTTTCATCAGCTTAGAAATATTTAACAGATGGCAAAAAACCACCAGCAAAGAAATTCGATTACTGCTCAGTTACTGTAATAAAAAACCCCAATATGATTTATCAACCTGTCTGAGTCTCGCAAAATAATAATAAAAATAAATAGCGGCAACCGAAGTTTTTAATGCGATTTCCTGTATTGCGGATTTGTACAGTAAGCGAGTACATGTAAAATGGCAGCTGATTTTTTTTCACTTTTCATGTTTTAAAGTCAGGAAATTGTTTGACCCATAGGTTGTAACTTGTCAGCCAGGGCGTCACGGTTTCTTAGGGCGTCTTCAGGTATCGAGTAAGACAGCCATAAAAAACTGCCAAAAACTAGTCAAATGTTCATGAATGCGTTAAACATGTGAAAACACCTAAGTTGGTTGATATGATTCACTTTTTAATTTCGAGATGTGTATCCGTCATTATTTATCAAAAATCTTTTTACACTGGATCGTGGAACAAAAATAAAAATTAACAACCACTTTTTTAATTCTTTCAATATCACTTTTATCATACTTTCTTTTTGTTGCTTTAAAAACATGCATTATTTTTCTGGTAAAATAATCTTTTTTTTTTTATTTACTTTACCCAATGTAATGAAATTGTTAAGAGTGAGCGTGTGTCATCCCCAACCAGTTACAGGTCGAAAAGCAAATGCACTTTCACTTAAGACACGACGGATGCGTAGTAAATGTAATGTGGGTGGCAGAAGCTTGTTGCTGCTTATGGGTGGTATATCTTATGAAATGGAGGAGGTATCTCCCGTGAATTTATTTTTTCTGGTCCTCTAGGGTGAAAAGAGTTGTAAAAGAGCAGCTGCGATAGTCGATGTAATTACCCTCTCCTATTCCTCTATTTTTCTCCCCTCATGTATCCATACCCCCCACACTCTATATTCTCCCAAATTCTAAGAATGAAAACGGATGTAGTCGATGAGGTTATACATAGATCTGAGAAGACTCAAGTCTGCAAATACGCATAGACTTTGAGAGCATCACCTAGTACTGTAGTAGTAGTAGTAGGCCTACTCCCAACTTTTTTTTTTATATCTCCCTCATATTCACTCAATCCTCACGCGACTACAATTTTTATCTCTCTGTTCCCGCAAGACTTAATAGTCTCCTCCCTCAAATACCAGACCAATGACACGTTCATTTTCAACTGTTTACTTTAGCATCTTGTGCAGTACTGTATGGACATCATGGATAAATAGAGCATAGACTGAGACACAAGACTGAAAAATTTAAATTATAGTCAAATATAAATACTGTAGTCTAGAAAGAAAATATGTTGAAAGAGAGTAAGGAATTCCACTTCCACACCCATCTTCATTCTCGTAACACCCTCTCTTCCCCCCCACACTTCCCCATAATCTACTCCTCCACCACCCTCATTACTAGCAACACAGTAATCACGAGTTTTAGTCTAGTTTTCGCGTGCGCCGGTGCTTGCCCACATTGGCTAAAGAGAATTTCGTCATTTTTAGACATTTCCTCGTGACTAGTGCGATTTCAAAGGTGCAACCCGCCCCTATATTAGGATTTCAGACTAAATTTCACACCAAAAGTGGTAACGATAAGAATTTATGGTGGCACTGCACCGTTAAGGAAATCAAAAGTGCTTCAAGTTGTGCTAGGGTGGAGTAACAAAATATAAAATGAACATATTAATCGTTTAAATAAATATTTTACGTATCTTTATCATGACGTTATTCACACTATAAAGAAGTAGAAGCTAAAAACAGTTTACAATTTTTGCATTAGCAATAATTAGAATTCCCTGTAATGGCAATAAAACCTAAACATAAAACAACATAAATGTCAATAGCATTTTTAATTACTCATACCGTACACAACTTGTATAATATTATGAGAATTCTTACGAGTTACGATAATTTAAAGTTTAAACGACGCTGATAAAAATTCTAAGAAAAATTTGCAAACGTTTCGTACTAAATTCATAAATTGCATGTAGTATATTCAATGTGCTGCATATAACATTTGTATCAGTGCGATAATAATTCGACTCTTTATTTTCAAATTCAACTGACAGTTTTTCCCCATTTTAAGTTATATGTTACTGTAAAACAAAGAGTTAACGATCGAGTCAAAGAGTTACCCCTTTCGTTATAGTAAAAATGTTGATGTACAGTACGTAATTATTATATTGGCGGTATACTGCATACTTTTCTTGACTCTCTGGTCAATATTCAGTTTTCATAAGCAGGAAGTTGAGAGTATAAATTATTATGAAGAGGGTGGACGAAAATCATCTATCAACAACCGCGCTGTTGTTACCCGTCATACGGATGCCACAGTTAATCACTATAGAGGAAAATTAATCGAAAAATGCAGCAAAAATAAACCGTAGAAAAAGAAAAAAAAGCCTTAAGGACCGACAGCGCGTACAATGCCATGAAATTTTTTTATGTATAATTTTCAATGCTTTTGCTTATTTGCAAAAAAAAAAAAAAAACTAAAAGAGAAAGAGAAGGGTAGCCAGTCGGGAGATAATAAAACATTAAACAAGATAACCATATCTCATTTTTCAGATAAAAAATTATTACGTACATTGGTGAAAACAGGTAACGATTTCATTGACTTTATTCGGAATTACAAATGAAAAGCAAATACAGGTTTGGCCAGTGATAAAAACACCCACTGCTAACGTTTTCCTGACAACTGTTTACGTATACTCGCCGTCTGTTTCGCAACCTAAGGCACACATAATCAAATTACATTATTACAAAAAAATATAGCTATAAAAATGATGTTGAAAATATTGATTCATCATCAATGAACACCTACACTTAAAAAGTCAGAAACCCATATAAAAGTACCCATACAGTATAACAATACTTCAACGTAATAGCTAAAAAGTTTTAAAAGGTTGCCAATCTCCAGAATTGCAAGCACACACACATTCATCTTGTGCACAGTATACAAAACACACAGTTCATTCATCCAAACAGTTTCATTCATGAGTATCATTTTTACACATTTACACTCGTCGGTTGTCCTACAGTACATGTATGGGATGTTACGTGTATCGAGTTGTGTTTGAATGAATAAGCAACGTATGTCATTGGGTGATATAGTAAAAACAGTTAGTTGTTTGGCAGGTGGTACTTGTGTATTTTGTCCTCACTCATTTTCACTATCGCATTTTCTGTGGGTCGTTTTCGAAAATATACATTATACATTCAACTTCCCTTCTCACAACCACAAAAAAAAACGAGATTGTTATATATTTCAAACGTTTACGTCATACTATACATCGATAAAAAAAAAACCTCCTCTCAAAACTAACAATGTTGCAATACTATGCAATAATCCCAATTTAGATGCTCTATTGTTCTTATAGGGTTTTCTAATGTATAAAAAAAATAATGACCAATCACTTTTCATGACAACTGTCAACACCCCTTGAAAAACACAATATAAAAAATTCGATGTCGAGAAACAGACGTACAGTATAGTTTTACGAATAATTACTGCTTTTAAACCCGAACAGGGCATGTGTTTGATAGAAATCTTATTTCTGTAAAAAAATAGTCTTGAAACGGCGGATGTAAGCGCGTGTGTATATGCGCTTAAAACACCACCTACATTTTCTAAGAATTTACAAGGCTAAAAAAAAATAAACACGTCAGATGATTGCCTCTGTTTTCAATAACAACATTTTTCTGTGCCCATGTTGCATTTTTATCACACATTTTCATATTATGAATCTTTTTTCCTCATTTATTTAAAAACAGAACACTTAATGTTAGTTTCATTTCAGTAACATGTACATTGTATACTGTACAGTATGTACATGTTTGCTGTTAGGAAGTTAGACACCGATTAATCGTTTTTGGCCGGTCTAGTCAATCGCTTAATTCTCTTCAGCAACTCTTTCCAAGTTTCCATCAAAAACTTCTTTTTTTTATTTATTTATTTATGTAGTTATTTACCAAGTTGTATAATTTAAGTCGTTCCATGGCCATCAGAGTGGCGACAACATTAACAACATGTCTGCTGCTTCTACATTATTTTTGAACAACTCATTTGCTGAGTTGAGAAAATGAGACAAATGGTGAAATGGGCCCTAAGCAATTTTAAACCAACTTTTACCAGATAACACAATAAAAGTTTGAGTCTCAAACTAAGTTATTCAGTTCTAAACTAGTATCATTCAAGATTTCAAGGCAAGACAAAAACTCAAATCAACAAATTTAATAAAAAATACAGGAAACATGTTTTAAAATATTATAAAGGAATTATAAAAATTAGTTTAAATACTGGTACTGTAGTTATATTGATTAATAGATAAATAAACTTAACTGTATATACAGTATTTTCTTGGCAGTAGTACCGGTATCGTAGTTAAAAATGACTGAAGTTAACCTTATTCATCGCTTTTAGCGAATTGCCATTTTTATTAGAATAAAGCTACATCATCAAATTTTCAATTCTATTTATGCTTGTCATCACTTAATATTATAATGGATTTCGCTTCCAATAAAGTTTACACTCTAATACTCTCGCTTCAAAAATCAAAATATAACAGTATTGAGGGTAGAGGAGGAAAAAAATAAATAGATGATTGCTAAACATAGCAGAGTTTAATATAAATTCTGGCCACAAAGTGCTTCCAATCATTAATCAAAAAGTCTTGATGGGAGTTTAAATATAGCGACAGTTGGGGAATTGGGGAAAAGAAAAAGAATCAACTACTGTACTGTACTATATATCCGATTTAAGTTTTGAAAAACTTCAAATATCCGATGAAAAAAACAGACCAGACTTTACAAGACAAAATAAACCATACAGTATTTACAGTATATTGCAGTTCTGTAATAATCGATTTCACTATTACAATGACTTATTCCAGAACTAATATTATGCAACATTATCCTAACATTACGACTATGGTGTTGCAATAGTTAGTACACCATGAAAGTAAAACATCTGTTCGGAAATTGAAAGTCTCGATCATCGTTGATTCCGTGTCTTGAACATTTTCTCAAGACTCTAAAAAGAACTACGAACTGTAAATTCTCACAACTTCTACTCAATCTATTATTTTGCTTAGCGATAATTAAAATATGATGTATGACCCCCATTATATTGCCTATTAATTACAAGACGCAAATTTAGTTGTCATAATATTTTTTTATTCACATAAACCGCTATTAACCTCATAGATATTTAAAAAAAATATATTATAGCTTATTCTTTTACACTGCATTTCTAACTGGGGGTTTATTTTCCTCCAGCTCTCTCTTATTTTTTTTTTTTAAAAAAAACTCGCCCGCCTTTAATAATAACAATCATAATCACACGCTAACTTTGTAAGAGTAAAAAGAAACCGTTTATTATATCGTTCAACACCCCCTTTCCATATATAATATCAAAATAAAATTCAAAATCATGTCACCTTTTGTGGAGTAAGTTTTGTTATTAAAAAACGATAAAATTATATTTAATGATTTAAATTACTTTGTAATTGGAGACAGTATTTCCCTTCCTCTCTCTTCTTAGAAAATATAGTTTTCAAAATGCTTTTACTGAATATCTTGATGGTATTACAATATTTCTTTATGAGAAGTTAATTGTCCTTATCATTTAAAAGGATATAACATTTATCATGAAACTGATTAATTTCACAATCATCATCATAACCATTTCCAGCGATTATACTAAATGTAAACGTTTCAACTCGAATGACTTCTTGAAACATTAGTCAAAGCCATAAATGCTATCATTAAGCTGGTTAATAATATTTTATTATAACTATGGCTATTCCAGAAAGCTGTAAATAAATTAATACCAGATATGTCCATCAAAACACCGATTTTCTTCGGAATCAAAAACAATAGGAATAGTATAAAAGACGAACGGGAATCTAAAACTTCTAACTTATTTTCATTTTAGTACAGTATTAGTCTTTTCCGTCTGGTATTTAGCACTACGTTTATTTTAATTTAATCTAGATTATCAATAAACTGTTTTAAATAACTTAAGTCTGTACTACCTGCCGCTTAATAAGAAAACACTACTCCATTATATAATCAACGAAATAATGAGACAAATTATCACTAAAACCAATGTAATTCAGTCTATTTTTTTTAAAGAAGAATAAAAAAACGAGACAATTAGGTATAGGGACAGATGCAAATTAGTCTCGTTTCTTTACTGGTGAAAAGTGAAATAGCAAATTTTCTTATGTAGTTGACAGTAGAGCATAAACCGGTATTAAAAATTGCTTGAAATCATGAAACTAATTTAAGCATGCCTTGTATAGAAGAAAAACCATGAAAAATATAGAAAATATCAAAATATTATACAGTATATACAATATAGCCTATTCCTAATGCTTACTATTTTTGTTAACGTTTTCAGAAGACGTTATTTAAAAAAAAAAAAAACAATTTTACCACCAGTGTTTAATGTTTATTGAGATTTCATTTCCTATGTTCCGCGCAAACACCAGAAATATACCGTATAGTACTGTAGATATTTAGATCACAATACTTTGACAAGCTAAATATAAACTGAGCAATGACCGTTTGACATTTACTAGCAGCGTAAAAAAAATCCTCTGAACGAATTTTTTCTAATACACCGTAATAGAAAATACATTTCCACCTACGACTCTACTTATTTAGCTTTCATTGCAAAATGTTGGAGCTTACATGTTTTAGGCTTCCAAGACTAGAACCGTATATTGTAAATTTGTTGAAATTATGATTCTCAATATAAATGGCCACCCTCGCAAATGTAAAAATGAACAATACTTTTAGTAGTTTGTATCCCTGTAAACAAAAAATATGAAGATATCACTGGTAATGCAAGTTGTTGCTAGCCGAAACAAGTTAGTGACTGTACATTCTTCTTTCTTTACATTTTTAACATTCCCAATTTCCCCCCTCACCCATCCTGATAGAATTTCTTATCTTAACGTGTCAGGTTCAACTAGCTTATCAGTCTTGCTTATTCTGTCATTGGTATGAAGTTGCAAACCTTTTAATTTAATCGATCTATTTTCAAGAAAATGCAGACGCTAGACAGTGAGTCATGTAATTGTGAATTTGTGATGACAACGTTCAGATGGGCGTCGATTAGTCGTTTAATAAAAAAAAAAAAAAAGGAAAAACCATTATCACCATTGATTCTCTTGACTAACCAAAAAAAGAAAAACCTTTGAAAAACTCGAGAATCTTGATTACTGCAAGACTGGACAAACAAGGCAACAAAATGTGTAGATAAACATATTTGTGAAAAGTACTTACTGGTACTAAAAGAAAATATTGTACCCAAAAGTTGTTTACATCAAATGTACGATACAGCAGATAATTTAAAATACACTTTTCCTAACGTTTAATTTAAACTGATTTTGGAAAACTAAGAGTAAATTATTCATTTTGACATATTAAATCCACTCCACACACAAACAACATTAGTTATGATTAATACTGCATTGAAAACCAAATAAATTGATAAAAAATCTGTTTACTAGAAAGCTAAACACAATGATTAAAGTAACTTAAAAAAATAATTCTAGACGTACCGTACTGTATTAGAGTATCTACTTCAAATTAGTATAGTTAAAAATATTATACTTATTTGCCATTTGATTTCTACGTTGTCAATTACATTGTTAAAAAAAATACCACTGTCAAAATATTTACTTTTCTTGTGTAGAGAGTTTGATGTAGCGTAATCTGTAAACAAAATATTGCTAAAACTTCATTCTTTATTAGCTTTTTTTAAATACCATAAAAGATAAATTTAGGCGTTTTAAATGTAGAATTAAAAATCCGTACGCCTGTGCAGATTTCAAATTGACTACTGCCATTAGTTTTCATTTAGTTTATTATTTTCTTGCTCTAGTAAGAAAAAGCAGACTTTATGGAATTAAATTAGCTTTTAAAATATTTGGCTGGAATATTTTGCTAACACACCCACATTTATCAGAAAATGTGGAAAAAAAGGGGTAATCGGTATCTAAATTAAGAATATGTATGGCTTATACTGTAAATGAGGGTGTTGGTGGATTCAGATGCTGGGGGTCGATTGTTTCCTCGTTCAATCCGACACCAGACGCATAAACTATCTTGAAAATTGTATCATCTCAATTTCAACTCACCCGACCACCCACTTTTGCCTTATTTGCCGCATTCTATAGACGTCATTAAAAACGTCATCTATAATCTTCTGCTTTGTAGTGGGCCACCCACGTCAGTTAGTCCACCACCCTCGCGCTCTCAACCCTTTATACGAGGCACTGTACAATCGCGCTATGTACGAGTACTATACTGTATATACGCAATAGACAATTGCAGTATACCCAAATGTTATCCAAGTGGGATGGGATGCACATACAGTAAAAGGCAAGAATTAAAATTAAGAAAAAAATATATATTGTACTGAACTACAGTAAATTAGCGCATGCGCCTTTGTATCTATATGAACGCAAAGAAAAGTTGGATGGTGACGTTTATGAATAGCTGTTTTAACAAATTACCATAGATGAAAAATTTACTGGATGGTACAATAACGCGTTATTATGACAATTTTAACGGTGACGATCACATTATTTAAACATCCTTCTGACTTTTAATTACAATTGTTTTTCATTAAAACTCACAACATTATTTTATTCAATCCTTTTGATTACTTGTAAAATAGAACTATTATATTGTTAATATATAAATCTTAATGCAGTTGTACTACGTTGCTTATTTTTTTTTTATTTTGAAGTTGTATAACCAATTACTAATTATTGCGAAACGAGATGAGTTTTTGTCAATAAATTTTGGTGAAGTTCTCCTAAAGGCTTTATTGTCGCCAGGCAACCAGTGAAAAACATGATCAATAAATAAACCAAAACAAAAGTCAGTCTGCATTCCCCTCACCCAACCACCCATACCCATCTTTAATCTTTCATAAGAATATATTCGGATTTTTTTCTTCAATAACAACAATTTTGCAAATTAATTAGCGCAATAAATCAAAACAATGCAATCTTAGTTGAAAGACTAAAAAAAATTAATTACTTTCTATCATTGTGTTTATAATATAGAATTACCGTGTGTTTTCGTCAAGGTTCTCAAAACCTGAGACGAAAGTAAAAGCAAGGTAATAATAGTAAAATTGGTTAAATAATAAATAAGCTAATTAATTTTTTTTAAAAAGCCACAAAACAAATTTAGTTAATGGAGTCTAACCTGTTGCAAAATTATTATGAGCTATTATTATTAATGTTATTATCTAACTTTTCCATGCACCAGCCAAATTTAGTAATTACCGTGTTGAATGTATAGATCCATTATAAATTTATTAATTATAATTAACCTACCACCTATAAAGTTTTACTAAAAAAAGGAAAGCTTATCAATAGCACTTAAAATCCATTTTTCACGCTCAAATTGCTTTTAATCAACAGGTTTGTGATGCACAGTTGGACATCAAATTACAGTTAAATGTCAACAATTATACGGTATTTTACAAAATGCAGCGTACTCTGCTATAAAACATATGGTTTTTATAAAACAAATGTATAACAGTTGTTTTTAATTCATTTGAAGCTGCATTACCGTTTAAAATTGTTCATTTTGTCTCTTTAAATCAAACGGTCGGTAACTCAGAGATAAAATAAATTCAGTAAACCAGTTATAAATTATCTGAAAAAAACCTATTTTTAATGAACAATGACTTTCTAAAAAAATCCCTTCCCCACCTCAATAATAATCGAGGTGTTCAATTTATTTTTTATGGAATTATTTAAACCGACAGAATTTACGCAAGTATGACGTCCAGTTCTTAGTAAAAAAAAACGCGTTTGTTATATTAACAAAGAATATCAAAATGTTCACACCAATCGAAAAGTCCCTGTTTATCGATCAAATAACTGATAAAATAAATTCGGAGTAAACCCCAAAAAAAAGTTTAACAAATAAACAAGTAAAACAAACAACTCTAAATCATTACGAAGAAAAACAAAAAAATCAAAATTAAAGTATTTTCAATAATCATGTTTGATTATACACGAGAAATCGCCAATTTATTGATAAATCGGTTTCATCAGGGTTATTGGCATAAATGCTAACTGATAAGAATCACTAATGCAAAAATGTGTTAAAAAGGTAAAAGCTCAATTGAGTCTAATTTGGTAGTAACATAAAGTGAACTAAATTCAAATAAGAACCCATATAATAAGATTTAAGTGTCTATTTGTATAAACTACAAAACTAAATTATAACCACCAATAATAATTGAATTCCTAAATTTTTACTTACAATACCATAAACAATGTCTACTTTTACAAGGGGAAACATGTAATAGACGCCATAACTATAATTTATTTTTGCTCTAAATTCCTAATGTAATAATTCAACAGTTATCCAAATGAGCAATTCAAAAAATATTCATAAAGAATTTCAACCACAATCGACAATGAAAGTAAAAAAAAAAAAATTGAACTGAAAATCACAATGATATTGAAACAAATCTAAACATAATACAGATATTCTAAAAATTTATAGTTGAAAACAAAGCATATTTAACCGTAATTAAGTTTTAACCATTGTTAAAGTTCTTGTATGATTGGTCAGCAAAATTCTGAATGAATCTCTCCACTCCCTGGTGATTAACATAGGAAGTTAAGCAGCATGACTAAGTTGAATGACTGATTGCATGGTTTTACTGTATATTCACTTCACACAGAAAAAAAACCATGCAATACACATAACGTAATCTAACTTAAGCTTACAATGCAAGAATATACAGTAACTGAACGAACAAAATTTACTTGTAAGAATTTGTTTTGTCTAATTTTTTTATCAGTACGGTTTCCCAATTTTAAAATGAGTTTTGTATTAAATTTAAATTAATAAAGAGCTTGTGTAATGTAGCAATTAAAAGTAACAACTAATTAGTATTGATCAAAAGTGAGACAAATTCAGATGCAGTTGATCCACATTAATTAATTCTGTTTCAGAAATGTTAGTGATATATTTCTTAAAATTTGGTACTGTATAAAATCTGTTCAAGAGGAGAAAAAAATGGGAAAAGTAACAAACTCGTGAAGCATATATCCTAAGCTAAATTGTGTGCGAATTTGCCACTATAATATTGTGACGGATGCAGTGTATGTTACGCCTAGTACACTGGCCTAAGTTAAATGGGCGTGTTAAGACAGTACGGTAGAATGTAATACTGTTTAGATAGATCGAGCTAGCGAGTGAGAAAGAGAAAAAGCTAGGAAGATTTTACGACGTCTGTTGTACGCCTATCAGACAAATTAATCTCTTTATCTGGATTTCAGCCCAGTGCATATCATACTGTACACACAACCATGTTTATTTACACTACAGTATAGTATAGTATAGAAGAGAGATTAAGACTTCTTCAAACGTATTCTTGTATACAACACGCATACAGTATATGTACAACTTTCTGTTTGCTGGAAAAAGAAAATCTGGGCGAATTTCGTCAAAATTATACTCAAGAGCCCGTTAATGATGCTGTAGGAATTGTCATCACTTCATATCATACACAGTAAGACTTCAAGACAACAATTACTTTCCATTAGACTGATAATTGCATTTTCGTTTAGTCTTGGTTACAAATTAGCAAAACTTGTTCATTTATCCTAAAGCAAAATACGCGATCACACACACAATTGTACGCTAAGTTGCCAATTTAATCTTTAAAGGTAAACTTATCCCATTTTATAAGGTTAAAGTGCACAGTAGATGGAATTTAAAGTAGAAAAATTTCAGCAAGTTAGAGACATTAGCTATTTTTATCTTTGAATATTTAAATAAATTAAAGTTTGATTTTTTCTGAACAACCTATAAAAAGTACACAAATATCCTCTGTTTCAAAGATGTTTAAAATTGATCTTTTAACGATCTTAATAATGGTTGTACTTGTTAAAAACAAACAAGCTGGGTATTGCTTCAGACTTTTATAATTATGAGTATAGGGTGATTTGGTAACTAAAAATGCCAATTAAACTGAAAAATGAATAGCTAATTGCTATGACTCATTGTGAAAATGTCAGTAATTTTAATCACATTGTTTACTTTAAAACACGAAAGCACTATAGAATTTTGTTAAATGCCACATCTAAGTTTTCATTATAAGAAATTGGAAACCAAAATTAGCATATTACTGCTTAATCATATCATAAATAACTACTGTATTGCATTTACTATTCACCAGAAATTGCTTTGCCACTACCACTTTATTATTCCAGTTTCCTACGATTGGAAATGAAAAATGCCACAAAGATGACGTCATTGGCAAATTATTAACATTAGACACATGACTCGCTGTTTTGAAGTTGAAATACTGTAGTTGCGCCATTAGCAGTAATACTGTTCGTTGGTGGTACCGTACATGTCGAAACAAGTTCAAGTAATAAAAAGTCAAATATTTTATCGCTATCAAAAAAAAAAAAAATTTTTTTTTAATTATAAAACTTTTAAGACTTCGCACTAGTACCCTGAACTCTTAAATAATATTTCCTACAAATTTGTATTTACACGAAATTTGATTCACGCGATAAAAATGTACACATAGTATGCTAATATTGTTTATACAATAGAAATACATGCGTGTCAAATATAAATGGCAAATTAAACTTTACTTTCAACACAACCAAATACAGTACAATATGTAAATGACGATATGTAGACGAGCCTTTCATTCCAGTTGTAAAACAACGAATGAGCAATCGCCACTTCCGGGTAGTGTTGTTAATCCTCCCACATCCCTCTCCCTTATTCGTAAAATTCATCCATTCATTAGTTGAGCTCATTCATATTTTTTTTCTCGTTTCTCCTCCCCCTTTTCATCTCATTCATTCTCTTCAGAACACACTCGTATAATAATATAATCATACAAAACGCACTGCAGTTTTTACTTTAGTTAGTTATCCCGAATGTACTGTACACGTTTATTAACATACAGTTATTAATAAGCTTTTATTATGTATCGGCTAAAATAATATCGTCCAACGTTTATCATTAATAGTAATGAAGTGGCGAATGAGTCATAGCCGGTCGTCGGCTCACTCGTATGGTTATACACCGAAAAATCCACCCTCGCATTTTTGCTCATTTTACATCGCACGCACCAAACTCAAGTCCATATTGGAACGGAACAAGGTAGCTGAATAGTCAAATGCTCACTTGTTACCGAAGACGATGGCGGCTGCGGAGAGTCGTGGATAGAGTGAGGAGAGATAGTGAGAGAGCTCGGCTATAGGAATGGATGACTACGATCCCTGCCTTGTGTATGTGTATGCTGTACGGCTACATTTTTCCAAGAATTTTTCTCACGCTAGCTTTTGTTTAAGTTTTTATTTAAAAAACTCAGCTTAGTGTTATACTTGAGGCAGCTAGTGGTGGTAAGAGCCACAGCTTAGACCATATAGGCAGAGAACTGAAGCCGTTTTAGCTTCATTTAAGCTCGCACACAACGGCTGTGCTTGGTAGTTCGCTCCGTCAATCACCAAATCGACGACGGATGAAACAGTCGGTGAACGGAGTGATCCAGTTGGTTAACGGTAAAGCGAAAGAAGGGGAAAAAATGATGCCGAGGATCACCGTACCAACTGCCGAGGCTTTGATAACGGCGCGACGACTAACCGGTTACAGCTAGCAATCGAGAGAGATGCGCGCTTGTCCTTGGTGGGGGCAGCGGTAGAGCGATCGACTTAGTCGCATTTTAAAAGTCGAGGAAAAAAAAAATTCTTTTATCTACGTCAACTTATTTAACGTTACAAATGGTTAATGTACTTTTGGCTTTTTGGATATTGCCCTCGTGATAATAACGTCATTACTGATGACCCTGTGATCTCGTGTCATTTTCGCAGCTTATTGATTGTCGGATTAGAAAACGCCATTTGCGTAGTCATCGCCACCATAAAATGATGCAACTTATATTAGTTAAGTGAGGGAGAAAAATACAGTAGGCGATAATAATGATCTTGTGACTCGAAGAAGAACAATCGACACTTTTTGCTATCTGAGAGTGCGCGATTTTTTTTTTTATCTTTTGAGAAATATTTAAAAAAAAAAAAATTAAAACGAAACTTGAAATAATGTCAAATGGATGTGCTCAACTCAAATGAATTCAACGTAAGTAAATCTTTCACTTGCCTGCCTAACATTTAATTTTTTTTTAATTTGGATGGGAAATGATTTTCTTAAAAAAAAAATAAACCCTAAACATGATGGAAAATCCCATTAATCTTTCCCCCTAATTTTTTTTTATTTTCGCAAAACAAGTTCCAAATGAATGAAACTAAATTTCCTTCCACAAAAAATCTATTTTTATATATATAAAAAAATAATGAACTAGAAACACAATTATTTAGAAATACGTTTAAAATAGCTGACGAATATTTTAACGAGAAATTTCGTTGCTCTATGATTATCCATCATGTGAATCAGCTGATCTGAGGGTTATTTACGTCAACTGCCCAGTGATCTAGTATTGCATGCTCTTATGCAATAATAACGATCCAACTCTTTGCTTTTATGAAATACAGTACCGGTAGAGAAAAAAGTTTTTTAAAAATCACTCAAGAGTTCGAAACCCTTTCTAACTGTGAAACTTAAATCTAAACTATTTTTTTTTGCTGCAATTGGAATTTAAAATGATGTAACTACTGTACGAGGAAGCTGATTTACTGTATTGGTGGTAGAGTTAAGAGTTTAGCGTCGATGCCAACATGCGTTAGATTAAAGCGACCGCCCATTATTGACTTTTAGGTCAGTCTTTATCAAAGAAAAAATTGGGGTGTAATGTAATCGTACAAGTAATTTCTCAATGAGAATTTGCTTTTATCTGAGAATGTATACTATGAAATGTTGACTGTTAATAACAATTTCTAATTCTTAACCCGAACATACTGTAGATAGACTCTAACCGGTAACGAAAATGTTTAATTTAAAATGGCCTACCTTGGAATGTTCCAGAAATAGTTGCATATTGATTGCCTCCATTGTCTTCAACCGAGGTGAACGCGCCGATATACTTGTTTTAATATACTGTATACACAGACAAACACCGCTGAAGTCTGCTGTACTTTACCGTACACATCGCGACCGGATTCACACTCTTTTAAGAAAATCAAATCTCTCGTCGCCATTACTTTAACGGTAAAACATCGCAAGAACAAGTTACATTCGAACGATTAGCACACACTGGTATTACAGCAATTACCGCTACTTGAGTTTTTGACATAAACTTATTACATTTACCGTCATATAAAAATGCTAAATACAAATAATTTATATAGAGTTCATCGTTATTCACCGATCAATAACTTACACGATTCAAGACCAGACATACTGTACAGTAGTCGCATCTTCACAATAAAAATGTCGCCCATCAAACTGTTAATGCAGACGAAAAATGTCGAATAATTTGCCTTCAGAGCAATGGGTTAATAATTGATGGATAATTTTCATATAAACGGTTATGTCCATCTGGTGGCCTTCAATCGTATAACTGTATAATCTGCACCTGGTTTATTGCATTTTCATATCATCCTTCACAATTCCATATAACCCAACTATATATTTAAGCTACAGGCATTTTCGAGTTAGGTCTCGCATAATCCCGTGTACACATGCCGCTATGTAACAATTTTTTTTTTTTTTAAAAAAAAAAACGTTTCATTGGCTAATAATAACAATCTCACACAGTTAGTAAAACAATAACATTTACAATCAATTACGTCAAAGCAAATAACATAAACGCTAGGTGATTCATTAAAGCTCGTGTTTAACAGTCAATTAATTTTTTTTAGAAATTTAAATCGTTTATGCAATGTCAAGTAAACGAAGATCAGTAACTCATCGATTACTCTTTCCTTGGTAAGTCTTACAACGCTGACAAATACTAATTATGTAACATGATTAAAAAAATTGAAGAAACAGTTTCTAGGAAAGGGTTTACACAAGTTCATAATGAATTCGCTTCTAAACATAAAATTTCGTTTTATGAAACTGACATATTTTGGTTAATGGAATAAGTTTATAGATGCGGTATTAGCCCCTTTACACTGATTTGCCAACCAGTTAGGAATCTCTTAGAAAGCGCGCTGTAATACAATGTTGTAACAATTTGAAATGCTTAAGATAGCATTATTTAAACTATACTGATTACTTAATCGATTCTTTCTATTTTTCTTATACAGGATTGTATGGAAAAGTACTCTTCTTCTACCAGTCAAATCAACACCAGTATAAACTCAATAACTTCACGTGCTGCATCAGGTGCTTGCGACTGAGATTTTAAATAAGTCAGGTACCTGAAGTAGCGCGCGGAGTCATTGGAGTAAAAATCGACAGGAATTTCTTGAAAACAACTGTTGCTAAGGCTATCAGAAAGCAAATTCAATGACGTGTTTTGAGCTTGGAAACATCATACACACTATTACACATGTGGTTTGACGTTTGTACTACGTACATCTCTAGTTCATTGTACTTCATCAGGTGCTCTGGTAGACAGCGCAACCCGGCACCTGTTGGAGTACAGTTGATGGGAAGATGATAATCAACGACACCATAGGCAGCTGATCGACAGTATACACGTTTACAACCAAGTAGCTGAAATTATTTTAAATGGCTCATTAAATTTTTATTTTACAAAAATAAATGATCTTTAAATTTGTGTTCACAGACTACTAACCAATGATTACTGTCATGATTGAAATTTCCTGTATTTTCTGAAATGCATTTTCGCTCGTTATAGTTTTTTTTTTCTCCAACATTATTAAATACTGTAAAATTCGATTATGCACGTTTTCGATTTAATATGCATTGCATAACGATTAACTTACAAATTCCAAGCTTCAATTTGCTGTCAAATGTATTATGTAATGTAGAGCTGTGAAGTGGAAATGCATGCATAACTCTGAACTCCAAATTACTTTTTTCAGATTGTAAATTACTTTTATTTTTTTTTCACAATGAAATAAAAGCTAACCTTAAACTGAATGATTGCGTAGTCATTTATTAACGACTTGAATTCGCCAGTTACGTATTTTCTTCTTCCTTTTAAATTAAAATTATTTACGAAATAAAATGTTTTACGTTTCGGTGTTCACAGGTGGTGGAACAAAAGGTTGCCAGTGAAGATACGCTCTATCAACTATTCGAGAATCGACTGGTTTACGTTTAAGTTTCTGTCGATGTTCCTCCAAAATGTCCTAAAAATCAGTCAACATTAAACTTAAAAAAAAAAATTAAATAAATGGTTAAATTGAATTTAGTTACGCACCTGGCGCTTAACAACAATGTGTTGACCTTTCCAATATTTAACCATTCCAACCGCTTGTAAAGTAGATATTATGTCGTACGAATTGATACCAGTTTCCTGGCTAAGATCTAAACGAGAAATTATTCAAAAATTTGTTAGGTATAAACTTATTAACATACTGTAATGCATAGCCTATTAACATAATCATAAACAGTATCTTGTATTTTCCCTTGACATTTAGTGAAGTAAACAACAATAGATACAGCTTGTTGATATTAGTTTTGATTTGCATTGCCTAGCAGTGCTTACTGAAGGTGAAAAAATAATTTCACTTTCTTAGATTAGACTTTTATTTTTACCAGACATCAAAGTACAAAGACGATAAAGGTAGGTACTGTAAATACTTTGTTTTCTTGAATATAAATATTCCTACAGTAAATATAATGCATGTTAAAAAAAAATGCAGTGAAGTGCAGAAACCTGTTTAAAGATTACTGTTAAATTCCTACATTTCAGTTTTGCATTTTTAGAATTTTTGATGAACGTCTTTGAAAAAAAAAGAAGTAAACGCACTCTGATTGCTAAAGTTTAATCGATAAAAATTCTTATAATTTAAAATTGAAAATGTCATAGCGTGTTTTATGAATAAATTTGCTATAGAAACTAAGTTGACTTGTACAGCACAACATACGGTACTGTATCATACTGCGAAATAACGCTATAATACGTATCCAATAAACTGATAACAGAAAACTAAAATTAACATAAATCGTACAAGGCTTTTTCCAAATACAGTAAAAAATGCTCTTTAAATACGCCAAAAAAATGTCGTTTAATCACCTTCTACGGCTAAAAATACTCTAAAAATGTTAGCACCTTAAAACGGTGTTAACCATCTTCTCAAGGTGAATTAAAATGGGTAAGTTAACGAGATAAATTTAAGTGTTGTGTAGTTTATGTTGCTAAGACGTGGCTGCAATACTGTACTGTACATACTGTGAATCGTTGTCTAGAATTGAAACTATACTGCCACATCATACACGTCAACAACAACAATTAAAAAAAATACTATTCAGCATAATGGTAGCATCAGGCTGCTTTAGTTAACATGTAGTAAAACAAATCTCATCTAAACGGTAATCATATTAAGTGAAACAAAATAAACTGTTTCGTAAATCAGGAAAGTCCACGACTTCAATCTGAGTTTAACGATAAATTATTTACAGTTTTTCACATTCAGATTTGTTTTCTATGGTCATAATTTATCAAAGTGTAAATCGCGAACTACTTCTTAAAAACAACAATATATTTTTTTGATTTAAGAAAAGAAAATACCTTTAATTGAAATGTCCTTGTTCTCATAAACTGACAGATAATCCAATAACACATTCTTCCAGTAACTTCTATAACTCAGCAGACCAAGATCAGACAGAGGTTTTTCAGGCGATCCGACTTTCTGCTCAACTTTAGTCAGCAAATAACCTTAAAAAGAAAAAGTAATTTATTGTAAACAAATTTTCCCATAATCAAAACATGTCAATGAAATTCTTGTAGCCTTGTAAAGTATTTCTAACTGAAATTACATGACTCAACTCTATATCGTTGAGTATAGACCTTGCTATGAACATATCGATTTGTACAGTAGAGAGCTAGGCTATACAACATAAAAGCATCTATATGGCAATACATTTCTGAAAATAAATTTTTTTTTATTCTATATTTAGGATATGGCCTCTAATGTCAAACCTTCTATCCTAAACATCTCATCTGGCAGAACAACACATGTTACGCATACATAATAAATAGGTAAAATGTGAAGAAAAAAAAAAGTATTACACTTTTACCACACTTTCTGTCTACTTATAATTTTTTCCCCCTTTAGATCAGCCATTAGTATACGCTTTTAGCCATTGTTTCTACTCTGCTTCGTTTCGTGTATAACAAATCGAAATGTTATTTCAATAATTCATTGATTTGCAGAAAATATGTTTGGAACACGTGACAAAAACTCAAGACCTATGTGTTTAAGGAGCAAGCAGATTGTTTTTAAAGAAAAACTATACAAAGAGCCACAGATGGTGAGCTAATGTATGGTCACATGTGCCACATATAAGCAAAGAAAATCCAAAATGCGAAGAATGAGAATTGAATTTCGTGGAAATCTATCCTCATCAATCAATCGAGCGAAGATGCTCCAGCTTGATGCTGTATATCTATACAGTAATAGTAGGCGAAGTCTGTCTGGGATTACGCAGAAGGTCGAAAGAAAAAAAAAATATCAACAACATTACATCTGTGCAAAATAGTATAAAGTGAATAGTAAAGGATGGATAAAGCAGTGAATGTATGAGATGAAGAAGAGGAAGAAAAAAAAATAAAAAAAGACAGAATGATGAGAGAAATCAAGAGAAATAATACGTGAAACATGAGAAATGAATAAAGTTGAGGTCAAGCCAAATGGCATTGCCAGACCGTTCAGTATCCACGGTTAAATGGCACAAGCCTATAAAAAATAACAGAGGCGTTCAAAAAATAATAAAACTAGGGTGGAGAAAACGTCTGACCAAACAAGCTAAAATAAGATATCAAGAGCAAATACCTAATCCATCTTGCTGCTCAATCACTATCATCAACTTCCAACTGTATAATTGCAACAGTTGCATTCACAGAACCGCTAAAATAATCTCCAGTGTCAAATGTCATAACCGTTAACGATCTCATCTGACACCGTCTACACATGGCCAATTACGACAATAGTGATCACCTCACGACATTGATATTTCTAACTAGACAATTTTTCACTTCAATAAAGCCGAGGCAATTCGTAAAACTAATACACAGCAAATAAAAAGTGGTAGTAAAATTAACTAAGCCCTATTATGAAATACTTTTGAGGTTAAAATTATTTCCTAATTAACAGCAACACTTTTTGCTTTGATAAAAGTTTAGTTGAACAACAGTAAAAATAAACCTGCCATTGAACTAAACTTTTTCAATAGCAAATCAAAGCTATAATAAGCATCACTCAATAGTACACAGTCTATTTTGCGAATTGAGTAAAATACAACCTACGCGGTATGAAAATATCAAAGAAACAAATAAAGAAGAAAAAATGTACATACAGAAACCAGCAACTAAATTCTAAATCAAGCAATATTGCATTTTTTTCATCTTAAAATAACTGATCATATTTTTAAATCATCCATTTATATTGTCTAGTAAACTTTGGTAAATTCTAACAACAAAAGACGCCTATTTTTGATTTTCCAATGCACAAGTAAATTTATACAAACTATACTATTGCGAAAAAAATCATCATACAAAAGAAATTGTATGTACACTGTACTAGGCAAGCTCCTACCAAGTCAATATTACAACATTAAACAAAGTATCTTTTTTTCATTAAAGATATTTAATTTAGGAGCATATTCATATATTCATGATGGACTTTTTGACTGCAGCACGTCCATGTACTGAAGTGATGTATTCAAAATGTCCATTTTGAAAGCATCAACGCTTTATTATGAATCTAATATTAAAAATGTCCATTATAGACGAATTTAAGAAGTTAAACATTGAATTGGACGCACTTGTGGTCAACTTTTTAGAAATTATTTAAATTCTAAGAGGCGTTTTTAATAAATGCAAGCATTATGTTATCAGTAGAATTTTTCAAAACAAAATTGTAAAAACGTGGGCTTACATTTACGTATTAGATATAAAAATTGATGAAGGCAGATGACGAGCAGAAGGCTAAACAAAGAGTGAACATGTGGGTGGTGGCTGATGCATTTTGATACAAATTGCGTCGTGCGTTGCAAATAGATGCTGTTAAAAACATGCAAATTTAAGCAAATACAAAATCAGTTGGATAACATATTAGAAAGAAGTCAGCAACCATGTTTAATAAAATATTATCATGAACACTGCTCTATAGGGGTCCAGCCAGCTTGATAGAAAAACAACATATAAACTTATACGGTATATACCGTATAATACGCTTATGTATTTCAAAAGTTCAACTTAAGTCAATCATAACAAATTAGTTGCAGAACACGCTATTTTCGATAAAGATGAAAAAAAAAGAGAGGAAAAAAATGCAAATGCATTTGCAAAGACACTTACTGAAATCAATGAGAAGTCTGCCATAGCCTTTTCTTTGGTATGGAGGAAGGGTTAAGATGCAGGACACGTTGTAATTGAGAAACGAATTCTTCTCCTGCAAAAGACCAAATGAAAACAGCAGAAAATCAATATTTGTATTAATTTCCACAGTAACAACTAACAAAACCAACTTCTGGCCACTCTTAAAACATTATATTTAAAAATTCAATTTCACTACCAAGCTCCACTGATAATTCTATTAACGTGAATGACTAAAATAAATTAAAAGCCATTGGGTGCAAAATTTATTAATTTATTTTTGGTAAAATGTATCAGCAAACGAAATAAATGTTAAGTTTGTGTGATGTGTTTGTTCACACTATGTTTTAATTTTAATTCATTGATAAAAACACGCAAATGTATCGAATAAAAGGATGAATCTAATTCTTAACGTTGAACATGTTTTCCCCATTCGCCACACGCACTTATTACTCAGCATTAAATTTTCATGTGATCAACCGTATATTATATCAGCCACTGTACCAATAAATAAAAGCAAAATTACTGCCGTAAATCGCTTTAATTACTTAGCCCTACGTGGCATTTCGTTCACGTTACATATCAAACAAACAGTTTTTACAAAAACCGTATACCGGTACTGCTCTTCTACAGTGTGTTTATTGTACCGTACTTGTATTTAACATTTGACCAATTTAATTTAATGCAAATTATCTGTCAAATCTTATTAGTTTGTATAAAGATACCCGCAAAATATATGGTAAATTTTAATATAATATGTCTATGTCAGACTAAACACGCCAATTACAATTAGACAACAGCCGCAGTATAACTTTCAAATCCAACTCCAAAATTTGATGCAATAAAATATCAGTACACTTCACAATACATACTATATAGTCGAAATCGATTCAAAATAGACGAAGTTTGTTTAGAATTATAAACTTGGCACTAAAAGAGTTAAACTCTTCTACAATCAACATATTCACATAACACAAACATACAGTATAATCAGAGTATGTTGGACTCCAACTAAAATAAAAGGACAAATGTGCCACATAGAAAATTAAGTATTTATAAACAGCATAATTAAATAGTAGAAGATTATAAAATTCACCAAAAAATCGGAACAAAAAAAAAATTATTTAACCAATACCACAGTTGTCAAAGAGTCCACCTGACTGAGGTAAATCGGAGGAATGGATAAGTGGAATTGCCCAATAAACTCGAATAATTTGAAATAACTTAAGAAAGCAAAGCATATTGTCAAATTTCGCAAAATTATAAGTGACGAAAATGCCTTGTACAATAATATCGTACTTAACGTAAGTATCAACTCAAACACCATTTTCAATTAACATTTGCAGTCGATTATACTGATGATTACTAAAACGGAGTTGTAAAAAGTTAAAACTAAAATACATGAAAAACGACAACCATAACAAACTACTAAAATTAACAATTCCCATAAATATAAATATTTTATGCTCTTAAAAATTACACTTTAGTAACGCCCAATGTATAACTAACTTACAGTAATATTCAAAATAACAATTTTTTTTATTAAAAAAGAAAAACCTAAGTGGCCCTCCTGCTGTTCGACATATTATTTCTCACGTAAATTACGGGAAGTATGTAATCAACCTTTTGAGAATTTGTCCGGAAATTAGTTGCTTCACGTCATCATGCTTATACTGTATGATAAAAACAAGCATCCCCAACCCCTTTCAAGCCTTTTGGATCTTAAGAGTCTAGACTGAATTTCAAACTCTCTCATCCTGTAACAACGTAACATGCTACGAATTCGAAATTGAAGACGTTGTCAACATTAGTGCTTACTTACTGTTGACCCCTCTGAGGCTCTCACTATTCTTTTTCTCTATATCTCTTTTTATAGTTTGGTGAAAATGTGTAGATAGATCCCAAGTGATTTATAAAGTTGCCAGCAAGTTCATCTAATTTCGCCTTTTGTTTTAACTCTAGCCATTTACATCAGTATCCCTTTTTTTACCTCTTATCCTGTTAAGTCCTTAGGTATTTTTCTTTCTAATTTTTTTTTTGGCTATATTTTTTTTCTGTTGCATAGCTTTTTCCATTATTTTCTAGTATTGGAGTATAAAAAAAAAGAAACTGAAGAAAAACCGTCCGTTTTCTGCTGGAATGTGATTGCAATTAGTCCTCTGGAGAAAGTTAAATTGATTACCACTCATTTGATTCATTGCCCAAAGACTAACTTTAACAAAAATCTATACATATAGCAATAACGTTAAGCTTACTCAACAAACAACTACTGCACTTTTGTTAAATTTATACCAAGAAAGCAAATTAGACTTTTGAGAAACAAATTAACTTAAAAAACTAACTCGAAATTTTTACATGTTTTACATTGTTCGAGTTATAACAAAAAAAATTTTTTTCTCCTTAAATAACATAAAGGACATAACTAATTTGACCAATTTCCACAACTGGCAAATAAGAACTTCTAAACTATATTACATATGACGTTATGATCGATTTATAAGACATTTGGTAGCTCTTTTCGACAGTGGATTAAAATTAACTTTAAATATTTTAAAATGAAAAGAGAAACTTTGACCATTAAATCGACATGTATTCACGGAACAATAGTCAAAGCATGACATGTGCATCGAAGCTAAGAAAACGTAAGAAATATTTAGACAGAACTACGTATTGTTGTTGTAAGACATAAAGCAGGAATTAAGTAACGGTCCGTTTGCTTTGTTACAATATCCGTTGCCATTAAATCACTAAGCCACCGTCTATTGATATACCCAAGAACCATCGTACCTTATGTACAGCATTATTATCCAAGAAAAATAAGTCGAGTTGGAATTAAGATTGGTAGTTTGCCTGTTTTCAATTTCGACTATATTTTGGTGCAACAATACAAGCATATAACATGTCATCACGATCTGGCCAATTCCTTATCTGTTAGACACACCGCAAGTTAGCAAACATAGCAATAAAATAACATAATAAACAAATTGGTTAGTTTCAACCAAGTTTCTAACTTATTTTGTTTTTTTTATCATGTAATGCAGTGGTTCTTAACCAGTGCCCAGCAAGCATTCCGAAGTGTTTAGAATAATGCTCTAACTCGAACTTTAAAATTAATCTGGATGATTTATTATTATATTTTGGATATCAAAAACATCAATTTTCTTATGTTTTTTACTTATTATTTCTGTGAACTCAAATTTTTTACTTTGAGAAATATAAAAACTAAAAAAAGAGAGAAATTAACAAATTTAGAAGAAGAAACAAAATCTTGCTTACGTCCTAACAATGTGGCAAAAAACACATTTTATATTAGTTCAGGGTGTTCCGACAAATCTTTTTAATCAAACTAGTGCTCCGCAGTTTTTGAAAAGGTTGGGTACTCCTAACCCTAATATGACCAATCTCTCCAATCATAAATTAAAATTTCTGTAGCTCAATGATTAGTTTGGTTCCATTAAAATATAAACAACAAGACCCCACATCATTTTTCTAAAACCATACGCCGCTTCATTAACATATTTTCGTTATTCAAAAATAGTTTCAGTTGAAATAAAAATGGCAGCAAATGTAATATTTTTCAAAAACAAAAATAAAAAATATGTAAATTTAATTTCAAGACATTTGGTGTTTGCGTGAACTCGAATGGTTCAACTTTTTTTTTAAACATGTGAATCCTATCTGTAAATTACATTGGTAACCGTTTTCACGAAGACATATTCATAGTTGTAGACTTCCTGTACTAAAACAAACACCTATTAGAAGAAGGCTTAAAAGTATTAAAAGAATGTGTATGGAAAAGTGCAGCTAATTCATTGAAATGTTTCAGAGAATGCCGCCGCCTACATATACTAATTTATGAATAAGACAGAAAAAATGTTCAAATGGCTTATTTCAACTCAGTAGCCTTTCATAGAAACTGACAATGAAAAGCAGCTTCAAAGACGTTATCAGTAATGCTAGCGGCAGTTGCAAATTAAGTACAAATAATTTGATGTCAAAACGATTACTTGAAAATTAGTGACCAGCCCAGAAACTTGTGCGTCTGTAAATACAGTACGCAATAACCTTGTATACTCGAAAACTCTAATAATATGCTAAACTAAGAGGCAAAATGGCTTTGCCAAGCCTATAATTACGATCTTCGGTAATAGCTAAACTTTTCTCTATATTTTATACATACAAATTTTGTTCAACAACTTTTCTAAGAAGCAGTTAAAACATCAAATGCATTCATCACAACACCATAACGGCTCGTATAACATATAATACCGGTATACCGTAATTATAATATTTTTTAAAAAAAAGTGCTCATAAACATCAGTTTTTATATTGTTTAAAACTTTCAATCGGAATGTTGTAGATACTAAACCTATACTCTTCAACCTTGGTTTCAAGAATTTGTTTTTGTTTTATATTTACCTAATACGTAATGCCAAAAAAATGTCATACCAAATATAACAGTCATTTAATTACCAAAATCCATTTTTAATTAAAAACTCAGCTGTAATTTTAATTACTGTAGTTCAACATATCAAAATAATAGAAATTAACGCACCAGTTCACTATATCATTAGATTTTGAGCAACAAATCGCCCTTGGTTCTTAGTTGGATTGTCGGCAACTTGGATTTGAAAAAAAAACAACACAAGTGTAAGGTTATGTTTAAGATGAATTCTTGATATGAAAGCATATTTTAACTGCACAGTTAATAAAATTGATAATAATCAATGGTATATTTTCATTGCACAAGCAGATAATATGAAAATTGAAAATGCAACACAAAATAGCCGTAAGCTGAAAATCGTTGTTTCAAAACAATAGTAATACCGCACATAACAAATTAGCATCGTAACACATACAAATTCATCACAATATGACAAATTAGAGTACTGCTTTATGCTTGATTCTCTAATCAAATGTTCCTAAAAACAAAGCAACAAGATCGGTTAATTAAAACATGCAATCGTTTACATATAGTCACAAATCTAGCATTACTAATCCGAACAACATGAATCTGTTGGACTCTCTCAACTACACCATTGAAATCGATTGTTGGTGAAAACATCATATAAAATATTTGTTATGCGTTTTCACTATTTAACTATACTGTTTAGCTACACTGAACTTGTATTAAATTTCATGTGTAGCACATTTAGTATTAGTTATTGAATATGTGGTCCGGATAAGAAGTAAAAACAAAAAATACCATTGATTCACAACGCTTCCCAACAAACATGCAATGATTAATAGTTTATTCTCCATACAACTAACTACTGGATTACAACTTAAGTGTTAAATTAATCGATAAAACTGTTTTAACAAACCATATAGTAAAAATATAAGCGTATCGTATTGTATTATAATAAAACGAGGCAAGGATTGTTTAGATAGGAGATTAAATTTGTCAAGCATCGTTTAGCATCAACTAAGAAATAAAAAATGACCTCTTATTTTAAAGATTAAAAACGTCAATTTTTTTTAACACTCTTTAGTCTAAAAAGTGAGTTTGTTCATCGTTAAGCAGCAATAATAAACTGAATTAAAAGATGTTAATGATTATATACAGTAGCAATTATTTTCGGCTGTAATAAATAATTTACATTTCACTAGAAAAAGTTGTATCACTAAAGCACTCATACGTTTGCGTATCACGACCAAGGTTTAAAATCTACAATTCAATTTTAATTTAAGAAAATAAAAAACGACTATTGCAAAAACGGCTTTAGACATAGTAATCCACGGCTAGAGCCAAAACTGACTGAACAAAGTGAATGTAAATCACCTCCGAAAAGATTGTGCCATTGGAGAAATTTAGATTATCTTTCTAGGCTCTTCATCGTGACGACTTAGTTCTTACTAAGTAATCGTCTTTTAAAATCATGCAAAATTTGTAAAGTGCAAAAAGAAATATATATAAAAAAAATAAAAATGGAGAGAAAAAAAAGAAAGCTTTATATTCGTCCATTACAGTTGGCAAAGAGGCAGAAGTTAAATCGGCGGAAACTTAATGGAGAAAGCACAGCATATACAGTGTATATTATACTCTATAGGATGTAGATATACATGACTGGACTGACTGATCTGTAATGCAGTCCACGACAATCCATCTCGCTAAAGCCCCTTTGAAAACAAGTGCGTGCAATGTCATATCCCAAGCTTTAACCAACATGCAATTCACTTCACCACCCACCTCAATTACTGTCTTCCAAAACACACATTCACGGGTAAAGTTTTAAGTAGAAACCTTATAAGTTGGGCACATCACGTTTTCCTTCAGGCGACATAATTTATCTAGAATTTTGTGTCACGACTAACTCACTCCTTTGGTCACAACGACGTTTATTGATGAGATTTCTATAAGCATTTTAGACTTTCACAATAAGGATACATTTAAAAAAAAAAGTGCTGCTGTTATTACAAGCGATCAACTAACGCTATACTATCGTTTGCTTAATATAAAAGCTGGCGTTAGCTAATGCATCCGATGAAATCCCATCAACACGGTAACAAAAAATGACGCTATTTTACCAGAAAAAAGATTAGTATATGCATATTAGTAACGTAACTTAAAAGAAAGTAAAGCTTTTACATCATTAACCCTAAAGAATCTGCAAGCGCCCAAAAGACATACAGTTTATATACAATAAAGTTTACTCCAGAAATTTTTTAAGTTCAGTATCAAAGTACTGGAAAACTGAATTGCTCGTAAGCAAGTCAATTATATCATGTTATTTTTAATACCAGTTCATGCTTGATGTCAACTACATCAGACATTTTCGTTTTTTTATTTTTTTTTAAAGTGATGAGACTAAGTTACATTGGCTTCAATAGCAATTTGTCTCATTATTTAATTGATCATAAAATTGAGTTGAGTTTTCTTATTAATGTGTTTTTAAATTCCAGTATAAAATATCGAAATATTGAAAGTTAATATACTGAAGTTCAATATAGAAGACGATATATTGAAATAACGCCTTGTCTTAACTGTCAGTCGTTTAGCGTTTACGAAATCAGTCAGCGAATATCGACATGTTATTTCCTTTGTGGAACTGATTCGCTTCGACGATATGCTTTTAGGTATTTCCAAATGGACCTACCACCACATCACAACAATAACTCACTGTATTACCCAACCATTCTCATTTTCCCATTTTATTCTGGACCATTGGAAAAATAACGTCAAAGCTACAGAATAGCTGTAAATTAAAAGGACAATTTCACTGAAGCGTAAATAAGTTCGGCCACAAAGGCATTTTAATTAAACTTAAAATAAAAGTAAACAATCAACGCCTGTTTAATGCAACCACTAAGTCATTAAGTATTCTCGACGACTAGATAGCAATTATTATCTTAAGAAATCAAGGTGAATAAGTACACGGTGCGCAGTACTGTACTGTATGTTTACACTTTATAAAATTATTCTCACTCTTCCTTTGACCAATCACGTCGTTTAAATGAGAAAACGACAATCGTGATTTAGTCAACCGATACTAAAATGATAGCAGTTTTCTTCGTCTTATAATCATAGCACGTATTAAATTATCTATGTCAACGATTTCTAACAAAAGAAAAGAATTATAAAAATTGTTCATTTATTCAGTCGATCGAATCTCTTTATTAATCAACTCGGCATCTCTGTCTCTCAACACTTTTTCTCTTTCACTCGTACTTCAATCCAGTAATCAGCTAAACCAAAACAATAACTTATCGTTTAACGATTTGCTATTTTTATCCATTCTGTACTACGACCATGTGAAAGAATACTCATTCTTTTATAGCAAAAAAAAAAACAAATGTTGCAGTTTCAATCGAGATTATGTATTGCACATACGTACCAACACCAAATGGTATTTACATTTTAACTTTTCATCCTACTCTTATAATTTAATTTCGCAGCACTCGAAAAACTCGGAAAATGTCCAAATTTAATTTACAAACTAAAATCTACATATATCAAATGCATGTTAGATGAGCAGAGGTTGCCATTAAGGATGAACATAGAAATGAAAAAAAAAATAATTTGACTTTTCAGCCGATACTAGTCGTCTCGTACATTACACATAACGCTTGAAAACCCCCATCGATTCTCAGACTATTTCATAATCGATATTTAGCTTCAATTAAAAAAATTTTAACAAAAAAAAAAAGCTGGTAATACTCAACCAACAATGCAGAAACCGGAAATATTTTCCTTTCAAATAATACGTAATATTGTAATACAGTAGTTTATTGTTATAATCGTATAGAAATCGACTATTTCAAACGAAATTTTAATTGATTCTTAATACAATATATATAAAAATATAAGGAAACACCAGACCAGCTGCTATTCTGTACTTACTAATCGAAATAATCTTAAAATCCCTATCAAAAATTGAATTTGTCATGGATGTCAATGCTATAACAGTAACTTAAGTTTCATATGCAATCCTAAACGTCATTAGTAAATATTTTTACTAGAAGAATAATATTAAAAACGTACAATACGATAACTGACAGGTGTTAATAATAAAATAATCTAATAATTCAATAAAAACTAATCTTGATTACAACTACTCCTCATCTAAAATTAATATTTGTAGACGGTATACTGTACTGTAGATATTAAACATAATATTTTGTAGACATAAACCTCATCTAATTGTATTTTTCGCTTGCAAACACACACACGAACACGTTTTATCATTCTCTTATAATTTAATAATTGATATAACTAATTGCAAGTCTTGGGTTTAAATAACGATCGATTGACGCATGACGTTTGGGAGAATATGACAAAATCAATAGCAATGTTTATTTTTAACCAGACTGAAAATTAAATTATTTCTGCAGTGGGCTGAAGAGGTAAAAGAAGAATAGATTGTTAAATAAAAAAAAATATCGAATTTTGAACCGTACTTGGCAGTGTGGACTGTGTGGTAGACGACTAGAGTATTGTGGTCTAAACTAAAAAGTCAAAGCCACATCATACATAAAGTAATGTAAACGCACCTTTTGGATTGAACACTGGCTGCGCATCCAATGCGACAGACAGTATGGCGCGCCACGTCGATCCAAGCGCGCGTCATGACGTCATAGTTAACTATCCACAGATCAACATACTATTACGAGGGAGACAAGGGCAATGAACTTCGGTGCGCCAGACTAAATATAACTAACTACAGTTGATGCCGCCGCCATCGTACCTCCGCCATACCTTTTCATTTAAAGATCTGATTCGCACTCTTTCTAGACATATTTCGTATGCAATTTCAGATAATTTTATTTTATACACACAGATATATTTCGATTGTAACCACCCACAGCATACCTTTCCTAATACTCTACAACTTAACAACGCTAAAAAAATACACCCTCCCCCCCTCAAAATAAAAAAAAACTGAGAATGGAGGAGAAAAAGAGATGAGGAGGAAATCTTTACTCAATCCACAGATCAATAATGTCCGAATGAGAAAACATAATTTGAGACAAAATTCGTGCAGGGTGAATGATCGCTATTTTAAATAAATAAAAAATTGTAAATGCAGTGAATAAAAATGCACCATGAAGCAAATATTCATTTCAACTCTAAAATACTCATATCTACAAAATTCCGATTTCGAGCACATTAGAACTGAATGCTTTAATAAAAAATTCGCCAATTTTATTTTATTATGAGAAATACTGAACATATTTAATCAAAATGATGATGGAAATGGCAATGAAGCATCTAAGCTAATGTTGCTTAAACCAAAAAAAAAATACTAGTCATTTAGTACTGTGCAAATCTAACTTTATCCTTTGGTATAAAAATAATACTATATTAGCAACACAATAATAGCAATTACAAGGTAACTAATAAACAAAAAAATAAAATGCTTTTGTATTGCATTAGCAATAACATTTTCAAACCTTCTTAACACACGAACTAAGAAAAACTCCTAATTAATTAAATGCTTATCTACACCGTGACATTAAAAGATTTAAAGCTAATTAATGCGTTCTCTTGATATCTTCCAATTAATATCTAAAATTTAATCCGGTTCACGCGACTTAATCTCACAGCATTCCCTATTAATACATTAAAAAAACCCATCCTTTTAAAATTAATTCAGCGTCTACAGCCGTTTGATTAAGCTTATACAAGTTAAACTTTTTCTTTTAATCGAAATGCTAAGGGATTTATTTTTCAATATATTTATTAATA
The DNA here is from genome assembly GCA_013389785.1 of Helicorthomorpha holstii. Taxonomy (NCBI): domain Eukaryota; kingdom Metazoa; phylum Arthropoda; class Diplopoda; order Polydesmida; family Paradoxosomatidae; genus Helicorthomorpha; species Helicorthomorpha holstii. The sequence goes on along the minus strand of JAAFCF010006596.1, from coordinate 2,427,696 downwards.
TTTTTTTTTGTAGTAACTGTATTTGTAAATCTATACTTAACAACACTTCAGTGTTTTCTCTCAATAATAAATAGCAATTTCTGTCCTAAACTAAATGTCCTTATAAAAGGCACTGCAATAAAAGCTCTTGGAACTATTCAAATACACTACTGTTAAGATGTCTACAAATGTAAACTAGAGCAAAAGACACATTTATTACCAAACATCAACTTCAGACAACTATCATTTACAGTTGTCAAAGTTATTAACGCATGCGCGTTGTACTAACCCCATTCACTCCATCTAATTCGCTTGCAACGAACTGTATAACAAGCCTTAAGACAATCAAATCATTTTTACTTAAAAATTACTGTTAAGAGTTACCATAAAAAAGCACGTTTCAAAACACACAAATGCATTAACAAAAGTTCATTTTATTTTACAAGAAAAAATGTTTTCTTCTAAAACTAGCCTAGCTGCATAGTGCATACTGTAACTTCTACTGTATATCTACACTGTGTGTAGTATTTGATCTATATACACGACGGTTTGTAGATCCGGTCATAACCTTTATGTATTTAACACAAAATGCACGTCTATGCTCCAACCAAGACAAAAGAATTCATCAAAAATAAAAAATCTGCTAAATCATCGCTAAGTTGGCGTGATGGTGAATGTGAACCCAAAAAGTCAGATTAAAAAAAAAGAAAGATATTGAGATGCAGTAATGATGATGATGATGATGAAAAAAGAAGACGGAGAAAAAGATTCTTTAGTTGTAGAGAGAGGGAGAGTGAAAGATTGAGGGAGGGTTTAGCTTTTACTGCAAATGCATCAAGTGACTCGTGAGTTTTTCCAAACTAGAAATCCATCTTAACACCGTTGAAAACGAAAATGGTACATTGGCCTAATTATAAACACTCTTTCCACCTATTTTCCGCCCCATCTTTTCCTTTATAACATCACCCATTTTCTCCGTAAGCGTCTAGAAAAATAATCTTGTTAGGTTGGGACCCGGCTGCGGTTGCTAAGCAACGGGACGGCGGCTGCCATGGCAACTGTTGTATATGCAGCAAAGCAGATAGCGTAACACAAGAATAAGCAGAGCATCACTGCTGCAGCATACAGTGTAGTACTGTACATTCACATCTCGTACAGAGAGATATATATATTTCCCCTCCTACATTTACCCCCATGTCAATCCATCCACATTCACATACACAGTAGACAAGATGCATCAAAGATCTACAAACGGATATTGCACTCTCATTTTCCCTCAACACCCAATATTTACCCCTTTACAAATACATATACACCCACACTTATACAAACACCCCATTCGTTTTGCTGCTTTTTTTTTTTAATACTCCGCCCCATTCATTTTTTTTCTTCTTCATCTTTACTTCAATTCAATGTCAGATTTTATCGTCATCTATTTATTTCTTTTCCTACATTATTTCTCATTTTTATGCATACAAGATACGATTTTGCAAATTTGTACAAAATATATTTAACATAAAAGTTACAGGTCCACATCTATGCCGTTTGGCAAACTATAATTCATAATGTCAAAATGAGCTAGACCAAAAATTACTTAAGACAGGCACTAGACTGTAGATAAATTATTAAATGGATATGCGTTCAAGCAGAAACAAAATGCTATTTTTTAATAACACAGACGTATAATAAATGTTCCCTTTTCACGGAAAATATTGCCATAAAGTTAATACCAAAATAAATAATGATATCCATATCCAACTGTCAATGTTCTCGATAACCAAAGCCGTCATAATTCAACAAAAAAAACTGTATTATACAAATGAACATTTAAAAGACTTATCTAATTATGAAGTTAACACTTATTGAAATTGAAAATTATGTCTAAATAACTTCTGTATTTCATAGCGTCTCGAAATTTTTTACTTTGGAAAAAAAAAAAAAAATGAGACCACATAACCATCAGAAAAACGTATTTTCCAATTGAAAATCTGAGCATCTGAAATTCGGCGACAAATATAAATCGAAAACATCACTTATCATCAATTGTTCACAAATTCGCTGGAGAGAACAACTTTCAAGTTCAACCACAACAAAAACCTCTACTGCCAAATTCTTTCACATACAGTATATACAAATAAATCCAAAAAATACAGTATATAAAAAATAGAAAAACAGATTTGCTGCACTGTTGAAAAATAACTACAGTGGCCTATAACCTGTATTCAACTTTTATGTGCAATAAATTGAACAAGAAATGTAAGAAATAAATTCTAGTAACATACTCGCAGCAAATAACATGCACATTGTCATGTACAATAAGTCATAATATTAAACTTTTGCTAAACATATTCAAAAATTCATTATTCAAGTTTCTCCAGAAGAAAAACCCCAGCCACTTAAATCAGATTAAAATGTTTTTAAAAAGATAATGCAATATTACATACACTGTAACATGTACAGCATGGTCATGTGTGTTGAGAAATCATTTTCTTATAAAAAAAAAATACAGAAAGTAAACAAGTTTCAATTTAATATTGTTAAGGTAATGTAAAAAGTACTCAACTTACAGTATATACTGTATACTAGTACGGTACATGTCATTTTAACAAAAACAATTCAGAAGGACTCTTAAGAGTAAAGGTCCAGACCTTAAATTGGGTCGCATAATTAAAACGGGAGTCGCAAATGGAAAACGTTTGAGAAGCTCTGGTTTAGCTCTGAAAAGTTTCTAGAAGTGCAATTTAAAATTAACTTAGTTCAAAACTAACTTACATCAACGTCAATGTGATTAAGGAAGCACAATAAAATCACTTGAAAAATGCAATTATCATTATTTATAACAATGTAATCGTTTTTTATCAATCTATTCGTCATCATGTCCGGCTACAAAATAAGTTAGATAGACCGTCGCCACTTTAAAAGCGGGTTTACCAGGAAAACTGTTTCAGTATCTTATCTATCATCAAGGATGTTAATACTTAATACACTGCACAACACTTCATGTTTAGAACAAGTACAAGGTAAATCAAATAGAAAATACTTTAGATAAACTTAATAGGTTTAACAATAATCCATTCTCAACTTTTCTCGTTACAAGTTATTAAACAAAATTACTGGGTATTTAAACCACTGCGTTGAGAAACACAAGATAAACTTTGCCCTTTCAACAATGAATAAGATACATTGTTAATAATGCTGGATTTAATATGAATAAAATTGCATCATAAACTCAAAACTACTTTATGAACAAAATATGCAAAACGGTTATAAAAGTAAATATTTTAGCTGGCATTTTGAAGCAATCTTTTACTAAGATACAGAGTACCATAATCACATCACGTAATAATACTATCTGCAATTTAGAAACCGAAAAAGCATGTTTCCAGAGTGTAGTAAAGTTTGAAAAATTAAACAAAAAGTTAAGAGAGAAATATCATATTAAATGACAAACAGAATTTTTTTTTGCAGAATTTTTAGATTTTTCTAATTAAGTTATGGGAGATAACGTAGCTTTTTTCCCTTACCAAAATAGACCATAAATGCGACTTTATGTAGATTTTGTTAACGTGACCTCACAGCAATCAACGGTTCCCCATCCCGTTGTCTAGACTGATTCAACATACAAACTGCAACTTACTATATTTTATATCGTTTCAACATTGCAACACAATTAAAGAATCAAATTTGGGATTTTCAGGCATTTAGATTCAAATTTTCGGTTTAAAAATAGTGGATTTGTAAATTTCAAGTCGATTTGCATATAAAAACTTGTTTTTTAGTTTTAGGAATTATTTGAAAAAATAACCTTGTAAATAGCGCTTTTAATTGGTTACGTTTTATGAGGACATTGCAGTTTTCCTTATTTATTAATACTAATTACTATCTTAATTAAAAAGATTTTTGTGCTGGTCTAGACCCGAACTAAAGGTACCCCTGTGCGTGGGCTTTCATGTTGCATTTTGTTTAATATTCATTGATTTAAGAGCGTACAATTATAAGACATTTCTTTAATACAAATTTTAAAAAAAATTGGCAAATAAAGTCAATTAAACTAATCCCAAAATCTAACAAAAACATCGTCAATGTTGGCAGCTTAATTAAACTTCCAAAACAATGGTTGCGCTTTTTATTTATGATATTAAACGAAGTTCGAGTGAATTACTATTAATACGTCACCCACTTTAGTTGCACTTTTTTCCCATAGAAATATTAAAATTATATTATGCAAAAAAATAGCAATTAAAAAAATAATTAATGAGTTAGGAGTGTATACAGTTAGAGCCGAGAAGTATGCCGTATTTTAACGATGTAACTAATTGTTTGGTGTTCCCCAGAGAGCAACTCTGAAGTTAACATTACTGCTTACGGCAAGCGATACGCATTGTGTAAACTGTACACATCTAAAGTTGACTTCACAACAAAAAAGTTCAACTTGTTTCTTTTCAATTATAAAATTCCTTGCAATAGCAAATAAAATGTCGCAATGAAAAGTTTAAAAATCCATTCAGACTGATCACAAATACGCATGCGTGATGACCCCCTTGTGTCATAGCCCTGACTATTTACAACGTTTAAGTATCCCTTCAAGCCGAAAACGCCATTTATTAATTTCCAGAACATAAAGGTAATTACATCAAACAATTAAAATACAAACACACACACGTCTTTCTCTCTTGCTACCTTCATCAAATTTCTGTTTATAAGCTGTTGAATTAATACGTCAAAAAAAAAAAAAATATTAACTTCCCCGTTTCAACCCACAAAATTTGTTACGACCAATTTATGAACCCGTAATGAAATTTCTGCTGAACATTTAATATCAAAATATCGTTGGCTTCATTTTTCTCAGCCGTCGAAACCAATCTTTCCCAACACAGCAGTTATTAAGCTTTAAATAGTTAACAAAATTACTTTGTTAGCAATATTTCTAAACGTCAAGGGGTTTATGCTATTGAAACGACACCATCAAAATCATTAAGTCAATGTAACCATCTAACGGGTCCACTCGAAAGTAATATTCATACGTGTAATCGCTACCATATTATGAGATAGATTCCTCACTTTTAATAATAATAAAAAAGTTCCTTGTCATATAAAAACCAACGGCTATGACTCGAAAAGACACCGCAAGTGCTTACACCGTCAACATGACCGGCTACTTTAGATTTTAATTTAAAAATAAATTTTCAAATACGTCTAGAGCGTTAGAATTTGATCAAAAAAATAAAAAAAAGCAGTAAAAGTGGCATACAATATAATAAGTGAAAATCGAGTTAAGAAACCTAATATTTTCAAAATATATCTGGCATTATAAACCCCAAACGATAATTTTTGAAATCAACGTAACATCTGAATATTTAACAGCTTAGCTAAACAGTGACAATAATTATTTCATCTACACTATTCACAAAATAATTAAAATTACCAATATACAATGAAATAAATAAATGCTTAGATAAAGATAATTAAATCGGTTTCCTACATTTAACTTGAAAATCTTGTAAACCCAGCGTGATTCTATTTCTACGACACTTAGATTTATAACCACCGATAAAATATTAAATAATAACAAAATACATGGGAAAATTAGGAACTTCACCGCAACTGGATTTTATAATAAGTAACATACTTGTTTTCATTAAATATAATTTTTCGTTACATTTATTTAAACTCAAATGTTGTGCAGCGTTACATAGAAAAATGGCAGTCGCATAGTGTACTTGTACGAAAAACGAAGAAAAGAATGACCACGATACATAAAGAATCAAATTACTTATTGTCGACTATGTGTGCATCTAATGTGGCCTTTGAACTGGAAGAAAATATGTGATTGTATTGCTTAGTAGTACGCTAACACTCTCAGAACAAGAGATTCATTCACTCCTACTATACCAACATATTCCAGTTGATAGTAAAACAACAATATACATTTTTACGATATTTGGATCCGAATAGAACACATTTGGCTACTCAATAATTCATGGTGACGGGAAAAACGAGAGCAAGCATATAAATTTGTAGTTTTCAACAGCATACAAGCTAGATGGTGAAAAAGAAAAAAAAAAGAACAAGAAGATGAGAGTGAAGCACTCATATAAAGTCAACCTTAGTTTTATGACTGTAATCAACCAACCCAAAACAGACAGAAATTGTCCAAGTTTACAATCTAGCACGTACTTTCAACAAATTACTGCTCGACAAATACACCAAAAGATAAAACGTAAAAAATAATTCCCGGCTTTAAAAGTTTTTTTTTATAGTGTATCTCAGACATCGTCAAACTACATCAAATTCAACCCTTTCCAACCAAAATACACGTCAAAAAGTACTCTAAAAACCCTACAAATTTTATACATATTCAACTGGCATACATTTATTATTAAAGCCAGACATATCAAACGCACATACCAGTACGTTGAAAAACTAATGATTCGTAAAATAACAATCAAATTGAAAAACATTACTAATAAAAAAGAAAATTAATTACTTTTACATTTGAAATTAATGAAATGTACGCAAATATCAATTTTCCTATAACGGTACCTCGATCAAAGTAATTATAACATTAAACTAGATTGAATGTTCAGTCTAATTTGAGCTAAAATCTGACAAAATTTATGACAAAAAGTTTAGCTAAAATCTGACTTTAGCTTAAATAGTGGTATGATTTTTAAATTGCAATATGAATTGATGGTGCCACCAAAAATCGATGTTGACCTCAGTAATTTAACCATTTTCAAATTCAGAATTAAATATTTTTTTGGAGTAAATGTACTAACAACAGTGTAAACTAAAAGACCAACATGCATACAGAGAAGTAAAGTAACAGTATACGAGATTATTCTAAAGCAAGTTTCATTCAAAATTGATGACAAGAAGATTCACCTTCCATAATGCATTCCCTCAACATTAAATTGGGAAAAATATACAGTAGAAGGCACTGAAAATGTAGAATCATAGGTATATACAGTACAAGTATACTGAATACGTTAAGAAAAGAGAAAGCTTGGTTTAAGGAAGAAAATAAACAAGGTAAATGCCGGTACTCAATTTAGCCCGATAAAAGGCGCTACGCTGTCTCCGTCGTTACGTGCTAAAAAAAACCGTCGACGACCATAATAAAAGTTATAAAATGTTACAACGTAATACTTACAGCTCCACAAAAATAAAAATAAGAGGTAAAAAAGATGGGCGTTAGACAGCAAGGGGTTAGCCATACCGTATTTCGTTTTATTTTTATTTCACTAACAGCTGTGATAACGACACACAAGCGTACATATAAAAAACCAACATCAAACATCTTTTCCACTTTCACAAGTTCAATTTCTCTTTTTATGCACTACTTGACTGATACATCAACACTGTCTAGCTTACATTATACAGTGTACGAAATTCACAAAGTATTACTATATACTTAAAAAGTCCTAAAATTCTAGTCGCAAATCTAGTCGGGGTAAAAGAAAAAAAAATCAACGGAAAAAGTGTTTATAGCGGCGAAAAAGCTCGCAATAAGTTTTACTTATTTGACAAGAATGAAACACTGATAATAATAAGAAATAAGAAGCATATATTGTACTGAAGAATATATAAAATGTTAGAAGTTATATATATGAATGTTCACACTTCTGTACATTCAACGAATTGAGAAAAAATATATTTAAGTTGGTTTCACGCTCGGTTTATTTTCCTCTAGGTATAGACACTTGTATATAATATATATTTTTGCCTTTGGAAATGTGTTAGTCCCCATCGACATTTCTTACGGTCAAATTCAACAGCGTTTATAAGTGTTGGAACAACCGCAGAGACATGACAACTCACATCGGGTCATTTATGTAGACAGTTATGGATTCAGTCCATTACCAGTAACGATATAAAATTGGTAAAATGAGATATGGACGTCAGTTCGGATGAGGGAGGAAAAAAACGTCTATTAAAATTTTACAGTCCATTTTTTCTCCTCTACCCCTCATATTTTTTTTTCTATCCAACTGAGTACTGACTACCTAATGCGTTACATTAAAAAAAAATGTTGATACTGAGAATAATGAATAAAAATAGTACTAAAAATGCGTTAGTAGATTATGCAGCCATAATGATGACTAACTAAAAACAAATTCTACCAATTGCAAGTAAGAATTTTAACAAAAAAAAACCAACAAATATATGAAAAGCATTACAAATCCAATGCAACTTTCACTCAATATCATACAAATATACTGATGTTTTTGATTGATTCTATGTAACGTTGGCAACGTTTTTTTCTCTTTGCAACAGTTTAAAATATAAATTTCTTTGTTTAAGATTCAATAGTTTATTCCAGAATTTTGGTAATAAAACATTTGGGTAATCATCCTTCCCATGCACTTTATTATTTACAAACAATATCAAATTCGTATCAGATATAGTTTTAAAAATTATTGAGATGACAAGCTATTTGCAAACACGATTCTAGGTTGCCAATTCCCTTAAAATTATATATTCTTAGTTCTAGATGACCTTAACACAACTGCTAATAAAATCGAAAAAACAATTATTATTAAGTTTATAATAATCATTAGCTTTTGTAATCATCGTCTCACTATAACCAAGAATAAGCCAAGTTTTACCGTTTCTAATTTACAGTACCGGTATATTAGATTTAGTCACATAACCTCTGCTGTATTTTGTTTGGGAAACTCCTCATCATATTTTCACTAATAGTATCATTTACTTGGGGTGGGATAGTTAGTCTAAAGATGATTAAAGTTACCATTATTTCCTTTCTCATTTTCTCCATGTGAATTCTATTCTTCTAAGGCAAAACCGTAAATGTAGCAAGTTTTTATGAGTTATTTTTCCCTTCCGAAAATCATCAACAACTAAGTAACGAAAAATTAAGTCCTAAAAGTCGTAAAAACAAACACTAATAAATGACGGAAGAAGTAAAACGACATTAAGTAGCATAACAAGTTGAAAAAATATCGCATAATAGCAAGATGAAAGATTTTCAGACTGAAATTATCCATTGTCCATGTCAGACATACAGTACTCCTCTCTGTCAGAGTCACACAGAGAGGAAATACAAACATTTTTTAAAGCAATCATCCCTATACTTCCGTTATTTGTGTTCGCTATAAATAATAGGCGTTTAGAAATACATTTATGTCTGAAGAAAAGCCGTGCTTATTAAATACTGCGCAATCATAAAAACCAATTACTCCATAATATTAAAAAACGATCTTTTAAATTTAAATGAACAACAAAATAAATAAATAAAAAAAAGATATAGTACAAAAGAATAATTGAACTACCGGTAGTTTAAAGGAAATTAGAATGTTTGAATTAACTTTTACGATGCTTCGTTTTGTTAGACTCGACCACACACAAGCCTCGATCGATCGAACAGCTAAACTCTATGCAAATTCTTTACAATAATAATTACAAATACTACAAAAGTCCATTAAAGGAGCAAAAGTCAACAGGCCATACGATATTATTTTATTGTCTAACTTTTAATTAAATATCCAGGCACAGTCGAATAGATGTAATTAACTGTCCATATACTGTATAAAAGTATGTATTTCATCAGTAGTTTTTCGATTTCATTACAACAACATACTGTACATGTTGATCGCATTTCCGGTTTTTTTTAACTGTATGTTTAGCATTATTTTATATGCAGCCACATTCACAGTTATTCAACATACAATGTACATAATAATATGAGCAAATACTGAATATTCCCACAAGAAACCACCTGTCAATGTGGCGCCCGTCTGCCCTAAAGTAAGACTAATACTAAAAAATTAAATTCATGCGCAAATTCAAAACGACTTGTACAGTATATACACAAAATATTGACAATATTGGTATTTTAATGTACTAATACACCATAAATTAATTTTTTCTTTAAACGTAAAACTGAATCGATTAACATTAAATTTACCACCATTACTGAATTTAAACATGTGATGGCACTGTTGATCACCAGGGTATATGTTATATATGATTCAAAGTGACCTTAATGTTGTGTAAAGAAGCCATCTATAATAAGGGTGCCATAAGTTCAGAAAATGAGACTTTTGAAAGTCTCCTTACGTTTATATGCGGGTCGACGGATGAATGAAAACAATATATATTTATAATATAAAACCACCACAGGAAAATAATTCACAAATTTATCTCTTATGGTCAAGCAGTGAAAAATTGGTGAGGGCAATAAAAGACAGTAACGTAGACAATTCTGCACATAAAAACGTCCTTTAGTAAAATTACCAAATAAATCGCAGCTATTTATCAAATCCTTCGTTTGCCAAGCGCCAACCGCAGTAATGGCAGCGGCAGCAGCAGTAGTAGTAGCAAAAGCGGCAGCAGGAGAGCTCCAAGACGACTTGTCTAAGGTCAGCTCTATGCATAAATATTGTATTAACATTGATCCAAAAAGTATTCTCAGGTTTGACTATTTTTTATATCTACATTAACATGTTATTAGATAGCATTCGTACTAGACACTTCAAACAATCAACTGCAATCCATTATTGCAAATACATAAAATTGAAGAAGAAAAAAACCTCGTGGAAAATCGATATCGAAATATCAACTCATAAATTACTTCAATTTTAGCACTTAGATTTCATGTCAGGCGCGTTTTTGATATTAAAAATTCGAAATAATTAGCTTTAAATTTGAATAATGTTACAAAACAATTTTCATCTGGTTTGCGGTGACTTAAGTTGGTTTATGGGCCGCAACACGATAGAAGAGCTTCACGTTACTCAAAGTCGTTATGAAGTCAGAAATATAATGTCGTACCGTTGGTAAAATGTTTGAAAGCAAATATTTAATAAAAGTAAGGAAATACTTCTAACGACGACGAGATAATTTTTCCTTTCATGTTTTTATCTTCTTTTTTTCCCCCCTTCGTCTTCGGTGTTTTTTTTTTAAAAAAACGGAAAAGTAAACTTATTTCCTTTCCCTTCTGCATTTTAGTTTAGAAATAGTTCTTTCATTGCTGAAATAAATTCATACTGCAGTATATACAGTACGACGACATAAAATTTTATTAACTATTAAGAGCAACGCTTTGCAGATGATAGTCAACAAAGCATTAGAAAATAACGCAGTCTTCACACAACATTAGTATTCGTCACACGACAACTGCAACAACCCACATTTTACTTGAATTTCATTAAATTTTAGCTTTCTCCTCATTTCACCACTAAACGCTTCCAACTACTCTACTTGTTAAAATTAACAAAAACATTCTTAATCATTTGCACTTGCTTCTCACTAATTAATTAGCTTTTATATGAAGTATATAAAAAATTGCTAGAGAGAAAGTCAGCATACATTTCTAAATGTCCAAAAAATAAAAAAAACATTTTTTCCCTTCAGTTTGAAGGTCTAATTAAGCCATGTTTATGACTAGAAATTCTGTCTATCCCAACATCGTTTAATATTCAGAAAGTTGTAAAAACAAAAGCTAAATCTGGTATTTAATGTCACTAAGATTAACATTGTAGAGAGCAATAAAAAGACGTAAGCAGCAAAAATTGCCCTTTGCTTCAAGGGACATTTTTGCTGCTTTTTTGAACGTACAATACAGTACCATAAATCCTTGGTCCCCAACCTCCCCTCTATGGACCGGTACCGGTCCGCGGAGCAAATGCTACCGGTCCCCAAAAGAAAACTTTTTCACGATATAATCGATAATATTGTAATCGCAATACTAAAAAAACCAGAATGCAGATTATAAAATATTCACCGGTCCGCAGGAAATTTTTTTCCAAGTTTACCGGTCCTTGGTGACTAAAAGGTTGGGGAACACTGCCATAAATTGAGTATCTACGGTAACATCAACAACAATAGTAAATCACATTACACTACAATTAAACTGTAGTTAAATGTAAATTACAACGACAAATCCTCTTAAAAACACTTGTATTGCACTTTATAAAATAGCTAAAATCCCAGTAAGTCCAATTAATTACACTAATACTGTATCTAAGTAAACTAACAGTGCATTATTGCTAATCCACATTAATTTCTGACACAAAAATTCGAAAAATATAAGTTATTACTGATAAAATAGTAATAAACTCATTGTATTAAACACACAGATCAGCGTGTTAACAATTATTAAGTCGTGCGACCCCCATAAGAGTAATGAATCATTTAAAAGTGCATCTTATAAAATGCTTTCATTATTCATTAAAAGTAATTTAAAATTTAAAAAAAAAAGAAAAATTGTAAAGTTCAAATTTAAAAAGATTCTTAAAGTGACTCCCCAGTAAGCGAAGTACCGTTAAATAAAATTCAATGGAAAAAGTAATCTTCTTGCAACTTGTTAACTGCAAGTGTGTAAAATGTCTTAATTATTTTCTTTATTAACACATTTTATCCGTTATGATTCATGGCACCTGTTCTTGATTGTATAAATTAGTTGCCTACAGTATTTATTAGTCCAATTTGTTTTTTATTCTTAAGTATTCTTTGATATAATCCGTTCAACCCGTTGTATCTGCGTCCAGCTGAGACCATGATTGCGGTAATTTATTATTTCTAATTCTACTAACAATACCAGAACATGCTCCAACCCCTCACAGAAGATGCGGTGCAAATGGTTTAATGTATGCGCAAGGCAAAAACAAATTTGTGCAGAATTCCCAAAAACGTTTGATATGAAATCCAAAAACTATTGTTAATTTCACTTCAACAAAAACAGTTGGATTGCAGCTCGCAATTTGTTGGACGGTCCGAAAGCATAAGGGAACATCGGGTATAACTATTGAATATAATCGTCAGAGTAACACTCATTATTGAACCACTATGCTCGATGCTACGCCGAACCTGACCACCGAGTCAATGGCACCCAACGTAATTAAAAATGCGCATTGCTACTCATAGATTTGGTGGTAGATACGGTAACATAGCATAGGCTGCTTAAGTAGGATAATAATACTTGACTGATATTATTAAGTAAAATATTTACAGTACCGTAGAGGCAACTAACTAATTGGTAATAAATGGAATAAATATTGCTAGGCGACGCGACGTTAAACATAATAAGATGGCATGTACAGTACTGTACATGTAAAGAGATCCAAAGACTAAAGAGACAGTAAATTGCATATTCAGTTCACATAGAAATTGAAAACATCGTCAAGTCAGTCATAATTTCATTTCATCACCGAATGTCTACTTACATTGGTAATATATTCAAATTATAAAATGTCGTTGGAATAGTTTAAAGACAATATTTGTACAAAGCTTTCATTTTGGCAAAATATAAAAGTACGCGCGACGAATGCGCATTGGAGATGCGCAATGGCTATGGCAACCGTTCGATAATAGAGTCTGACGGAATTGAGGTTGGTGTGTTAGACCGAGGAACTGCAAAAGGAGAAAGAAAGGCTTGATAATAACGCATTGGAAAAGGAAGGCTGAGAAAGATGTAGAGAAATGAGGTCGCAATGTCTAGACATCATTCTCTTCTTCCTGTAAAACTTTCGCTCTCTCGCTATGTATTTTCGATCTGTCTCTTTCTATGTATACTGTACTGTATGTATTACATACACACGTAGAGAATGTGTAGACGATGGTTAAATTACAGGGACAAGCAACAGATTGCTCATATTTTCTTCTTCGTCGCCCAATGCTTATCCTAGCTAGAAATACACTATTTACTGTATTTATATGGTCGTAAAATAAAGATGGTTTCGTTTCATTTGCCATAAAGTTCATAAACATTTTCACCGTACAACAATAATAACAAAACCTATTGTGCGCGTGGAAAGTCGTAAAATAACTTTGAAAACTTCTTCCACCTGACAACTTCAATCATAATCTTATAACCTAAAAATATTTTTCTTTATAAGAACCTTCTTAATTTCAACCGTCTCTCTAACTGCAAATAAAAGCTTGCCAAAGTAGAAATAGCGTGACTTAACCGCAGCATCATATCAAAATAAAATCAACTACATAATGTAAACAATAACGCAAAAATAATACAGTCAAATGAACACGCAACTACATTTCGTGTTAAAAGTTAACAAGCAGAAAACTCCATTAAAAATGACTTACATTATGTTTAAGTTGTTAATTCGCTACATCTATTAAAGCTTAATAATTTAATTCAACGCCAATTTAACGAAGCTACAAGATAAGGCATGACATGTCAATTCTAACCGTAACTTAATTAAAAACATTACGTTTTCCCTATATAAACTATCCTAAGCTGGATACAAATCCAGATAGGCCCATCAACATACAGTACTTGCTTTTGGGTGTAATACGATTACTTCGTTTTTAAGATTATGTAAAGACTTGAGAATTAATCTATTTCAATTATTTAGTACTAAATCATCACCAACTCTTTTTAGTTTAAAATCAAAGTTTTAACTTACAGTATTTCATTTACTTAAAAAAAAACACTAATTTCAATGATGTTAACGGTCAAAATAACTATATTTACTGCAAATTAATTAATTCAGTAATGACATTCATTTAACATTGTCAATCGATCAAAAGCATTTTTCGTTTATTTATATTTCTTAAATAAAAAGCATGCAATTGTCGCTGCTGAGAGATGTCAAAACTAGCACATATTGTTAATGAAAAACGTAAAGAAATTGCTTAAAATGTCAAGTGTCATCACATCAAACTTTCACGATTACCCGTCACAACAAACTGTACATTTACATTTGAAAAAAATCATTTATTATTACTGAAAGAAAACTCGACGCTTTATTAAATACTATACTTTCATAACAGCGAAACCCGATTCACCTTCATCGCTAAGATACCAATGGAAAGATAGTCAATTTTAAACAACTTAAAAAAAGCTTTGTCGAATTGTTTAAAAACACAGCATTGCACTTTGCAACACTAAATTCTTTCAAAAATATTGTCATTTCTAAATGCCTATACAGTATACTGTAGTATATAAAAAAATACTGCTTAATTTTAATTAACCATTACAATTAGTCTCATTTAAATAAGTTCATTCAAGAATTCACTTAAATTACGATGCGACGTTGCATAAATTTTGTCATAGTATGTAACGTTATAGTCACGCAAGTTTCCATGCAACACCCAGCTAAAATAATGGATAGCACTGTAGCTAAAAGACAATATACAACGTGACAAAAACGCGTCGGCTAACAAACATCATCAATACGAACTGTCGTGAATTTTGATTTACTATACACTGCAGTAGTATATCATAAGAGTGGCAAATACAAGGGTAGAAATCAAAAATGTATAGTGTGTATACTTCAAATGCATTCGCTCATTTTGGCCAATGGAAATAATAAAAATGTAAGTACAGTACTGATGTTGGTGCACGTGTGAACTATCATGAACATTGTGTAAATGCACGTCACGATTTCGACAATGACTACTCTTCGTACAGTCAAAAGTAAACTCTCTCTTCCCCTCCCCCCCCAAAAAAAAAACAAAAAACGTAGACACAAAATCACCCAAATACGAGAAGCATGTAAAAAACATAATATACCTTTTCATCGTTCAACTGGTATAACCGTACAAAAGTTAACATGATTTAGTTTCACGTTCATCAACACACATTACCCCTCATCACGATACACCTACATAAAAGAATGAAGGTAATTTCTCAGTCGGTAAAGAAAGCATTTTTACATGTACAATATGTCTGACCACCCACTCACAGCTAAAAACCCAACCAATAAGAAACGGTTGTCGACGACCAACGTTTGCCCTTATTTCCTCCAAAAACAGATAAAAATAAAGTGCTATTTAAAGACTGCCTAAGTATACATGTCTCCGAGTGAGTTATAATAAAATCTGATAAATATCGACCAATCACATCACGTTCGGTCCACTCTTAACAACTCCTACACACTTCCATGTAATTACACAATATGACACATTTTTTAAAATTGGTGATTCAACTAAATGATGACACGACTTCTAACCTTCTTCAAATTTGATGAAATCTGAAAGGCAGTCAATCTACAACAGATAAAAATTGTTGAATGCCTTTGTTATGATAAATTTAATATTAAAAAAAATTAATTTTAAACACGAATAAAGTTATAACTTAAATAAATCAAAGTCAGACAAAGCAGGAAATCGTAAACCTTGATTAATAATATTAATTTGTAGCAATTGAAAAGTCCCGTTTTTTTGTTGAAAGGTTCATGACGTTCTTGCATGGTCTACCGCTGTATTAGGAAGCCAAAATTAAGGGGGTCAATTTGGAAACTCAGCACAAACCCTTAGCTCTTTTCTTATCACAGTTAACAACAATAAAAACCCAATTCAAATATTAAACAACCACGTTAAATTAAAATAGATAGCATTACTAAAATATATCAAATTAATTTGCTACAAAAAAAAAACCAGAGTAAAAAATTGTTTTTAAATCATAATCCACCAATTTATTACACCGAACCATATTTAAATTTTTTTAACATTCCCAAGTGACACACATACTCGCATAAAAAATGCATTTTCATTTAAAATGAATACTACAAAAATCCAATGAGATATTGAAGTAATTTTGTTTTCAACTTGGGTCTTTCCTCTCATCAAAACGCTATAATATATTCTCTTAAACCACTATAATATTTAACTCCATCTCTCATTTTAGCGTGTTTTAATCCTAAGCAAGACGGTATAAACACTCCAAAATATACGACCAAAAGCATATCAAAACTGCCGTCAGAAGCTGCGCGGTTAAGCACTGCGCCATATCATCAACGCCATCTCCACCTACAGCTAATTCGTCTCATGAAATAAGTGATGCAATGCAGCAAATACAGTAATAATAGAAACGTATATAGTCTACAGTAACTTATATGCAAGATTTTTACTACTCCCTAACCTTAAAGAAAAAGTCTCTTCGATATTTTCCGTACTTTATTTTGCTTCTACTCAACACTCATAAGTCACCGCGTAGCTTGAATTTTAGATTGTTCCACCCCACTATCTTCATTTCTCCCACAAAACTCTATATTTCTTGTTTTTAACCTTTCTTTCTTTCTTTTTGAAGTTTTTTCTCTTCCTTCGCCCCTTTCCCACCCCGTCTCTCAACCCTTTATAGCAATGTTTTCGCTCTCTCTCTCTCTTTTTGTTGCTAACTTTCTTCTGACTCATCTTCCTTCATCTTTTACCTCATTCACTTATTCTGGATTCCTACACCGTCATCAACATCGTCATTATCATCATCAAAACCGCCAACTACCACATATCAAAAACCCACAGCAAAACTCCATTCTACCACCACCCATCCAATACATATCACCCGTCTACTGTGTATCTCTCTTGCTCTTCAACTAACTTACATATTTTTTTCTCCCTCTTATTTCCTCCCAACAATTTCGTTCTCGTGTGTTTAGCCACATAAATGCATTACTCGATTTTAGCAAGAATAATGACTATGATTTTCATCGGAAGATTTAGGTAAGATGAGCAATGGAAAAAAGTAAAAATAATAATAATAAAAAAAAATTTATATAAAAAAAATAAAATAAAGAAGAAATAAGAGGGAGAAATGCATGGAAAGAGAGAAAAAAAGTGAAAGTGATCAATTTTTAGTTTCTACAAAGTAACAAAACGAATAAACTAAGCTAAACTGTGCTATCTGTTTTACTGACACGTTTCATCCCAAAACGACGCGTATATATGGCATAGCAGCTTATAACTCGCAACAAATTCGATTTAAAGCAAATACTTTGCATACAATTTTTCAATTTCAATAGAAAGAAAGAAAAAAAAAATAAACCGCATCAGAGAACAGCAAAAGCCACGCAATAACAATTGGAATCAAAAGTAAATTATATTAAAATCCTAATTATCTTCCGGTTATCCTAGTTTCATTCCAGCCTTAACAAAAAAAAAACTATGAACTGTGATAATGAATTCGTCAGAAAGTGGATTAAAAAATACAAATACGAATATGGCAGTTGGTAATATTTTATTTAGCGGTATCAGCAAACGCTTATTCATATTACAATAATCTAACTGCACTATCAATAACATCTGCGGCGCCATATTATAATGCATGGCAGAGTCGCCGTTACTGAATAGATTGGCAAACCCCCCTCCTCCTCCCACACACACACACATACATATACAAAATACTCCCACAAGCATCATATTTAGATATACATGTACTAGCATAATATATAATATAAAAGTCTGAGAACAGCCGCCATCTAATCTAAATGTGCCCCTGTATAAGCTAGCATAAACACGTTCGTATATTCGTTTTGAAAACAGAGCTTTTACTTACTCCAAGATATTAAATATAAGAGTAGCTGTGTAAATGCACAGTACATGCATATACGCACTTAAAACTGGTTGCATAAACACCATACAGTTTGTTCGTTAAACGAAAATGGGGTAAAAAAAAAAAAGTTTTTTAGCTTTGGCTGGAGAGCTTTTAGACTACCAAATCCAAACTGCCTTACATATCTCATTTTGGAATTCCAAACACTTTCACCATGTTAGAATACGTTTAAATCGTCAGCGTTTATGAAATTATTTGTTGCCACAAGCCACATGCACCAGCACGTAACTCAATTTTTCAAATGACGCTCTTTTGAATTTAAAATAAATAAATAGAAAAAAAAAGATAAACTTAGTAGAGAGGAAGCAAAGGACCAACGCTAGAAACAATGATTACATCACCGTTACATGAAGAAAAGGCAGTTTCAATATTAAAAATCACTGCTTAAGAATTTGTAACACCATCAACAGTTTCCATTCCAGACGGCTGGCTGGTCGTTTGAAATGTTAATTAACATTACACACGCAATACCTCATTCTTTAACTCTGCCTTCAATTTAACTTTGCCGTTAAACGGAAATGCTACATTAGTCAGACGGTAAAACCTTTCCAGATAATCACACACACCTACTATAGAAATACTGGCCTACAATAAGGTGTATTGCTTACTAAGTTATTAGCTTCATCAAACTGTTGTCTTTTTTTAAAAAAAAAAATATACAAGGTCCTCGACCTTTACACTGTTTCAATTACATACGAAATCGTTTTCGCCACTTATTATTACGAAATAATCAAGAGTAATGGTCACACATACAGACAATAAACAAATAATGTTGGGTTGTTAAAAACAACATTTTACGATTGCATTCGCAACTTAAAAGCAAATATTTAACACGCACTTCAATAAACTGTATGCAAATTGCAAAACCAGTTGTAAAATTAAAATGTTTTATTATTATATTGTCGACATCATGGCATGTACTGTAGTTGTAATGACTAAAGAATACTGGTAATAAAAATTAACATCTAGTTTATGACTGACAACATTAAGATTATTATGGTTCTTAGATGAACTTTAGGCAATTCCGTTTTGCAAATACGATACAATTACTCGGTGATTACGTCAAACATCAAATTTAAAAATGTCCTGATTTAAATACTGTATTTCAGCATACTATTTCTCATTCATGACGTCACAACTCGATATTTGGGGCACCCAGAATAAAAATACAGTATCTTTTATTTTAACAAAAAACCTAAATGGAGTTGAAGAGACTCGTGTAAGTTTAGCAAGAGATATTTTAGCTTCAAATCCAAACTTTAAGTAGCAATAAAATTATGTTTAAAGCTTAATTTATGTTGAAAAGCATCACAAGATTCTAAAGATCATATAATAATTTGGTATGTCTACACAAACAAATAAAATTTCAATATCGAGGAACTCAGACGAAAGCAATTTTCAAGCCGTATTATGAAAATAAAGCGACAATCATCAGTTTCACGAACAATTACGGCAGACAAGCAAATGTTTGCTTTTCCACAGCACCGGGGCCATACAGTACCATACAGTATCTACCCATGCAAAACATATAAACCTACCAACGTCTACAGTATCTAAACAACTCATATAACCATGGTTCACTGTTTACGTGTAAAGTACACCACGCACACACCCCTTTCTTTTCTTTCTGCTACGACTGTTTTAATTAAAACCATGTAGTGCACAGAAAATCAAAATTGTTACTATGCTTACCAATTTCCATCAACAGTCAAATATCCCCCTACCATTAAAATACACTGACGCGTATGATACAACAACTTGCAACTCAAGATATACTTTTTCAAACATGGAAATAAGTATTGCAGTACCAATTCTATTTTACGCTTAAAGATAATACGACTATAATAAAGTTTTAAACAAACACCTACAGTAAATCTAATAAATGGCTTGAACAGCTTAATTAAATAAGTATAATGCATCGCGCTCACCTGCAAAATTATTTGTAATCCGATAATTCTTTCGAAAATCCTTTACAGAAAATTCCACTTATCAATTCGGCAATCAAACTTACAGATGCTGCTAACTTAAAAACTTAATAAAAGCTCAAATTAAAATCACAAAAAAAACTAGAATAAAAGTTAAGCTAAAATTTAGTCTAAAAAAAAAACTTGATTTTTAATATTGAAAGTAAAGCTACAAAAGATGTTTGTAAAACTCGGTAAGAACATGTCAGTAACTGTGGGATGTTTCTTAATTTGCACTAATAATGTTCAGATGTAAGAACGCCAAAACATCAATTAAGATAAGTTAATTGCAAAATGTGCAGCTATTAGTCACATTGGACAGAAAACAGACAATCCGAATGTATTACCAGCGTAATGTGCTATCCATCTTGTTAAAACATCGGAAAACACAACATTTTGGTGTACAAGTCTAGAAAAGCGTAGTACCAAAGTACTCAATCAAGTAACCGCAACAGACAGGCATTACTTTCATGCTGATCCAATTGCAAATGATTTGCTTTACAATAATTTAAAATTCAGCTAATTTCACTGGTCTATTCAGCATTGTCTTTCTTAATGTGAAAATAGTACGTGTGAGTGTATAACAAACGAGCATAAGCATTTTAAATCTAGTTTGTTGGCGGCCAACGTTACAATTGGCCATCGACCGTCGTCGTCTTAATATACAAGAATCACGTTTTTAACCCATTCTTTATGTATTTTCTTTCTTTTTAAGAACAGCGGCCGGCTTAGACACCTAAAATGAGGTTTGAGAGGTGAATAACGTCAAGTGAAGAAGGACTAAAGTGAACGTTGATAGAATTACAATGACTAGCAAGAACAACATCCACGCCAAACAACGCCCGTTTTATCCTGTCCAATCTACTTACATGCAATGGACGTCAGCATTGGCTTTTGTTGGACTACTATAGTCATACTCCCCCCCCACCCCTTATACATGTACATTTTACGCGCATCTGTAAGCCGCAGTTTAATATTTTTTGTGCTGATTTGGCTTTCTATCCCATCACTTGTCATAACTGAAACTAAATATCGATCTACTTCTGATGTGTTTTGAGAGCACGGCCAAAGTGTGGGTTGGACCCAATTGATATTAGCATTTAGACGAGCTATTTGAATAACATTTAAGAAGTTTCCTTAAAAAAAACACACGACAAGAAAAGAAAAGAATCGGTATTCTCTTCACGCGATAAATCTACATTCTTTTTCTCATTAAAAACCGGCACTCGATTCTGACAAAATTTCAATTAAAATTACAGTACAAAGAATAATTTAAAATTTAAATAACGAATATTGTATGACCACCGTTAACTTTTAATTCAATAACGAAAGAGGTCAATTATTAATTTAAAAAACCGAAAAAAAAATATAGAGGCGTCAAAAATTACAATTTTACAGCTTTGATTACCTCTGACTCTATTCTTATAACTTGAGAAAAGAAATTCTGAAAACGAATTTATTCCTCACATATACAGCATTTTGTCAATATGGATAATACGAGTAATTAAGTATACATATTTAATAACATAAATTTGAATGCTTCTTTGCAAGAATTTAGTCTCACTTAAAAAAAAGTATGTACTGTAAGTTATTGTATTGTTACATATTGTACTGTGGGTAACTTAACGTCTAATGCAAATTATGGTAAGTTTATGCCACTGAAAATGCGAGATGAATGACATGATGATATACATCTATCTACGTATGGTGCCGTAACAAACGAGTTCCATCCAGATCTGTTTATGCTTTACAAAGTGTCTGCGGCTCATTGCATTATTGTTTCACTCTCATGCTCATGCTACTGGCGTATTTGAACGTAGGGGAATGTGTGAGTAAGTGAGCGAGGGTGCTAGTTACAGAGAAATTTGTTGGCTTCAAATCGATAAACACTGCTGACATGCAACATTATATTATATGTGACTGAACTGCATATGCAGAGGGCTGTTTGGCTGGCACTGCATCATATGCGCTGTATTTCAACTGCTATACTGCATGCCACTTTTGACGTTGCCTTTCAACTTTTCATCGTTTTACGTCGCGTCGTCGGCGTATAAAAAATACACGCAGACAGACGGTCATTTGAACTCTTGCGGTTCGGTCAGAACAAGCCAACGTACTTGTTGACCTAATACAAACATTTTCAAACTAGTAAAACAAAACTCGTAATTAAATACCGTTGTTTTATCTTTGCTGAACACACTCCGAAAATGTTGCTTATTTGAATTTTAAACCTTAAACTCATGTGCAGTGTCGTTGTAGTTAACAAAATTCCAATAACAAACTTTGCTGTTAATTAACTAAGCTTATTCTACTGTGTAAGGGATAGTAATTTTACCGTATAACGTTGTTCTACGTATTTGAAGTTCACTCACATTGACAATAAATAATTTAGCTAATAATTGATCGGATAAAATTATTAATTAATAAAATTACTTGGTTCGTTTAATCTCATACTTCAATGGAATTGTTGACACAGCTAAAACACTACAATTAAAATCTTCTACAGCATATAAATTATGATTTTAATTATTTAATTATATTTTCTTTAGTTAAAACAGCTGCTAACTTCAGTTAAACTCGATGGCGAGGTTACGCTTTTTTTTTTGTCTTAATGGCAATCATTAATTATACACGGTACATTATACTGTATCTTCGCCAGCTCATGGATATACCAGTAAGCTTAGGTGAGAAAACGGCTACGACATTCAGTAAATTATTTAAAATCACTAATGAATGCACGAAAAACTTCCTGTGACAAAAGTCTTAACTACAGTACATCACTATACGATTTTTTGCCAATGTATGTAAAAGAAAAACGAAGGATGTTCAACTTGCTAAAATACAAAACGTTTGTTTCTAATGCTTTACTGCACAGTGCGACTTTCCAGATTTGATTTCTTGATGATAAGTTCATCAAGTTGACAAAAATTTGGAATAATTAAGAGGTCAACATTCTCAAGTTTTAAAAGATAAAAATGTTAGAATTAAACCAAATTATGCAAAATAAACACAATTTGCTATTTCTCAACGCAACACTAATCATTGCTGTATTTAAATAAGCTATTTCTATCAACAATAACTGTAAGCAAATTAGTGATGGAAATTAAAGTTTAATGGCATTAAATAATGTCAGAAAAAAATCAAATATTTTCTTAATAATCGAAATGAATAGATTAAAAGCTAACATTTAATCACCTTTATGCTTAATTATTTTATAACTATTTGAAAAAAAAGTCGACTTGTACTACATCTCCATGAAAATATCATTAAACCGTTTACTTGTAACAATTTATTTAACTGCACAAGAATAGCTGAGTATGAAATGATAGAAATAGGCTTATGAAAATAATAATATGATGTTCTATTGTACGGTATACTGTATACAAAAGTAAAACTAGAATATATCAGTTTGAAAATGCCATGTGGCAGCTCGGAATACGTGGCAAATGGGAATTTACAGTATATATTAATATAAATAAGATTACATCGACTAAAAGAGACCCTGCAAACCGAAAGATCGAAAAACGAGAACGTCTGGAAATACATACGGTATCATACTAATATATTTTGGATAAAATGTATGGTTTCCATAAACCAAAATGTAGAGAAGAGATTTATGGCTATCGAAGCACTTGAACAGTAGTATAATAATTCCCTATACTAAAAAAGCTCACAAAGCAGGTCATATTCGCATTTTGTTACAGCAACTGTTTCCGATACGAAAATTCAAACATTTACTGTAGGTGATGGCACTTGCACAACAAAGACAAAATACGACTTCTCTAAGAGTTTATTCTCATTTTGATCTATTAAACCAAAGTAAGTCAAAAGCTACCTAATAATAATTAACAACAAAATTCATCGATCTACAGTACTTTCTAAGTCATCATCCACGAACTGTTGTAATAATGTCAAAAGTCATTTTGTTGCAAAATCGAAAACGATTTTCGTCAACAAACTACATTAAAAGTCATAGTAAACGTTATAAAAAGCATGTGAACTTCCCCTGTTGCAATTAATTTTTAATTGTTGCACGCACATAAATGCATGGCAATCCCTCAAAACAAGCGACCAGACGCCAACCTCTCAATTGCCTTCCATATATTATACATGTCTATACCACCGATCGATTACTAGCCATAGATCACCAATAAAAACGAGTAGGTATACTATATACTGTATATATAAACTTCTTCGTTAAACCTCAATAAAAAAAACTCTTGATTCTGCCCACATACTTTCCAAAATAAACTACAAGCATTTAAACAATCTATTTTTGCAATGCTAAGAAAATATCACACAGCTTCATTCTTCATTTAATCTACCACAGAAGTCATAATTGTAAGTCAAATCAGAACCGTATTGTATTTTGTAGCACAGTATAAATACCAATTGATGGCGTTTCTACTAGTAAAGTACATTGTATAATTATATAATGCATATATAAACTGTTGTGCATGTTCATTACATCGACATTAGATCATGTGTATTCCTCTTGTCCACGTACCACGTGTCAAAGTATCACAATATTACACACATTACAGTAAAACGGTATATCCATGACCTATTTATTTTTCCCCGACAGAATTAATCAATTTGGCAGACGCTTGATAGTCGCCATCAAACCTACGCCAACAATATTAACCAATGAACATGAACCCTTTCTAAATAGAAACAAAATAAAAAAAAACCTCTCACTAGCCTTCGTA
Organism: Helicorthomorpha holstii; assembly: GCA_013389785.1. NCBI lineage: Eukaryota > Metazoa > Arthropoda > Diplopoda > Polydesmida > Paradoxosomatidae > Helicorthomorpha > Helicorthomorpha holstii. The sequence goes on along the minus strand of JAAFCF010006596.1, from coordinate 2,402,731 downwards.
GACTCTTATGTGTACACGACTGTGTGCAAGTATAAAATGGGAACCTCATACTATAATATTGTGCTGCAGTTGGGCATGGCAGTGTGAGTTTATTTTAAATATTGATGTTCCGACTCATTTTATTATTTCAAGAAACATATAACTTAGCTCCCCTCCCTTCCAGTTACTTAAAAACAAGAAAACAAAAAAAAAACAGGTCCCATTTCAGTTTCTTCACGGTCGTATACCGATTCTTATTTTGATGTTGAGACTGCTGAAAGAAAAGTGTATGATGCATACAAGTTGGAGACCTGACAAAGGGGCTACTGCAGTCATAATAAAATCACAATGCAGACAAAACCGTGAAGGCGTAGTGGAGAAGAGACTAGAGATGACAGAAACGCGCATATTGAGAGTGAGGAGAACATAACCAATTTTACGACTTTTTTATATTGCAATCTAGCCAACGGAGGTTTTCAAATTATCACTTAATGATTCATAAACAATTAGAGAGGGTTGGTTAAAACCTTTTCTTTCTTTTCAGGTCTTTATTCCTCCTTCTCACGTCATGTAATGTTTGCCTCAAACTCCCTCTAATAATACTGTACCAAGAATGTTAGTACAGTACTAGACATTGCAGTGGTCGGCCAGCCATCAGCTATTTCGTCTTAAGACCCAAAAGTTTAGCAGTTCTTAGAAAAGGATCATCATTCCGTCTGCTCCTTATTTCCGCCACAACATTACTTAACCATTTATTTATGAATACACCTGTGGCTTCGTGACCGTAGTGCAATTGGACGTCTGTAAGCCAGCATCACACAAAACCATTTTCATGTTACCCAATAATATTATTCCTAACGATTACTATTAGGACAAATAATAATGAACTCGTATTATGACTTGCACAGTCGCCAGCATAATATGATTTGTCATTGTATACCAACTGGAATATTTGTAATTAAATAAAAAAAAACAACCAACAACCTAATTAGTTCAACAAATAGCATGTGTCAGATCCACAAAATTAAATATATTAAAGCTTATTGTTGACAATCACATTAGCTAAGTAGACCACCAGACAACAATTTGTTACTACACAATGTAGTGAGTGAGCAATTCGCTTTTCTAAATATTTTCTTTTCATAACAGCATTTTACGTTAATTACTGCGGCATTTTCTAGAAATCACAAATTTCTAGCAAATAAGGTCAAACAATTTCAAATAATCCCCATTAGTATAACGATCGGTCAGACGACTTGAATTTATCTAAAAAGTAGCAACAAAAAGTCGAGACATTTTGTACCCTTTAAATAAAACAGCAAAGTGCAAATACGTGTAGCATCCAGTTTAATAGTATTTATGAAAAAAAAATATATAAAAAAGAATGACACCAACAATACAATAAAAAAAACCTTGCAAAAACCCCTCATTCTTTTAACCCTTTAACGTGACCAAACAGTTTTTATTCATGCTCTCAACTGAATATTACATTTTAAGGAGGCCATCCTTTCAGCTCAAATTTTATTTTCTTAAACAGATTTTAGACTTTAGGAGAAAAAAAACCTAACAAGGCTGTACACATACTCTGACATTTCATAGTACTAACCAAGATGAACGTATTATGGTCAAAACTACAGAAAGTTATGGTAAGTGCAAATTCAACAGTTTGAACAAAGTGTATAATATGTTAACTCTAAGTAAAACAGATATGCACATTAACATTCCAATCTTCAAGTTCTCTCTATTTACACGTAAAGAAATATCATTATGCATACTGTACAGTATGTTCAATAACATTTAACGCCTACAGTACAGACCGAATTTGTAGCAAGCAAAATTAATTTGAGCGAGTTTAAATATATGGAGAATGGCTCCAAGCTAATAATCCAATACAAAACGTCCATTTCTCAGTTCCCAATTCGATTTATAATGCTGAAGGCTACTTTAAATAACTACAGCCTACATTCGCTCGTACAATATTAATTGCTAAAATGCAAATATTTAAGTTGATAACGTTCAAAAGTCAACTCTTGCAGAATATTGTTATCGATCGTTAATATTTGTCATAAGAATCCATACGAATGGCAAAAACATGTAAAATCAGTAGCATCAATGCTATTCATGTAAGTCTTTTTTATAAGTTTAAAATAAATCAATAAATATCAATCGAATAAAAGTCAAAACAACTTGAAGGTACTTCAAAACGGTCATTTCGGTTCAAGTTATATTGCCATGGAATTTTTTTTAAAAATACAGCATGTGTAAATCGGATTATACTGTAGTATTGCATTAAGTACTTGTACTGTATCTAACAAAATGCAGTATTGTACTTGAAATTATAGTTGATTAACAATAATTCAATTATAGTGCCAAATTAACTCGAGTGGAATGTGTGAATTAAATGAGTACTGGGGAAGAAAAAAACAAATTTAACTTTTTCTATAATGTACAAAAAAAATGAAAGATTGACTGCAATCTGTTTACGTGTTAATAAATCAAAGTTTAACATTGAAAGCAAAGCCAGTTATAAAGAAAAGACTGTTGCAAACCACACAATTAATCACTCCATCATTAGACACTGTACTTCTGAACATAAAGCAAATTGTGTATGCACAGACATGAGAAATATTTCATGTAATAATGAATACTGAACATGCGCGTACTATAAAAATATATATAAACAACTTCTCTAATATTATACATGCATTGTATACTGTGTATCCAATATAATAATGTGTAGTGTACACGAGCGCTCACGTTTCATGGTTTAAGGTGATCAATGTCACATCGATCATTATTACGTCTCCATTATTGACTAAAATGCTTTCTTACTTTTAACAACACTGGGGCGACGACACGAATATCTGTCCACGACCCAATATTATTACACTTGAGAGTTTCAAGAGAAAAAAAAATTACATAAATACAGGGTTGAAAAAAATTGAGAAGCGTGTTGTCGCCTTCATTTCCTACTTGGCAGCGGAAATACCCGGCATAAAAGCTCATATAAAAACTGTCTCGGAAAGGTAAGCGCAGGTAATTGTGGTTAGTAAATACAGACTGATTGGCGCCATGTTTAGAAATAGAAAAAATGGAAAAGTTGTACTGTACATTGTTGAAACTAACTGTACATGTGCCATTGTGCAACTGCAAGACGACAGTGTAAAAGAAAGCGCCAGGGAGGAAATTTTGACGTTAAGGAAAAAGGATGGTTCGCACACTTCCTCCAATAAATGCGTTTAGCTCATCCATTCCCTTTGTCGAAATGGCACATAAAAATATAAATGGTAAGCGAAAGAATGGCGATTGTTGAATAATTCAAAAACGACGACCAAAGTGGTAAACCATTGCGCTGTATTTCTAATAACACGATTCCCTAATACGAGTTATCATTTATGCACATGCAGACTTGGGTTTACGTGCTGCATAAAAATGCACGCGTATCTCAAGCACAACAGTGATGCCACTGTTATTGTTGCTAACGCTATTGTTTTACGGTTTATTTCATAATAATATATAATGTCCCCCGTTGGTTTGGCTTACGATGTTGAAATTTAATGATAGTGCTTTTATACAGTATATTCAATATAAGAGTGCAGTCATTGTGGTTAGTGTAACATTCAATATGCAAATTTTAAACACAATCATTCATCACCGTCATCGTTAGTAATCTTAAAAGACTACATTCAATTTCTCCGTATTCCCTTTTGATTTCAGGTTTTAAATAACGTCTTCGAATCTTTTATTCAAAGTTTTTTTTTTACGTCAAATAAAAACTTAGTTGGTTATAAATCTTATGTAAATTAATCTAAAGATTAATGCAGTGCATCATCAGAAAACGCGATCTAGACAACGATGCAGACACAAACAGAAACAGTAGAATTTTTATCAAAGGAATTTTCTCGTTTACAAAAACAATTTCCTGTTCGGTTCATGAACGCACCACTGCACATAATACACTATAACGTTAAAACAACTGGTCATTATGCAGATAAGAGATAGTAGGCAGATATGACATTACCACAATAAAAAATAACACTGTATACTAGACATGTCTATAAAAATTAATGCAGACTATACAAGCTTAGGTAACTTATTTCGCATGCATAAAATTAGCATCAGAATAGTACGGATATAGAAAATATTTTGGTCTCAAATACGACAAATAAAATAAAATTTTATTTAAAAAAAAGTCATGCTCTGAAGGATAAAAGCAATCGGTTTTTAGAAATGCCGTATTTAAAAATAATATTTGGGTAATATAAGAAACATTAGTAATGACAAAATTAACATGCTGACAGTTTGGTTTGATTTGCAAATTGAATGTTATCTCCCTTATACAGTATAATGTGTGGTAAGATAAAAAAAATCTCCAGAAATGAATATTAAAATGATGTTAAGAACTACCGCAAATTTTAATCATGGGTTCAAAATTGAAGTCCTTTAATGTAAAATATGTCAATGAGTTGAGTGTTTAAATAATATCATGTCAGACAGTATCATTATTCTTAACAAATGTAGTATAATGTAGTACCTAATAGTCTAATGGTTACGTTTTGGAATAGTTTCACACCTGAATTAAAAAATGTGTCATTATAATGCAATCACAAAGAAAAACGTTGCAACTGTTTTAGGAAGTGGTTGTTTAATGATGCACAATCGATGTATTTAATTAGTTACACAGTAAATGACGAACACATGGCTCAGATTATTTTAATTGTTATATTTGACATTGTGACATACTATAACGATAAAATGTCGTTTTAGTAGATTTATATTGCTTAATTTTGTGTATAACTTATAAAATTTGATTTTGCCAATAAAAGCTGCCCCATGATGGGGCTTCTCTACAGCCCAAATCTGTCAGGTAACAAGACAGAATACTTAAAAAAAAAACTTGATAAGTTGTTTTAGAAATCTTAGCAAAGTGCATCTCAGAATTGTTAACTTCAGGATGAGTTTAATTTTAAATCGTCCTTCAACCACTCACAGCTGCAACGTTTGACAATTGATGAAAAATAATAATAATTATTGGGATGACAAGAATTTGTACATCCAAAAACGAAGTTCTTCTTAAATACTGTATGGTTTGTAAAAAAAAAATAAAAAAAAGTTTCTAATGTATCCATTAGATTGGCATTCGAATATCATAATAAAAGTACTTTCAAATACTGTAGTTACATTACAACGCTTTCATTTGATATTTTTCTCCATATGCTATACCGAATCTAGAAAAATACGTTTGCCTTCTTAAAATTTACACCTTGTACTGCAACTTATATTTAAAAGTATTCATAAAACAACAGTAAAGTATTTTTAATAATACTGTATAACAAATCTTTGGTATAGATTTGAAGATAAAAAAAATATGCTCAACCGACATGAATAAAAGTGAAAGAGAATGAGAGTGGAAGAGAGTGAATGTGAGAGAGAAATGGCGAAAATGCAAGACTTAGAATAACTCTAATAACGTGCTCAGAAATAAAAATCAGGGGTTTTAAGATTGAAATTCCAAGCGGCTACTGGCCTCCTGTCTAAAACATAGATTAACTTTAGTATAGCTTGAAAATGAAACTCACGAAGCAAAATCCAGTTGAATAATTTTCCTTTTTGGTCGAATGCTTGTCGGAATGCACTGTAATGTAATGAAATGAAATTGTGCAGCGAGTGTATACGAATACCGAAGCAAGTGTAGTGAGTGATGTGTGATCAGTTTGATACATAATATCTATCATTTGTACGTCAACTATCATTTTGTATACCACATACAGTATAACATTCCTTCATATTTTACTCCTTAAAATATCAAATAAAAACTCAAGTCGGCGTGACGTCGGAGCTCGACTTACTTAACACGACAAGTATTAAATTTATCAATTCACCTTTAACTTGATCGTATTTTGATAACGACAACAGCGCAGTGAAAGGATTAACGCATTACAGTGAATTCTCGTTAACACGAACTCGACGGGACTGAGTTTTTTGTTCGTGTTAACGGGGTTTTGTGTTAACGAACACATGCAAAATCTAATATATAATGGCCAAAATGACATTTTTTAGAGTAAATCACATTTAAACTCACTATTTACATCATATTTTAATCATTATTTACATCATAAGTGATACCAAAATTAAATTTCAAAATATTATGCATTTTGTGCATTCATATGCATGTATGCACTTCAGAAAAAACATCGCATTTTGAATTTTTTTTATAAAAACAAACAAAAAATGTATTGAATTTGTATTTGTTTTTATAAAAACATTAAAACTTATCAAAATTTTAATTTTCTATACATTTTCGCCGACGATATATGAAATTTTTCATTTGGAGAAGCAAAATTTGTTCGTGCAAACGGGGTTTTACTTCGTGTTAACGAACAAAAAATGTATGGGAAAGCCTATACTGTAGTTCGGGACCGCAATGTTGCTTCGTGTTAACGAGAAATTCGTGGTAACGGGGTTCGTGTTAACGAGAATCCACTGTATATAATGCATATTTCTTTTACTGACATCCACTTCAACAAATAAGCACAATATCAACGTAAATCCGCAATTCAACCAAAGATTAGTGTAGACAACCCCTATGAAAAAATAAATTCCTAAAGTCTATCACTTAATCTTACCAAACAATCGACTATAAGTTTATTAAAGCCAGGATAGTATGCTTTGTATTAGATTAAATAATAGTTACTAATCAGTAATTAGTCCATCTTTTCTAAGTAATAATGCTCATAAGTCATAACAGACCCAAATCGTCAATGTCATTCATTTCTAACTGGTCACAAGATGACATTACTCAATGTTGTGATCAAATAAACCACAATGTAATAAATGTAGAGCTAATAACTCCTTCAAGCTTTATAATTTAACATATTATGATTGCTGCTCAATAAGTTAATATAATTTATTTGATATTGAATTGTTTCGTCTATAACCACCAATAAATTTAGTGCCATAACATATAAAAACATAAAAAAGCAATGTTGAAAGCTTCTCACTTGTCAAATGCAAATTTTTTTCAACTGTCTATACTGCGCAAAACCATTAACAATAATAATAGTCGCGGCTTTTCTGTGGTTGGCGAAAACATTAACGCCATTTGTCACCTTAGAAAATGTCACTATTCTTATTCACAAAACTAGTCGTGATTTAACTTTGTTATCCCCGTTACATCTTTTTCTTTATATTTTTTTTTGTCTGGATAGGAAAATATATAGATATAAAACCCCTTTCTAACAAATCTACCATTTCGTTTTGGCGCTACATTTCAACCTAACACCTTCCACAAATCACCATGCTTCCGCCATAAATATTCGCAGGTTAGCCGCTGATCCAATTGACCCATTTCTTTCCCAACCGCCTTCACTCCTATTTTTCATCTTCCTTCCTATTCTACCTCTCATATTTTCCTAACACGATAGATGACTTTAGTTTTAAGTAAGATAAAGAATTTGTCAGATAGCAAAAAAGTGCGTTGAGCGACTGGGTGAGATAGATAAGAGATGTAAGTCAGGTACGGCAAGTGTACTTTTTCTTTGCTAGGCATTTAGAATTTAAAATAGGGATGAAAAATTCTAAGTGGCGCTGAAATGATTTACGGACTCAATTTGAGGTTAGGAGCGACTAGTGATAAAGAGAAATAAAATGGTACCACCGTATCTGCTGTATCTTGGGTATTTTTTATGCTACCAACTAGAATAATGTTATACTGACTATTATTAGTATTGTAAAATAACGCATAAAAATGGTACAATGCATTCATATAAATTTCGTCTTGAAGTTCAAATATCAAAAAAAAAAAAAAAAAGAAAGAAAGAAAAATCCGTGCCAAGCAGTCTGGTAACTCTGCTTGATTAGATAGGTAAGTTGCTTTTTTAGTGTTGTCTCAAAAACGAAATTTTACCGCAAAATTTGCATTATTATATAGCATTTATATTAAATTAGTCAGAGTATAACATCATTAGTTGATTATCCATAATCAACTTTCCTAACTTTAGGTTAATCTCACAACGTTTATTTTAATATGCTATACCGTATAAAGTAATTATCAAGTTTGCATCTTCTTAATTAACTTGAGTAGTATTAAAAAAAGTTAATATACTAGTACGCAAGTTTGTGAATAAGTTAAGTAATTGTAGTAAGTAATAATTGCATAATTGCAGTAAGTAATTCTACGAATCTATTAAAATTACGAGTTTTCAGATTAATGTACTGACTTTAAACTTTAAAGCCTTAAAGTTTAAACGTTTAACTAACTAAAACTATCGATTGTCATACGAAATACTGTTGCTGTGAAAACGCTCATTATGACATTCGACATTTTTCTGCTGCTGCATTAAACAATAGTTGTTCGAACGCAAGATACTGCTTTAATTACCAAAATGTAATTGCTTACGGTTTAAAATCTAGACGGCAAGAATCAAACGAAACTAATTCTGTTAACTGCAGAGGATAGTGAAGCAAATGTGATTCCGTATTATAACTTAAATAGTCCAATACTGGACCATACACTATTTAAAGTCAAACGAAATAACAACTAACATGGAAGATAATAATACCCGGAATGTTGCATAACATTGTTTAAAATAAATAAGTGTAATTATAAAAAAAAATCGGTTTCCTACCTTAGAAAAATAGCCAACCGTATGAAATCCCTCATTATCATTCTCGGTCATTATGTAAAACAAAAACGGCTCCACGTCAAAATACAGTGTTTTATGATCCAAGAACAACTTCGCCAGAAGACACAAGTTTTGACAATATCCCTAAAATAAAACACAAACTTAAATAACTATACATTTCAAAATATGGTAAAATGTCATCGTAAATCCTATTTAGAGAAGTTAACTTTTTGACTATTTAGAGAGCATAGTGTGACCAATCTACATAGCTTGCATGACGATAACCAAAAAGACATTCTTTTTATAAAGCAACATAAAATAATACAGTATTATATACCTTGTTCTTTTGCCCATCAACTTCAAATACTGATATGTTTCCTTTACGGTATATTTCGTCTCCAGGAGGATGACGCCAAACACATTTGGCAATATGTCGTCTCTGAATTGTTGGACTTTTCATGTATTTCAAGCAATATTCACATAGATAGAGTTTAGATAATCTTGCATAGTCTTCTGGATAAGGCGACTGATACCAAACATCCATTTCATAGCGACCCATTTCAGCGGTTTTAATACCTTGTGACGATAGTGGGCATAACAACTTTTGTTCCTCCTGACACGAAAAACATTTCATAAGAAAATCACATTTTTCAATTAAGTAAATGATATATTTAAGCAATAAACGCACCAACGTTTCGGCTGCTTTAATTTGCGCTTCCTTAAAAAGCTTAACATCAAAATCAGAACAAAGACCATCCAAACTGGGTTCTCTACTTTTGTCATAATTTCTATATTAAATAACATTAGATAATAAATTAAATCCACATAAAAGAAAATATACAATAAATATAATTACCCATCAACATCATAAAGATTAATGATTTCAGTGCAATCTTTAGGTTCAACAAATGCTTTCCGTGCAGTTGTAATTTCTGACCAATTAAGTTTTTCTTTAGAATTCATTATTTCATCATATTGTTTCTAAATTAAAATTAACATTACAAACATACAAGCAATAAATAAACCTAAATCACTTACCCTGCACTGTCCAGGTGTTAGATTGTGATAAATCGGGCAGGCGCTAACTGTTGTATGATTATCATATTTTCCACTCAAATGTCCTAAAATTGCAACAAATATAATAAAAATATACTTTTTATGGCATTCATTATCTACTTATCAAAAATCAGAATAGATTTGTGACGAATGACTTCTCTAAACATACCTGAAGAATCGCATCCCGAAACTGGACACCGATCTTCATGGTCATCAATAACACTTTTCTCAACAACGTGTTCCTTTGCAATAGCTGAAAATCTTTTAGAATAGCGTCGACGTTTACTATAAAGTTGATAAATAACCGTTCTCTTAAAATATGGCCAAAGTGAGTAATTAATATTAAAATAATGCTCACCTTGAGTTTCCAACATCCGAATCAACATCGGAATCGCTAGCTTCTGTTACAAAAAGAATAATACCCCGTTCAACAAATGAAAAAAAAAAAAAAACATTCATAACGATTTACCAATGTTATTAGGCTTTCTTGCCGTTCGTTTTCTTAGTTTTTTCGGTGACAAGCAACTACCACTGTCAGAATCACTACCAAGTGTTTTCAAATGACTTTGCACTGGAACAGCTGACTGATCTGCTGTTGGTTCGCTACTTGAATCCTATTAAACATATACAATTAATTATCTCAAATAATCTAAAATAATCTCAAATAATTCCAAAACATGAAATGATTATATATATATATCCTATAACCAGTAGCTTATACATGCCAGTAAAGCAAACACCGATCCCTTTATAGCAAATTAAAAAAAAAACATTTTCCAATATTTAATATGCTGTACTAATCGTTACCTTTTCTTTGAATTTTTGAGCTCTAGTAATGCGGCGATTCGTCACTACAGAATTACTAGAGGGCTCTTGAGAATCGCTAGATACATCATTTTCAAGTTTTACACCTCTAGAAGTTCCATTACTCCTACCATTTGCAGTTTCACTACAATGCTGACAATTCCAGTTCCCTAAAGAAAACCATATTCATCAAACTTTTTACTTTTGGTATCGCTTATAAGAATAATACCTCTGTGTGGGTTTCTAGAATTTGTTTTTAAGCACAAAAGATGATATCCACGATCGCAAGAACTACAACAAATTGAGTTTACCTGCATTTTATCAAGAAAAAATTAAATAAAAGATCCGTCAAAGAAATAAATAACTGTTAACTAACTTCGTCAACATTTAGTTTACAAATCTCACAGACTTTACATTTCTGACAAAACCATGGATAAGACTTTGTTTTTTGAGCTACCGACGTGGAAAAATTACTACATGATGGATGAACTGTAACAAACAAAAACAGTATTTATAGTATATAATCTTGACCATATATTATAATATCTTACCACTTCTTCCGCATTTATTGCATGATATAAGTTCCTCACCCGGGCTATCAGGATTTTCAATCAATGTTCTTGAACATCCATAACATATTGGATCGGGAGATGCATATCCTGGACGACGCTTTCGAGTTCTTAAACACATTTTCTCTGACACTATTATAACGAACAAGATTCGTGTTGTAAACAAGTAGTTTAAATTAAATATAATTCAGATATTACCTTCAGGTGTGTCATTATTTGAATATCTTCGACCACGCGTTGACATCGGTTTGCAATCAGATTCTGACATGCCAGATTCATTCTCGTCGTCAGTTGACGTTTCAGTCTCAGATTCAGATGATAACTCTTTCTACAAACAAATCAAAAGTATGTCCAAAAATAAAAATGAATTATGACTTCCCTTTGCAGTTTCTATGATTGTACTAAGTAAGTTTCTGAATTAAGAAACATACGATTATGACAGTGTATGAATACAGATAATGGGTAATACTGTATCTTGTTATTTGTCACATAACAACTCCATACAACATCATTTATAGCACATTTAGGCTAACTATAATATATTTACCTTTCTTCTTCCTGGCATTTTGATTAAACTATCATTTGGAAACTCTATATGAAGTAATTATAATGAAAAACCAAAATTGGTAAACAACCACTCGTCAGGAAACCAATCATATTTTGGAACGACGTCGTTCCTATCGGCGCGCTCAATTTGCAAGTTTTGATATGGAAAGCCACTACATAAATTACCGTATGTTTACAATGTTATTCTTTTTCTAGATCCAAATATCTTTTAGTTTTTTACATATCAGCAGTACATTTAATCATTTTGGTATATTAATCAACTTTATTCAATTAGATTTAACTAATTTAAAAATAATAAACAATCATTTTAAAATTTACTTAAATATTGCAACAAAGTGTGGCATGCCATACAATGTAGACACATTCAACCAAATACTGTATTTGATTCAACTCAAAAGTGTCCAAAGCAGCAAAGAAACACATGGTGTTGCAGGCTTGCAGCTTTAGCTAACTTAGTACTGTAGTTACTTAAAAACTGTTCATTTCGAAAGTTAAATAGTTTTATTGGTTTCATATTTTATCGACATGACTACTTTACGTCCATTTGTTTGCGATGATATGTTTCGTTTCAACCGAGTAAATCTGGATCCGTTAACGGAAACCTATGGCATTTCGTTTTATCTGCAGTACTTAGCTCACTGGCCTGAGTATTTCTTGGTTGCTGAATCTCCCAGTGGTGATATAATGGGTTACATAATGGGCAAAGCTGAGGGTCATGGTGAAAATTGGCATGGGCATGTAACTGCCTTGACAGTTGCTCCTGAGTACAGAAGGTAAATTATTGAGATTCAAAAAGCAGCGTGTTTTTGTTAAGATTACCATGAGGTTATTTCCACCACGTTATACTTTTAGTCAACCGTTATTTACTGTATTATGTTACTTTAGTTGTAACAAGGCAGATCAACAAACTTTTACAAGATTGATTGTCATTTCTTTTATCATTTAGGTTAGGACTAGCAGCTAAACTAATGGCTGATTTGGAAGAGACATCAGAGAAAAAGAAAGCATACTTTGTGGATCTTTTTGTGCGAATGTCCAATCGTGTTGCCATCGACATGTATAAACAGCTGGGCTACATCGTTTATCGCAGAGTGCTAGATTATTATTCAGGAGATCCAGATGAAGACGCATTTGATATGAGGAAAGCTCTATCACAAGACGTCAACAAGAAATCGGTGATACCGTTAACACATCCTGTTAGACCCGAGGATATTGAATAACCAAATTTATGTCTAATGAGTCATTATTTTCTTTACGATTAAATCGGTTATATTGTTAACTCATCCTGTTAGACTCAAGGATATTAAATGACCGAATTGCTATCGATGACTAATGAATTATTTTCCTTATGTTGTAAAGAAAATAATGATTCGTCTTCGGTTTTTAAGATACCTGATTGAAGTGTGGTCAGTACGGTTATTATTGACTTAACTTCTATACGTTTTGTAACATATTTCTACTTTTAATTTCGAAACATTTTACGGATTCTATTAACGAATTGAATAATTTATTTTTAATTGACATCAATTGTATAACCGTATCTAATAGTGACCAAATTTCAAAACCTGTCGTTAAATATAAAGTACCGTCATGTAATTGCAATTATAACCATTAAATTTAATAGGTTCATATTTTAAATGATACATTTGTTGGTTTGAAACTATTATATAAGTAAGTATTGATTTAGATATCTAATTTCTAATCATATATTCAAGACGCAAATTTAGAATGCATATTAATTTCGTTATTATTAAAGTTCAATGAATATATCTTCATGATTAAGCACCAAGTGTTAAAAGCACCATAAAGGACGCAAAAAGAATAACAAGTGTTAAGATCATCTTCTCATACGGTTTCTTTTTGAAAATATGCAACGAGATTGCAATTTACTTGCATTAATCAATGAAATGACTTACTCAGATGCGATTTACAACTACATATTTTATAATTTGTGCAATACCACTGTTTATTAATTCTAGTAAACTTGGTGAGTTATGAATTTCAATTTTTTATAACTAAAGTACATTATCTCGCAAATGAACAATAATAGAAAAAAGTAATTCTTAAAACCAAAGATACTGTATCAATGTTCCCGGTATAGCATATTCATTTTACAACCGTAATAAAACTTGTCAGCGATTAATATACAATTTTTTTCATATAGTTTTACTGAATTATCAATTGAGCATTTATTTGCCATTCGTATGATATCGAATTCCGAAGTTCTTTTAACGTGTAGGATCAAGTTATGTGATTCTCATAAGTGAGTTTGACTTTCACAACTGAAGTATTGTTCTGACTAGCTTAAAGTTCAAAATAACCAAATTATGTGTCGTGAAGAGACAAGAATAACACTTTATAATGGAAATTAGTTGCATAATTTATAGTAGAAATTAAAGCGTATTGTTGTCATAGAATATATTTTTTTAATAAAACATGTTTAATAACATTTGACACTGCATGAAAACTTCTTTAAGCATATCTGAGTTTTCAATCTTTCATACTCAACATCCAAGTCTAAATTTCAAACCGTAGTTACTTATATTTTAATTAATTAAATTATGGAATAGGAATGATACTAACTATATACGTTCAGTGTTATTTTACTAGTCCTTATAATAAGGTTTAACTGTTGGAGCCTCACAGAGGTGTTAGTTTAGGAACCAATAATATATCTTATCTACCCTACTGGAAAAGTTATCAAGAGTTGATCAGCAAAAACATTTACAGTAACGATTGCCAACTACTGGTACTTATTGCAACGATTGACATTTTTAATTAAACTAAAATCGTCGCCTACATTTAGATCGATGTACAGTACGCCATACGAATAGTATCTGACAGGCTCATGCGTGTAATTGCCAATTGCTATCACACCTTTAGAGAATTTAATCGCAATTTTTGTGTCTATTGTTGGTATCAACCAATAATCACGCTTTCAGTGGATTAGGTGTATTTCAGGAAGTTTATGTCAGCTATTATCGAAGCTATAGTAATCGAAGCGCAGGTGGACTTTTGTGCTTTTGGAACCCGCATATTGGGCGTGTTATTATTAAATTGGCATCAATCCAAAGGATTTTATGTCAGTGCAGTGAGAAAGGATGATAATTTAGTTTTACAACTCTCCCAACACGCCTTCACCCTGACCAATTTCCTGATGACTTGTCCTGAAGTGCAGATAATATGAACTTCTCATCCGTTTATGTAGATGATTGCAAGGATGAATACGGTTACTGTATTTACATTCAATTTGTCTGCTAGGAGTACTTTTACAGCTTAATTATAAGTAAAAAATTAATTTACAGTATTTAGTAATATAAATTGAGATTTTCTACAATTCTTTAAATCTAATAATCTACACTATATTCAAGAAGAAGATAATCGTATATAACTTTAAAAATACTTCTTAGAAATATTTTTCCAATCACATTAATGTTCCTACTTTTTTTTGGATAAAATATTTTTTTAGATGACTATCATTTCATCTCCTCGATTCTATTTAATGTTTACCTTACTTTTATCCACACTTGAATAAAAATAAAGTAACGTTGTACTTTTTTTTTCACATGAGAGCGTTAATGTTGAAAATTGATAGAATAAAAGTCTATGTACATGTAAAAATGGAGTGTAGATAAATTCCAAGAAGAATAAAATCAGCTAATAAGGATCTACTGTTTGTTGTGGGGAGTAAAAGCTTGTAAGCTTTGTAAAGTTTATAGAAGGGAAAGGCACCGTGAATGGGTGAAAATGCATAGAATATACTGTAATAGCGTGCACAAGATAAAATCTAGTAAATCTCTAAGAATACTAGTTTTTGCACTTATGAAATTAATATTCCTTGTTTATAATATCTTAAGTAGAGTAAGAACCTGACCAGAATGCATATTTTTACCCTGTCATTTTCGTTTGTTAAATGCTAAACCTTACCAGAAAATGTGTGTAAAACAATTGTTTGTTTTTTTAAAACTTTGTGGTGAAATGGAGACCTTGTTCAAAATCAAGTCCATCTCCTCCTTCCTCCTCCGGTCTCTCTTCGGCATAGCGTGAGCGGAAGCCCAAATGTAGGATAATATAGAATGAGATCCACAACGGTGGCATCATTCCCAATATAAATCCGGTCATATTGAAATGCGATGGAAAGCGAGGTTTTTCTTCATCATCGGAATTCGACTCCTCTTTAGTATGAGGAAGAACCGGAAATGGAGATTCTGACATTAGAAATGTAAGTTAATTAATCAAGAAGGCTGCTAATTGGCGGTCATTTATTACTGAACCTATTAGAGCGATGCTGGCACTTGACTCTCCATGCTTATTACTAGCTTGGCAAGAATAATTGCCATAGTCAATTCGTAACACTGTAAACTGCAAGTGAGTTTCGGTGATTAGATTTTCGTCTGAAGATGAAGTTATAGTTATCACATAGTGAGTGTCATTGGCTTGGATCTCTTCTTCGTCCTTCAACCACATTATACGAGGCTTTGGAAACGATTTGATGGAACATAGCAATTTGGTTGTATAATTGACTGCTTGAAGAACTTCGGAATCTGGTGCGCTTACTTCAGGAGCAACTACAAAAAAAATTTACAGATTATCAAATCATTCAAAATTACTTTCGGTAAAAGCTAATGAAACTAATAATACCAACAATTTTACTAATTTTTACTAAATTAACTTTACTAAATTTTTTTTATATATTTTCTGGTCGATGGTACAAATAAATCAGAACCAAGCAATAAATCATGTTACAGTGGGAAGCGTTGAACACGAAACTGAGGAAATTTAAATATCCGTGTTAAAATAATTTTGTGTTAAACGATGCATACAAAAAATAAACTCATTATTTTGTGTTAACCAATTTCTCATGTTAAGCGATTTTGCGTTCAACGATTTTCACTGTACGCAGTATTGATTAAATCGAATGACAGTCTTAAGCTTAAGTGTGGTAGACCCATTGGGTAATTTCATATATTTCATTAAAAAGATTACTAACTGTATTTCACGTCTAGTAATACTGTAATAATAAAAACGTACACTCAACATGAACAATAACGTCTGTTCTAGCCCTTTGACCAACACCATTTTCGGCTTCACAAGAATAGATTCCTCCATCAGCTCTCTTCACATTTGATATGTTCAGACGTCTCCCGGTAAACACTAACATAAAAAGGAAGCACGCAATGATCAATTTCCGAAGTGAATTAAAAAAAGTCGTAGATACGGTAGTAAAAGTATTAAAAGGAGTTACCAATGTCATCCAAAGGAGGCGTCGCACGATTAATCTTTCTCCATGTGACATTGGGCAAAGGGTGTCCGGTCGCATTGCAAAACAGTTGAATATCATCGCCTTCAATCGTGACCACCTCATCAGGCTCCACGAGTAATATGATTGGAGAAACTGTGAAGATAACAATAAATGAGGTTATCTACTGTATTTACATTACATTAAAAACAATCGACATGGACAATCATATTGCAATCAACTGGCAATTATGATTAAAACAAAATGTTATTAAAAACAGTTAGAAAACGCTACGATATATCATCTAATACTGTATAACTAACTTATACGAGATAATAACAAGACTTTTTTGCCAAAAGTTATATTAATTTACCATGACAACGCACAATGGTGTTTTATCTTTATGAAGCACTTTAGAATTTCATTCCGCTTCCATCTAAGTTTAAATTCAACTTAAGAGTAAATGTTTATTTAAGTTGTATACGAAACTTTCTTTGCCACAAAACTTCTGTCTTAAAGTTAGACTATATAGTGAGTTGTATTTCCGTTAGATTAGATAGCTACTTCAGTCATGTAATACGTGACTTGTTTTCAGTCGATTGGTGCTGATGCGGTGACGCCCTTTTTACCTTTTATTTGTAGTAAGCGCGTAGAAAGCATCATTTATTTAGTGACATAGAAGATGAGTTTGAAAAAAATGTTTTGACATTTTCTAGCGAATGCTTTTGATCGTAAAACACTTGTGACAGCTTTAATGATCAAATTTCATCATTTCTAATTTAACTCTCTTCATACGCCATTGCGTCGTCAAACAAATCAGATTGGAAGTGCCACAATTCGCTTTAATGGAATTTCACAGATCGATCGACTTTCTTCTTAATTTTGCAACATCGTTGCTGCATGTAAATTGATCGGATTAGCCATCACATTCATTTTATTCAACGTTTTATTTTAGAAACTTATCAAATTGTAAAGTGAAAAATTAACTTCAAACTAAAACCGAAACTGACAGATAAAAAGTGCTTTTGTATATTTTTTTGAATTCAAAGATAGAAATTATTTAAATTCGATTTCCAATGATTTAATGATTCTTTGAAAATTGCTTTGTATTAGAATTTCAAGAATTAAATACTCATGAACACATTTTATCAGGTTTCAAGTGTTTAAGGGCACCTAAACACTAAGGTCCCTATAAGATGGCAAACCTTGCATACTCTCATCTACGATACCGACGCCCTATGTTATTCAATCCATTTACCTACGAGAGTCATCCCAAATTTGTTTGCAATCAAGTGTCGCGTCGTATGACCAGGAAAAGTTGGGATTTCTTAATGTAATTTTAATCTGATAGTAAAATCTTCAAGAATCAAATATTAAGCAACACAAAATTAGGCAGATTGGGAAGTTTCATCTTCCTGAATATTTGAAGAGTAAGTAACTCAAGGCGGAATAAATTTTTTTCTGTTTCACAGCAAAATTGAATTTGAGGGGAAGAATTGCGAGGCTGGATACAAATGAAATAAAGTTTGATAAAATTGACGTTCTCACACCACCCACAATTTTCTAAAATGTTTTCGTATGCTTTCTAACATAACTTACACGCCTCCAAATGCAAAATATCACGTTTGGACAGCTTAAATTCTGTGTCCTATGGTCACTGATATTTCCAACATAAGCTAATTCTGCATTACTACTGTATGTACATCGTGGCTTAAGTATACTTACATTTGACATGTAACTGGATCAGCTGTTTGACAATTTTATTTGCTCTTCGGCTTGACTGCTGTCGGCATTCGTATATCCCCGCGTCATCTTTACTAACGTTTGTAATTTGTAATTGCGAATGATTCGCTGTTGACAATATTAGATAGCGTTGATCATCAATTATTAATTTATTTCCAATAGCAATTGTTTGGTTGAAACGCTTGGCCCAAGTGACCTGAAAGGCGTTTAATATTTTAATATAGGCAAGTTTTTTATTTTTGGTTTGTATTGAAGTTAGTTATCACGAAATGTACTTACAGGAGATGCATTACTTAGAAAACAATTTAAAGTGACGTTGTCGCTTGAGTCAGCAGAGCATTCCTGATTGATGGCTTGAAATACCGCTGTGGACACGTCCGTTTGTAGAAAGAACACTAGTAAATCAATAAAACAGCATATTAGTTTCGCTGACAATTTGACAAAAACTTATTTAAAGTTTAACAAGATGTGATAGAGTGTTGAGAAAATGAGTTTTGCAAAACAGGTGCTCAGACAAACGACGAAAATATAAGTTACGAAAGCATGGTAAAATATTTTTACTTTTCTGGGCCTCATTTCTTCGCATTGGACTCTTTGGCATTTTGATATTGAATAACTAAGTTACTTTTGGTCTAATTTTTTGTAATTTTTTAATTAACTAACTAATAGTTTACAAAATGTAAAAAAAAATCAAAAGACAGCATAAGCTTGTGAGACACATGCGCTCAATAGCCATTGGCGAGCTTACTTGGACTTTTATATTTTATACTTTTACATTTTCTATTTAAAAATTACGAAACATGCATAAATGTTGTTCAATAATAATTATAAACAACAGTACCCATTTTAGTTAGATGAAAAGAACATGTATGCAAATTCTTTGCATTAAAATCATAAAACTAGTTCAACTTAATTGGACACTTTTTATTTTTATGATAAAGTCTATTAAAAAAACAAGGGCAATTTAATCGTGTTATACCGTTTTAGGTTAATGATAATGGGCAGCGACCAACATTATTAACCAATTTGTCAAGCATTAGATTTTAGGTTACTGTAGTGATCTGTTTAATTACAAAAAATATGCAGAAACAAAAAAGGATATAAAGTAACACACTATCGTTTATGAATGCTCGATTCCATTACATTCACAGATAATGTTTTATATGACCAACATGGAAATAAAAGAGGAAATGGATAGAATTAAAAAAATGCTACAAGTAACAGTCGTCCATAAACGATGTTTCTACACAACCGCGCCTGATGTAATAATGTTTCCATTATAATAATTTAGACAAAAACTACGCTACTGCATATCCGCATAAACAACTGACAAGTTGGCCTGAAAGGTTAATTCCAATAATTAAACAACAAAATGTTTGCTATAACGTACATTATACAGTCCACTATTATGCCATTTGTCTTTTAAAACAAAATAAAACTTTTATGACCAACACACTCGTGCAGGGTTTCAGATAAATGAGACTCGTTTTTAACATATTCACATAACACAAACGTACAACACGAGTCTGTTGGACTCCATTTGAAATAAATAAATACAGTAAGTAAAGGTATCACAAAGTAAATTTAAAACAAATTAAGTGTTTAGAAAAAGCTTAATTAAATAGTGACAACTGTCTATCAAATATTCTATACAGCTGAAAAACTTTCAAATACATTTTCACTAACAACAGATGAAGTTGGACATATTTCAAAAGCTTAGTTGAACAATAAGTTGTTCTTTATCTCCCATAACACTTCACACAACTTATTTTATAACTTAATTTCTAGACCGGTAAAAGCCTATGTAAATAACTTAGCTAGATAGGAAGCGCGTCAAGCTACACTGTAGAATATAACAAAAATTGACAAATAAATGACACAGTGAGAAATTGCAATACTGAACATAAATTGTCTTGATCAAAGTATAACCATTGATGTCCTATTTATACAATAACATTCAATCTTATATGGCATAGGAATTGATAATTTCCCAAAAATATCAAAAATTTCCATTTAAAGTCCTAGTCCTATTTTATTTCTACGAATAAAATTCCTTTTCATAAAAACATTTCAGCTCAACCATTACATCGCTACTGCGAGCAATACTCGTATTTTTGTTGCGAATAAAATTGCGTCTCTAACTTTCTATCTTTTATTTTCATTTGCACTACAAAAACTTTTTTCAATAAAACAGTGCTTTACTGTAGCATAAACAAACCAGAAATAATTAAATTTAAATATTAAAATTTCTAGTTGTTTACGTGGTATAACCAACCAATAAATATTCTTTTGTGCAATATTACACGTGAATCAGAGCAACAAATGTCAAATGTATAAAAATATATCACTGCCAATGTTTTAATATTTGACGTATTTTTGGCTGCTTCCAACTGGTTGTGACTAAATAAATGCTGAGCGCCCCACCATCCCGAAATGAAGTTTATTCTTTTACTAGATGAAATAATACTGTATAACGAAAAAGGGGGATGGATGATATATCACGAAAAAGTCGAATTGTTTGCAATTGGTTGGCGTGATGTGTATGACTACAACTGCATAAATTCAATTCATATCGTGTTTCGTGGTAAAACTTCAGTCGAGGGGTCGCCTTCTTTTTTTATTGTTTACTAATAAAACTTCAGACTGGCTTTGTCCAGTAAATGGCATGGCGTTTAAACGAATCCCACTCTCCATCATTATTATTTGCTTTCCCATTTAAGTAAACCTCCATTATCTTTCCCATTTCATCTAAATGTGATATGAAACACACGTAGTCACCATGTACATAATAAAAAAAAGAGGAAAAATGATCTCTAATAGCGAGATTGGCGGCGGATTGGAAAAGAAAATGAGGCAAACGAGATGGTTAAATTGTTCAGAAATATTAGTCTGCCTCTCACATCATTCTTCGTTTGGCTTTAATGTTCAATCAGAAACATAATCCAGCAAAAATACTGCCTTAATATTGGTCGATTGTGGATTTGCTTCGTGTTTCATCTTCCCAGCAAATTCGCGTAGATGTTTACCTTAAACAGAGTCAACAAATATTTGTAAGCTTTAACGAGGTTGTCTAAATAAACTGCTCAAACGTTTATTAAACTCGTATTGCGAAGTTACCATTGTCTTTCTTTTGAAGTAAAGCACCCAGTTGAAAACATAACCTTAAGTCAGTGTAAATATTAATTAGCTTTTTCATATTATGGAAAACTGTTTAAAAACAAAAAACAAAATCAAAACAACGCATTATACACCAGTACTATACCGGGAGTAAATATAAGAAGGATAAGATGGAAATAAATGGATAAAAATATTAAACGCAATCAATTAATTGTATCTTTTGAAAGGAAACATGTAAGAATAAATCGATTTACAGTAATGTAATTACAGTATATTAAAAAAAAAACTAAGTTTTGTTAATAAAAACTAATCTAATAATGAAGGTTCACTAAGTCTGTTGCAATAAAGTTTTATTAAGAGACACTTTCTATATGCCAAATTGACTTTTTTATATTTAAAGTCAAATATAGTGTAAGTATGAAATAGTTTACTAATTTAATAATAACTTTCCAAATTACAATATTCTGCGTTTAATTTTAATTTTTATGTGGCTTTTCTGACTGTTCTGTTACATTGTTTTTAAAAAATAAACAAAAATACTGCTGTGAAAAGCGAATGAAAAATGACATAATAGATCATAGAAAATCCCAAATTACCAGTGAAAAAAAGTAGTGTGTTAGTCACACTGAACTTCCATAAATATAACACAATTATTTTGTCTAAAAATACTTGTGTGCTGTTAAGGTAAACACCAGATTATGTTATACGAGCCACTGGAAACTTGCTGATTGCATCTTTCAAATTTCAGTGACTGCTCTGACAGCTCAACTCTTTCAAAAAATAAAAATGAAAAAAAAAAAGCTGGAAGCAGACAGATTTGAATTTCACGCATCACCCATTTGGCATTACACACTAAAGATAAATAGGGTACTACCGGTTATTCTGTGTATGACTGTGTTCGCACACATTTTACACGCTGATGAACAGCGATTAACTGCTGCACTGTTAACTGCTATACACATTTCCATAAACGTAATTACTACGATACATGCAAATTAAAAATCAAACTCTAGCAGCTAGTTAACTAGTAATCTATCGGTAATAAAATTTTGGTCAAAGTTTGATCTAGTAAAACGGAAATAAAGCAAAGTATCAGTTAGAAAGTAATGTTTTGGCAATACGTTGACGAATGATTGATTTAGTCTATACAGAAGCAATAAATAAACAAAAACAAATTCCCTAAAAAAGTTGATATAAAAAGTATGAATAAGCAATTTCACCTTGTATTGTACAGACTGTGTATAAAACTATACTGATAGGTGTAAAATACAGTGTTGGTTAGTAAATGAATGATTGATAGCCGTATTACGTGTTTGGCCGATAGTTGTTCGAGTGCATTCAAAGCTCAATCCCAACCATTACATAATATAGTACATGGCTCGTGTGAAAAACGGCAAACATTTCAACACATGCCCATTTGCCAGCATTACATTGGTAGCCATAAATCAAACTGTGGCATTATGTTTTATATATGCACAAGAAGAAGAAGAAGAAAAAAGGTTGAGGAGAAGATATCAATATTTTATGCTCATATACAAAGCGAACTTGGGAAATAACACCTGTGGAGAACTTTTCAAAAGCTAATTCATACACTTTCTTTTTTATAATGTATATAAATGTTGATATATGAGATGAATCAATCAAAACGTCGCGACAGCAAACAAACTTGTAAAATAAAAAAAATTATGATTTCGCACTTTTGTGGATAAACTGTGGAATTCAATCCTAAACTACTTTCATGTAAAACATTTCGAATCAATTAAGCTTATATTTTTAATTGAATCAGTTAAAAATAAGCTGATTAAACCAGATAAAAAATATGTTATATTAACTGGTAAGACTCATATACCGGTACATTAGTAGTGACTAGGATTAGGTAATATTTCAAAATTGTAAAATACCGGTATAAAACGGTTTATCCAACTTTAAGAAGAATAAAAAAACGAGACAAATCGTTATTGAAGCCAACGTAACTCAATCTCATCAGACAAACACTGTACGGGTATTTAAACCGATGCAATTATAAGACAAGAATTAAAAACCATACGACTATTAGATAGATGAATGACCAGACCGTTTTAATCATCTTGGAAAACCTTGAAAGAAATCCAAAGATAGTTTGAAAAAATTCACTTAAGAATAAAAAAAGATATCTGATTAGAACTAGTAATTTATTATCGTGTCAGATATAATTAAGACTTAATTAATGAGCTAAGAAACAAGGATGTTGTCGTGATATGAAGCAACAAAACACATTAAAGATTTTCTTTATCGTTGCTTAAAAAGCATCCAAGTTTTCAGCGTTCATTAAATACACCCATTCAACCGAAATGCTTGCTGTACTTAAGCTTAACAGCGGTAAAGAAAATTTTATTATCACGACGATCCAAAATTAAGTAGGCCTGCCGAGTTTTAAACTAAAAAAAATTAAGTCGTTTTTTAAAGAAATTTTATGAGACTTTATGATGCCACTATCGTCGAAATTGATGCACTTTTAATACCGCAGTATCACTTTTTGCCAATTTTTTTTTATCTAAATGATAAATCATTCCTTAATTGATCAAATAAGAAAACAGTACCGTCAAAATTACAATAGAATTATTACGTATCGTAAATCATATGCAACTTAGCATCAAATTGTAACCGAATACCAAAATTATATTTGAAATTTAACTATAACTATTAAAATGAGTCGGAATAAATTTTGGATATCTATTTTATTTTGTGTTAATTGATTTTTCATGTTTAGCGATTTTGCGTTAAACGATTTTCACTGTTTTTAACAAATTAACACACATTTTATTCCAAACAATTCCTAAAGCTTAAAACAAATCTATAGAAGATATGCAATGTTGGTGTCATTTTACAAGTTTATAATAATTATAATTCATTGTTTTGCATTTGAAACTGTCGGAATTTATGTACTGTATGCTTTCTGTGGCCTTAGTAGTCTATGAAAACACTTTCCAGACCTAACTTGTAAAAAAGTGAAAAAATTGTACATTTGAATACATTCACAGTACTACACAATATGCAGTGCCTTACTACAAATAAATTCAATAGTATGTAATAGTATTGCTCAAAAAATAGCACAAATCGTTGTGAAGATTTGATTAGTTTATACAAAACGTACCGTAATCTATGTAAAATTGCTGGGTTAGATTGAATAATGTGTTTACAGCCAAGTTTAAGATTAGAAATGCAGTTTGGGAATACAACTTACAAGATAACAGTTGACATTATCAAATACAGAGCAATATAGCTTGAAGCAATTCCGTCATCTGACGAATAAATAAAGCAGCAACCGATAATCAAATAAAACATTGAATTTCAGCCTTTGATCAAAATTAAACATTCGAATTGAAGTTTGACCAATTACAAACTCTACTGTATTGTACTGTAGATTTATTATAAAACTTTTGCTGTTTCTTCATTAATCATTTATTGCAGGGTTCTTACCAAAATTTGACCTCAAGCATAAAAAAAAACTAAAATAACCTCATAACATAGTTTGAGAATAACATGCTATTAATATTTTGGTTCCATTCCCCAGGTGGCGTACTTGAAAACATTGTAAATTTGTAATGGTTTTTGTATTCCCAATCTCGCAGGCTAAAGAAAACGCGTTGCTTTACTTTTAAAGAATTGAAATCTGGCTTACAATTTTCCACAAAACTACTAAAAATTAAATTACGAGTATTTCTCGCCTAAAACACTCGAGAAAGTAATGTATTGTACTGAGGGGATGGGGGTTTAGTAATGGGGAAGAGGAAAGGGGAAAAGACAAACAATCCGCATTCCGCACCAACTAATGTACAAATTTTCTGCACAGTCGATATTTCAAGTCAATAACACATTTTCGGGCTTTATTTATGCTGAGATGAAGCACTGTAATTGGAATATTCAATAAACTTTCTAAAGTATTACACTGTACATCAAAACAAAGCATAGAAAAACAAACTAAATCAATATTTGGAAAACCAAGCCAAATTGAATGTACAATTCCATTAAAGAACAATACATCCGCTATCTTTGTAGTGTTTAAGCGTATAATACTACAAACAGAAATTCATGAAGCCATAATGACCATTTTTTCATAAATGATAAGAAAAATAACTCATACTGTAGATCTTTAAATAACAAGTTAAGGATGATTTGTTACAACATATTATTTTCAGTGTCATTATTGAAGTTATTTAAATTAACTTTAAAATTATTAGTTCTTTGTGATAAAGATAATTCGAGTAATAACAATTCAAGTAATAAACTAAAATACATTGACTGTAAATGGTTAAATGTTTTCGTTTATAAGAATTATGTCCACTGAAGCATAAAAAAATCTTTTAGCACTTCCTAGAAATAACTACAATAGGCAATTCCAAGATGAAGTCATTATAATTATACCATTTAAGGTTATTAACCATGGGATGGGTTTCTTAGGAAGTGCAAATTAAAAGATGTAATGTAGCTGTGCAAAAGCTAATCAAGCAGTTTTGTAATGACATTATAGAAACATCAACATTACTCAGACATTCCCAGACAAAACAGTTATTAGCAACTATTTATGATTATGCTGTCGCAACATTAACTTTTGTTTAACAATTCTCATAAATACAGACAAATATTTATAATCTCATTTAATTGTGATTGAATTGCTTTTGAAGTTGAAGTTCTTGTTTTTTCTACAGTATATCATTATAAATATCGACCCACATTGTTTTCCTTTTGTTTTGCAAAATATTAATAAATAAAAATAGCAGAAATTACAGCAGCAGAAAAACATGCTAATTTAGCTACTTCAACTTACTATTTAATACTGTTAAATGTTTGATGTCTAGAAATATCACAAGACACGCGAAGAAATCAATGAATAATTCAATTACAATTCGCACCATTTTCGGTATATTTTATAGATTTTTCTTTTCTTATGCTTAGTAACGGGCCTCATTATAATATGAACAGATTGTAAAGTAAGTACAGTATGTAGCCGTATTATGTAGTTCAAAGCCGTATATTTGCACTCTTTGCACTAAATTTAAAGATAAGAAAAATCATTATTTGCTGTATAATGACATCCTGATAAAATGGCAACATCTGCTTAAACAAAAAAAAAAGAATCTATATTAAAAAAAAAATGCTACTAATCTCTTTTGTCACTGTCCTCTTTTTTGTGTCATTTCTCATTGAATATGCGACTGTCAATAATGACGGTTAATGTTAATTAATTAATGCTATCAAAGCCACAACTCTTATGCTTATTAATGACAGTCCTCTCGTTTCCATATAATTCTTTTAACATGTGATTATACAAACATGTAAGAGCTGTTTTTGCACATAATAAATTACCAAAGCGATTATCATTCATTTCTCGAGCTGTCTTCAACAAAATAATAGCTTGGGGAACAAAAAAACTTCAAACATTTATGATGACGTTCAGATGAAAATATTCTCTACTTCATGCATCATATTACTATTATTCAGTCGTTTATTATTCTGGAAAAGCAGATAGACATGTAAACGCTGTGTAAATCAAACAAAATGTAAATTATTTAAATTTAACTCTTTTTCTAAATTCCAGTAACTGCGTCAATACAAAAAAACGTTGAATTCATAATAGCCCAAAAATAAATAACTTTTACTGATAAGCTATAACAATAACTATTAAAATCTCAAGATTTTATTTGCTATAGATAAATGCTTGCACCAAATAACTTATGATATCGTATTTGCTTCTGTTGCACAACTAATCAAAACACGTTTTTCTGTCTTAGATACGGTTAAAAAAATAGTTAATAAAGAGATCGATCTTTTGAAACTACGCTGTATTACAAAACATATTGCATAAAAATGGTATGCAAAAAAAGTCTATAGTTTTCTAATTAAAATAAAATAGGATGAACAGCAAATTTAATTACAAAACATTCTATAATTAAATTGCTGATACAGTACTGGTAACAAAAAACAAGATTTTATTTTTTAAGCAACAAAGTCACCATCGTTTAGCTTGCATTTACATTTGCTTGCATTTTCGTTGTAACGTGTCACTCTTATTTGACTAAAAATTAATCCAATCGCTGACAATAGTGGTGCAATGCAACTGTCAATAGTATGCTTGTAAACCTGTTTCATAAACACCGCATTTATTTTAAGACAGTGGTTAAGTGGAGACCAGCACCAGATATGCTATATTATGTCCATAAAAAAAGAATTATTAAGCTAATTTAGAACTTCAAAAGTTGAAACATTTACCATGCAAGGTACACATGCAAAACAGCAGCCCCAACATATTGCTGCTGGAAGAAAACAGATACTTGATAATACATTATAGCAACACCTTTTGGTTCCACGAAAACTACTGTAAGCAAATTTCCAAGCAAACTTAGGACTTTTAAAGTCTTCTGGTTCAGCAAATATATCGCTAAAACGAACCTAAATTTTGTCAAATTAAAAGTAGATAACCAACTATTTAAAAACAATAAAATGCTTAACTCACTCTCAAATGAGAATTAATGTTATTAGGATCTCGAACTTGTAAATCAAAATCGTCTTTGTAATCCGCGTTAACGGCAACATGATTGCCGTCGACATGCGACGTATAATTGGCAGCTCCTTCAGTCGGAATTTCCTCCAACTCCATTTTCTTAAACTTTCATTGTGAAATAGTTGGTCTATTAATTTTCTTTTGTGCTATCGTGTTTATAAAATATTAGGTGCAATTTTATTTATTTTGCACTAATCAATTTCATTTAATCTGATCGTCAAATATTTAACACGTTATTAGAGATAGCACTATAAACTTTGATTGGTTTTCAATGTTTGTGAAAGGCTCATACTATGTCAAATATATTTTATAATTACAGTATGCTCATTATAAGTTAGTTATAACTTAGCAACACAATTATTAATACCAAGAATTTTCATCAATTGACAATCGTAGTTGGGAGCCAAATAAAAATATTGTAATAAAAATGTTTGTCGGCTAAAGTTAAATGACAGTAGTATAATCGGTTATAACATGAAAGCCTC
The DNA here is from genome assembly GCA_013389785.1 of Helicorthomorpha holstii. Classification (NCBI taxonomy): domain Eukaryota; kingdom Metazoa; phylum Arthropoda; class Diplopoda; order Polydesmida; family Paradoxosomatidae; genus Helicorthomorpha; species Helicorthomorpha holstii. The sequence goes on along the minus strand of JAAFCF010006596.1, from coordinate 2,374,007 downwards.
GTGTTTAGAGTCAATAAAAGCGTTTGATAATAAAAAGATCAACATGATAAAACATACAGTAGAAGTTTACTTCTTAAAACAGATAATAAAATCAAAGGAGATAATAAACATCAAATAAATTACTGGCTAAAGTACTGTACTGTAGTCTACTACATAACGAGCAACGCTTTAAATTAGACAGCATTTATTGTAAAAATTGCATCAATATGTTAAAATTTCTTTCAATGATCGGGTTTACAAGATTTCTTTTCTAAACATTGTGAAGTCCAAGCGTAGGGTTCAATTTAGACGCTGAACCGTTTTCATGATGGTGTGAAACTCGACATCGGCTGTATACAAGTCCCAACGAGTACATTACCGGTGAAACCGTCGCTTCAATTATCATAGTTATGAGAACTCTAATCAGATACCAGTTCATTTGCATGCCTTTATTAAGTGGAACCCAACACCAAATGTGCTAAAATTTGATTAAAAAAGTGAAATTACAGTATATGCTAACATAAAGAAATTAATTAGTGGGATATTTTAATTAGAGCTACCAAAAATGACATGCAGCCGAATTTGATTCCCCACATAAATGAAGCAGGAATGAAGAATATGGCTGTTAAAACGTTGTACCAAAACCATTTTGTGGCTCTATAAGTACGATAGGAACATTTCCAAATACACTGAGCACTTCTAATGCCATCTGGTTCTGCAATTAAGTCGTCCCAACGTACCTATTTGATATTATAATTACACAACAAAAATGCTGCTAAATATTTAAACAATTTCAACTAAAATATTAAACTAAATGGAGGCTTCTAATAAGCGTTGTATTGCAGAAATATAGCTTAGTACTTACTAGTAAATGAGAGTTAATATTTTGCTGATCACGATTTTCGTCATTAAACTCATCCAGATCATAATTCTTTGCAAATGGTTTGTCGTCGAGATAATATAATGCCATGTTTATGATTATAAATTAACAAACAATAAAATCCGCTTGCAAGAAAAATCTAACCAGCAATTATAAGCACTTCGTAAGCCATTTACGACTTTCAAGGTAATGTACCAAATATATTTATATTAGTCTTATCTCACATCATAGATTATGATTAACAAGATTTGATGATACTGTCTCCAGATTATTTAGCCGTACAGTACTGAGAAATAATAAAAGTGGCATGAGAAATAATATTTCGGATGTCGACTATTTAATCAATCAAAAGAATTACTTTTAATTCATTTAATATACTGGATTTTACAAGCAACGTTTTCAAGAATTCACACCCAAGTTAATTTGTTCAACTAAACAAAGATAAAATACTAAGACTTTAAAACGAAGTAATTGCATATTGCATAATCGATACCTTGAAGTTATAAAAACCTAGATAAATTCAAATAAAAATTCCAGAAAAATTAGGGAAATTCAGTATTTTCATAATATGCCATTATTTTACTATCAGTAATAATCATATCGTTCTCGGTTCAATAATGATTAACTTTTTATGATAAAAATTGATAAAATTGCCAGTGATGAAATCACTGACATGTAAACCTACTTTAAATTTACAAGCAGAAACAAATCTTCTGATTATTTAATGACATTCGTTGGAGGTTTCGATAACTTTCTACACCACACTATAAACATGCTATAACTAAAATATTCATATAGCTTATCAATGACAGGCACCATAAATGTACAAGACTAGTAAAAGAAAGAAGAAAAAGCGTTAAGCTTTATTACATCTGTTTGATAGTGAGAAAACTGCTGAATTTTTATGTCATTCTTAGCAGTTACATTACACGTCTAACTTCCAACCAAGTCTCATACTATTACTATACCAACCCAGCATTACACACATTTCCAGCTTATCTCATATTTAATAGCTTGAAAACGATAATGCTCGGCAAACGCATGACGTTGCTCCTGATATGAATACCTTTCAAACAAGTCCAACAGCGTCATATCGTTTATTTTTTCCCACTAGCTCTCTCGACCATTTTATTTAATAAAACTTTTTTTCCCCCATAATACGAGCTATTTCAGTCATCCAATCACATCAAATATTTCGTTAATTATCATAACTACATCTACGCTATTATTTGTATATGTATTGCAAGTTATTTCGTACAAGAAGACTGCTTTTAGAATTAAGAAGTAATTTACGACGGTGTTAAGGCGCGATAACGTAATAACAGAAGTTTATTTCTTGACATTTAATATTTTAAAAAATTATCATCCCAAATATGTTGCACGCATTACAAGATAAAAATTATTGCATTGCTTTAAGAAATTCAATACAATTTAATCATTGATATAAGTACTTAAAAAAAAAGTTTTTATGAACACCACACATGGTAAAACCCGCTTAACACGAAACTGTCGGAATCGAAATATTTCTCCGTACTGTATATACATTTTATTCATTCCAAGAAACAAGATTAGATTAGCATCCTGATTTTTTTTAAACAAAAAAGGTTTCAATGACTTATTCAATGAACTAATAAACCTGTATCAAATTATATTGTTTACAGTAATTTTTGTATTGTAAATATACGAGTGTTTGAAACCTGTCCTAATACTGCATTTACTATTTGTATTTTTGCCATAAATAGAAATAAAACACATTACCGATGCCAAGTTTGGAATTTTTTCTATTGTAAAATATACTTTCAACCTACAGTATGTTTCAACTCGTTCACGTACAGATTTAATATTTTTGTAGTTGCTTTGAAATACAAACAATTTCCCAAATCTTTCCCTTATGCCCATAGCAATTTACTTTGTTGTGGTCCACATAATCGATTTCTATTATAGTACTTCAAAACTAACACATATCGTACAGTGTACAATTATCGTCATGGCATGCTGGTTTTAAAACAGTCCCTTTTTTCAAAAGTTTCACTATCGTAATTATGCCGTAACTTTGCTACTGTAAGTCTGGACTTATAAGTTTGGACAACGCTGTATTTTACGTCAAACGAGGTATAAAAACCTCAAATAACTCATCGTTGGGTATCGATTCGTAATAATTTATTTTATAAAAAAAATTATGGCACTAGTTTACTAGCACGCATATTTATTGATATCGACGAGTTTGGAGAAAAAAAAGGCATTCAGCGTTTACCACATTTTGTAAGTTATTGATTTAGTTATCGTAGAGCTTCTGACAAAACATTTGTGTTTGACATTGGGTCCACGACGTTCAGTGGATTGAACACGCTTGCCAATATTAATAAACCGATCGACTTGTACACTACATTGCTATACTAGGTCAATTTGCAGTCTAAAGTTTCTTCAAAATGCCAAGGACTAACCACAGTAGCATCAATATCGAAATCAAATAAGTTACCGGTACGACAACATAATACTCTTATAGTTGTATACATTATTCAATATATCGATCTAAAAGTGCTGCTAACATCTCAAAAGTTTGCTTTTAACTGTTTGAAAATAATAATTTTTATGGCAATTTTCGACAATGCACATTCTCTCTCTTAAGAAAGCAGAAAAAAACTATTATAACGCATTACTTGTGCCATGGTAACAAAGCAAAATATTTCATAGTATATACAGTAATATCTGTAGCAAATTTTATTTCGTTTCATAGCCTTTATAGCCATTCATCATGAGGTTGACAGTTTGTCTTGTTACCACATACAGAAGTCGACGTGATCTTTTGTTACCGTACAGATTGTATTTCCCCATCAGTTTATCGTACCAGGAAATTACATTCGCGTTGACGGGCTTGTCTTTTCCCCTTCTAATCTCACGATATGGATTCCAAGAACCACCAAACACACGTACTGTACATTATGAGTCCAAGTATTGTAACTTATGTCTAACGTAGCTGTGATTCAATTTTCCATTTAACTTCGCCATACAGTACTGCATATCCGTCAACCTTTGTGATATGCGTGGCAAATCAGGCACCATTTAAAAAATAGATTCTCCGTGTTTTTTTTTTATACAGTGTGCCAATATATACAAAATACCTATTTTTAAAAGGGGAGATTTTCATTTAAAAAATCGGCCAATTATTAGATTATGTTTTCATGTAGTGCCGGTATGAGAAATCGATGCTATGAGGCGTCACAAACCGTTTTATATGCAATTAATTTTATACCCAAGTGGCTATTTTATATTATCCAATAAGTAGTTCCACTATGACGCGCTCTGTCATTTACAACAGATTGAAGGTACAGTACCGTAAAAATAACATAACAGCGATAGTGTGCAGTAGTACCGGAATTTACCAGATAAATGCTAAAACGGTTTAAAATCTTGCAGCGTTTAAGCGACAGTCAAACTATGGTACTGTAATATAATATAACGATAATGCTATTTATAGAAAACGCCAGGTGAATCAATCGTGCAGCAAAACTGTCTAATAAAATATCGTCAACGTATTAAACCTTATTGTACATCCAATACAGTTCTTATATTGCCCCACATTATTACAAAAGTGCATAATTATTTCAACATTAGATAAATGTCACTTCTTGAAAAACATTTCAAACTAAAATATAAGTTAACTACAAAGGTTAAGCTGCTGTAAATTTTGAAAACGTTTTCCTTAAAAAACCTATAAAAATGCTGGCAATGCATAAAGTAACTTTTAAAAACTTGTAAATGGGTTAATTTCTAAGCTAACCGGCATAACTTAAGTTGTCATCAACATTTCTTAAATATTCAAGGTAACTCATTCTTACCATAAAGAAAACAGTTTATTTAAATAATGAATGATGTCAACTCTTGTGATTTGTATAAATAAACCTACAATATATACAGTATTTTATAAATAAAAAAACAACTGTCAATGCCATTTACAACAATTTAAATTGAATGCCTTTGAAACAAAATTAGTATAATAAACATTCGACTGAACGTGTGTGTTAGAAGTTCTAAGAATTCCGTCTCATGATTTTTTGCAATTACAGATTTGGTATTGCTTCAAAAATGTAATGTGTACGAAGATATTCCATGGTTTAGAAAATTGCACTTTGGCAGACATCGAACAGTATTATATAGGTTTTAAAAAACCAATATCGACCAGATAGCTTAATAATAAAAGCACTATTTCACATACCAGTAGCTAACATATGAACTTACTACGCCCAGCTTCAGTGCTTCACTAAACATTTTCCCTTTTATTATATCCGTTTGCTACAAGTCTTTGCATCATGTGAGTGAACACGTGTGCCCATTAAGTACGCTAAAATCCAGTTTATTATTATACTACAGTATAAAAGCCTTTTTAACACTTAGTTCATTCACAAGTTGATAACAAGTTAGACGTCACTTAGTCGTCAAACCATTGGCGGAATTACGTTATCGATGTTGAGCTTTAGACTACCATTTATCTTGTTGTACGGTCGTTGGAAAAGTAAAACTAACAAACAAAGAAAAGTAACTTAGTCACAGTAGATACTATTCCAAGTAACTAAATAAATAATTCCTCAATAACACTTTACTCAATTCAGTGAAATGTACGGAATCAAGCCTGTAAGTCTTACGTATCGACCTATTACAAAATTTCAGACTCTTTGTTTACGCTATCATCGATGATGCAGGCAACAAAAAATGTTTGACGTTTTAAAGAATTAATAATTTATTTTTAAGACAAACAGCGCTACATTTCCAATACATTTGAAAAAAAAACAATAGGAAGCTACAAATAATGTAAAGGGAGGAAAAGAAATGAGTTTGTTGGAAGAAAACAAAGATGATATTTTCTTTTACGTTTCTGATATCCAACAAGTGGTAAACTGACATTATGTTTCCAACCATAAAATCAACAACGTTAACCAATAAAACAAGCTTACAGCTTTTGACATGTTAAGTCAAACAGAAAATACTAAAAGTCCATCTAGACTAAAAGATGAGTCGTTGCAACAAGTTTATTTCGAATGAACCATCAGAAACGTACAATTCCGTCAATAAGTTCTTGAATGCTCAAAATACGTTGGAATAGACGACATTGGTTTTTGCGTGATTAATGATTATCAATCATTTCTATCGATTATGCTATGTTTGTTTTCTGTAAGACTGTAACTATGATCGGTAGAATAAGTATAATAATATGATGACTATGGCTTATGCCGTATTCATCACCGGAAAACAAACTCTAATTTATTGTAATTAAATATTGAATTCAACAATTGTTATTTTGCTGTCGACTGTAATGATTAATGAAATAATTTAAATTGTAGGCCACAAGTTTATCTGCATAAATTTGTTGCTAAGAATCTACTGTTAATTAATTTTTTGTTATTCCAAAATAGAAATTCATCCTTTACAAAAACACTGTTATGTTGAATGGTATTTATTCCAGCATTGCGTCATTAAAAGCTAAAAGCAAACTTAAGGGGAAAAAGAAATAACATATCGTCACTGTAGATGCAACATGACGAAACTCATTTTTGGGCTAAATTGAGTTACACATATCATGATGTGCAAAATGTTCCGCTGAATCTCCCTGAAATCTCTAGTTCATGAAAATCCCACTTAGTTTTTCTAGAATTTAAGATTTTGTAACATGGTTTATGCAGGCTGACAATGTAAGAACAAGATGGTTTTTTCGCTCTCCTGAAAAATTCGAAAAACTGAGATTCGTTATGTTGCATCTACAGTGACGATATTTAAAAAGTTAATGACGTCAATAGCTTTCCTATTTCACAAATGTTAACAATTCAGTCTTTTGTAGAAGCTTTATTCTTCAATTGTTGATGCGTGTCACTCGCATTATTTATTATTTTAAATAACTTACAAAAATAACGTTAAAATGTTTGTGAGACTAAAAAAATCTAAATACTTTAATAATACCTGTAGCTATATTGCATTAAAGCTATCAATTTCTTTTTTTTTATTTTTTAGGAGAAAGACCTTTGCTATACAATTCTATTGGCACACAAACCAAAGCCCTTTAAAATTGCATGTAAAATCCTTCAACATATGGATTAGATCGAAACATTTGGAATCTGAATAGTCTTTTGACTAAAACATTATTATGGCGTGCTCAACTTTATGGATAAACCAAAATATTGTGCATAGTGCAGTACTATCATGACAGAGACAAGTACATTACATATACAAAGTCAGCCGGAAGGTAAACATATTGAGTCATTCATTTACCCTATAGCCAACATAACTAAATTGCTAAACATGTTTTGAATTATTCAAACTGTATACATGGAATACCAGCCAAAAGCGGATCCGTTAAGAATTGACATACAACGCAATCAGTTTAATACATTTTTTGATGTGCAACTAAGCTAATGCAATACCGTACCAATATAATAATTATCATAACATGAAAATCATGAATTACTATGAAAATAAAGCAAAAATGCTAAACTGTTTTACTCATTATCATTTTTAAAATAAAATTACACAAATGTATGACTAAAAACTGTGTGTTTATGTTACTAATTTGATTTAATTTGAATTAATGTGTTTAAAATAAGTAAATAATAAGATTGAGTTTCCAGCTTGTATTATTGTGTGTAAACGTTTTGTACTATAAATAACGTAAAACAGGGATGGAGTAGGTCCTTGAACGATTTTCAAACTGATTTGAAATGATTAAATTACGTATAATAGGTTATAATAATAATGCCAAGTATACAGTATATGGCTAATTAAAATGGCATTTGGTTTTGTTAACCTTGTAACAAGCCCTAAAATAAATTCTTATTCTGGCATCAACTGGTCTTGGCATCGAAAATAGCTTCAGCAGTACATAAACATTATCAGCCTGGTATTTTTTTTTTTCAAAGCAGAAACAGTACCTGTGTCTCTAGGCTGTTACTGTTAATACTGTTGGCAAAGAGAGATTCTCGATTAATCCCTCAATGCATATACAAAGTGTACATGAAAAACGCAGAAATACCACTTAACGTGAAAGAAAACTGCGTTGCTTAAATTAGCTCGTCAAAGTTTGTTTTTATTTTGAAAATGAAAATTTCGCTTGCGGATTTTCTATCAGTAGTTATTTCGCAACTATTGTAATTAAATTACTGTTAACTTATTTATCAATTGGCAAAAATTAAAACTGTTAACGTCAAGCTCATATGTTAATAGCACTTTCCTAAATTGTAAAAAATGCTAAAATAGCAAATTTGTTTGTATATTGATGTGCATTTTGATTACGATTTTATAAGTTAATTAAAAATGCCGTAATTATTTGATATAAGAGTTCTTAAAATTTATTTTGTATTAATAGATATCACGATAATTAGATAATAATGAAAACAGCTTACAAGGGTATTGAGGTCTTTCTTGAGAATTTTATATTGATGAAAAGTAATGCGACAATAATTTTAGAAAGTTGACATCAGGACATGAACCAGTATAAATGATATTTAAAAATAACCTTATAAAAGAAAAACAAGGAAAATATAAAAAATATTGTAAATTGAAATTTCGAAATTCTAAAATATATCGAAAATCAATATATTGAGTAAATATCAAGTTTTTGTAAATATTGAGTTATAACGATATCTCCGTTCTTGTACCTTCTCCGAGTTGTACCGGTATCTCCCAACTCATCTACCGTGATAGTAATAGCTCAAGGTTGAAAAAAATGCGAGTTCTCGTTAATAAATAAATAATTGAAATAAGATAATCCAGGCATTTAATTTTCTACAAGATACGCAATCGGAAGTTTTATAATGATTTGTAATAGGATTAGCATTAAATGCTGACATGTAAGTTTAATTTTAAAAATATAAATTAACATAAAGTGCTTCTGTTTAATGTTTCATAAGACAATTTACAACGTTAAATTCTAACAAAATGCGTAAACACTTGAGTAATGCCAAGCTTTCATGAACGAATAAAGTCGCCCTCAAATAACTCCTTTTCAGCGCCAAAAATATGTGTTTCCTGATACGTCAGGAATAATTAAAAAAACATTTATTTTTCATAATATTGAATTGATTTTCCTAAACTTTATCACAAATGCACGATTAATATCTTATTTGTTATGTTTTGACATAATACAGTATGCCATTCAAATTAGTCGTCTTCAATTTCGAATCAATCTAAACTACAATCACTAAAATTTGGTTATTTGGTTTCCCTTATTGAAAAATGATCAACTGACAAACCCAATTCTTCAGTTACTTCCCAAACACAGTATTCCAAGTAAAGTGTACATTGAAAACGTCATACAAATACTAGAAGTTGGAAGCATTCTTTAATCCTCAGTGCATGCAATGAAATGCCATCACTTTCAATACTGTGGGAGCGCCAACAATGCCAACATTTGCTCAAATGTCAGCGTACTCAATTGAAAAAAAAGTACTTCGTATTTTTCACCATTCACTTACAAAGCTTACTCATTCCTCACAAGAGCTACGGACTAACAATTGTAAAAACGATTCACTTTGATGAACAATAAATTTTTCTCACACGCCATTTCTTTTACAGTACATAAAGTAATTTCGCTTTATTTTGTTAAAGTGGTTGTTCTGTGTAAGCTAAGGTATTTTTAAATGGAAACTGAAGAAGCTAACTTATTACTTTTGAAGAATGTAAAATAATAAAAAAACAACCAATATAATTCCACGTTTATTTCTACCATTAACACAGAAAAGCGATTATTTTTCCGAAAACGTTGTCGTCACAACCGGCCAATTACTTCTCTTAAAATTTCAGAGAATGACATAAGCTTATGGTACACCAACAATACAATGTTCAATGCCATTTACTTATTTATTTACTCGCCACCTGCCGTTAAACAAGTTCTAGTAAGTCCCATCAAATTTGAATATGTAAACTCACGGGTCATTAAAGATCAAAACAAGCCACACATTGCACGATCATAATAAGCAATGACATAATAAAACATGAAAACAGTAGTTATTCCGCTGAACAAAGTTTCTAGACGGCTACATTCAGAATCGCTTGTATAATTAAATCTTCACACAATGAATAAATGTACATTTATCGTTATGAGCATTGCCTAGTAACGCTCGACGCAAAATAATTACGCTGACATCGAAAGCATAATATGCGTAAAGAAAAGCAAAGTTCGTAAAGCTGTAAAAAGCAGTTATTCATCTCAAACCACTTTATACGTTATTATACATCCATTGAAAATTTACTATGGTTCACCATAAATCTTGCTTGCTGATTGCTTTTATTAAAGTGGTGGTTTCTATGTATTTTTTTGAAGTCACCAACACTGCACTTTACTTCAAAATGCCGTGGAAACCAAACCAATAAATGATCAAGTAAATATCTCAAAATACGGAACTAATACTTAAAAAGCAAACACTGTACACTACCGGTATATTATTAAATACTATTCTTCCGTTTATTTTCCGTTCAATTGTATGGAAAATCGTTTTCATCAGCAACCATTATAGTTCAAAACAACAACAAAAAGTTGTGGTAATTGACTTATGCACTGTAACACACAGTTTGCTACACTTTTTTTGTTTTTGTTGCTCAATAATTATAAGTTAATACTATTAATACTTGAACTAAACAATAAACACACTGCATTAGACGTTACAAAAACAAAGTGTTGGCGCGTACGTAAAAGATGACAAATTTCGTAAACAAACTAACGACTTAAAGTGCTCCTATCACAAGTGGCAGCAAGTGAAATTAGTAGTGTAGCAACGTACAGTACACTATATCATTTACATTTTACATTGTGTGATAGGCTAAAACTAATCGTGAAATACACTTTGACTGCAAAGATTATTTATAAACTTTACGTGTAGTGAAGTGATCATAAATGTTTTCAAGATAAACTGCAAAACATTCATCATCCACCTAGATTATACACTACAGTGCAGTATACTAAGTTGTGTACAGTTTAAACGCACTGTACTTAGAACTTGGACCAGAAAAAAAGAGTATAAAAAAGGCAAGAGGAGGATCATATCATACTGTGGATGTAGAAACAGCTGACGCAGAGCATTCCAAATGTTTCGTGTACAACGCAAACATTAAAAGCATGACGACGTAAATAAAATGGGTACCCTATACAAAAATCTTATCTAAACACTGTTGTCATGACTTAAATAAAGCTCTACACGGTGAACCTCAGCTTTGCCATGTTCATGTTCATACACATACATAGCAGAGCATAATAAAACGGGTTAACAAACTCATTGCGTACGCGGTAAACTTTCTAAACATAAAATGACTAATTTTTCGTGCCATAAAATTAAGTCATATTTAATGAGACATCAGTCTTAATTTGAATTTTTTTCTAAGTAACAATGTAAGTTAAAGTTTGTAGTGAATTTTTAGTGGAAATTAACGATTGCTCTAGTGCTTGATGCTGTACGGCTTCATTATTTAAAATAAGAAGAAGGAAAAAAAGCTAAAATGAGCAGGAAGATATTATAGAAAAAAAACTACTAAGCAATACAAATGAGCTACTGTAATTCAATTTCACCCATTTTATTATTCCTATTACGACGATAAGAGCGACTGTAGAAAATAAATAGGCAAGTTAACAGCGCAATGCTGAAAGCCCAGCGTGCAAATACACAAAACGACGATAAAATTGAAAGAACTTTCACATATGCAAAACACAATGGAAACATGAAGATTACAAAATGTAAACCCCTGAAACGTTGATCGACCAAAGCTAAAAGAAAAAAAATTAATAGAAACCCCGGATGTTCAGATACAGTACAGGTCCTACATAAAGCGAGATTTTTCTAAGAAATTCAAAGACTTGTTTTGAACAAGTTCCCAACACGCTGGATTAAAGTTTAGAAGGAAATGTTACGTGTTCCACAGCCACTTAAAATCATGTTTAATGGAAGTCGACAGCCTATTTGCATATCTTAAATAAAAATTTCTATCCAAAATGACATTAATAAACTTAAGAGTTACTTTCCGCTTTTGTCAAATTTTATTTTTACTTTTTGGAATATTCATGATGTATTTCCCAAATGGGTTGGTTGGGGTGATATTCATATTATGTTAAAAATCAATTCCCTAAAACTGTTAACCGCATTTAAAAACCACTAAGCGCTCGGTACATGTAGATGGATTTAATTAAACCGCAACTTTTTATTATGCATGACTTATTTGTACTTGAGCACATGATAATATTACGATGCAATTGTTCAGAGCTTTTAAGTACCGTAAACAAAATAAAACTGTTTAAACTGGCCATTTCCATATCTAAGTGACAATAACCAAAAGTTTAAATAGATTAAAATTAATTAATTTACTGTACAATGACGGTTAAAAAATACAGAATTACTTAATAAAATTAGTTCGTCGTACTTTTCTAATACGTATTATAACATCAATATACAGTATTTGTATTGTCAAATCGACTGCGTTATAAAACAGCAGCTGCAATTTTGCTTAAGTTGAAGTTAATTAACTCTAGACATCCCATGGGATACAAGCATTCACTTAGGCAATATTTCAAATATCGTTTATACAGTTACAACTTTGTTCTAGTAATTAAAGCTGTTTTAAGTTAACAAATGACATGACTTAGACCACCTCAAGTGAAAATTACCTAGAATTTTGCTCAGAGTAGTTTGCGTCATAATGTGTTGCTAATACAAATCCCAAAATCACTTATAAACAAATGGACTATTTCTATGGCTTCTATTCACACTTTTACAGTACTTCACAAAACGTAATTCTGTATAGTTAAATACCCTTCAGTTATTTTTAAAAACATTGATTTTATTTACTTATAGAGCAGTAGTTCTCAACTCTAGCTCTAATATAAAAAATAAAAAAAAGAGAAACATTACTACTAACATACAGTAAAAGAAGCATGTAAACAACACCTGGTATAACTTTCTCATTCAACTTGTTATTTTAACGGGAAAATGTTATTTTATTGTACCAAAATGATTCTTTTAATTGCAAAAGAAAAAAGAAAATAATTACTAAGTTCAATTATTTTAAAAGTAGCATAAAAAGTGAATGTTGTTTTGAAACTATTCCAACTTAACGAAATGACAAAAGTTTAGAAAAGGTTGAGAACCACTGTAATAGAGCATCCTGTATATCTACCGTACACTATCATACTGTACATAAATACTGTATTTCGTAAACGAATGTCTTATAATACGATTGCTTTTTGAGACATACTAAAATAAATGTCTGTTTTGTACGCTACAGCACGAACTACAGTACTTATAAACCGTGTTTTAAATCAATATAACTTATAATACAAATACGGCAATAGTTTTAAGAAATATTTTTTTCTTGATATAAAAAATGCTCAAGTAAATCCCTTATAAACGTTACACAATCTGGCAAATAAGCTTCGTTAGTAATATGCCTAAGCTATTATACAAGTTAGTATGAGCAAGATCATTCAATTGCGTAAATATGCATATGAAGACTAGAGTAATGGTATCACATGCAATTAAATTTAATGGTAAAAATCAAAAAAAAAAACACTGTAATGAACACGACAAGAATTAACCACACGGCCTCCCATTTATTTACTATTATTAAAAGTAATTTTGAACATTTTAAAATTATTCTGTTGTATTATTTAGTGATTAAATTTATCAAATTTCTTACTAAAATATTCTCTAAAACAGAGCAACTTTTTGAAATTGAACTGAAGTTGAACGCTGTCACGTAATCAATAAATTCACAGAAGCAAGTATTCGTATGCATACCATAGATTTCTATTGCAACAATAAAAAAATATTATGTCCGGGGTTGCCGATTGGGATGGCAATGATTAGACACGCAGCAAAGTTGTAACCCCTTTCAATACGAGACCTTGCATGCACAAACCCATAAACAAATAACTTAATAATAAATAACTATTCACGCAAGCGTTTACTAACCAAAGGAAAAATGCATTCATAACACACGTTTTACTTTAGGACCGTACCATGCTTTCATAGACCAGCTCGCCATCCGTAGCTTATTACTGTTCTCTCATTTACAGTGCTGAGTACTGTAAATGATAATTCTCTGTTAGAAATTCACAATCATTCGGCATTCGTGAAAGTCAGCCACACCTCCACCCCAAAGTTTATAAGAAACAACTTACGAGTTTAAACGACAAACGATCGGTTAATATTATGTTGTTTACATCAACTTTTCAATCGATTTGAAATAAAAAAACCAATGCCACCATATCAAACACGAGTTTAATCGTTAAAACACTATAATTATAATGATTAATTTGTTATGGATGATAACTATTGAATAGTTAAATTAATTAACTGTACAGTATTCGGTACATTTATGCCAATATCTATAAAAAGCTTGCCATTAAATACAATAAATAACCACCATAACCGAAAATCGAAATTTGTACATTGTGCGTACAGGCAGGCGGTGTATGTGCAATTGTGCATGTAAGCCATTGATAGGGAGGAGCCCAATCGAGAAATGGAGCAATTTCAAGAGAAATATCGCCTCATCGATCGCCTTAGCATGAAATTATTTCACACAGTTCCTACAGTATATCGTCACTAATTTAAGTTTGAATGAAAAACTCATTCGCATCACGATGTAACTTAGTTGGACAAGTACATGAAACTAAAATAAAACATACCGATTATTTCACAACCCTAACTTTGAAGCTGATAAGCATCGGTTAAGTGGCATTTTTATGTTTGACTAAAGAGTATTTTCAATCGAAAAATATGAAGCTTATTAGTTGTCCAAACAAACACGCTAATGGGATTATATAGTATTCTATTAGGAAAAAAAATCAAGCATAATAAAAATGAAGTTGTGGGAAAGCTAAAACGACTCGAAAGGACTCTTAACTCTCAATATTCAGACTCCCAGTCCACGTTTTTATGTATTGAGCTATGCAAATGCCACAAAATAACTTACAAATACATCAGCAACAAAACAACCACAATAAGGATTTTCAATTAAGTTTACATTGAAATTCTTAAACCCATAATACCGTATTTCTTAATCTGTCAGATGGACTTGTAGTATTTTCAAGTTTTCCTAAGTTATAACTTTTAAGGAAATTGTATGTTACAGTTAGAACATACAGTTACAATTCAATGAAAGAATTCCCTACTAGAATTCCCTATTAGTAACATTACAGAATTTTAGCAAGTTTACTAAGCTGAATATAAGTGAGTTCTGAAGTCTTGACAGTCAACAGCAATTGTTATGCAACCAAACATAGTAATAAAGTTTTATATTTAAATATTTGAGTACGGTATCGAAATAAAATTTGACATGTTTTGTTTTTGTTAAGTTACATGATAAAATTAGGAAACATAGCTCTTAAAAACACAAGTGTTTAAGCCAAGTGTAACCTTTCCTCATAATGGCACTTCATTGCATTGTACAGCTATAAATAATGCAAACAATGAGATCTGTCCACACATGCGGTCATAACTTCGCAATAATATTTCAGATTAAAACCCAAAACAAAAGTTTCATGCATTATCGTAACGACTACTACTAACTAAAACGATTCCTAATAAATCGTGCTGTTGTCAAGTAAAATTTTAAAACAATAATGTCCAACTATCAATGTAACCCCTTATAAGGGTACTTTACTGTATTTCATTTAAGAATTTAACCCTTCTACGGACAACACACTGTATCCACATCATACTCGTAAAAACGTGCACCATAAATCTGTTGGACTCCAATGGAAATAAATGGCTAATTGTGCCACAAAAGAAATTTAATACAATGGATATGGCCATATTTCAAGGGCTCATATGACAGCTAAGAAAACTTAATTTTCAGAGTTTAAACTAACCGCAATGTTGAATCTAATTTAACACCTTTCCAATTAAAATAAATATATAAAATTACAACAAAAATAGAATAAAGCTAAATTTTCAAGAAACATGAATTAACTACTGTTATTTTCGTTGTTTTTATGTAGTAACTATGTTATGTACTAGGTATATGCTAACGTTTAAATACTAAATTGGTTACAAAATCAATTTAATAAGTTTAATAGGTTTGTTAGTCAAACACGTCAACACTGTTGCTTAATGAATAAAATCTTAACATGGGAGTACATTAAGAGTTTAAATTGACACAAAAATGACTGGATGATAAATTATCTCGTCAAATTTTATAATTGATGCATTAAATTTTGTCTTCCAAGAACACATAGCGTATGTTTACTAAATGAAATAAGAAGATTGCGCCATGCTAAGCTGTCAAAACGAAGACTTTTCCATCGTCTTTGTCATTTTGGACAATGATTAAGCACGACCCCCATTGACTATAGTAAACATCATGACTTCTTTTATGTAAAGTTAATGCGTTTAGTCATTAGAATTACAAATAAGCTTCGTGTTTCAATTTCACGTCCTTCGCAACAATCGTCAACCTAATACGCAGTTTAACGTAACTCAATTTATTCTTTAAAAGTAGTTCAAGATTTAAATCATTAATTTCACAATTGCTGTCACACCAACTATCAATTATTATTACAATAAATTGAATTAATTTTCAGGAAGTTTCTCGGTAAAAAGAAAAAAAACAAGAACCTCAATAAATCACTCAACCACATAATAAATTAAACTAAATTCTTTCAGATGACATCTATTATTTAAAGATTCATATTCTTGGGGGAAAAATTTAACACAAAAGCCTTGTGTATATATTAACATGATGCTAAATTGTCATCTTTTTTTACTACTGTACTTTTCTGATTAATTAAAGGCGTCTGCTAACATTTAAAATGACACATTTACACTTCAAGTAGAGTACCTATTAATTTGCCTAAGACTGCAACAAGTGGCAAAATTGATGACACAAATATATCCTATCAAAAATTTGTATGAAAAATATCTTTTACACAGAAATGAAATCACCTATAAACACAATGAACTGGTGTATTAAAATTGTGAAATCAACCAAAAAAAACTTTGTATTATTCGTTCACTCCATAATGCACACGATGACGCCAAAATTTTAAAAAAAATACAGTATAATAGCATACACGATTTCCTAATATGAATGCAACCCATCTTAATGTAATTATATAATGCTATTTGCATCAAAACTAATAAAAATCTTAATAACTTAGTGATAAACAGTACTACAGTATAAACTGTGTAATGTGAATTTAAGTGTAAAAATAAAAGAAAATCTGTTTCAATAACGCAAAACTCTATTGGTAAAGTAATTTTAGCATCAATGGCAAATCTTTGCCCTTCACAAAACTAAAAAAAAATAATGTCAACTAAAAATTTAAAAACTTCATCACATAACCCTATTTTGAACATCCGTATAAGCAGTAGCGTTCGTTTATAGACGATATATTTTTCCATAAGATATTTTTAAATAGTTAAAATAGTTGGATATATATTTTTACCTGATCCAACCAGCAGCAACAGCGTCAAAAGGAATCCCTCATGCATGCGTCCGTCGTTGTCCAAACTCTTATTTTCTTTCTTGTTACCAAATAAAACTCAATATCGATCGCAATAATAAAATCCAGCATGAGCTCTACTATAATACTACAATATTTCAAACTGCTAAACTCAATAATCACTATCACTTTTTCGATCCCATTTGCAGCAACTCGAATTGTCCTCAAAAACAGTTACTTTTTCATCTGTTGAGTTTGTTATCATTTATACCGGTAGTCAGTATTACAGTGATATTTGATAATTGCAGTGCACACATCCCGATTGTTGTTTTTTACTTGTTTTCTTGACTTTAAAAAAAAAAATTTTTTTTAAGTAAAGATGCAAAAGTTAAGATTTGAATTTCGTAGCCTTAGATTAGACGTCCATGGCAAACACATGGTCGACATCATCTGTACAACTTACTGGCACCTAATAGCAAAACACTTGCTGCAAATCAACATAAAAGCAGCCAAATAGCGCTCTACGTTACGATCCATCACGCTGACAACTTACGTTGCCGTCAACAATTCCATGCCATCATCATGCATGTCAATGTTACATTCTGCAGAAAAATACTAAAATACAAAAGAAAAGTTTTTTGCTTCCCTTTGCCCACATACAATGAAACTGCTTTATGAGTTGGAAAATTGTCTGCATTCCTAAGGAAATCAAAAACCTTTTAATCACTGTGGAATAAAGCACTTCGAATTCATTTATTCCTTATGGTATTTTTACCCACAAAACACAAATACTTTCTCTAGTTTCTACGCCCATACAAAATAATGAATATTCTCCTACACATTAATAAAATAAAGTAAGTTACAACCAATGCTGGTTTACATCAACATTCAACACACCAGAAAAAAAATATAATAATAGTCACCACTGACATACAATTGACGCTTTTCCAATTCTCAACAATTAAAAAAAAAAACAACAGAACTCAAAGCGACAATTTATTATTGATTATATTGCACATAGAAACGACAAGGTTTTTATTGTCATTTAATCATTAATGAAGTGCGTAAATACTCCACTTTAAGAAATTGTTTATATACTAATTGCAGAGTGATTCTAAGTTAACCATTCAGATGCATAAATTAATAATTAATGTAGTATTTAATTGGATAGGAAATAATAAACTTAATCATAAAAGTTTTTTGTTTATTAATTATGGTACTTAATAATAAATGATTAGTAATTGAATTTGTTGCTCATTTGTAGATTTTATCATGCACGTAAGTTTATGGTCTTCTATTTAAATTATTGGTTTACGATATTATGTTAAAACTTTTACAATTAAAGGGAAAACTTTAGTGTTTAGTAATCGATAATTTCACATGTCAAATTTAATATATATTGGTGTACTTATTAATGCGTAAAAAATAAATAATAACTAGTCTGTGTTCAAAAATGCTGTCAATTTTGAAAGAGTTTTAAACATTTATAACTGTGCGAATATGCCACCCAATCTTCTTCCTACACGTTAATTATCTAAGCCCTCTTTCAAATCAAAATTTTTTTCTCATGTACTTACAACTTCTTTGGATTAGCTACCGATATTAAATAAGAATGATTGCAATTTGTTCTCCAACAAACTTCAGTGACAGGATTAAATGGAAACACCAATTATGTGCTTCGCATGCTATTTTTCTACTTCTTTCATTTACTTTTTTATTCAAAACATAATTAGTTTCACTTAGTCTAACTCTAAATACTCTTAATATACGCCAGACTCCAAAAATCAATACTGACGTACGACTACTGCACCTAGAAATCATGTGCAATGTACAGTACATCATAACAAAGTGAGAAGAAATGCGACATTGTAATCAATATCACACACACAAACCCGTCAAATCAATCAATCGGGTCTATTACCGTCCTAGAGCTGTTCAAATTTATAAAATATAAAATTCTTCATTTTTTAATAAAAATCTCACGTACTTCATATTTTACATGTAATGTACAAGTTGAACGACCTTACGTGCTTAGTCATGAGAATGCAGCTGGTAGTGAAATTAAAAAAAACATTTATGCACGTTTAGAAATGTAAAATATTAAAAAAGTGAAAAGTCAAGGTTTTAGTGTTCTTAATATCGCATTAGAGCATCGTTTGCATATGTCAGAAAGCAAGTCTACGCTATAAAAAAAACTTTATGAAGCGTTTTTCGTGAAAAGCGTTTTACATTTTACAACTGAAGAATGTTACCGATAATATATTATCATAATTTATAAAATGTATCGGTGTAAAAAATAACACTGCTGGTATGTACTTCTTTCATGAGGTTGCTTTATTCAATAGTTATCTTGGATAAATTCATTAAACAAGCAACTATAATCCACAGTATTGAAGTGAAACACAATAATTTATAGAATTAATCATTTTACGACAAAAACACACCTCATGAAAAAAATACAATCACCAAGACTCACGTAAATGAAACTGATGCCCGTGTGTTTTGTTATACAGAACCGGTACAATTGTAAACAAAGTTTCCTGACTTGATTAGCTGTACAGCAATAACTACGGTATGCAAAAAGCTATATACACAAATCTGTTTTTATACGAATTTAAATAACAACAAAGTCTTTTAATGCACGAATTAAACAAATTCACATTTTGACATTGTCTGTCACCGTGATTATTCAAATTGCAATTTTACTATGTCATCCGATGCCAAATTCGGAATATATAAACCAATTCTATTAAAAATTAATGAATGAAACTATCAAAGATTGGCTTGTTACCATGAAACAAAGTAGGATTTATAAAGATATCCTGAGCGTTACTTTTCAATCAAATACGTAGTATAGTACAACTTGATTTTATTGGTCGGATAAAAAGAAACTAAAATTTATATTTTGCATAACTTTTTTTAAGCCGTACTTTTATTTCGTTTTGCTTTTGTTCGTACGTTTTCTATACCCAATCCGACTAGTGTCAATGGTAATCAATTTTCCTCAGCTGTCATCTTTGGAGTCAGTCCTTAAACATTTCTAACACCCACATATGAAAGTAAACTCTTGCATAACAGGGCACACATTCAGATGAAACTTATTCAGTACCTAATATGTATAGAAGTATGAAAATCGGCGCCCATTTATCACCTACGACCAGGTAACTTTAAACATTTTTAAAAAAAATCTTCCATTCAAAGGAAATGCTTCCTTTTGCTATTGATCAGAATATTTCCTTTCATATTATTATCGACTGACAAACAGGAAAGCTTCAAAAAATGGTGTGACATTGGTTTCCAATGGTAACCTACTGTACAACGGTTCAATTTCTACGAATTTAAACGAGCAGTAGAAAAAAAAATGAGAATTGGTTAAAGGTGACGAATGCGACACAAAACGGTTAAGATTCTTTTTAACAGAACTGTTAAAAATCTCGATTGTTGAATTAAAACTTTTAACCTACTGACTTCTTACTAAAAGAAAAATCGATTACTCGGATAATTTTCATTAAGTTTTGAAAGAAAACGTCTTGTAATACCGTATTACAACAGCTCAGCCAATCTTTACTTCATAATTTGTCTACTGCATCAACGTATTTTTACTACTTTAAACTAAACTTACACTATAAAACATTTGAAAGAAACCTCATTTTAAATCATTCAAAATCTCGTACGGTTCCCACACTATAGTATGACAAGTTATTCGAATTTGGTCACCTTATTATCACAAAACGCAGCTTCTTCATGTTAATGTCTGATATACAGTACCAATAATATTTACCTCCAACACATCAAAGAAAATGATGTATTTTAATGCTCCAGACAAATAACTAAAAGCTAAACACATCGTAGTCGCACACATATTGTACACAAGCCGTACCATTCATTAAATCCCTTTATTTTATATAGAAGCCCCAACGTTTTACCTGTATTGTCACAAATGTTTTGACTCTCTCCCCTTTACTTCACTCATAAACAAAGAACTAGTTATTGTTATAATCAAGTGATTCCTCGATCTTTTGCAAGCATTCGCTATGATAGATGAACCGAAAGCAGCAACTCACTCTTTACAAGAATGTCGACCCGCAAAGATAAGACTACAAGATACCTGTACTCTACATGAAATGTTAAGGATTGTTATTATACGAAACTAGTTGCTCTGATATACAGTAAGCTGCAACGCAAATATATCAGTACTGCGCGAAATTCGCCGGTATCAAAAAACTCACCAAGGTGTCCCGAAAAATAATTACCCTAACACGCATAATAGTTGCTAATTCTGTTATTTATAGAAGACATTTCATTATAAATTTATAACTAGACATCGTATGTCAAATTTATAACGTGTTTGTATTAAGTATAAAGTCAATTTAATGACAATATTCAACAAGAAAAAATAGTCGCTAAGACAATTCTTACCGGGTTAGTTGCTCTCTTACTTGTATTAAATTCGGCCAATTTCTCGCAATTTTGAAATTAAATCATCAACGGTTTCTACTTTAGTTCCTTCTTTACGAACTGGAGGATCTTCGACACTAATAACTTCAATTCTAGGACTGACGTCTACACCAAGATCAGCCGGCTTCTTTTTATCGACGGGCTTCTTTTTGGCTTTCTATACATACGAATTCGATTTACGTCAAAACAAAGCAATCATAAAGCAAACAAACCATGATGTTGGGCAACGTTGCGTAACGTGGCTCGTTCAATCTCAAATCAGCACTTAAAACGGCTGGCAATTTTACTTTAATTGTTTCTAAGCCACCATCAACTTCTCGTGTAACTTTTAACTCGTTGTTTTCCTTTTCAATCTTTGAGGCGAACGTTGCCTGAGGCCAATCAAGAAAAGCTGCAGTCATCTGAGCCGTTTGAGCACAGTCGTCATCGATTGCCTTACATAAAACATTTCATCATTTTATGAAAACTTTGGAGTTCTCCTAGTTTTTGTAGATTGTTTTCAAAATAAATGCTTTGCTTAATTTCATCATATAAAGTTAAAATACAATAACGGAAAGCTAATTTCATGAATTTGAAACTTCCAACGCAATGCAATCGAACACCGTAATCACTAATAAAATGGCCGTGTTGCTCCTGCGTTACTCTTACGTGGAATTCAATCGGGATAAATTTTAAAATTAAAATGACATCTTAAAATAATTTAAAAATAACTAACCTAACCTAAAAAAATGACTAAATTAACCTGACGTAATTTAACCTAATTAAAACGAAAGAAATTAAATTCATATTTCACTGTACGGTAATTCCGATTGGTAACATAACACTTCCAACAAGCAGCAAGCCGCGCCATTTTCGTTGTTCATAACTTGATACTGTAATTCGTTTAAGCAAAATGTTTACTTGGTAGTTATTAATTACAAAGTGTAAATAAACACTTAAAATTAACTTTCCGGGATTGGATTTTAAATAAATAATGCACCTATCATGAAAACATTTACATTAAACATTGATTTTGAAAATAGCCTGCTTAAACTAGGATAAAACCAAAACTTTTGCCAGCTTTTCTAGCCAGAATTCATACCTGTTTCCCTACTATAATCAAGTCAGCTTTCTCAGCTGTAGCTAGTTTAGCTAGAATATTAGACACATGGATTGGTTGAAGATGTTCATAGTCTTTGCCATCAATTTCAACATGAATTCCCTTGTCAGCACCCATAGCTAACGCTGTTCGTAAAACTTCCTTCAGAATAACAATGATAAATTCAAACAATTAATTTTGATTAAATGATACAATACTGTAACTTATCGACAGTCGACACTCTTATTAACCTGTGCAGCTGGTGGTCCACATGTGACGGCAATTATTTCAGATACCAATTTCTTCTCTTTTAATCTTACAGCTTCTTCCACAGCAATTTCATCGAATGGATTGAGACTGTGCTTCACACCTTCAGTCACAACTCCACTTTTATCTGGCTTTACTCGCACCTGTAAAGCATTATTTTAACAAATAAGAAAATATGACAACCACGTATTACGACATGTTCATCACGTAAAACGAAACCACCATATTAATAACAATCTCAATCGTAAATTAGCCTTGTGATAAACAAGTAACATAAAAACAGTACTTACTTTAACCGCGTAATCAATAACTCTCTTGCACCCAACAAGAACTCTTAATGCCATTTTTCTGAAAGTAACAACCAATTGCTTAATATTACTAATGAAAACATTATCGGTGCATTTGATGTAAACAAAAAAAGGAAAAAGTTAAATTATACCTTAGAATTTAATATAAATCCTGTTGAATACGAACTACTGCTCTGTGGTCTGACCTTGGTCTTTGGCACTGAAGTCCGACGGCGACGACACGTCCACCTACAGCTGCACCAACATTACAGCAGCGACGCCTACTGTTAAACATGCTAAACATCAAATAAAACAATAAGCTTACAATAAGCTTAGGTAATTAGGTTTTATTTTTTTGTACCGTATAATTATTTAGCTTAAGTATCTTAATTACTAATCAGATGTCACTGTAAAATTATAAACATTTTAAAAATTTAGTACAATATATTTTTTTACGACTTTTGACTCTTTGACAAATAACGTTTTTGACTAAATGGATATGATTTTTAAAAACGGATTTCGACTTAGTGTAAGTATTCCATTCTACCTATTTGAATTAATTTAGAGTAATTATTTCACTAAAAATTCAATATAGAAAGCAACCGAACTGTATTTCATCTTTTAACGTAATTTCCTTAACTTACGAGTGTTTTAACTTCAATGATGAAAAACCACTACCATACTATTATAACTTATATATTAGACTAATATTTTCAAATACGCAAATAAGTTGGCATCCAATAAAAAAATACTTATTATAATTATATTTATATTTATCAATACAATACGTTTTTATTATTTAATTATAATTATACCCACACTAATTTTTTTTATAATTTTGAATGACCAACTTTTAAGGAGTATTTTAAAAATTAAAAAATATAGTAACTTCACAAACTGATATACTTGTATTATTATCACAAACACATACATTTTACCACACAGAAAATTATCTACACAATAATAATTGTTTAGATACAACATTTCATTTGAAGACAAAAAAAAAATACAACAAACAAGATGATGTCATTAAAGGCAGAAAAAAAAACTCAATTTGTTTAGTATTTTACAACAGTTAAGAACCTTTAAATGATTTTAACTTTGTGGCTCATAAAAATAGATTACTCGCATCACTCATTTACATCATTCGTTTAGAATAGTTATACTTCAAATTTTTTTTGTATAATTTCATGTTAAATCTAAAGAGAAAATAAAGTTGTTGCACAAAATATAAAGCAAAATTAATATTTTTAGAAAATGGAAACTATTAACTTGCCAAGTCACGAAACATAATACTGAAATATACATATAATCATGAAGAGGCAAAAAAAAATTAATTTATCGGTAAATTAATAATGTAGTATTTGTACTGTATATGCCAAACAATAATAACGGTTTTCTTATTATTATCAAATGACAGTCGATAAATCAGTTAATTGCAGCAGAAGGAAAATAGCATTTTCACTCAAGTTAAATTTAGAATTTTTCAGTTAATTTTGTTAGCATAGTTTTAATCGTTACGGTATTTAATTAACGGTAAGAACTATCGTAAGATGGAAAAAGAAAATAAAACTTTCTTAAAGACCTGAGCTTTGCTAAACGATTTTAACATTATTTTACAATCTTACTTTGACTTCGCTTTAAAGAAAATACAATTTAGTTGAAAAACAAAATATTATACAGTACACGGTACGATATATGTTACATTTTCGAAGTAAAAAGATACATTATTCACAACCAGCATCAAATATACTGATTTTTTAATACCGTATTAAATTAAATAATAATCAATTTCAATCATGAAACTATCAAATGATAGAATATAATAATTATAGGAATACATCAAATCTATACATCATATATATAAGTTTTATATTGTTTCATAAATACCAATATACATTGTACATGTTTATATAAATAAACAACAAGTTATTCAGACAATTTTTGTTTGTCAAGTGACCTAATAATGAAGAAACTAAAATTACAAAAAAAAAAAAAAATTTAAAGAAGTTATTTTACGAATACAATGCAGTATTAAACTCTACAGAGCAATAAACCAATAAAACATGAAAAGCCAAATATAAGCTTATCCATTTTTAGTTTCTAACCTATTCCAGCAAATTATTTTGTTGTAGTTTATTGGTTATAGTAATAAAAGCTGTACATATATTTAATCCATTTGTAACCATAATCCCTGCCGTAAAAAAATAAACTTGATCAAAATTTCAGCTTAAAACTAAGCTTACAATATACCGTACGACTCCATTCAAATTAATAATATTTATAATGACTTATAAAAACCATAATATAGTACAGACCCACTACATTCAGTCAATTTTTCGTTATCTTTTTCTCATAATGAATACAGTATGGGCGTCTATTTAACTTACAGTAATATCAATAATAACATATAGGCATGTTTGACTATAATAAAAGCTTTAAATTTCAATTCATATTATGTGTAACAATTATACCAAATTAAATAAAAGTTCGTAACTAAAAAACAAAAGAAAAAAAAAACACCAACTTTCAAACAACATGCTCATATTGACTAGCATTGACTATAAGATAACCAATATTTCAACTCATAAAAAAGCATTAGCCAAGTTAATGTAATTTGATTAAAACACTTCTTTTAATAGCTAATACCTTTTTAGTTTTTCACTCATGTGCCGTGTTGACAAGGAACTTGAACCAATACAAATGAATAAATTTAAAGCTCATAACGGCCGCTTGACTTTTCCTTTGCCCACAAAATCAAGTCATCATTTTATACAAAGCTTTAATAAAATCGACATTACGTTTGGCAATTGGTAATGATTTAATCAGCATAATAACCAGCGGATGATTTTATAAACTCTATTCAAGAATAACTGAAATAATGTTAATAACTTAAAACAAGTTCAACATAAAACTTAGTGTGGATCTTAATTATAACATAAACAATTAACTACATTCTTTACATTAAAATTCAGTATTCTAAATTTCGTTAAAGTTAAATACCGACTAGATAAACTGTGCATTTCTTTTTATAATTAAATGGCCGTCTATTACATCAGCTGATTGTTGCACTGCAGCAAGTATTTGTACACTTACTGAACGTAAATCACTTAAAAATAACGCAATTAAAAAATTTGAATTTGTATCGACTTTCATTGGTTCAACCAACAACATGCTAATAGCAAAACCATCAATTTCGCTATTTACTTTAGCCATGACAAATCCATAAAAACATTGTTTGTCCCTACGAGAATTAAAATTAAAGTTTGCTGGCTTTACGCTGTTGATATTATTAAAGTTCGCCAATTCAATAAAGAAATGCTTTGCATGATCGGTGCCACCCTCTTTGCTTAAAAGATTATGTGAACTCTTTTAGAAATGTTTTTAAAATTCTTTAAGTATGAAGATAGAATTATTCTACCACAAGCCGTTTTAAATTTGACACTTAACAATATCCATTAGATTAACAAATTTGAAATTAATTTAGATAGAAAACATAATTCTAGACTTGTACGCGCTCAGTTACGCTATTATTTAAATACAAACTCTAACAAAATGATGATCTGAATAATGGGAAATTACTAAAATTGCACGACTAACAGGTAACATACCACAATGCCAAACGATATTAAATTTGTTATTTTAACATAGCAGTATGACTAGTATAGATTTTCTAGAATCTTTCAAACTTTGTAATCGATGCTTTGCATTAGTGAAGGTTACTCAAACTGGGTTACAATTACTTATATTGTTAATTTTATAATTGCTTAATCCAATATTATTTAACCGGACTACTTTATATAACCATTTTTGTGAGCTCTACTATACGAAGATCCTAAGTTACCACAATCTCTCTTCACTTTTTGTCGTGTCTAAGCAATTATGCCTACCGCTTGTTCGTCAGTATTTTTCCGAATAAATTAAAATTCAGCTTTTATGCGGAATTCAAGTTTCCTGAGAAATTATAAGATCTACATATCTGCAGACTTCAACTGAATAATAATTTCCAAATAAAGTTCTCTGGAATTACTACTGAATTTAAATTACTCTCATCAGTTAGCTTATGACAGACCTGACGTAGATGGTAAATTGATATCTTCGTCATAATTCTCTATTTGTCACGTATTTTTACTTGCAAATCCATGAAGAATGTCTCTAGCCATATTAATATCGTTCTTAGTAATCCCCAACGCTCTAATAACAGCATCGTGTGTATAACCTTCCCCTGTTAATTCAGCTATATAGTCCATTCGTAAATTCTCATAGCTAACATTTTCGTTCTCTTTATTATCACTGATTGTACCATTGGGCCTGTAACAAATTAAGTTGTTAGCCTATAATATATTATACACTGGTTCATATTAAATACCTTTTCACACTGTTAAGTGAACCGGATAAATTATGAACAATTGGTAATGGAGGTGGTGGAACATTCGGCACTTCACAATCAAAGTCGTACCAAGGTTTTGAGCAATTTTCTAAAATTAATAGTCAATAAGTATAACTACAATTAATATTTAACCATAGAAAACAAAATTTACCTGAATCAATTTCAGCATTTTCATAATTTGGATCTTCAGAGAGATTAGCTAATTCCGCATAGTGCAAAACTGGAACTTGTGATGACATAGTTCTATTATTGGGTTGTGCGTTTATAGTTTGTGGTGAAACAGTAGTCACTGAACTCGTAGTACTAGTCACAGAAGAAACACTTCTTGGCGCAGGAATCGGGGCTGGCGTGGGGACTTTCTTACTACTTCCAGACTGCCCTAAATGTAATTTACTATAAGTAGATGAAGTCAGTAAATCACTCTTAACTTCGGCGTATGACACGCCTCTTGGCCCTGTTTATGAAACATCCATATTAAGTAAAATATTGACTTTGTATCCTGGAATAATCAAGGTAGAATCACAAACCAGGAGCAACATGATCCACAGCGTCTTCCATGACAATAGTGACAGTACGTTGCTGAGGAACTACTGTACCAACTACTGGTGTTGGAGGTAATTGTCTATACATGCATAAAAAACCAATAAATTAGAAAAAAACATTTACGTAATGCAAAAGGTTGAGTTATTGAGACTATTGTTACGACTTGTACAATGCGATGAACGATATGTTTATTATGTATTCGTCACGAAACGTCATCATATACGAACAAGGTAGGTCTTAATTTCAGAACGACAAATTTACTATGTTACTGGACAACTAATCATTTTACCTGTGAACAGCTGTCGCTGAAACATTTGGAAATGTCCTTCTTGGTGGTACAGGAGGAGGAATGGTTACTCGAGATTTAATTGTGTGAGGAGGAGACGTTCTAGGAGAAACTCCGGCTGAGTGATTTCCAATCTATTTTTAAAATTAACTTAATTTAACCTTAAATTTCATGTTTTAGTCATCCTGAACTACTTTAAAAGTATACCTTTGACGAAATCACGGTTTCAGATCTTGGTGACAATGCCAATGCTTGCAAGTTTGATGGCCAGAAAGATTCCTAGAAGACGACAGTAAATACTCATAGTACCAAAATTTCAAAACAAACTTACTCCAAATAATCTTGATTAATAGCTTGCATAAATACGATGGAAAGCAGATACTAGCAATTTTATAAAAGATCTAACAAATACTTTGCATGCTATAATAATTTAATGATTAATATATGAAAGAAAATCGTTGCTATAGTAAATATTATTATATACAATAAATTCAAAAAAAAAACATGATGCGCATGCTTTGCTTGGGTAAATTAAACAATAAAAATTAATCGCGAATCTTTAGATGGCAAATTTAAACAAACACAAACCTTTTATTCGCAACTCATGCACATAGAAATCACAATGATTCGATAATAATATTATTATAGTCTGTGTACAATTTCACAACTTTTTGAAATATCGTAATTTAAACCCATTTTAAATAAACAAAAGCTGCAGTTTAAGACTGTTGGTAAATTATAAGTTATTGTGTGTGCATGTGTTTAGACATTTAGACACGAACAATAATAAACATTACATCATCTCAATCGTTTAAAGCTATTCAATTATATTGTTAGCAGAAAACGATCACACGTGAAAATAGAAGAATTTCATAATAGGAAAAAGAAGTAGCAAGTAAGCGAATGTTCCAATATTACACAGTATGGGTGAGTTTAATTTTCTGAAGAATTTTTAAACAACAAAATCCCAACGAATAATTAACAAGTCAATGGAAATGTAAAAGAGCTAACGAATGAATGCTACGAAGAAAATAACGACAATCATGACCTGGGTACAGTTTACTTGGACCTAAATCGAAAATCTGAGTCAAGTACTGTATGCACGCCTACTCTAAATGGATTATTAAAAAAAATCACGATAACGTTCAAAATCGGCCTTTTGTACAACGTACATAACTACTGACCTACTTTTATTACCAACAAATGACGATTTTTATTTGCATTTGACCCTCCCAATTAATGAAGTTTTTCAGTTAAACACACAACGAGCACACCCAACACAAGAAAACATTTTCACGACCAGAAAAGTTTCAACCAACAATCAAGACCAATATGAAAACACGAATCGTCACATACGTCAAACTTGTTTGCATTGGATTAAAGATTTATGCGATCAAGGAAGGATTTTACTTCAGAAAGGAATGAGTCAAAGCTAAACTATTGATAATTATAAATGAAATGGTGAAGCTATCAGTCATTTAGGAATGCAGCATCAGGTCACATACAGTATTTTAATGTTAATTTAAGCCAATATATGTAAATATTGCAAATCGTAATAATATAGAACCGAATTTTTAGTGATAACTTTTAGAAAATATACTGTAGATTAAACTAGTATTATTTACACACTGTTATTTCTCTCCGATAATAACAAAAATTAGCTAACTGATAATAAATAAATTTGAAAAACGCTTATTTTTAAGTAGTTTTGCAAGACAAAAAATTCCTTTGGTGAGAAAATATTTGCCAACGTTTCTTGACTCAAAAAGCAACACATTTAACTGCACACATGAACGGCTAATGCTAATAAAAAACAAAAATAAAATTTCAATACTGTGATGTTCACTTGGATAAGTGTATCCAAACTGAGCAATGACAAGCAAAAATTAAATTTACATGCATTATTATATCACTGGGAAGAAAATGAAAAAAAAATGTATATTTAATTAGAAAGTACTACAGTTGGTTAACAAAGCAAGAAGCAGAAGTCAAAGCTGAGATGTTCCAATGCCATCTAATACCTCAAAATTTTCGTCGTCTTCGAAATCCACTAAATTTCCTATGCTTGGCGACCGATGTTCATCCCTTCTAATAGTGCCTCTTCCAGAAGGATCAAAAGCATCAACTACAACTTGCTCCGTACCTTTGATCTCTGCTCTACAAAATGGACATCCAACTCCTTCCGAATCCTACAAACAATTATCATTGTAAACATTATAAAATGTTAATCTTCGTTTTTTAACATTTAAAACGATTGTGTTTTTTTTTTTTTTTGGCAGACGTTTAATAGACTTATAACCATTTACTATATCCGTTAAAAGTATTAAGCAAATGATTTTATTACCTGCCATGACGTTAAACAAGGAGTGCACAAAAGATGTCCACAAGGCTCTATCCTTATGTCTTTATCATTTTCAGCACAAATTTTGCACATTTGAAAAGTGGAACCCATTTCACAATATAGTTCATACTGCTCCTGAGTAACTTTAATGTGATCTTCTGGTGCCGCCTGAACAGCCCAGCTAAGATCTGGATTCATATTCCTACCATCTGGATACAAGTAACTAAACAAAAACAAAATTACTATGTTTTAAAATTAACCTTCAAACATTAACATACAATCCTTCTCGATATCCGTCCAGCAAAGCTTGGCACAATGATTTGTTTTGTGGTATAGTCTGAAGGATACTACCGTCAACAGTTACATATCCAATTGCCCACTGACCCAATCGAGTGCAACTCAGACGAAATACGTAACTACCTGGTTTAGTTATGTATTTTTGAAGCCGTGCTTTAACTTCATCATAGGTTAGGAATGCTACATATCCGGCATGTGTAACGGCAAGAATTTGCCAATTTCTTAATAATGTCGTCCATGGTTGAAATAATCTATGGCCATTTTTAAATCAGTTATTAAACTTCAAAATTATCATGAAACTTTTAAAATGTACCTGGTAAAGACGTCAAATTCAAAGTTGGATATGTAATCATTACAGGTTAAATCGATGGTCGATTTCAAAGCCATCGCTTCTAAAGGAGAAGTGATTTGATGAACTTCATTTAACGCCTGTCGGAAAATCCGCCATGGAACTATTGTCCTATAAAATAAAAAAAAAAAACAAATCGTTACTTATCAAGTCTATTAAAAGCAAAACGTACATTTTGAAAACAGCATTACACCAACGAGATCACCAAATTTAGACATTACAACCCTTTTAACCACCGCCAAAATGTTAGCGGCCGAATTTTATTTTTAACAAAGTAACAACTGTTAAATCCTTGAATTTTTACTATGTTGTGAAATATAGTAAACAAGTTATTTCCTTTAAGAAACTATTTTACCGTACTAAATTTAAAGAAAAAATAGAAACAAATAACAAATACAAGTAAAGTGCTAAACAACACACAAGCTTATTCACCGAAAAGTGTGTACTGTAAATCCATAATAAGTTAATTTGCAATGTACCGAATTTGGGCTAGGTTAAACACTTATATAATAGTTTGACTAACATTTAAAGCTCAAAAATGTGTCATAAAATCACCATAACATTGTAAACAAATCATTTGTCTTAATAATATTAGTCAAAAAAAAGTAAAAATAAGGAAGAATATGGCTAAGTAATGACTTAATTTGTGAAAACATTGCCATTAATCCCTGGTTTATTCTCGTAAATAAACAACATAACCACAAAATAACAATATAGTCAGTGTAGTTTTAAACTGATCTCACGCTACAACCGTAACTGAAATCCATATTATTAAATATATGAAAAAGGTGACAAATAACCACCAAAAACATACACGATGGAAAGTACTATAATTGCCAAAACTAAAACCATTATTCCAATTTATACACTTTCACATTCAGTATCAAAATCAGTAGTTGTTTCTTTCAGAGCACATACTGTAACTTCATAAGAATTATTTTTCTTTAATATACAGTATATATTTTTTAAAGTTACATTATGCATTACTACATGCATTATAATTGCAAATATAAAAAGTGTAAACTTAAGCTTCCTATAACATCATATAATATTCTCACAACCTCCATGGCACATTGACTTCTTAACAAATCAACGCTAAATAAAAAAAATCAACTCAACAATAGAAATGCACATAAAAATTCAGTATTATTCAAAAACAAGCTATGAATTTCGATGGTTGTTTAAATATAAAAACAAGGAAAGTTCAGATGAAATGTTTTTTCGCCATGAACTACTGTAAGTACCGTACGTAAATGCACTGCTATTAAATTATTCGTGAAAATTACCTCAGCAAAGAAAATTGCAGGGATAATATGTACAATAAGTTGAGTTCAGATATTGTTTATTAAAGGTAACTGACCCCTTTCCTTCAGAAATAAAAAAGTGAGCAGCAAGATCGTATACAATATTTTTGTATAAGCTTATTTGGCTAATCTAGATTTATTTTATTTAACATATCAACGTCTACTAAATTTACATAACTAAATGATTATATAAAAACCACGCTATTCTACAATAAAGGGGTCAATCTTCAAATAAACAAATTTGTGTCGCCGTATTTTCTTACGTTTACTTCCTTTAATGTCTCCATCTCGATTTTAGTTAAAATGAACAAAACTAGACAACTCCAGTGCACTAATATCATTAACCGAAAACTGAACAAAAAATTTCAAAAAAACAAAGACAGCGAAGTCCACAATTGTGTTTACATATAACATTTCAATATTTAAAATAATTTGCTATATTCGATTAATAATAAGCATTAATCGAATATAGCAAACAATCGGTCGTTATTTTCAATGTAAAAAAGAGGAAGAAAGCAAAAAGTTTACAAAAAGTAACCAGCAATTTACTCAGTCACAACGGCAATGTAATTATACAGTACTATCAAAATATTTGGTGTATGTATTTCAACACTATAAAAAAAATAAAAAAACCCTTCATTTCTAGCAGTTTAAAAACAATTCTTTCTCAATGCTACTATTCGCACAATATTTAGAAAACACAGCAGTCTATATTTAAAAACTGCAATACTTGTATACAATACCAAGAAAACTTTCTATGATCTAAGGTTAGCATCACCATAGTGTAAGTTGGTAAGACAATCTTTAGGTTGTTAAAAAAGTCATTCATTGATTGGTGGTATTTCTTTTCACGAACACGATATTGTTTGAACACAACAAGTTTCATGCTACAATGATAATATTCAAAAAGTGAAAACTTGTGAATACAGTATGCTAACACTAAAATGTTTGACAAACTAACTTGAAAATTTTAATTTATTTTGAATTTGATTAAACAATTAATTGACGTGGGTTTGAAGAAGTGGAGTTCAATTTCTTCCCACTTAAATGTTTTCCTTAAAACTTTATCGAATTTATTAGTCTTTTAAACTTTAAATTGATTCCAATTTGAGGGAACAAAAGTTAATTAACTTGCTTTTAAATGCAACTGGTATAAACTGTAGTTTTATTATAAGAAAACGTTTTCAACAACTTTCCAATAAAAATATACCATTAAACATCGACCGCAACGATCCTGGTGAGTGGCAGAAAGCCTACTGCCATTGTCAATAAAGAGAAAATATGCATTTACTGAACAGCATTTCTATTTTAAGCATTTGACATTTTTCTAGTATTCAACCATCCACCATTTCCGTGACCCATTACCTGTTTTTAGCTAACCCTACATCACAAATTGTTTGTATCCGAAGTAGTTAAAAACAGCAGATGTACTGTACGAACTGTGAAAGAAATATTAAAGACGACACTAACATTACTAATACAATTTATTATTCTTACAACTACTTTGTTCCTACTTCAACCACACAATGATAACACTTTGGAGAAAAAAAGTTCAGTTAAAAAAATGTATCTACAGACATAAACAAAGTTTACAATTTCGTACAGTATAAATTTATAACTCGGCCAATAATAAAATTGTGTGGCCTACATGCTGTAACATCTTACCGCTCGGTTTTTCTCATTCTCAAAACAATAACAGTACTTAGTTGATGTAGCTATCATTATGACGGTTGATGTCATATTTAAAAAAACACAGTACAGTACTACCGATAGATCATAAATGATAGCTTAAACGTGACGGATGATGACGACACGTTAAACATGATCGGTTACGTCATCAAGAAATCACTTTTTTCCTCCTGCAACTCACCTAACCTTACAATTACAGTATAAGAAAGAAAAATGGCACTTTTGGCTTAAATAAAATTAGGTTTTATACATCTAAGGCATGATGTTTTACTTATGTACAGTATATTACAGTAATCAAAGTTAATAACTGATAAGTTATGACAAAGAATAATATAATACACACACTAATAAGTTTGATAAAATAGTAAGTTTATATTCAATTCGGATTCATTAAGTTCATTCGATCATTAATCGACACTTTAAAATAAATAATTAAAAGCAATACGTTTCTGAAACAAGTCATTCCTAATTTAAAACTGGTTACTAAAGTATAACAACAAATGAACTTGACAAAACAAAATTTCGCTTAAATGTTTTTTAAACAAAGCATTTCATCGTGCAGAGATAAAATAAGACACATTGTAGTCTAAAATAAGAAATAAACTCCAAATATATCTTATCACCACTTTATTAGACGGCTGTAACTGACGTTAAACCCACACAGCACTGTTTACATAAAAATGTAAAAAAAATGAGGATTCATTAAATTATAACTGCATTTCAGAAAAAATAAAATAGGTTATAAAAGTTGTATCCTAAAATGGCCACAATAAGAAAATAAAAACCTCCAGATTTTACGTTTCTTGTACTTTTAACACGAACATCTCCCATCCCAATATGTGTTAAAACAATTTTAATTTATTTAACCAGATGTATCTATTGCATCATAAATTTATAGAGCGGATGCAATTGTTGTACAATGCATGTTACGTAAATATAAACGCATAACTTGGCATCAGCTAAAATTGTCATCAAGTATTTAAAAAAGATTATCTTTTAAAGTTTATTATTTAATGTTTTCTTAAATGATTCATCGCTTATCATCAACGTGAGCCCAGGATTTCGATGAAAAAAAAACCTCACGAATTTCATTATCACGATCTTCGTAGAAAAATACTAGGCAAATTGATACAATTTTTCATATGAACAAATTGCTCAACGTACAAGCGTAGCTACCCATATTTAGTCATGAGAACAAAATGATAACATTTCACGAAATCCGGCATGTTAAAAGAAGGTCGGGTGTCCAACCCCAAACACTTTCGAGTTTCGACACAAAAAAATATACAGCGACCTTGAAAACATTTTTTAAATAAAGAAAGTAGGTTTTTTGTTTTCATTTAGCACTTATTGTCCGAAAAACCCAAATCATTACTACAGTGTTATTAAAATAAAAGTATCCATTGTAAGTTTGTTACTACATGTACATGAAATAGAAATGAAAAATCACATACTGTAATTTAAAGTATGTTTTATTAAGCGTTGGAAAAACAAAAACGCCAACTAAAATTTTAAACAAAGTAAAACTTGCAATATTATTTCTTCCAACGCAAATAAATTATGATAAGAATGCCTTCACCCTCTTAAAAATAAATTTCATAGTTAATTATGCTATATACTGTATATGACGTGTATCGCATCCCAACTCTTAGGTGTGCTTCAAAAAATCCTAAAACATGGCCATATTATAAGTTATGGCATCATTATCCTTTACCTTGACGATGACGAAACAAAATTTTTGTTACATAAACCATGATCACCATTTACCAAACGGAAGCATAATCATATTAAAAAAATGTAAAAATGAAGTTACTGTATATCTAATAAACTGTTAGCAAACGCAACATTAAGAAATTGCAACAAGTTATACAACCTTAGTACTGTAGTTTTAAAAACTACATTTACATTCAAAATTAGATTTAAATAACCTATTCTTACGTTATACTAATATAATTACAAATTAACAATTAGAAAATTAAGCTGAAACTAATAATCTATCAAGTTTAAAATTGATTACCAGAATTGATTGATGATTTACATCATCGACCACTTATCGACTTTCGTGCATTGATAATGGGATTTATCAATTAATAGAATAACTCATTTTATGACATCACTAGGTTTGAGACTACTTTTCAATGAAGTAATCGATTAACCCCAATTTTTATATATTGATTTGCTTCACTTCTCTCAACCCATTCAAGTTATAGCAATTAGTGAGTGATAAAGTTTCGTTTTAGACTTTGCTCCCATCAATAATAAAATAATCTAGAAGGGCAATTACGACTCATTAAGGCAAAACACTTAACTGTATTTAGAGCACAAGCAAATTGAAGTAATTTAGCTACGCGACTTTATATTAACGGCAGTATCTTTCCAGAAAAACATTTCGCAATTTCAAAATCCATAAGATTTAAAAAGCTTTTAACACGGTTAAAAACAAAATAACGACCTTTTACTAATGATACAGAAGTATGAAAAACTGCTGAATGCAAGATTCTTAAATATTAATAAGTTAACTATTAAGTAAAGCCTATATTAAAGAATTATGGTTTAAATAATATCGGTAAAGTATTATAGAATTGACGACTAAGCAAGTACTGCACTGTAGGGAAAATGGTTTTTTTTTTTATTTCTATAGATTGAGTGGTGATAAATTTAAACGGATCTCATGGCACTTTCTGATATACAATCTGACATTGCTGTACAGCCTCTTTAAGCAGTTTGTTATTGCTATTTAAAAGAAATCATTTTAATCTCTCTTTGCAACAATCGCAGCTCTTTAAATACGCAGGAAATGTGGATTGAAACAGATGTGTAACGAACAACATCCGGACTCCTTCAATAACCAACGTCTAATGAATTTTAACCTTTTCCATGATTCGAATCAACAGTTAGAAATACAATACCATTTATTTTGGTTTTTGGAAATATTAAACAACACAATTAAATAACCAGACAGTATTGTTTTGTATATCAAAAAAATAGATACAGTAATTATATTATTAGAAATATTAAAGCAACCATTTCTAGTGTCTAAAATCAGTCCATTTACAACAAGTAAATATGTAATTGATCCTGGTTACATATTTGCACACCTCATCTCTTCTATTATAATTATAATATAAAAGTAGATGCAAACGATCGACGAATACTGATCATTAAAATTATGTTTAAAACTTTTTATACAGTTAAGTGTTAACTTGTTCTACAATGTATTGTGCAAATCTAACTGATATAAAAAATTATTAAATCAAATACTGTATATACAGTAATTAACAAATAATTATGAATTGCTTTTAACATAATGAAGAACACCGACTAGCTACGCATTAAACTTAATAGTATCCATTATCTTCATTCATAATTTTAGTCTTAGTCATAATGTAATTCATTCACAATTTTTCATTCAATAAAACACCATTAAAGCTAACATGTACAATATGTCAATGGCTTTTAAGTATGTTAAACATAATGTGACCAGATAATATACTGTAGATAAAAGTTCGAGTCACAACAAATTTCTTGGAAAATGTTACTACTCACAACATTACGTTAATCTATATTCGAAAGTACAGTACTGTACATCAAATCTCATCAACGCGATATGGTTTACTAACAATCAAGAGCAATTCTTTTTCGATATTACAAAATAAAGGTTTATTTTTAAAAAGGAAAATGTTACGTGGCCACCTGTTCAACTTTACAACTGATTTGTTTTAATTTGAGGAAGTAGATGCAGTTAAGCCGTGCCTTCCGCGCTAGATAAGCTCTTATTGCATGATATAAGTAACAAGAGCATTAAAAATGCGAAATAATGATACGGATGCAGGTGAAACTTTTGTCTAAATGTTCAGATTGTTTATACTTCCTCGAAGATATTAAACCTCCATAAAAAGTCATTAAAAAACTTTATAGAAAGACCATAATTACAGTACAATTGCCAGGATAAACAACCAATATCTAAAATATGAAATTTGAGCTGTTTCGCACCTGAATTGCTAAACAGAAAAAGTGCGTATGAATGGACTGTAGAAAGATAGAGAATGATGACGGCAAAATACGACCGTTTGTTGTAAGCATATTCTTAGAAACACATGATCGCCAAACTTTCTAAATTTACCATCTATTTTTATCTTCTTTTTGAGTTTATACTCAACTTTTTCTTTTTTTTTAAATCTGAAAGAGCACAAATGTGACGAAGTACTACTGGTAAAGCAAACAGCTTAATTTCTGAAAGACGTTATCCGTAGCACACACGGATAAAAGCCAAAAATAAAATAAGAGTTTGTCGTTTTCATTCACACAGGAAGTAGAAACTCCCTTATTCCACCCCACCCCGTCTTCTCATTCCCTACCACCACCACTACAGTACCACCAAACCTCTCCTTTTCATTTCATTCTGCTTTCTTAGACCAGCATCGATAAGGCTGGCAAAAAGCCATGGCCATATCCTCGACCTTATTCTTATCGCCTGTAGTACTGCTTTATGATACGCCCTTCCGTTTCACAAAATATAAAATAGCAAATTACCAAATGCAGATAAAACACATTAGCATTCAATATGAGAAAATTCAAAAATAAAATACTCTATAATTTGAATAACGGGAGACAAACTTTCATTTTACTGCAAAAGTAAGTATAATCGCCCAATAGAAATGTTAAAACTGGTCAATCCCCATTAATCGATTGTGTATTAAAAAAACCTTTAATGCAAATTAAATAATTCAAAACCACAAAAACCGTTTTTATCACTTCCGCCCACAAATTTCCATTATCACTTATCAAGTCATCAGGCACTCCAAAATTAATGTGTACATGCACTGTTTCTGTTTGATTTTTACAAGACGACATTATACAACAGAGAAAGTATGGCACAAAGTCCAAAATGTCAGTGGATGAGACAGCTGTTGCCCGTGGGTGCCTCATATAAAATTAAGTTTAGGAAATGATGTCCATCAGTCAATTGTTTATCAGCGCAAAGAAACAAATTTGCTCAAGAAGAGGAAATGATAATGGCCTTCGCATTAATGGAAATAGGGGACTAAAAATTAACCAGGAAACCATCTGTCACTGAACTCAATGAATACGTCATCAGATGTCGCCAAAATAAGAAATATTAAATTCACCACGATTACCAACGTTAAGTCTAAATTTAAATAACCTTACATAAGAGATAGTGCACTTAACTTAGGCAAAAAAAAACTCTTCATCAACTTAGGCAAATAAAATGTTATCATTATAGACTAATGTACAAAAAACAATTACAAACAGGTTATATCAAACAGAAACTCTTCATTATTCAATAGGCATACTTAAATAAAAGTATAATTTTATACCGATTTTCTATCTGTTTTCTGGTTTTAGAGGAATAAAAAACCTCTAGACACTTGAAAAGGGAAAGCAAAGCAATGTATAGCAAATGGACACCCTGGTAAAGACCAAGCCCAAAATCGATTGGAATTAAATTTCTCCGTATTTGAACGGCACTCCCATTCAAACGGCAAAACAGTCCCCAAAGTGTCGCCGTGTTTTATACACTATAAGGTCAACAGAACCCCACCCACAACAGACAACCAATAACACAACATATGTCGATACCATCCTCACTACACAAACCTAATACGCAAACATCATCTCTTCCACCCGAAAAATAAAACTAAAAAACACACACACATACAACAACAAAAAAAAGCTTTACACAGCTTTACGCCAAACACTTTCAATCTCATTCAACAGCAGGCCATTCACACATTACACAGAGCAAACAGCATACGTATAGTTACGTTTTAAATTTCTAGTCAGCTGTTGCTACATACGATTAAATGAGGTAATTTGTACCTATCGATCCACGTTAGATGTTTTATCCTCAGTATAAA
Source organism: Helicorthomorpha holstii (assembly GCA_013389785.1). NCBI lineage: Eukaryota > Metazoa > Arthropoda > Diplopoda > Polydesmida > Paradoxosomatidae > Helicorthomorpha > Helicorthomorpha holstii. Next base: position 2,333,566 of record JAAFCF010006596.1, on the reverse strand, counting down.
AAACATACGATCATATTGAGCTAAAATTCTGTTGAGTGGCACAGTAATCTAATCATACAGACAAAAATAACACCCTCCAGAAATAAAATATATGTGAACGAAAGTAATAAAAACGTTTTTAAAGCGACATAATACCAACATATCGTTTAAATTTATAACCCATTACAAACATTATCGATTAATTCAGAATCAAATTAAGTAATAATTACATTCACAGGTGAATTAAGTAACGTTAGTATTTACAATGTTGTAATAATAGTGACTTTTCGGTTTAATGATAGCAAATTTAGCAATCAAAATACGTGATCTTTTCCAGCTACACATAATGTTCTGTAGATCCATTCATCAACATCAACGCTTTCATAATAATAACGTTGTTTTCTTTCAAGGCAAAAAGCTGGCCTGAACCAATAACGAATCAAATTTCAAATACAATCTTATCGGATATTCGGTAATATTTTCAAACGTGACAACTAACAACCCCATGTCATCATTGATCGCTTTCATTCATGAGAAATATAATCAGTGATGCAATTAAAAATGATTAAATTGGCAAAAAAAATGCAATTTAATAAAGAATAGTATTGCACATTTAACCTGCAAACTAATTATTTTAATAGCCTGAAAAAGTTGCGTACAAGATACAGTATGCTGTAAGCTTTGTACAAATATTGAAATTTTAATCTTCAAACTCATTAACATTCAAAACATGGACTAAACTCAACATCCGTGTCGTTAGTCGTTACTCGCCAAATTCCTATGTAGTAGCTTTAAAAGCAACGTAGTAGTTTTTTTAATGTCGATATACAGGGTGATCAATAATCAATGAATTTCTGCATCTTACCTGGAGATGAAAATGGAACATTAAAAAGACATTTAAAAATGGTGTCAATGCCAATTAAGTCGGGAAATATGAACTTTTCAAATTTAAAATTTCCATTCCTGTTATCATGCCCCAATTCGAGCCATTTCCATTCCCAAGGTGGTATACAATAACAACAACCACCCTGTACGTAATATAAGTTACTAGCATTATTACATCATTCATTCATTAAAACTATTAAATAATGTTTTAAACATTCGTGATTGTATTATGTTCAATGATTTTCACGTCCTGTTATAAGTTAGTGTTTACGAAACAGATAATACACACGCAATTCCCATAGTACAGCCTACGCTGTATTTATACACGTTGTATTTTATCAATTGCAAACCTCCTTCAATAATAATTATGAATGAAAATTGTGTAAAAAAGCTGTCGTAGAAAACTACTTTCATAAAATTTGTACATAAAGCTAACACTAAAAAACATGTCAGTCAACAAAGACAGTTTCACTCCTAATTTAATATCAACTATTTTATAATTTCTAAAACTAAATTCTAAGCACTAAATAATATTTCTAAGCACTAAATAATATTTCTAAGCACTAAAATCATAAAAAATTGAAATTACTCCCATGTAGTTTCATTACCGGTATTTAAAATAATTTATATCTAAAGACAAATAAACAGCTCTTTCCGGTTTAAAACTGGATTACGAGATTACGTCGATCACCTTTATTACCGACAATTTGTTGATTTCAAAACAATTGTCTATCTCAAACAAGTCACACTAACTACAAATGGTGCAGAATTTTCCAGTTTTCACTGCAGTTATTCCGGATTGCTCAGATAAACCACTCTAACATTTACCAAAAGAATTCATTTTGTAATCCAAATACACTACCGGAATAAGCCCAAAAAATTAATATGGCACAAAATTAGTTAAAAGAATCACATCGCATACTATAGCCACTTAATGACAACCATGTAACATTATACAGTATAATAATATAAATATAAAATAATTATATAATATTATACGAAATCATTTTCAGTACCAGAAAATGTAAAATCTCAAATCGTGACGCTCTTTCTGGTTATAAAGCAGTGCCAATAAAAGTCATAATTAAAATTCACGAGAATTGTAGTTTACCCACTCAATACTGTCTGTCAAAACTACTATTAATTTTCAACTTTTAACAGGATTGGGAATGTTTCTCGTCAATTACTTTTTTTTTGGCTGCGCATCGACAAATCTAAAAATTAACGATACTGTATGATTAGGTTGTAGGCGTTATTCATTATTTCTATCAACATCTTGCCCTCCAATTTCACTTCCCCTTATGATACTTCTATCAATAATTAATTAAAATTTTCCCAATTCTACTGACAAACATATGAAAGCAGCAACTGCAAAAAAAATATTTAACAAATTAAAAAAAAAACAAGAGCTGCTGCTGCGAACCATTAAAATTATTTGAAACACACTCCCGGCTAACTAAAAAGTCGGATTTTTTTTTCTCCTTCAAAAATGAAAGCGACAAATTTCGGCAGGAAATGAATGCGATATACGTCCACATCCTTTCAAACTTCCGACATGCCAAACCAAAAGTTCAACGCCCAAAATTCTAGTAAAAAGTTATAAATTCGATAAGGAACAGCCACGGTTTGAGAAATCTGTCATATAATACAGTGCTAAGGACATTTATTAAAAAAAATAATAAACAAGGTTTCATGTCCTGTTTTCAATTGATAATGCCATAAAATTGCTAACAGGATATAATACCCTTGAAATAATATACAGCATAACTATTAAAAAACAACAATTGAATATTTTGTCATACGATAATAACTAGATAAAATCCATATTAAAAAAAGGTAATGGGTCTGACATCGACAGATGATACAGTACGTTCACGATGTCACTTGCACTCCCCAAAACACTGATAAAAACAATAATCGAATTAACCATGTCAACATCGAATGTATTGCAAAATCCAAATAAACTTGTGAACCATTTTACCGTCATGTATACTGTGTAGTTTTTAACTAATTTACTCGTTTAACTGTCGTTTCATAACCACACTACTTCAACTACAGTATCAATAACAAGATTCTAGTATTAAAACATTCATACCTTTACATTATCCACTTTTTTTTACAAACTACAGATTATGGTTTGCTTTTAACTCTTTTATTAATGAGATTTTAAAGAGTTATAGCCAAGAACCTCAACTATTGTTTAACAACAGCCTATATAATTATTTTGGCATCAAGACAAATGTCTAAATACAATTGCATATGCACATTTTATACTGTTTTTATCTCAGTGTCACGTACAATGACAAAAGCGACCGAAAACGTCAAAGAATATTGATTTAATGGCACCTTTTAAAAATCCAGATGCAATACTTATCGCAGAATGATAAGGATTTAAATAGACTCCTTTAATCTTCTTTTACATTATCATTTTCGATACCTTTCATTCTTTCGGTTTAGTTTTTCAATCGATAATCGTATTATACTGCAGGTACCGATTGTCAAATTAATTTTGTCTTCCACTGCCTCTTCAACTATCAGTTTGCTACAACAGTACGATTACTCATTAATTAGCCAAAAAGACATTTTGCAATATATAATATTATTTAGAAACTCGATTAATACTCTAAAGAGCATTATTTACTGTTGTGCAATGTACGGTGTATTCACGTAGCCATAATAATTGGTCGCTTTAACGTAATGGTTATCAGCCTAAGGCTAGATAAAAAACAGTATGCACCTGAAACGTCACATTTCATATCATAATTATGAAAGAAATCAACCTAGAAAGGCAATAAACACCTTAATATGTAACGTGTTGAATGACATTTTTTAAAATGTTGATTGCTCTGCAAATAATTCGATCATTGTTAATTAAATTCAGTACATATAACAATGACTACATTTTGAGACATGAATATGATTAATGTCGTGGAGTTTTGGTTTAAATAAACATTGTACTGTAGTATAATTTACCTTTCTCCAAAAGCCTCTTTCCAAAATTCAGCAGCATCACTTTTTGTTATTCTGAATTGATCACCGGCAAATGTACCACATGGAAAAATTGCTTTCAATTCCGACAACATATGACTAAAAACCAAGCTTAATTTAGTCAGATTTCTTCGGTAGGTGGAGTTTTCCTCAAATATTTTCTCCTTTCCCTCTTTAAATAGTTTAATAGCTTGCTTACACTTTTTCATTAAATTCTCAATAAAAATTTTAAAATATTCATTTTCATTTAATACAAGCATCCCATCTTCGTACTTTTCACAAATTATCCTTAAATGCTGATAGGTGTCAGGCAAAATATCCAAAATGAAAGGTGGGCTATTTTTGAGGTTCATTTTCGGATGCTGGCACAATTTTACTACCTTGTCCATCAACTTCCACGTCTTCTCGATCGTTCGACGGTCGATTACTAACTTGGACGGTGCCATTGCTTCCGAAAAAGCCCCTTGGATTTTACTAAACAACGACGTGATATTTCGTGATTGTAAATTCCAAGACTTGTTGCTGACCGCCATATTTTCCTTCCTTCCACAAGATGAGGAAGAAAGCCGTCATTGCTTTTTTTTTAATGCGCCAAACACGCGCCGCACGGGCTCAAATCTATTTTATATTTCTACTAAAGGTGGACCAAACACACGATCCACCAAATTTACCAAACGTCCCATCGATCTTCCTTCTTCAATTAACACGGCATAAACGAAGTATCCACTATTCGTCCGACATTCACAACACATCTAATTCAGCAATATAGCGTAAAACTCAGTAGCCAATTCATAAAGAAGAAAAAAAAAATCACCTCACTCTCCCATTGTTAAATTACAACTTAAACTGCCGCCAGGTGGCATTAAACCACACACGCCACACAAATGACACAATGCGGCGTTTTACGATTAACCCGCCATCTATACAATATTTTGAAAAAAATACGGTAATTTCAAAAATGAATGTAACGTCGATATCATGTAATATTTTAAAAAAAATTAAACTGCGTATCAAAATGTAAATTTTTAATTACTACTAATACGTTATAAATGTAAGATATAATTTTAGCAAATTTTTATGGTTACCGTACTGAAATCGGTTCACGGATAGAATCTCGCCAAAAAAAATCTTGCCGATATATCGATGCCCACATTGTATCATTAAGAAAATATCGCGATACGTCTTAAACGTTAAAAAAAACTTTAACAGGTAAAAAACTTTACATACTTTTAACTAACCTCACCTAGAGAAATGATTAAATTAACCTAACGTAATTTAACCTAAATAAAACAAAAAAATTATGTAAACGTCTTAGTGGTGATTTTAGTAGTAAAAGACGTATCGCGATATTTTCCAAGTGATACAATGTGGGCATCGATATTTCGGCGAGGTTCTATCCGGATAGCCTAAAATCAATCAAAGTTAATGGGTCGCCATCTAACGATAACTACTGACATAATATTGGGGCCAGTAATAGTTATGGGGCCAGATATAGAAATTATATTTTTTTATAATAAATATTTTTTCTACATGCAATAATTATATATTTAAAATAACTTAACTAGTTTGACAACTTTAATAATCAAATAGAATGGCTTAAACTACGTTAATTAATATTATCGAATGAATTTAGGTCACCTTAGTTGTAGTTATGTAACATTACAGCTGCGTAGCTAAATAAAGGCGTACAGAATTTCAAACAAGAATAATAAAAGTGCAGTACCGAATTATAGGCGTGAAGTGGATGTAACAAATTCGTTTTATCGTACAGTACATATTCATTCAATCGGATTTATCTTTTATTTGTAAACTTTTACGCAAGCGAGTTTGACGTCAATTATTGATCGCCAAATAGTTGATGACGAGAAGTGGTAACTCAAGCTATGGCTTCTGCTGTTGATGATACGAGTTGGTGAGTTGGAACACCGAATTTACTATCATTTTTATTAAATAGTGTAATTCTGAAGTATTTATTATGAGACGAATTATGTCATTCTTGAACAAGTTCGTCGATTTAACTATGTTATTCTTTCAAAAATTTGACATTGGCATCATGCTATCTTATATGCACATTCCAGATTATAATACCACAGATGGTACAATTTACAAATTACACTACGTTGACTATACAAATATAAATTGAAAGTAGATTTAAGGTGAAAATACATCAATATTAATTATAATAATTATGCGGCATTATAACATGATTTATGAGTCTCGATAGCCGACTATATGGTATGCTGTAAATGTTTAATGTGGTCAAATTTCTTGTTATATGATTGCTATCTCCGATCATAATATTAATTTAATACGTTTTTTTTTATAGGACTCAGGAAATTAATTCTGCTTTGCCCCCAGGATCCAACGACAATGTTGGTAATTCTATATCGAGTTCGTCGCCAGCTGTCGACAAGATTTCATCCAGAGCAGAAACCTGGCTGGTTAGTTTAATTATTTCATAATGATGTTAATATTTTGTAATATGTGTTAATTTATTGTTGTATAACAATGTAATACAGAAGCTGCTTGGTGCTACAGATTATAAAAATTTGACATTTGATGAAATATTTGATTTACCGAACCAAGAGCAGCTGAGAAATGATTGTCGTCAACTTGTCGGTCTGATCACTTTTTTTTATAAACAATCTTCCTGTTGATTATAATGATTTTTAACGTATACAGATAAATTAGGCAATGATGATGAAGATAAGTTATCCATTACCAGCGACTTAGAGTCTATTATTACGTACTTTTGTAAAAAGAAGCATTTGACTTATGAATCAAATAATGGCTGGTTAGAAATAATGCTACCATTGTTGGCTCTTAAACTTGATAAGGTTCAACTGTATAGCTGTTTTAATGAAATAATTACAAGATACATACCTAAGTAAGTCGTTGACCCCTTTAAAATGGTGCTTGAATAATTTTTTTTTGCATTATTTTAGGGACTGTACAAAAAACGCTCAAATTTTTCATATGTTTCGGTTGCTGATTTTGTATCATGAACCTCAGATTTGTTCGTTTTTAGATACTAAACGAATATTTCCTGACATGTTTTCTTTGAGCTGGGTAAAAATTAAATCTGTATTTATAACTACTGTATTTGTTTTGTGCAAGCGTGTTATAATTTGAGATTTAATGTTTTAGTTTCGATGTTTGTTTGCTGCAAACTGTGGCCTTCAAGTAGCCGAACTATTGTGGGATTTGTATTTTCAACAATCGGATCCAACTTTTATGTTGTTTTTATCACTTATAATTTTAATAAATGCCAAGTAAGTTCTATATTTTTTTTCCAAACAAAATTTTTTGTTTAAATTAAAAGGGCTACTTTTTTTTTAATTTTATAGGGAACAATTGTTGTCTATGGCAATGGAGAGTCAACCAAAAATAATAGGTGAAATTAATATTAATGTCGAAACAAGTACATGTAGTTTTATGTTACAGTATTAGATTTGAAATGTTTTAATAACTATTGGCAGAAATGTTGATGGCGGTGCCTGGTGCTTTAGAACTGGATGATGTTGAAGATTTTTGGTCTTTAGCAACTTATTATCAAAAAAGAACTCCAACTTCATTCAGAATAGTAAGTAGATTATTATGGTAAAGCATAGCCATTTCATTTACTTTACTGTCGTTTATTAAAGGGTTATTCGCCTTTTACGGAATCAAAGGGTACAATAAGTGATGGCACTTTCGTTGCTAGTCAAGCTTTATGTATACCAGTTAGTGTTGAAGAATTGATTCATAGTTCCAAGTCAGGATTCGATCCAGATGGAGTAATTTAATTCACATTATATCGGTTATTTGTTTGTTTTCTATAATTGTTTTTACTTGTATCAGCTTGAAACAGTAAAATTCTTTTTGGTGGATTGTCGTCCTGCAGATCAGTACAATAGTGGTCACTTACCAACAGCCTTCCATTTAGATGCCAATTTAGTACGTTACTTGTGAATTAAGAAATTCATTCAGTGAATTAATAAATCATTATTTCAGATGTTACAGGAGCCCCAAGCATTTGCAACAGCCGTAAAAGCTTTATTCAGCGCTCAGAAACAAGCGATTTCAGCCAATTCTTTGGCAGGCGGTGAGCACTTATGCTTTATGGGAAGTGGACGAGAAGAAGAAGATCAATACGTTAACATGGTTATTGCCAGCTTTCTTCAAAGGCACTGTCATTACGTCAGTGTTGCTCAAGGAGGCTATACCGGTATTATATATAGTACATAACATTGAGATTTGCTTAAAATCTTATTGACCGAATTTAATTGTTTTAGCACTACATAAACTATTGCAGTCAAACCTTTCTAATGGATTGACTGATCACAACAGTAAAAAATGTATTGTATGCATCATGGAAAATTCCCAGATTAATGCATCTGGACAAGAGAAAGGAGGAATAACAAAAGTAACAATGTTTGATTTATTCAACAGACATTATTTAATGATTAATAAATACTCGACAGAGTGTTTCAATATTTGACCGACTATCTTCGGCAGTAAAGACGAAATCAGAAGGGATGAAAGAAATAATGTTTGATCTCATAAACAATCCGAATCAAGGAGCCGGAGAAAGGTAAAACGTTAAAGTTGTGCGTAAATCAGTCAATTAGTTTTATATGCAAAAAATTCAATTTATTTTTGTATTCTCATGTTTTTAAAGACATGTAAGCAGTAGCGATAAAGTTGGTAAAAGATATCGAAACGTTTCATCTGTGTTTTCAATTGACGATGAACATGGTCAGTATACTAATGTCTCGAAATATTTAAACGTTTCTGTAAATTATCTCAATGAAATTTTATCGATCAAGAGTTCATTGAATTTAATGTTTTGTGTAACTTATCGTTTTTTGCAGAAGAACCTAGTGTGTCTACAGACGATGAAGATCAAGAAGTCGTTAGTATATCGACTTGGTTAAAGAAACCCGATGTTCTTAGTTCGTTCAAGTGTAAAGAAGTTAAAAGAAATGGACATTCCCATCCTTGGTAATTGAATAACACATTTGATTAATAATGGCATATTCTTACAGTAGTTAAATTTCAGTCATCTTCTCCTAACGGGTAATCATATGTATGTTCTTCGAACAATGGAGGATAGGAGAGATTTTGCTAGAATTGTTTCTCGACGGGCTCTTATTACAATCGTTAAAATTACATCGAAAAAGAAGAATCCTGAACTGATTACCTTTAAGTATGGAATTGTTAATGATAACAGCGTGGTTGTACATGATTTGGACATGTTTCACATACCAAAAGCTAGTGAAGCGACTAAAGCGGTTAAACAACAACTTATGAAGCTGATTGACAGTTGATTTTTAATCTGATGTGCTCATCTTTTGTTATTCATGAATGTATTATTTACAGCATAAAAGGTATCATGAGCATGTTGCTTATTTATAATTTAGAAGTATTTCGGCATTTTAATTTTGTCATCTATTCAAAGCTTGAGTTTTAAGATTAAATCGGCTGGCGTATTTGCCAAAAAATAAAAAGTGTAGTCTGAAATAAGTAATATAAATTAGAAATTTTAATAAGGAAAAATTTGGAAGTTTTAACATTTAATTTTACAACTGGTATTTAAATTTCGACGAATATAAAAATATAAGCTATCACTAGATGTGTTAGAAATGATCTTAGTACAGTACTTATAATTTTTAACTGGTATTTTGGAACACATTAACTGGATTTCTACCAAGACTCTTAACATTAAACATAAGATTTCGATGATGTATTATTTAAACAATTTATGATTTTTAAAGAATCACCAAAGTAGTGTACTTTTAAATTCATATAACTTCAGAAGTTAATGTTAAATGTTTTCTTGGAATTTTCACTTAATATTTTTTGCGCTATAGTCAAAAATATGCGCTCAGTTGGTCAACAGTTATAACTTAGTTGTGAAAATTATTTTAAAATCTGAATTGTTTAAAATTGAATTATTTCTTTATTTATTCTTGAATATATTGTGATAAAGTAGTTCAGAAAAAGCTAAGCTGGTTGATAGCAATTGTTGAAACCATGTAAACATCCATGATAATAAACAGAATTCGAATGATTAGATTTGCTATTTCTCATTTAAGTATAAAACTATTCACTTCAGTGTATATAAAATAATATTTATAAGCACTCGCGTAATTCTCATGCTGTCTTCCAAAAGTGAAGATGAAGTTAAATGATGTGAACTAATTTGGATTTCAATTGCTGAAAGTTAATTTATAAGCGTTTACTACATCAGTACAACTTCAATCTATTATTTTGCTTTTTTAACGCATTCATTAAGTAGTCAAAATTATTGTTATCGTATACGTTTCCTAATAAACCCATTTTGTATTACAAATCGAAATTTACTGTATTACATTTAACAACAAATCTAAACTATACGAATCGCGAAAAATAAACATAATTTTTAAATAACCTACTTGGTCACATTAAAAGAATACAATTACAAAAGAGCTTCATTGGTTAATAGTACATGATACGCTATAATGGATATGTTTCACACTCCCAATGCGTTTCCCTACAAATTTTATGACAATACGACTCTGTCAATGACAATAACTGTTTAAATGTTAAAATAAGTTAAACCTTAACCATTAATACCATTACACAATGGCTAAAATCAAGAATGAAACAATGTTTTTTAAAAATTTAAATATACAAAATTAGGGGCATTTCATATGTATGTTTAGATACAATTTCAATTTTTTACTCAATTTATAAACTTAACAGTCGCGTATTGCGTTTTTACTGTTTTCATCTTTTAATACAAAGTGTAAGATCAAAATTAAATTTTTAAGTTTTTTGCAAACATATTGCGAGACTTTAAAGGAACGCAGAGAAGAAACGCTATCTGGTATCGTATGATAAAATATATTTTTCAAGATACTGTATATTAAGAATATTTGTACATTTACATGTATCGGTATGCATAACAATATGCGTTGCGTAGCCCAGTATCAAAACATATCCTTAAACAAGTCTCTTTATCTTTAACGAAATAATTCACGATTAGTCGATTACCGTACATACTGTATAATTAGGTTTCTCAATATAAAAATAATCCAATAAGTAAAACCAATTACTTCTCAATGCATTCGATTAAGTTGATAAACTCTGTAAGACTATTACAACCCTGTCAGTTGCTAATTCGTACAAAAAAACAATGAAATGCAATAAAACAGTAATATGATTCAATATCCAAAACAAAATAAACTTAAAAAACTTGCAACAAAAATTAACGTATAAATTAACTTGTTATAAATAAAGGAAATAGATAGTGCAGCGTCAACTAGTGTCACCAAGAGTATATTGTAATTCCAACCAAGAGTAGGCCACTTCGCATGTGATGATGTGAGTTTAATTACCACATACTGTACGATTGAAGTTATCTACTCTTGTTTAGGATAGACTTGGTATCACTAACTGTATTAGCAATAATATTAGTTATATTATTTAAAGAAAACACTGTACAAGTAAATAATTTAAGAAAAAAAATTAAGATAAAAGTTAATCCCATAAAATAATGTTCTGAAAATAAACTATACAAGTTACAAGTTATTTATTTAAATTCTTCATTTTCAGGCATTTTAAGCAAACTTCTTATTCGTTTCACCGCCAAATCAGACCCATCTTTAGCGTCTTTACTCACAATACATAAATTTAAAAATCCATGAGGCAAATGATCCAAAACATCCATGTGGACTTCACACGCAAGTGCTTTTAACTTCTTACTAAACATTATTGAATCATCTAGGCAGGGATCTAAGGTGCAGCACTACATAAAACAACAATGTATTAAAAGTAAAAAAAAAATTAAAAAATTAACTTACAAAAAAGCTAACTGGAGGAAATCTTCGAAGTATATCGTCTGGTGCACAATAAGGAGATAAATAATAATCTTCAGAGCTAATCGGATATTTTTTGAATTCGTCCAATAATGTAATAAGGCTGCCAGCGTCGTCTAAGCTACGGTCGGCGAAAACACCATTATAAGATTGCTTACGATTAAGTGGTGACTTCTTGGATGCAATTTCCTTTCTTTTCCCATTTAAAAAAATGCCAGAAATCCCATTTACAACTCTATCAGTCAGCTTACTAACTTTTTTAGTTAGCCCACAAGGAAATTCCACTGGCATTTCAAACAAAACGTTTTCATCCGATTCAGCAGAACCTTTTTTCTCTACTTTTTCAGTATCACCATTTTGAGATTCAAAATTGCAGAGCTTTAAGAATTCATTCATATAATCGCCATTTTGCTCTATTTCATTATTTGCATTTTCGTCATCGCTCAAAACATCTGATGGTGTAACTATACCCGTTGAGCAACCGTGATAATCGCTCGAATTCAAACCCGGTGAGTCAACTCTTTCAAATGATGCTGAATCTTCATCACCGTTATCATAAGACTCCATAGCATTTTGTAGATTGTTCATTAAATCGATATTATTAACCAAATTCTGAGATTTAAATATAGTGTCACTTGCTGTAACTTTATCATCAACAAACGAATTTCCAGAAACCGTTGCGTTTTCATCGTCATTAAAATCGTTATCTTGTTCATTGTAGTTGCCATTTCCATTACCAGCATAAGCTATATAGAAACTGGTATTAAAATAATATAAAGTAGCTCAAATCGTAGTAAACTATAGTATTTGTGCAGTAACAAATTACATTTTAAACTCATTTAAAGTAAAAATTACCAATAAAAAATTATTAAGCAAGATATTTAACGTCAAAAATGCATAACTAGAAATTCATATGTTAAGCACAAATTATTTTTATCTAAATAGAGATGTTATTGCTAATTTAAATTTTAAATCTCATGTTTCCCACCTTTCATGCATCGCATCATAAACCCAAACGGCAACAGTGGATCCATTAAACAAAGCACTCGAGAAGGAGAAGGCATACACTTCAACATAAATGGAGTATAAATGCTTAAAAACCCATCTGGTTTTCGGATACCATATTCAATGGCTTTCATAATAACTCCTGTCAATAGATTTCCACCAGCGCTATCACCAACTACACATATAGACTCCCCTGTGCTACCTTTAAAACAAATTTAATAGCGTAATTAATAACGTACAGAATCATTATTCGATATTAACTTACCTAATCTATGACAATTATTAAGTGCCCAAGCGTAAACATAAAAACATTCTTCAAGGGCTCGAGGATATGGAGCATCCGGAGCAAGAGAATAGTCGATGCAAAGAATAGGAACATCAAGTTGTACACCCCAATCACGAAGATATACCTACATTAGTGACATAATTATAAATCAAATCATGAGAGATTAAAGTGCTAAACAGCTATGTATTAATTGCCTCATGAGATTTTGAAGACTGAGCTACAAAACCACCGCCATGACACTGAATAACCAAATATGGCGAAAGTGGTTTAACTTTATCAGGACACTTTGAGTTATCATCTTCCACAAACTAAAAATCAAAAAATAAATTAAAATAGAATCCAATATAAACTGTAATAATTTATTATACTTGTCCTTCGCGCAAGGAACTAGACAATAATCTGCAAAGAATTGGTGACGGTGGCAAATGAGATTGCGGAATTGGTATATCAATCGTTTCTCCATTTAGTGAGTGAATTTGAAGGGGCTGTGTTGATATCTGAATAACTTTATTCACCGCTAACGAAACACAGACGAATCGAGGAAGTTGCTGTTAAAAAAAAGTCAAATTATAGATTAAGATGTAAACTCAAAACATTTTAGCAGTTTATTTGAAGTGCATATAACCTGTACAAGTTGATGCTCTTGAAGTAACCAAAACGATTTGCAAAAATCAACAGAAGCCTTACTTGCAACTTCAACAATTCGACGAGCCCGCAATTCTGGTGAATAGAAGTATTTACCACAGCTAATAACCGACGAAGCCGTTCTTGCTACCATTCCACCTGTGTTATAGTAAGCATCACTGAAAGAAGCCATCATAACTGATAGAAACTTTAATGGTGTTTTCAAAGATTCATGAAACTAAAATAAACATAGTGTTAACGGTTAGTCAATTAGATTAATTTAGAGGTTTCAAATATGCGATAAATTTACCTGAAAGCCTAAACACCTTCCATTAAAATAAGTAGTGTCAATATTATCTACTTCATAAAGCAAATCAGTGGGATTCTCGATTGAAGGGAACAGCTGATTAGGTTCACTAGCTTCTCGCAATCGAAACATAAGACGTAAAATTTGCAAAATGCAGTTCATTAAATTGCAGTTAGCTTCGATTTCTTTAAAGTAATGATCCTTTCCAAATTTAAACGAGCTTCTTTTTAAGCAGATTGCTCTGCATAATTTTGTAGAATGAATGACACAAGAGTCAACGACAGAAATCATTCCGCGATACCCATTTCCAGGAACAGACCGATCATAATCATATTCGTAAGCAAATCGAGAAATTTCGTTAGCGTTGTGCTCGACATCGTTAACAGTAATTAAGAATCTTGAAAACGTATCAAAAAAAGCTTTTCCAATCTGAGACTTGTCTCCGTCAAAATATTCGATATTACTGATGATGAGAGATCGCAGAACATCAAACATGGACGATCTTGATGAAGAAAACCCAGCATCCGTAAATTTATAATTCTTTGATGGTTGCCTATCCATTTTCTGACGATTTTTATAACGAAGAAATAATTTAAAATGCTTTTTCTTGTCACCAAACTAGTGTTGAATTAATGATATACAGTATATGAGAGCTTCAACTTTAACAACAGCAATCTAAAAATAAAAGATTGATATTTCTATGAACATTAAACTTTCCAAAACAAAAACTGACTAAGCAAACTTAAGACGATTAAACATCAATAACCTTTATACCACCATGGTATCTTACCACAAACTCAACGACATCGTTATCTAAACATATGGCATTGCCACTACTATCCGATATGCTTTTTTTCTAAAAGACTAAATACCATTATAATGCAAAAAAAACAAACTACCATTAAGTCATCAGATTCGCATTATAAAAACTCGGTCAATCGGTTATCTTTCAATCAATTAAAAATTAACCCATGCCTTTCAAACTAACCTACAATATCAACAAACAAAAATCCTAAATTCGATCCGTTTATTCAAGGAAGTTGGCCGAGTCGCAAAATCAAAATGATTAAGTAGCAGATATCCTATTCACTTAGTGTATCATTTACACGATACCGAATTCATTAACTCATGCTGTTTATATTTTTATAACTTTTTTGATTAATAAAAGGTACATCTAACAGCTACATACTGTAATCGTATAATTCTTACCAGTATTAATCAAGATTAAATTCTCTACTAAAAGTGTAAATTTGTCTATTGAACGTGTAATTTCTCTGGTCAAATTATTGAATTGTTGTGATTTTGCAGGGTAATCAGTTTATGTAGTTCAACGCTTTTTTTAAAATTGAAATGTAACTTTTCTGATCAGTAATATCATATTCCTCCAAACGTCTCAAGTATAAAATGTCACTCAACTTGGCCTTGACATGCTATTAAATTCCTTCAAATTTTCAAAAAATAAAAAAATTGGAATAATAACCGATGTACAGTATACCTAATCGTAGAATTATCATAAACTAAAACAATAAATGCTTGGAAAAAACTCCAACATAACTAAAATAATAAAAATTCCACTTAATAAGCATTCATTAACTATTAATTGGTCCCTCTTAGCAACACTAATCGGTTCGATCGTATCAAGTTGCCAACAACTTACACGAATTTTTAAATTGCCTTCATACAAACTCCTAATTTCGATTTCATTGATCTCATTAGAATGGTCTCAAATAATTAGCGACTGATAGAAGAGTTCTTTCGGATAAAAACATTGCACATTTTACATTAAAAAGTTGAGCGAACAAAATCATCCAGTGACACAATTGTGAAACACTGGAAAAATGAGTCATGTTTTAAAGGGCACTCTTTACTCTTAGTCAACAGATAATAAAAAACTCAACCTTTTACGAAATCTGTAAATTGTAATTAGCTTACCCTAAACTTTGAATCGTTGAAATAGACCACATTCGTTCAAAGAAGCTAGCATCGAAAATTCCTGTAGTAACTTACAAGAATTATCAATGTGTAATGGGGACAGCATTCTCGTATTCATTGCTGTAAGCACAGTTTGCTACTTAATCTTAAAATATTTAAAATTGGGACAGTAATCGATATTTAATTAGCAAACACTTTATCGTGTTGTATTTTAAGTAATACTTGCATTAATTATTGCAATATTGTACAAGTACTGTACATCAACTATCATAATGAACCAACGATTAACAAGTTTGATTTATTATAATTTAATGTACCATTATGTACAGTTACAGCATCATACTCACATCAGCTGTATAAAGTTGTAAATAAATTTAAAATTTGTAAGCCGAGTTAGAAATGGATTCCTATTTCGCTTTATCAAATATCTGTAAAACATTGCCGTATTAATTTACATAATAACTTATGTTGATTAAAAAGTATCTATGGCAACTACCTGTTAAATGCACCTGTAGAAATGGCTGGAATGCTACTGCTACTTAAAAAACGGCTTCATAAAATAAAGCGATTTTATTACACATACATCTGTAAATGAAATCGATTTTTAAATTAAAAAAAAACAACATATAAAACAGTACATCTGCTATGAAAGCTGCTCATGCATCTGTATAATGACAATTAACATAACTATAAAATTGATGCGTTACCTTTTATAAACCAAATAATTTAAAGTATGATAGTTTCCAACACATTAACAATCACAGTATTTTACAAAAACAAAATCTAACTAAAAAAAAATCAAAACGCGTTAACGACCATATTTACATGATAACATTCCAATGTCAGTGGCCCAGAAAAAATTTTTAACCTAAGAAAATGAAGAATCATTTTCGTCGGTACGTCAACGGGCCACTTGTGGGAACCTTAGGTTTAACCAGTTTAAAAGAAGTAAACCATTAACTGCTGCCACCGTACGATCGCAAAGAAAGATACAATGTGCCGGTAACTTCTTAAAGATTATCACTTCTTGAAGTTACAGATGAAGTATTAAACGCGTAAAGGACTACAACATTATATAAAATCGAACATGATTTTGTCCCAAGGACTCGTGGAAAAAGTATCACACAATTTAATTAATGTCAATATTTTTGATATGAACCAGCTGATCGTAACTTATTACCGCATTATCTCATTAGCCATTGCTTATCAACTTTGTAAAGTTATCACAGTTCACATTGATTTTCTGTTAAACACATTTAGGGTTGTCATAAATGTTTGTGAATACTGCTGCTGTTGTTTTCAGAAAAAATTTTTCAGTAATTTCGAACTTTCTATACCCTAACTTAGGGGTCCTTAGGTCCTCTAAATTAGGAGTCTTTAGGGCTTAGGTCTTTAGTATCTAGGACATGTATCTTTAGCGACTATAAGTAACCAAAACAGACAGTCGTTTTACTGTATTTGTACAAACAGAATTTAAATTGGGATTAGATATTTAAATAAGTTTGTTAATTTTCAGCATAAATAGGTAAATATAGAATAGTAAAGTTGTAAGTGATCGCTAGATGGCGTAGCATGTGTTAAAGGAGGGGAAATTATTCCCGCCCTTCACGGTTGTCATCAGTGGCCGACGACGCAACGATTCTCGTTACATTTTTTTGAGAGTAGCGCGGCAGCATGTTTTTAAAATGTGCTTAAAGCGGATGTTGAATATTTTCATCCTCTTTTACTCTTTATCGAAGTTTTGAAATGGTGTTTTATGCGGAATATATTATCGTCAACAGGTTCACTAATAATTGATAGTAATACGTGTGACAAAATTCTTACATTAAAGTGATTTTATTCTGACAAGTTTTAATAGACTCGACCCAATAACATGGGTCATGCAATTATAATGATTGTCAACAAAAAATGAAGACTTTCGGAGGTTAAGCGGTCTGTCAACTGCAGTTCACATAGGATATGTTGTTGATGATAGCGGGAAAATGGATAACATCGCCAACGTTCTTGTGTACATTTTTATATGGACTTTTGTGCCCTTGTGTAAGTAAATATATACGTATACTTTATGTAACTTTTGACGTTTTTATGATTCCATGAGCGTTGTGTTAGCACATTGTTAATCAGATACGCGCATTCATCAAAATAATGTATGCATAGCGTTAAGAGTTGCTTTGATGTTTCAAATGCTGAGATGACGTCTCAAATTGTACAATTGTCATCATGTAAGTCATATATCGAACTTAATTTACTTGTTAAGATTTATTGAATTAACTTCGAGGACAATTTACTTCAAGGTTGTGAGGGCTAAGAAGTGTCGAGATGATTGAATTATAAAGCTGTGTAATGGCATTTTGTTTGCTTACTTGTACTGTACTTAGCGCAAAGTTTACAAAATTACAGCAGTACTGTTTGTAAATTAACTTACAAATGTTTTCGTTTTCAGTGATAAGTTTAAGTTGACATTGTGAGACAAAATCAGTGTTAAATTTACCATTATTGTTTTGTTGATTCAGTGCATGTTTTATTTTATCTAGCTTTTTAGGTTAGGAATTTATGAATTAAAAAAAGCAGCGCTAGACAAAACTTGTTATAAGTTAATAATATGGTTAATAGCCAAACGACGATAACATGTTAATTATTAGTTTGACTACAGTATTTGCGTTGATTTGCTGATTGGCCTTTAGAAACTTATTAAAGTTTCATGCTAGTGTGCCGCGGCGTCTTGGTTGAGAAACTTAGGAAGTAATAATTGTGTAGCTGTACTGTACTAGAAACAATTTTATTGTAATTTGTTTGTGATAATTCAACTGACTTCCTCTCCCTGCCCACTTGTCAGTCCCAATAGCAAAAATTCGCTGTGGTGGTCGTTAACTACAATATTCTCCCCTGCAGGAAAACTTTTTTTACTTTCGAAAACTTGCACTGCAGTTGTTTTATTAGACTTTAAAATTCGGAGTAGTTTTATCATTTTTATTTTTAAAAAATGATAAAGTTTTTGTCTTGAAATGTTTGCAGTATACACAATCTTTTTCTGAAATCAACATCATATTAATGTTTACAGTATGTGCAGTAACTCGGAGTTAGAAAATTGCTCGGATGTCAAATGCATGATTTTATCAACATCATGTTTTAGTCATGTAATTAGTCATTATTGATTTATATTTTTTCTGCTGGATTTTTATTGTTTAAGAAAATGAAAGTGAACGATAACTACAAATTCGAGTGTACGAGAAAATTGTGATTTTATCTCAATTTTGAATCATAATTTATAGTAGTTTATACTACGACATGGTATAGCCAGAGAATTTGAACATTTAGTGATTCACATTTATGGCATTTGTGTTAGCATAAGTAGACGTGTGTCGTTGAGTCTACAGGTTATTTAGTTTTGCTTGTTGGAAGGGTAAGAACCGCGTTAGCCACTCTTTGTTAAAGTTCATGAACTTTTCCTGAAAAGGTTTTTAATTTTTTACCGGTTGCTATTCATGGTTATTCTTTTGGCATAACAGGTAGTGAAGTTGACCAAATAGTTTGTACAGTATATTTGGTGGTTCTTTAAGTGAAATTTCCTTGCACTATTATAGTTTGAAACGTCAGTCTCAGTGACTTGCCATGTGTAATGAAATTGATCATACGCACACTTGCAATGAGCGGTTCCCTGTTCTCGCCTTAACAGTTTTACTTTGGAAAGATTGATTTAGCGTCGGGTAAAACGCTTTGAGGCAGATTAAATTGATCGCAACATCGAGCTATAATCATCCGTGTCTGTAATTAAGTTTCTGAAAAAAAGAAAAGAAAACTGGTGCTTGTATCTTGTCGAAGTAGTTGGTGTTTTGTATGTGGAATCTACCCCAAATTTCACGATTAGAGCTCGATTTAATTAGGCATGCTTCAGTGCGTTTCGCACATATTATTAAAATCAGAGAGTCGATACAAAGTAATGGAGTATGTAGCGAATTACTACTGTATACCTGAAATACTCACCATGTCAGTTAGATTAAAGATTACAAAAGTTTTATATCGAAAACCGCGTTTAATTTGACTTGGCTTCACACAAACTGTAATGAACACTGTTTAAAGTCTTTAAAATGGTTTTGGTCAGAGCATTACGCTAGTTTATTCGATTGCTGCATAATAAACTTATGCAAAGAACGAATGCAATTTACGAACAAACGAGAAGCATTTAAATAAAGTACTTGTACGATACATTGCTTCTATACAATTGAATTGGTTTCTGTGTTAAGAGCTTTTTTAGCTGTTCTCATGCTTCTTTGAATACAGTACGTTATTCAACAAGAGCGATGACAATATAACACAAATCAGAAAGGAGATTGGGTTTTGTTCATCAATTAGACCAGTAATTCACTCTTCTGTAACGCAATCAGTATCAATAAAAGAGATTTATTAGTTGTTTCAGGGAAAAATCAGTTCCTGTAAACTTTTGCGGTACATTATTCACCGATGACAAAATCAGCAGTTTGCATTTGCACTAAACCCAAATTTTTAAAAAAAGCTTGTGTTAAAAATGAAAAGTAATGATGATAGTTCTTAGGCACTGAAGAGTATATAGTTGACTTCTAGTTTAAATAATTAGACCACAACTTTGGTTCCCGTAATTAAAAACATTCAATTAACTGAAATACAAAATTAATTTTTTTAAATTCAAACTTTTTATTAGTAACTATGATATTTAAAAAAAGTATTCAAATTTATTATTATATCGTGAAAATAATTGATGCAAGTCATTCGACTTTTTTTTTACTGTTGATCCACTAGGTTTATTTGATCATAATTTTTAAAATTATTATGCGTCATAATTTGACCAAAAGATTGCATTACAACTTGTACACGCCTTTCTTGCTTGTTTAAAATTAAAATTTATGACCTGAAAATGTTATTTTTTTTAAATAATTTAACAATACGAGTACATTGTCAGATTTTTTGTTCAGGAAAGTTTACTACAAGTCACTTGTTTTGATATGACTAAAAGGAAAGAAGTTTAAAGATATTGCTTCTCATCATCGTATCATTTTTCTTCCAGGTTACTCCGTTTCACTCTATACACACAAACTCACTGTTCAGTTTAGCGTCGAATTGTGTTATTTTGATTTTCTTTAAGTTTGTGCATGAAAACTTGATTAGGTTGAGAAGCAAGACAGAGAATGACTTTGATGTTAATAAAATACCTCAATTATTATTCTAAATAAACCTCAATTATTATTTTTGTGAGAAACGTTTGAACTTTAACGTCAAAACCAGTCAAAGATATTGAATCATGCATCTTCAAAGACGTTTTTTTCTATTACTCGTATTAATTCATTCAAAACATTATGCTGAGTTGCTAATCTTAATCTGCCAGGCAGAGTTCGCTACAAAAATAAACAAACTTCAAATTTATTTAGTTAGAGGAGGGTAACCATAATACAGTAGAATTAATTTAATACTGAAATTTAGTGACTCAAGTGTGCAATTAGTAGAATAGTGTTGTTGTAACTACCCGCATACACGATTTAAACACTTGAAACTTACAATAATTATTAGTTTGTGTGCTATTATTCAATTACGATAACGTTTGAAGTTATTTTGACTGTAAGCTACTGCAATTGTTAAGTGTATTTAATGTTAATTTGGATTATCTTAATGCCCTGTCTTGTTGATATAGATAGATGAATCGCAATGATTTAATGTTGAGAAATGGTGTAAGTCAATATTTCCGTTAACATCATTGTTATTCAATGTTGTTACAACTCATTACTCTTCTTATTCGTCTTTGTTTATTCGACTGTATACACAATATACACCATAGACTTAATCCTCATGCGGTATTAAAAGCACGTTCTCGCGCAGTATAAATTTATTTAAGTTTAATCGAGTGTATCGCATTCAGATTATAAATTTCTTTCTTTTATCAATGTTAATATCCATCACACATTGCATTGATCTAGTCAGGTTTGGGTTGATCTGTTGATATTTGACGTCAAATCAACTTTACAAGTAATTTTTATTAGCTTTTTACGAGCTATTTTCTCCAACTATTTTGATGTCATTTCCTAAGCGATTATTTAATCATTTTCTTACTTGAACGAAAATTAACTTTGTCAAGCAAAGAAATTTACATAAACAACAGATGTTGGTGTTTGTATTTTGTCTGCGAAGTATTGTAATAATGTTAACGTTTAAAAAAAACATTAGTTTACTAATTAATTGTAGATTTGATTGTTTTGGAGCAATAGCGTTAAATATTAATATGTTGAACAACATGTCCTAGTATTTAATTAAGGATTTCAAATAGAAATAACATTAGAAAACGGTCACTTGATTATTCTGTTAACAATTACACGGACTATTCACTTTTTTAGTGGGTGGCTCTAATGGCGACTTTCCAATGGCATTCCAATAACATTCAGAGTTGTTACAGTCTGCCGGCGTCGTCACTTTGGCGTCATAGTACAATAGTCGTAGATTTCATAATATTAATCTGGTAGGTCATAAATATTAGCGCCATGTATTTTGGAGACGTATTCGTGGCGTCGGGGTTTTTCTTCAGCGTTTGATGTCGGCTATTGCTGGAATGGCGATAATGTTTTTGTGGTTAATTGAAAACCGTATGGCTCATCCATCAAATATAAATTAAGAAGTTAATTTTGTTTAACGTTATGTACTGTACATTGAACTTCTTTGTTACTTAACTCTACTAGACAGCAAAGAATTAAAATATAAATCACGAACAATTAATTTTAAGGTTAAACGTCAATTTTCATTCCGTTGGGACGTTTTTAAAAAAAGTTTTTTTTATGTAAGAAACAACGAATGCTTGTTTGATTTCTAAATCATGTCTCTAAACTACAGTACAATCTAGGTATTATAGTATACTGTGCTGAAATTAATTAGTTGTCAATATTGCAGGTAGCATTAGCATCTTACTCAGTTTTTTCAACGTTATACTTTGATTAATGATTTACGAGTATTATGTAAACATCGTTAAATTTATTACAAGATATTAAAAAGGACAATATTATAAGAACAATAGCCGTATTATTTAAAAAAGAAATCTTCGTTGGGGAACTGTCTTTCTCAATATACAATAGAATGGTAGATACAGCAGATCTGGGTTTTTGCTTTACATTTTTTTTTGCGACATTTTTGTGACTTCATTAAGTATAATGATTTGTAATTTCACAGTAATGAGTAAACAAAACAAATTTTTAGATTTTTTTTTTGCTCGTTTCTAAAGATTATTATATGTTTCTATGAGCACTTTCATCATTTACGGAAATGTCATTTTTTTATCTTCACAATATTGTTAGGGTTTTCTAAATAGGATAATTGCACGATATTACCCTAAATTCTTTAATTTTAACTTTAACAGTCTTTTATTTCTTACAGTTGAGCGAACTTCTTAATTGAGCTAAGCAGAATGGAAAAATAAAAACTACCTTTCAGTCATGAACAAGTAATTAACGCCATTTGCGCGCACCAATCAAAGATAACTTTGGATTTTGTTTATGCACTCGTAGACATCATTTTTAGAAAGAAAAATTATAGCTTTTTTTTTTTAAAAAAAATAAGGAATTGTTATTACTCTATTATCATTATTAAACGAAACATTCGAAGTGCAGCTCATTTATTTTTTTAATGTCTAAATCTTAAATTATCGATCTAAACGAGTTGTCTCAACATAATCAATGCTGACTTTCATTAATAGTTTTTTTATACTTTTTTTTTATATGAAGATGATTAATTATTTTAGTTATTCTTTACGGTAACAATCTTCTACGTAAAGTAGATCAAACTTCTAACTTATTAAGTTTACAGTACATCTTGTTTAATTAATCCTTTCTTATTTTATTGCAATTAAAACTCGATTATCCTATAACAATATCAGGATAGGGAAATCCGGGATTTTGATTAATTTTAAAAGGGGTGGGGGAAATTATAGCAACATTAAAGTGAGGTAATTTAGTTTTTTTTCATTTTTAATGTTGAGATTTGTTATACCGTAATTTGCACAATACATTACTTAATAATTATAAATGATTTATTATTATTTAACATAAAGTTTAGGGCGACAAAGTTAATTTAACATTAGATTAGGTAACAATCGTAATCTATTTATTTAAATAATCGAAAGTATTGGGTAAACGTAGACGTAAAATTATAGTTATTTAGGTATGAACACAGCTTAATGAACTTTAACATTTAACATTAACATGAACACTGCTAATCAACATTAACATTACCGCAATTATGAATCATAATTGCCATATCACTCAATACGGTATATTAAAGGTAAAATTAACATAATTTTTTGATATTATTAAATGACATTTATTTTTATCATCATTCATGTGAAATAATTATTAAAATTCGGCATGAAATTCTGCGAGCATTTTGGATTATCTCTATTTCGCAGTAGGTGATAGCACTATAAACTTGCTGAATGAGTATTTTTTTTTATTTTGGTTTCCTGTTATGTGCGTTTTGTTGGGCAGAGATTGTGCGAAAAAGTTGCATTGTCGAAAACAGCTCTAAAGAGCTATTTTGTTAGATCGTCGTTCACCTGTAACTTCATTCTCATGGGTGGATTCATGTACAGCGGAAATTTCTCTATTAACGTGTCTTCATTTAAACAATATACATTGTATCTCATTATGCATTTTGAGGCTATTTGTATTTTATTATAAACATCAAAAAAAAAACAAAGGTTTTCTCATATCTTTGACTTCCCTCTTCCCACTAAAAGTTAATTTTGATTGCATCATTATTAATTCAAAATAATAATAATTATTGTTAAGTTTTAATATGGACATGTGGCACTTCGATGTCATGTTGTATGGTCGTAATTTATTCCGACGTATATGAATTTCGTTAGTCTTGTGGGATTAATACAAAACGAAACATTTGCAATCAGCTAATATATTATGCAGGGCAGTAACGGTGTTGCTGTTTTCGGCATTAGGGGCATAATGGGAATAAAAGTGTCATATTTAGCGTATGTAAAACTCCGCAGAGACAGAAGTGAACTGACGTATCATTTGACACTGACAGTAATCGTAATGTGGCACGGGAAATGTCAACTAAACTATGTTTCTCTCGTCTCTTATCCGTTAAAGTTAACGCGACAACGGAAAATTATATTTTTCGAATTAGATTTTTGCCTTTTTCTTTTTTTTTTTATTTATCTCTTAATTTACATACAGTGCAGTATAGACCATAGTGTCGTTTCTCGCCTAAAATGTATGCAAACTCTTTTAAGTCATTTGGAAGCGTAACATACTGTATCTAGTAGAGGAAATCCAGTAAATTACGATGCGTAAAGCTAGGAGGTTTTTGTTGGTTGGGTGGCAGTTGGTCTATTAGTCTATTGTTTGCTTTTGTTAGATTTTTATACAGGATGATCTAATTTTTCTACGCAGATATCTACACTTTTGCTTTAAGGGTAATTTTCGCTTTTTTTCTGAATTGTATCGAGTGCATGGCCAACCATTTATACTCGACGTAATTACAGAGTTCCCCACTAAATTGTCTACCGTAATAAATTTTTATGAAATTACTATTTACGCCAACTTTATATAGACCAAGTATAATGCTGCGTGAAATTGTTGTTGTGGACGTATTAAATGCTGCTTCAATGGCTGTGCAATCAATTGGGTCAGAAAATTCGAGTATTTTGGTGGTTTATATCCAATTTTTTATGTACTGTTAATAAGCAAAAGTGCTACTTTTAACTGATTATGCCAGTATGTACGATCTCGTAACCTGAGTTAGCGCAAAATAACTAGAAACGGTTATCAAGTTTTATTATAAATTTTACATCTGTCAATCATTCATAACGAAGGGGTCTCGCATTAATCATTTGAAAAGTGTTATACAACTGTAATAGTTCATTCATTATTTTGACAGCTTGAATTTGACATGCTTGAATAAATGACGAAAATATCGCTTCCAAGTTGCGTTTGACTTTAAACGGATTGTCCTCAGTGATCACTTTGCAAAAGTTTATCAAAATATTTAATCTAAAGAATTTTTAGTGACACAAGTTGGGAACGCTACTTATTAATATTAATAACTACCGACAGCAACTTTGATGTCACAAGATTCATAGTGTTTTGAATTCAAAAATTTGGTAATTTAACCAGAGTTAAATTGCATAATTTTGTATTTATTATGAAAAGCAAGTTAAGAACGTGGCATGTTTTATAGAAACCAATCCCTTATCAGACATGCATATGTAACAATCTCTTAAGAAAACACAATTTATGCCTTTTGACTGTAACGTTATACAGTATATGGTATGCATTTTGCAGTATTCAGTGTAACATAGTAGATGGTGATTGTGACAGAACTGAGAGTTTATATTACTAATTTAGTTCAACTTGAATTATAAAGCTAAAAACAAAGTAAATAAGTTTACTGGTGTTAGTGCACAAATTTCAAATAGCAAGTTGCAAAATAAAATGATGAAATAAGTTACTAAAGAATAAATTGAATGCTTTAAACCAGTGATTTCCAACCTTTTAGTTACCAAGGACCGGTAAACTTGGGAAAAAATTTCCTGCGGACCGGTCAGTATTTTATAATCTGCATTCTGGTTTTTTTAGTATTGCGATTACAATATTATCGATTATATCGTGAAAAAATTTTCTTTTGGGGACCGGTAGCATTTGCTCCGCGGACCGGTACCGGTCCATAGAGGGGAGGTTGGGGACCAAGGCTTTAAACTATAAAAAAAACATTTTTTAATGAAGTGCATAATAACCTTTTATTTAATGTTTTCTATATACAGTATATCTTAATTTCTAGTAATTCTGTAATAAATTAATCATGTGAATTCGATTATCATGAAAGTTTACATTTTATTATTTTTTTCCTTGTCAGAAAAAAATGTTCAGTTGAAATATCAACGCTTTTCAAAGACATCATAAATTTTAGAAATTATCAAAAGACTTGAGGCGTTGCTGTAGTTTTTGCTTAATATCAATATTATACGAGCATGTAAACTCGTAATAATTCTGAAAATGCTAAACACGTGGTTTTAACGTCTGTTTTCTGTCGTTTGTTTAAGACACGACTTCTTATGAAGTTGACATTTTTATCGCTACGTTTAATCGATTTTTTAGTTTTTTGTTTTATATTAATTTAGGACTTGCGAGTAGATTTAACTGGATTTTACGTACAATATTATACCGGTGGTGGGGTAAATCTGTAAGATCGTACTATTTGAACTTTATGCGTTGACTGCCACAGGAGGGATTTAAAAGTTGGACGCAGCTGGAGTAATTGAGGAGGAAGTTTACCACCCCTGACTAGAAATCTTTAACGGCTAAAATCTCATTAAATCTTCGACATTATTATTTCTTTCGAGGGGTTTTTGTATTTCTCTCCACATGCATCAAACTCAAAAATTGCATAGATATGTGTACTTTTTTAATTTACACTGCTTACTCCTGCTGCGATTAACATATTTTCTCTGTTCAATTCACGATAGCAAAAATGTTTTTTTTATTTATTTTTGCTTCCTTTTTTAGTATAATTTTAACATGTCGATTTAATGTTATGTTTTGTTAAATTAATGCTAAGTTTTTTATTGACATGTTTATACGTTGTTTAACTTGTTTATCAAATGATGTAAAAGCAACATGAAATTGCCTTAAACTCCAACATCTAAGTTATATAAAAAAGACTTTTCAAACTCTTTTTAACTTGGAAGTTTCAGGGTACTGGTACTAACTTAGATCAGAGGTTAGCAATATTTTGATTTGTAAGTTTATCATTATTACATTCGGATTAAAACCAATTCGCATTCCTTGTTGTTTTATCGTTATTATTGTTCGAGCACTTCAATAAATGTAATAAATTCGATTTGATATTCTGTGATTGCCTGGAAACATTTTACGAAGCCAAGACCCGTGTGTTTGCCGAGCTTTTGGTTAAATAAATAAAATGTTAAATTAAGTTTATACTGTACATTTCTTGATTAAAGTAATATGAATTTGTGAAATGTTTTATTGAAAGGCTCGAATAGTAACATGTCTAATAAGATTTGCAGCAACATCAATTTTGTTTGGCATTTGTTGTTTAGCATTATACAATATGCGACACTTAGAACGCATTATCAATTTTTTGGTTTTAGAAATTTTTGATCTTAAATTAACTTATTTGTTTCTTTTTTTAAGTTGCTAAAATTGTTAAGTAATGTAATGATTTAATACCGTACAATTGAAATTACTTTACAAGTAACAATGTTTCTACTGTATTTACATTATTTGTGCCGATTATTGGAAAATAAGGGTGATCTTGTGCAAGTATAGTATATCAAACGAATTTCAACCAGAGTTGGCTGAAATTAATTAAATTTAGGTTCTGTTGCTGGTGTTGTTAATTATGTAATTTTGTATTTAACGTCTTCTTACGATTGTATCTTCTTGCACCAAAATTATCGTAATTTAATGCGCTATAAAGTTATAATTACTATTATTAATGAAATTTGGGCTAATATGCTTAATTACACCTTCTTAATAACTTGTTCACCACCATAAAAATTGAAAATTCAAGAGACTAATATCAATTAAATGTTACTGTAGACAGCAACAAAACTGCTTATAATAGTTATTTAATATGCAGCGCTGCAATGTTTTTATACAATAATTTTGATTGGTTTTTTGTGGATGTCAACAGGATCAGCAATACTTTACAGTATTGTTGTTCTTATACTTTACAGTGTAAGAAAAGATTTTTTTAAACAATAATTTGCTAGTTGCTGTGACAATTTTGTGGTCACGTCCCGTTGCTCGCAGCTTGAAATTTGATGTTGCCGGTTTTATTATTTCAGTAAACATAATAGACAATAAAAACTAAATGCTATGATAACTGACAATCAGTGCTAAAATTTGATGGCAAAGTAATCCGTTGTTGATTTCGTAAGACATGATTTTCATGTTGCCTGTAAAAACTTCTTGTTTAGAAGTGACTTTGTTTCAAATGCAAATGTGTTGAGAGATAAGACTTTTTCTAAAGATTCTTAGCGCAATTGAATTGTTAAGGAAGTCGTCCATTATGCAAAATTCTTGTACATAAACGCATAGTATACGATGCAGTAATTACGAGAAGGTTTCTTTATTATTCGGATTTACTCGTATTATTTTCTACAGTTTTGTTGTATTTTAATGTTAATGTAAGCTTTAGCTCGATATGAATTCTCGTGTGCTTTACAGTTATTCAGTATTTGAGAACGCTTCATAAACTTTGAGTTTATAGTTATTCTCTCGATTACAAAGACAAGCCACAGGCTCGGCAGCATTAAAGGCTCCGACGAAAAAAAAAGTTCGCAGTTATATATTATGTTTATAACAACTTTGTCGGTTATTTAGGGTTATGCGAATACGGCAGGATAAGAAAGAGAGATAAAAAAATTTGATAGGTAAAATGTCTTATCCGTGAACTTTTTTCTATGTCTATTGACGCTCCAACTATGCACGACTCATCTTCATGTATGCAAGACCTGCCAACTTTCCATCAAATGCACTGATGTGTAGATTCGGAAGTTCCGTGTGTTGCTCATTTTTGTGTAGATGTACTGAAGGTCTATTTTCTCGGCCCTTTTTACTCTGGTTTACGCATTTACTTTGATATTGGTAGTGTATATTGGGTGGGAGATTGTGCGGATTTTTCACACCATTTCACTCAACTACCACAGCTACTGTGTTTAGGAAGTTGGCAATTTCGTTTACACTACCGGCCACGTTATAACATAAAAATCGTTGCCACCACTTTGATATGTTTTCAGTATCAAAAAAAAAATGTGCATCATACTGTACATTGGGTAATATTTTGCCAACGTTGATGTTCGACTCTGATATGTATAAAATAGCTGTAGGAAGCTTAGCAGGACCAACAATTGTTTCGTCTGGCTATGACAGTTTGTTAAATAACCGTTTTTTTTTTTGTTTTCTTTGTGGTATCTTTTCTATTGTTTTTTTTTTTATTTTTTTCCGGTTACTGCTGGCTTTATTATTTATTCACGTCGTATTGATCAACAAAAAAAGTGTTTTGATAACTGTCTTTTGCAAAGTCAACGCCAGTAGGGCCCCAGTTGATGTTGATTGAAAATGGCTTTGATAGTCGTTTACATTCCATTAAAAAAAATAACCCAAATTTGATATTTTTCTCTGTCCAGTCGATTTTATGGCATTTGTTCCTTGAGTTTTGCGTTAAAAGGTTTATTAATCATTTTGGTTTGAATGGCAGCAGTCAGTTGTTCGATCAATTTAGATTGATTTAAGTTTCAATGCTTTTTTAATTTATGTGTTAGTTTTTTAAAACTAACTAGCAAATTTGTGCTCTCTTTGTTTCTCTGATTTACTTCATGTTTTAGTTGATTTCAATTAACATGACTTTTAGATGAATCAGACTATAATAAGTTCTAATGTTAATGGCAATCATTTCCGTGAATCATGGTATGCTATGATAATATACGACAATAAACTTAGTCATGCGTTTCATTTTTAACGATCCACAGTAGTCATATAAGATGTCGTTAGAAATCAATGTAAATGTTGCTATAAAAGTTTGTAATTTAAGTTTAGTTCAAATGTTCAAGTATGCCCAGCTAGAAAACATTGAATGTTCTCAGCTTAGCGTTGTAATGTACCGTATTTGTGGAAATGGGTGGTAGACTAGCATACAGTTTAATATAATAATAATAATATCGTATTACTGCGTTGCCATAGCATTGGGAAGTGTGTGACGGTTTGTTGGGTCCTTATTAAATTATTTTTTTTTGCGGAAAAGCATCGTTTTCTCAAACCAGAGTTATTATTGCAGCGTTAATTCGAATTCACATTTCTGTATAGAATGTGCTTTTATTATGAAATTTATTTGTACAACATTTCTTATCATGTTAACAACATTATGTTTTATTAGTTTTTGTTATTAAAACGTTTTTAGGTAATTCAATCTGCTTTTGTTATTTTTGATAACGGTATACAGTATGTAGGAGAAGTGCCATGAGTATTGGAGTGTATTTACGGTGTAAATGAACGATTACTCTCAGAATCCGCTTGACAAACCAAGAGCTAAAAAAAGTTACGAAAAAAAAATGGTGTGGGAATTAGTGTAGCGTAAATTGAAACCACGCAAATTAAAGTTACGCTAGACAACAAAAATTGTCCAGAAAAAATATGTGAAGCAGTTTTGATTCCACCCAGTGCGGTAGTTTGTAATGCACGATTGCCGCTGTAATTTTTGATCAGTTTACGGGTCACTGAGTCAGTTTTCAAATATATTGTATGATATAATAAAATACTGTATTTTTGTAGCCAATTATGTCTGATATTATACAATACTTGTCTAAATGTCTTTAGTACTTTTTTTTTTTTTAGAAATTTTTTTAAAAATTGTAATTGTGCTAAAAGATTTGCACATGAACAGTCTGTTTAGTTTAATTATCTTTCGTTGTTTTTTAAAAATTATTTTGTGCAGCGTATATTGCTGTGAATTTCAGCAAGCTTATGTCAATGGCTGTATTGTTTTGATGTAAACGGTACAGACGAGAGGAAATGAAAGATGAAAATTTTGGGCAAAATGAGGATTTAAATATAAGAAAGATTTCATTATTAATTTTTAAAGAAACAGATGCAACTTGCAGATAATGCTTTTATCCACGTTTAATGAATGCAACTGCCACGCATTTCTAACTACACGCCAGTTAACAACTTGAACAAATGAGTTTACGTTTCTAAAGTTAGCAGATATTCATTAGTGTATATTCTTAAGCCAGACTAATTTAAAATATTCGGTAATTGCACTTTATTAAGCACAATTTTCGGTAAAATGCAAAATTAAGAGCTTTTTTGCTAGTTTATTGTAACATTTAACGTATAAAAGATACAGTAGATTGTTGTAAATGTACATTACAAAAGTAATTATAATAGATTAACAAGCGTTAAGCGAATTTCACATTTTTAAAATGCAAATGTTTGAGTATCGTGCTAAAGTGTACTATACAGTATTTACAAAATAATGGTTATAAAGACCAGTTTATATTGTTCACAACTTTTTGTAGCTAAATGTTTCATATAAAATTTATCGTTGCATTGCAATCTCAGATTGATTTAATTTTTGTTTACAGATTTTGCAGTATTACTAAGTTTTCTATTTTTCTATTTTTGTGAATTTTTTGTCAAGTATAAAACGATTACATGCTCTTGATGTTATAAATTTTGTAGGTGCTGTATCTGTTTAAAGAAACTATGTTGGTATTTTTCGGTGTCTAACATTGTTTTTTTATTTGTATAAATAACGTTATGAGATGCAAAGTAATGCAGTTGAGTGCTGTAAATTCTTCATATATCCTCTAGAGATACATATTTAAATTACAATTTCTATACGGACTTGCTAACTTTCTTTACTGCATAAAATGGTAGCTTTACGTTTAAATATTCGCTCGGTTAGACGATTTACGGTTACGCATTTTCTCTTAGTTACTATTATCAGGGTTGCCATTAGGTTGATTAACAAGAGTTATTCATAATTAGAAAAAGCGCGTTTCAGTACATATTCCATTACCACCTGAATAGAATGATTATTTGAAAAAGGCGGATGTAATAATGCTGTATATTTAATTTGTTTTTAAGTAAAACTTCTTATTTTGATCGTAATCACATATTCATTACATTAGCTCACCGATGTTTTTTTCCCTACTTGTTTTTATGCTCGGTATTCAATCCTATTACGAAAATAAAACCGCATTTCACCAAAGGGAATTAACGACTCCCGATGAAGCTTTACCAGATGGATGTAAGCTTCCAGTTGAAATCCAAAGGATTAGTTGGATGAGTAGTGATTTAGATGAGCAATTGATATCATTGATGTCACTGAAGACATAGCTATGGCCCATTAAATCATTTTAATTGTTTACCGATGAAATGTGGAAGAGTTTTGTACTTGCATTTAGGTTTAATCTTCGGCATAATATGGCTTCCCTAAATACAGTAGATTCTGTGAAATATTATTGTTAACATGGTCATATAATATTGTTATATTCTAATGTAATTAGAAATTTATAACTGGCTAGTGGTGTGCAATTAGATGAATAGAGTACACGCTGTTAGTACACATTACGTTACTATTTTTAAAGCTTTAATATGGCAGCAATGAAAGAGCGGGTGCATGTTGAACAAGAAAATACTTGAACATGATGGCTAATGGGTTCCCAGGCAGAAAATCTGATGGCTTCTGTGTAACCTATTTGATGTTGCATCGGCCACAAGGGGTTTTCAAACTTCATCTGCGAAGTTGACCATATTCTTCTATCTTTCGGTGTCATTAAGGCTTGCAACCTGATACATTATATGCTTCACATTTATGAAAAGACTCTCTAACATTTTCAGTTGAAGTAATATATTTGAGAAATATTAAAACCACATGATATTACTTTATATGCTTGGACTTTTAAGTATTGGTTATGTTGATTAAATTTCTAAAGACTAAATTTAAAGTGGAATACATAAACTGACGATTTTATTTGCGCGTTTTCAGATTATTAAGCAGCACTCGGTATACCGTATAATTATGATTATGCAAATAAGCGAATCTTTGCATTTTTATAAATTTATCCCTAGCGGATTTGAAACCCGTTTATTTACATATTCATTTAATCAGATTAATTAATATGCAAGAGTATATAAAACTCAGCATTTATAATTTATATTGACTGGACCAAAGTTCAGAGCTTGTAGAAGGATCATTACATAAATTGGGTGGATGCGTGGAATTAATACGGTAGACAGCGGTAGGGTCACCACATTCACTTCAATCACGCTTTTCTCTCTTTCTAATATTGTTATACAAATAGGGTGGTGAATCTTCTTTTCTTCTCCAACAAAATCTGCTTATGTTTATGGCAAAGCTTTACATTGTGTTGTACACGTGTATTAGTATAATTATTATAATATAAATTTTTAATTTAGAAAACTGGGAGCCTCGATTCTGTCATCTCTTCTTTTAGTGTCTCTTCTACCGTGTTTAAAGCCATTAGCTGCTCTTTGTTTGCTTCGGTTGTAAATGAATGTCATACGACTATATTAATATTAGGAAATGTATTAGTCAGTGCAGTTCCAGCTGCTTCGTCACATATACAGTAAGATGGTAGGCATCTCTTAAAGAAAAATCTGCTTTAGTTAATAATGTTCAACATTAAACATAAGTTCCATTATACTTGCATATTACGGATTTGTCATAGATTTTATAATAATTTAATTATTTTGGATTTCCCGTTAGTTGTAAACGTTTTGATATCCATTTTGTGAAATTATGGATCAGTTCAATATGCATTATAAACTGGATTGACTATTATCATTATTTTATATCGTTTTAGGTTTAATTATACTGTACGTCTAATATATTATTTTAATGTAAAATTGTGACTGTTAGATCAATCTCAAAGAGGCCATTCTTGAAATGGGGACATCATCGTATGTTAGAAACTAAAGTCGATGTAGCGAGTTGCTGAATTTAGCGACATATATCACTAGCTGATTTATGTTCTTAGTTGATTAAATTAGTCGCATCCGTATAATGTTATGTGTGTGTGTGTGTTATTTGTGTCTGTAAAGTTTAACGACGAAATTGCAAATTTATTAGCTTTGGCGACAAAAAAAGCTGAAATACGAGTAAAACACTATAAAATGAGCGAAATGTGCTCTTCTTAATAAAATACGTTAACTTATTTTATTGAGCAAATAGAAATTTAAATGACGTGGTATTCCATTCAGCTATTTAGTCGGTGTAAATGATTGATTATATACTGTACTTGGGTGTCATCAAAAAAAAATGTTTGTAAGAAATATTTTCAAATGTTAGTTAAACACTTGGAGATTGCAATAATTTCTTCCTAAGGCTACAAAGACTTGTAAATTGACACTTCTCTAGAAATCTTGACGCCGAACTAACTACGAGAGAATCGGATGTTGAATTTGTAGCAGAAACTGCTTGAATCGTGAACTCGCTATATTTTTAAGATTTTTTTTTCTCGTTTGAGTGAAAATGACATTACCAGCGAATGTTATGTTGTTAAAATTTTGTATTTCTTTTAAATCTTAACTCGGCTTTATTTAGAGAGGAACTATTTGTTGTTGGGTTGTTTTACGAGATAGGTTGGCTAACCATAAAAATTTTAACGGCATTGATACACTTCGTCTTAAGTTAACACCACACGTGGTTTGGACTTGGTGGTTTTTTCCGTTCGATATGTTTTCGGCTTTATTCTTTACACTACAATATTGTCTATTGTTGTGAAATAAATTTTCGAAATAAAACGTTGCTTTTCCCTCCTGCCCGTCAAAAGCGTTTTATTCGTAGCACTTTTATTTCTTTGAAACATTTCTGTTTATGAAAACACAGCCGTTTTCGCATTATATCAAAAGTTTTCAGCTTACGTATAAAGTAATAGAAATACAATGGAATGTCAATCGTGCTCAGCATATATCTTATCGATATATTTATTGACCATTTCATTGTTACCGACATGCTGAATTACATTTTTTCAAGTGCCCAAATTCTCTATTTTATACGATATTGTACACTTTGACCTAATTCGTGGCATAGTTTTGCAAACTTTCTGAATATTATTTTAACTTGTATTGATTGCTAAGAATTTCCAATATTTTTCCTCGTTTAGTACATTCCAACGTTGTCGATACATGTATTGCTGGACAATAACAACGAAGATGACTTTTGTATTTATTTGTCATGGGAAAACAAACACACTTTTACGAAAATAATGGTCTCTTGCACTCTCTTTGAATTACTTATTTAAAAATTTTATGAGGGGTAAAATAGTGCGTAAGGCAAACAGCAAAGTTATACAGTATAATGCACAGTAACAACTTACGTCCTGGTATTAGGATTTTTTAAAAACAAAAATGACGTTAATATACAGTATAC
The DNA here is from genome assembly GCA_013389785.1 of Helicorthomorpha holstii. Taxonomy (NCBI): domain Eukaryota; kingdom Metazoa; phylum Arthropoda; class Diplopoda; order Polydesmida; family Paradoxosomatidae; genus Helicorthomorpha; species Helicorthomorpha holstii. Next base: position 2,297,775 of record JAAFCF010006596.1, on the reverse strand, counting down.
TAAATGATGATACTTGGCAGTATATATATTTGAAATTTATTACTTAAAAAACGCTTGACTTTCTAGTTGCTAAGGTGATTTATTATACGAGTACATGAGTCTTATACGTTATTTTAGATCGATTAAGATTTTTTTTTTTTTTTTTTTTGAAAGTACTAAATTTGTAAAGTTTTTAAAAATAGAAAATCACGGCTTCATTCAGTAGTAGATTGAAATTGTTTTTAAAACCAATAATATGTATCGATCCTTTTGATTGAAATCCTATTGTATGTCTGTCATTTTTAATACTCAACTAGTGAAACTACCGTTAAGAAGTCTAATTTTAATATGCAGTGGAATTTTTCTGAGTTTTTAATTATTCTTTTATTTGGAGTGCGTTAGAAAAGAAAATTGCGTCGATTTAATTTAACGTCTTTCAGTTGTCAAATAGGGATCAGCAGTTTTTATAGCATGAAAGTTAGATTTTTATTTTGGGTTTACAAGAATATAAGTTGGAATAGAAAAGTTAAATTGCGCTGGTACCGTTGTAGTCAAAACAGAAGTTCAAAACAAAGGTCTAGCTCGCTAAATAAAAAAAAAGTCTTGGTAGATGAAGTGCATGACGCAATTTTAGATTTCCATTCGCATACACCAATATCAGCGCTGCTATTTCACTGTGCAAGTTAGTACAATAAAATTCGAGCTGACATGGCAGGTCAACTACTTTGAAGAACTAAAGAGTGCATTTAAGTTGTATAGAAATTGGGCTATTGTTTTAAATCAAATTGATATCTGAATAATAATGAAGTTTTGTTTTAATTTATTGTTCTTTGTGATGTATAATGCGACTAAAGGTAGCCGTATTATTTTCTGCCAAATGTAAATTTTGTATTAATAACCTTTCAGGAAGGTATTTTAAAGTTAATGAAACTTGAATACAATTTATTTCTTCTTTTCAAGCTAAATAAAGTAGATCTAAATAATACTAAACAAAAACCTCGCTTACTTATTGTGTAAACAACTGCTATTTTTCTTTTCTTGAATGCAATCGATTGTTTATTCTGACGTATTCTCATTTACAAAACGAATTACATTTACTGGAGCTGCTTCTTGGGCGTATTGTAGCTGTTTTTTTTCTTTGCAGTGTATATTCACTGTAAATTTCAGTTTGTATGGCAACCTTAATGCGATGAAAAATATTATACTCACAGGATTAAAACGCAATCTTTTTTTTTTTACCTCTTAATGTCGATTACAATTTTTTTTAAGATTAAATATTTTCTTTAATCGCTATTTTAGCTACCAAGCAATGTAAACCAACGTTAAAAAAACTTTTATCAGCTTTATAACTAGCTGGTTTATAACTTAAGCGCCAATAAAATTGGCAAGATTTTTAAAAACAAAATGTTTGGAAAGAATATTTAGGAATAACCGTACAGAATGTCTTTAAGAAGATCACTCATAATAAGGATTATTAACGAATTTTATAATTAAATAAGCTATCGTTATCTATCAGTGACTTAATTATTGTTGAATTTTGAAATAACTTGTCTTTAGTCATATTATTTAATTATTATCTATTTAAATAGCGATTTTTTTGCCGATTTTATTTGGTTTCTATTTAATTAAAATTATCGCCAGATGCTTTTTTATGAGAATTAAATTGCTTGAGGGTTATCCACACTAATAATTTGTTTAGCTCTGCTTTACGGATGCTATTTATAAATTTGATTTGATAAGATTATATGCGCAAACGTAATTAATGCGATGTTTGTATATACATTAAGTCATAATTAATTACATCTCTGCATAAATCATTCATCTTTTGATAGACTATATTCTTATATTACATGTTCATTAACGGTTTTATTCGAAAACTTGATAGATCGACAGTTGAATGGCTGTTCTAGCTTATTCATTGCGAGTTCTCAAGACTCGTAGTCTCGACTTCTAATATTTGTTGTTTACGTCTACACTAGGCACTATGCTTTAGCGTTAGATAATGCAAATAAATCGACGTAATAACCATTTTGTCGTTTCTAGGTGGAGTGACAAATGACACAGCATTATAAGCAAGAAATTTAAAAATAAAACGCGGATCCATTATCTCTGTACCGGTAGTTATAATATCCTCGCAAAGTTTAATCACAGATCTGTTGCCTCTTCATTTTGTACCGTACAAGACTAAATGACTGTCTTGAAGCTATCTCTTGAAAAATACGCAACGTTTTATACGATATATACTCGTATAGTACAGTAGTTTCGTCAATTATTTCATTTTTGTATATCCTATTGTGAGCAGTATGGCGTCTGTCTCCTATTATGTTGCGAACTACATTACTGATGTACTTATCAGTGGATTTGCTTTAGGGAGTATAAGAAAGTCCACAAAAGGTGAGCAAAGTTAATGAGCATCATTTCACGATGATCTAACTACCGAAATCAACGACTCTGACACCAATAGAAGTTTTCGAAACTTTTTATTATGTATTTGTTGGGAAGGGGCTTAATTTTCTTTTTTGTCAGACGTTGAAATGAAAAGAAGAGGCATTCTTACAAAGACTGTCTATGACTGCATGAGATTGCTGATGAGACGTTTTACCTTATTTGTTTCACAGAGCAATGCAATCTGGTATAGAATTGTGTTTTATTACAACTTTTATGACGAAGAATAACGACTCTTTTATCTGTATTTCAATTAATTGATGCGCACGTTAAAACATAGCGTTGTTTACGATGAAAGAAGTCACGCGTTAGTTGTTAAAATGGCATAATTTCAAGTTTCAGTACCGATATTTATTGTAGTGTGTTATTGGCAACTGAATGCATATTCACAGGAGAGATTTAGGATGTCGTACCAAGTTTTGTATTTTTTAGATAAAAGTTCATATCTCTTTTATCTCATAGTATTTCATAGTAGCAGGGGCACTGCTTCAGAAAGAGCTTTCCCAAGAATGATTATGGGCAAGCAATAGTAAGAACGTCTCAACATGGTGGTCGACAGACTGGTATCTGCATTCGCTACGAAATTTGTTTCATGATTTATAAACTATGCTATACAGTGGTACTCAACATAAAATACTTTTATGTGACAACTTGATTATCATAGCTACAGACAAATTTAAGAAAATGGTTGGTTCACTGGTACCATACGTAATACTGTATGCTCTAACTTTCTTGTAGTTTTAACATTTTTTAAGTTTATATTAATATAATCTGCGTCGTCAATCTCTTACAGTAGCTTTTTGCTATTAACTTTTTACCTGTAGTACTGCTAAGTATTTCGTATTTTTCGTGAGTGTTTGTTTATGGTAACATTATTACGTTATACAGTAGTTATTAACTTACGGTAACGGATTTAATACATGAAAGGCAATATTTTGCTTAAATTTACATCCAGTTTTGTTTATTTACGTTTATTATAATTTGAGTTTGGTAAGTAACATCAATATCTTTGCGTTATAAGTTTATATTGTATAACTTAATCGAAGTTGAATTGCTTTTAAGTAATAAAATAATTATTTTGTTTGGATCACAATAACAGAACTGAATTAGTTTTATAAACGGAAAGATAAGATGTTACTAATTAGAAATTTACACATTCTAAAAATTAAATTTATTAACCTAAACATAAGTTGATGGAGTTGATAGCTTAATTATATTTTGCATTATTTACGAGGTGATACTAATAATTGCGAGCTGTTTTAGCAAATCCGAAAGTCTCCAACTGTCGTAATTAATTGTCCTATTACCCAAGTGAGTGACACTTGTTACAATGCATTTATTTGTTAATTATATCCATAGAAAACTAATTAACTTATGCTAAGCAAAGCTATAGTATTTGCTTGTATCGGTATTTATGCAGCACATGTTTCAATGCCTGTGTAATTGCGAAAGACGAGATTTAAAACAAAAGAACAATGACTAGGTTTTTTAATAGATTGTTTATCAGTTAATTAAATTTTTGCTGCTATATTAAAATTACAAAAAGTCAATGTTAAAAATTCGGTACCGTTTTGTCATAGACAATAATCGATGTCTTTAGAAATTTCTAGCTGTCTTACAAAAGCCGTAGATTTTGCTAATGATTTAGCTTTTTTTACAATTTTTTTGTTTTGTTGCTAGTGATTTTCTACAGAAATATTGACTTTCTTAGTCTGGGGATTTGTTTTTAATTCTGAAGGTTTTATCCGACTGAATTTATTGTAATTGATTGTATTTACAGCTCTATAATTCCAAATTAAAAAATATTATTGCAATTAAAATGGCAGATTTTGTAATTTAGATTGAACAATATAAACAATGATGTACTGTAATAATTACACAATCTTTTCTCGTCTTCTCGTAATTCTTAATTACGTTTTAATTTAAAAAAGTTCGGTTTATTAGTCGATTTAAATGATTTAAGCAGTTATTTTGGAGCTGCTTTAATTTTCTAACCAAAATTTCTTCTCGATGCCGTCATTTATCTTGTTTATTTAAAGAAATTACGTGAGTTCTTTATATACATATCATACATAGATTGATGAATTGAAAGCCCACGTAGCAATAAGGATGCTGATGTAAATAAATGATTAGCTTTATCGTACTGTATCTTCGAAACGCCGTATGAATATATGAAAAACGCAATTTACACATCTAACCTTTAATTACTTAATCATGCAAATTAAAGATTAGCACTTTTATTCTAAATGAAATGCTTGAAAATTTATAAGCTAAATAATCTACAGTACATGACCTTATTTTTTAAATATTTTTGACTGGTTTTTTATATAATGTAATCATTAATAATCCATTGAGCCTTTTGCATTACAAAACTAATAATAGTTTAATATTTTCACCCAAAGTAGCTTTACGAAAACATGTACTTGTTAGTTTATTTATGAAAACAATAATGATTTTATTGATTTTTGGAGTATTTTTTTCATTGGTTTTTTTTAGCAATAAATTTTCAATATTGTTCAGGTGTATGCATTTTGTTCATTCCGAGAAGCGAAATCTTTTTGTGTTAAAAAAATGAAATGTATGAAAATACATAGTAACAATAGTTGGGGCATTATTATTTTGTGTTAATTGATTTTTATGTTAAACGTTAATCGTATTTCACTGTACATTTATCATTTAGTTTATTGTAACCGAGCTACTGAACATAATTTTTGAGATTTTATTTCTTTTTTTTGGCGAGTTAAACCAAAACATGAATGGCTGATAATTATTTCAGAGAAAATCTTAAACGACTATTTAAATATTAATTTTTTTTGGATAGTTTAGTCAAAATAAGTTTCGAGTTAATGTTGAAGTAAAGAGAATAGAAACAAATACGCAACTCACTGTAGAATACTCACTGTGTACATGTACAGTATTTCTACGCGTTAATTTTATCTGCTGTGGTTGAACGCATATGTAATGAATGTCGACTTGGTGATATTTTCCGCTAATACTGATTGTCTAAATGACCGGGGTATGGTAAGTAAATAGCCTTTTAAAAATTCCCACAAGTGTAATGGCGATGCAATCACACTACTAATTTCTCTAGTAAAATCACCAGTGGTCGTTTTATTGCGATTTGAGAATGTGTTGTGCTTCTTTTAATCGTATTTTCATTCTACTGTTCAGTACAGTGTTATAAATGGTCTTATTAGTTCTTAAATTAAACCTATAAGCGCTTTCATAAATATTTTGCTTTAATTTACGGCTTATATAAATAAATAGCGTTAAGCATAATAAAACGTTTGGCTGAAAATCTAAACAATATGAACATGTAAACTGGTATTGAGATTATTATTAGTAAACCTGCAAGATATCATTTTTGAGGTCATTATTACTTTATTTTTAAATCTATCAGTTGCGTGTTTGTTTTGGGAAATGATGCAGCTGCTTCAAGGGTTTCTTTCAAGGAAGTTAGTTTAAAATTCTGAAAAAAATTATTAAATGTACAGTATTTGTTGCTTTCGGTTGTTTACTAAATGTTGCATAATATTATTTTTGCGATGAATTTAAATATACTGTATTGAAAGGCTGACAGCTATTTGTTTTAGCCAGAAGAATGGATATGATTAAAATGGAATATTTGAATTTTTGAGTAGTGGAATAATCTAATTTCTAGATGCTAATCGATGACTGCAAATTTATTGCTACTTTAAAGCTCTTTATATGCAATATGAATTTTAACAGTCGATTTTCCGCTTTAAAAGTGAAAAATTTATTAAACTGCAAAATTGCTTTTAATATATCGTTTTCGTATTTTCTTCTGCAAAATACAGTTCTGACATAAAATTTCCTATAAAGATTGAGAAAGAAGTAAAGTACAGTACAGTACTGCCGTACTTTCTGAGTTTGTACAGTTATTGGAATTGACTTTTTCATTTATCATAAATTCTTTCTCATTTGACTTTTAAATGGTTTTGTAAATGATCGACAATTTTAAAAGTACATGTTTAGTACGTACAGTATATACTGTATGTTTATCCAGACAAAACGTTTGGTATTATTGATATTGTTTTGCTGCACAATATTACTGGAGCTTCTTGCTTTGTGAAACTAGTTACTTAGTAACCATATTGAACTATGACAGGTCCATTAATGCTTTTATTCTGTAATCGAGACTTTAAAACGCAATTTGCAGTGGACTCATTGAATATAAGTTTCTAGCTCGTAGGTTTGCAAGTTGATATTTTTGTTATCGGATAGTTGGAGGAACGGAAGCTTTCTATAAAACGTTGGTTAAAATTGAGATAACTCTTACTTGGTTATAACTTTTAATTTGAAAGCATTTTCCTTACTCGTGGTTTTTTCTATTTTATCGATTACATTACTGTATCATTCTTTTAATTCGTTTTCACTTAAGTAAAATAATATTTTTAAAACTTTTTCATCATTCAAATTTTCTATTAACTACTATCTATATGCCTCGTGAGATTTTTGGAGATTAGGAAGTACCGGTATTTACACAGTAGAATTGTAAAGGACATGAAGATGTTTTTTAAAAATTGTATTTTAATATCGGTATTATTTGTACTGTTTTTGCTCAACTTTTTCATGTAGCATTAATTTTTAAATCAATACTTGAGTATTTTTGAAGCATAGTAACAATATATTTTAAAAAACTTGTGTATTATACAATCAAATAACAACATTGTGCTGTATTGAGCGAACTTAACAACAATTAAAATTGTATTAAATGGGAATTTAATCCCACATTTTGATATAAAAAAAGGAAGCACACTAAAACATAACTTTTTTTTTTACCAATTTTTAAAATGTTTTACTCGGTTAAAGTTATATCGACTATGACTCGTGTCATCACACCGATCTTTCATAATTCATACTGTGAATGATCTCGCTTGAAATCGTTTTTAATGTATTTTTTATAAAAGTGGGCATTCTAGTAAAATTTGGCTAGAACTTTGTGACGTTTCAACTGCACTGAACGTATAAAATGACGTTGAATACGCTGTAGGCGTTACATAGAGCATAAACGGACAGACATTTCTTGATGGAAGAGGAAAGGAATAAACTTGAATTTATTTATCAAGATTTCAACCGAGATGACTTGTGTCTCATTCACTTTTTTATGCTTTGTCATATTTTTTTATTTTTTTTTCGGATGCATGTGCAGCTCAAATAAGAAACGACATGCAAGTTCAGAAATCGGAAAAAAGAGATAGTGTAGTTATAACTCGTATTTATCCACGTGTGACCTACACGGTACCGCTGTATGTTTGGTATTGAGGTTTTCACAGTAGAAAGCAATGGATGAATATACTGTAGGATATAACTGTGTAAGTTATATACCAACACTAAGAAAATATAAAAACGAATCGGTATGGTTTGGGATGTTGACGTCAGGGGGGTGATAATTCCGCCGAACGTGATAGTTTTTTTTACGTTTGCCTATATAACTTCGATTTTTCAAAAATATAACATTCACCAGCAAATAATTCACGGTGGCCTCGAATGTCATCAATCTCTCGGTGTGGTGTGGTGTGACTGATAGGTAGCTTGACATGAATGGACTTAGTTCAAGAGATTTATATACACCTTTTTCTTTAGTATAAAATTCATATATATTTTTTTCTATTTCGTTCCGTTTTTTTTTTTTTTACATTTCATAGGAGAGAGAAATCACAGATTTGAGATCTTTCTTCATCCTTATTTTTTTTTGCTTCTATGGATATGTTTCTTGTAAAGTAAGTTAAGCACCGAGGGTCTAGGGTGGCCTGCGTATATTTTTGAGTTTATAGAAGCGGATAATGGCCCTCTCCCGAGACAGTGAATGCAATTTCCTACCAGTCACTATTTCTGTTATAGGTATATTTACGATTAGATATATAAAATGTCGAATGCAAGCTTATAAAGATACTCGTACACCTGTTTATGAAAACTTATAGATTTATCCGAGGTTCTTTTTCCATCATTCTTTTTCACGGAATAACATTTTCTTTGACTGACTTTGGATAAAAAAAAAAAGATTTTGCAGTTTATATAAAGTAATATAGAGTTACCCAATGGTTTATACTGAGTCTATGAATAGCCCTATGATGAGAAAAATATTTTTATTATAAGACCATATTAGGATGGCTGATAATGATATTTTCAGAAATGACATCATTATCAGTCCGGCTGTGACTGTCCGTCAAAGCTGATTTTTTCCCATTACTTTGTATTTTCTTTAGATGCAATTTATTTGCTATTATTATGGATCAGTAAGTTTTTCATTTTATAAAAAAAGTTTTTTTTTTTATATAAGGTGACATTTATGAGAGTCGTCAGATTTGAAGTACAGAACTCTTAAAAAATTCAAATACAGTTCAACAAAACTTTTTAAATTTTCAATCATGTTTTCTACATTTTTTTACACTACTTGATTGATTCCTAGAAAATAATTTAAATTTTTTAAAATGCTTAGTTAGTTCTAATTGGGCAATAATTGTAGTTATTAAATACATATTTTAAAGTTGAAACATTTGTTAGTTGTTCCACTGTAATTTATGTCAATTATTATCAATCTTCTCAACATTATGTTTTTTAATAAGGTTTTTTCTGCATTTACTGTAAGTTGCACGCAATGTTTCAAATTGTTTTTATTGTTTGTTTTTTTTGTACATTTATATCTTTCCAATGACAAAAGCATTTTCTTTTTGGCTGATGCTGCCTTTTAGTTGAATGCTGTCATGTACAGTATTTGTTTTTAGGAGAAATCGCTTTCAATTGGATTGTTGGGTAAGCTTGTAGGTGGGGGATGTTGACAGCTGTCTGGCATAATGTTTACTCCTCGGTCTAGCTTTATTGGCTATTAGAAGTGCATCTATTTTTTATTTTTGTTTCAAATTAGTCTTCACGTCATTGTAAATTGGCTAGTGAATAAAAATCATGAATATCAAGCATTAATTTTGACATGTCTGCTGGTGGCACACATATCGTCATTGAAAATGAACAGAAGAAAGATAAGAATAGTAAATACTATATACATACTATGCGTTAAATAATTAACTAAAGTGCTGTATTTTTCATGCATTTAATCGATAAACACCCATTTTAATTAAAGCTAAAGCGCATGCCAATTAACATCAATATTTTTGTTTATAAATTTAATTTTCAGAATTTAATTGTTGCTTTTGTTTTTACTTTGGGCTAATTTAAATATTTGGTCGCACATCATGTTTTCAAACATAGTGATTACTTGTTGATTTTCGTATTTTGCACCTAAGGCTATTAAAACACGTCTCTTTATTAGATAATGAGAAACTTTTAAATTAAAAATGATGAAATTTGATAGTGTGTGTTTAATGTTAAGGTAGAGAACGTTAGTATTGTCTATAAGTGCGTAAAAACAGCTAATATAATAGTGTAAAGTTGTAAACAATTCTTTTGTTTCAAACAAAATGAGTTGTTTTTATCCCAATTTTTTTTTTAGAAGTACAGTATGTATAATCTTCAAAGCTTGATAGCGTCATGCTTTGTGTGAAACAGCTTGGTTTATGATCTTGACATGTGCTTTATTGTAAAGCTCTTTTTACGTCCTACTTAGCACATGGCGATTGTAAGAGGACCTACCCTACCATATACATTGCGTATGTATGCTTATATTTGCAAACAAATCGTACTCAAATATTACTCTAGATTTTCTATTATGCTTGCTTGCTGTTATGCAGTACAGTGCGTTTTTTATCGTTTTATATTATGTGTTGTTCCGCTATGTCAAACATGTAGCTGTACATACTGTACGAATAGTATACATATACAAGTACAACGTTATTTAATGTGCGTTTATGCAGCAGGTATTATAATTGGGACTTGCTTTATTAATTTCGCCAGTTTTATCGATCATTCTGTGTAAGTGACTTACACGAGCTCAACAACCATGTTATAATTTAGTTTCACAAGGCAAATTCTGCGCCTCTATGGAGTTCCAAACGAGTACTGTTGAGATTTTATACGTGTCGCTGCTTAACAATTTACTCGTACTGGTTTAAGAATTTTATTGTTAAAAGAAGACGCATTGCTCTTATGCTTTGAAAACCAGCACTGAGATTCTGGATTTCAAGTCACGTGTTACATGCTGAGCTCTGTCAAAATTAATTACAACGCCAATTTAGAATTTAGAGACGGATTTTTTTTCACATTTGCTTTGAGATTTTTCTCTCTGTCTTATTCTCGCTTTTACTTCTTTGTTATTTTTTTTTATGATTCTTTCTGTAAATTTCAAATGAATGATTACCTATCGTGTAGAAGTTGTTGATGATCTACTCAAAAAGAAACGAAGAGAAACGACGTTGACAATATTATTGTATTCCCTAAGTTGCTGTTAGAAAATGAAAGATTTATTGTTTGAAGAGCGCTGGTTTCCACGCAAAGCGAAATTTAACACGTATGGATTCACATTGTTTCTTTAAATCTGCGAGTCTGTCTTGACTCTTGTACATGGGTTGAAAACAATGTATAAAAATAATGGCACTCTTCTACACCAATGACAACATACAGTGAAGTTTTATGCACACGATTGATTGGTATTCATACGATTCATTATTGCACACGCAAAAATTATTTTATTCATCAAATTTCTGTAGGCTCAGGTCGTATACTAGTATATGCCTGTAGAAAATGAATCGATCATAATTAGATGAATTCCATCAAAGAGTTTTAAATTGGTTTACCGCTTCAATTGGATATCCAACCCCATTAAAGAGTGCGTGCAGTGAAGCATTGAGAGCTATCACGTGAGACAAAACTGTAATAACTATTAAATTGTGAAGCTGGTATCGTATTTACGAAATTAAGAAAATAACAGGTCTTTACTAAGTTGCTAGTAGTTACAGGAAATCGATGCTAATATTAAGTTTAGTGTTGTTTGGGGATGGCTCTGTATTTTGGTACTTTTATACGAAGGTGTTGTAGGCTGTAACTGTTGATGTGTCAGAAAACACAAAAGAATTGATTAAATCTTTTCTGTGTGGTATTTTTGGTTTTCTAAAAATGTAATATTGGCCGAACAACTGCAAAATACTGATTTATACTTAATTAGTTTACTGAAAAGTGATAAACTTATTTGGTTAAATTTTACATAAACGATTTTTAATGATGAATGTTATTTCAATCAATCATCATATTTTTATTGTAATGGATTCTCTGATAATAATTTAAAGGGTAATATTTGTGTAGCTATCAAACATACGCTACTGTATTATTACTGGATAGTTGTTAACGTTTGATTCTATAGGAACTACTGTAGTCAATCAAAGTAACGCTCATAAAGTGATCGATTTACAATTGGCAGTTGTTGATTGCTCTAAGTTGAAAGTAAAACACTTAAGCGACGAGCAATCGATTGCCATTTCGATGTTTACTAAAGGCAGATTGATGAATTTTATGGTGCGACATGACTTTTGCACTCGTATAAATTAATGTCATTTGTTTTATGTTTAGTTTGTGTCAACCGAAAGCTGTTAATTACGATTACGCATTCTTCTTGGTACTTTATAATAGAAAGTAGTAAGTTCAATTGACGTTTTTTGTAAAGCAGATAAAAACGACTTCTTTCATATGATATCGGATTTTTGAATCATATAATTAACATAATGGTTTAGTTTACTTCTATCTTACTAGCCGAATTCCGTGCTATACTATAGTATATTTCTAAAATGATGTTATAATTGATGACTTTTATGTTAGAAAAAATAATTTTAAAGAAAAATATTCGTCGCATGTTTTTGAAAAACGTTATTAGCTGCTCATAAATAATCATTCGTAGATTTAATATTTTTATATGTATTGATTTAGCAACGTGCAATTGTATTTAAACTTTTAATATAAGTTTTATTAAAATGGCCTCGATAAAATGCGGTTTTAGGAAAAAATAAGCTCACAAAATATCATACGGTATTATTATTTACGGCATCTAAGCTCTTTATATATCTTAATAAAAAAAATTTTTTTTGAAATTCTTTAAAAGATATTCAGATGTTATGTTAGTCAATAAGAATAGTTGAGTGTTGAAGGTTCCGCTATGCTACGAAACTATTGAGAAAGTAAGATTTGATGTAGACTGTAGAGGCGCTGTATATCCAAAGTTAGCGAACAATGATTTCAATCAGGTGAATACAATACAGGAAGGAAGGAAGAAAAGTTGTACAAGAAGGATATCTTGCATTTGTTTGCTTTTGTATGCAATCCTGAATGTGTATTTGTAGTGAGCAAATATTACTTGAACTTCGATTGAAGATAGGATAGAGAATGCTTCAAATACATTAAAATCGAATTTGTATTGATCAGAATAAACTTAGGCTATATCACAACTACAATAAATGTTTTACGATGGATGTAGATAATTCGGGAAATTCGTATGTAAATTTACCAAACTGAGATTTAGCCATGCAGCACAATGATAGGTCGGGAAATGGAAGGTCACAATCTAGATTCGATTTGAAAACAAGCTTCCGTTTGTTGTGATGAAAGACTGATGTCCAGTTTGTTGCATAAATTCCACATAGATTCTTTTAGTTTTAACATAACGCGTGTTATGCAGTAATTACGCTAGATATAATGTTGTGAGATGTAATTAACTTAGTCATTTTGGGATCTATTTCTATTTATTGCGTGGCGAAAATCGCTGCCAGACATTTCAAGTTGCGCAGACATTTTTATTAGAATCCATCATTAACGAAGCAAATTGGAATTGGATTGACAAAAGCATTGACGGTTTGTGTTTTGGTTCAGTGCAACTAAGATTAGCTAGTTGTGATTAAATCGATTTTTAGGTGTAATATCGTTATCACATTAGCATACTTAGAGGTTTATTTATCTGCAGATAAAAGCCGAAAATGCTAACGCCCATAACATGCACTAATTCTCTGCTCAGCTATTTCATTTATTGATTGTGTTTCATTCACCCATTGTAAATGATTTTTTATACTGCATATGAAGTTTTCGAAAGTAACGATGACAGTCGATGATACCGTAGACCGGAAATGTTATCGTGCCATCAAGGGATGACTTCCGTTTAGCTACAGATTAACGCCTTTGTTTGCATTGACACAGAAAAAAGATTGCAATAAATTTAATGTCATGAAGCTGATGAATTTTTAGAAGCAATTTATTTTTTTAATTGTAAGCATTGAATAGATTTTTTTGGAGAAGAAGATTAAATTTTGTAATTTCTTTTTTTGTTGACGTTTTTTTAAGATTTTAGTGTGACCCAGTGAGATAGTAGGAGGCCTATCACATTAAAGATGTGTCTTTAAGTTGAAAGTATAACTTAGAGTTAACTCACGAATGCTGTCGGCTAGAACTTTTATCACGTGTTGGTTGTAAGCTTGTAGCTGGCTTTAAATTTGAATAGTGCTATTTGAACGCATAATAACCCCAAGAAAAGTGTATGCAAAAGTGCTTTAGAGTTGAAAAAATGTGTAAAAGTTTTTTTTTATCTTCGCATTTTGTAGGACTTGTTATTCCACTTTAACTTGGCCCTTTACTCTTGACTTTAAATTTCTCTACATCTTATTGCAGTCCGGTTGACAAAACAAAACGGCTTTGATGATGCTAGCCTTATGGTAGTTTTAATACCGGAACGTCTATGTCCAACCCCATTATGCATAGAAGGATTATTTTGAATGCAACGCATCCGTTGGTTGGTGGTGTTTTTATTTTTTTTTTGCTGAACTAGAGTAAAAAAACCAGTTTAGCAAATGTCATGCATCAGATTATTTACACTGTGTAGGAAATCTTGTGAATTTTAAATCTTTTTTTTTCTTCTCAGATTTGTTTATTTAGCTTGTGCAAAGAGGGATTTCCTTTGAGACTTTTGAGTCACTAAGAATATCACGCTTTGCATTTGTTGCGATTCAATCAAACGGAATTTTTCAATGTGTACTGAACGTATATATTTGAAACTTGAAAGTATTGCAAAAACCGGAAAACATTGCTTATCTAATTAATTAGTTGCAAATTTGCGATACCTGTGTGGTTTAAGAAATACTGTAAGTTAAGTCATAAGGAACGGTGATGGACAATGGTTAAAATGATTAAATCAGATCGGATTATATTTAAAAAAAATTGTATTTTTTATAAGTAATTAGATTTTATGCAGTAATCGCATCGTATTGTCAAAATAGTTGATAAAAGAATCAATCCGAAAAAATATTGATTAATTTCAAAGAGAAAATGTGCAAATACAGTAATTTCTTATTATCATTGTTAATTAAACGATGACTAATTATATAAATAAATGAAATTATTATTTTTAAATGCTTTCAAAGCGTCAACATGATATGGAACTTTATAGTTAATCGCCAAAAAAATCAAAATTGAAGTTCTAACATTAGTTTGAGAGTTTAGTGTTTATAAACTTAAAAGCGGCGTTTACTTCAGTAATTAGATTTTTTGTTTTAAAGTATTTGTTTTTGTGCAAACTCCATCTAAATGCTTTCAACTTGCGTGCAGAAAAGCAGTAAAAGTTTCGTTAGCCGTTTGTTTCTGTAGCCACGTATTTGACATTTTCGCAAAGTGAATTTGTAAACATCCATTAAGGCACAAGGGACGTATTGGGTTTCTTTGCTATCTGACCAATGTTGAAAGTTTATGTAGTTTCGGTTGCCTGTATATAAGGCTTTTTATTTTTTGTATTTACAGAATGAACCCAAGTTATTCTCCATTTGATTTAATGCACTATTGCGCTTGTAGGTTTGTTTAAGTCGTCGCATCGTTGTTAAATTTATTGCTGTTATCTGGTCCGTGTATTATTTATTTACTTTGTCATAATACTGGATATATGACCACGAATTATATAAGCCTATCTACATCTGTATCTTATATAAACGTATCGAAATCCATCGAATCCATCGTTGAAAGTAATGGTGCTGAAATGTGTAGAAGCCACTCAACTATATTGTTGATACAAAATTATCACTTAAAAAATTAATTCATAATTTAATTAAAGTAGCACCATGTTCTGATGATCACACCAATCATAATTAAATTGATTAGTTTAAAGTTGTACTGTCTTACAGTAAAACCATCTCAAAATTTCAAAACGATAGTAATATTTTCAATGGTTATGTATTGGATTTACCAATCACTATTATTCTTTATTAATGTCATTGTCATTCATAGGATGCTGTGAATGACGTGACGTTGTAAAATTTATTAGGGCTTACTGTATATGTGAATAGAATAACATTGTTCTTGTTTTAGTTTTTTTTTCTTATAATAACGAAATTAATGTTTAACCTGGCAATTTAACGCTGGCATACAATGTCTATGAAGTTTATACTTAGGTTAAGTTACCTTTAATGAGAAAAGTGTTTGTCAAGAGTACTTTAAAGACAGAGACACAATTTCTTTCCCTTTGGCACGAAAACGATCTAATGGTAAAAGTTGAAATGTTCTTGACAGCAAACCGAGACGTAACCGTATTCTATGCATGGTACAGATTGGATTGTCATTTGCGCCAGATTTCAGAAAAAATCTCTACTTCTCAAATGAAACAGTATATTTGTGGAAAAAAGAAAAACAGTTTTTTTTTTTCATTTAAAGTGAATCAATGCTTCTCGGCAGCTTGAAAATACTGTAGATGCTATAAATGTCGTACTTTTATATTTCTTCCAATAAATCTCCAATCTACGCAGATGTAATTGTTTAAAAAATAATTGTAATTCCGTTGTCTAAGCTTAGATAATATAACTTTTATCTCCAAGATTTAATTGTACTCGTACATTGCCTTAGATTCTTTTATTAACAATTTTCAACGTTTGCTTCACGTCTCATAAAACTAAATCAAAGAGTACCGTATTTTTATTCTTCAAAGGTTTTTTTTTTATTTTTCTGCATTATCAATTTACTCGTAATAACCTTTGACATATGCTCTTCTCTGTATTTTCTGCTAATTGAAATGGGCATTTTGGAAGTCATTCAAAAGTTTTCTTTTGCATAAACAGCTTGCTTTTGTTCGCAGTCGCAGTTGCTTAGCAGCTAATAAACATGTCTTGTGTAAGTTGACATTTTTGAAATTCTGTAAGAATGCTCGTCGCTTATCTTGATCACTTTTTTGTGTGCATCTATAACTTCAAATAAAATCTTGTTACAAACTTTCCTAATCAACAAATATGCGAACAAGGAAAATGTAAGCAACTTAATATGCCGCTTTTACAAACAATAGCGTTTTCATCAAGAGCTTTGTATAAAGGTCATTGTGTAATTTTACTCATTTTAGTTTCATGTCTTTTTTTTGATTTATAATTAAGTTGTGTGTCATTTACATCTTAGCAATATTGTACAGTACGTGATTTGTGAGTCATCGACAACGAAAGTGAAAAATTTGTAATTTTTTATACAACTCAATATATGTAAACACTAGGGCTGTGTAACATTGAAAAACTTCGATATAACTTGATATTTCCAAAAACTCGATTTTTGCTCAATATATTGAATTTCGACATATTTTAGCATTTAGATGCATATTTGTTTCGCTTTTTTATTCTTCTTAAAGTGATGAGAATGAGTTACTTTGGTTTTAATAACGATTTGTCTCATTGTTTAGTTGATAATATATTGGAGTAGAAACTAACTACTGTATGAGTCTTTAAACCCCAATATTGAAATATTATAATATAAATATTTTGCGTTGATAAATCGAAATATTGAAGCGGTATATTGGAATATTGAGTAAATATCTTGAAATGTTGAAAGTCAATAATACAGTTTGCTATTTCACTTTATCGACCACATTCAATATGTCGATATATTGAAATATTGCTCAGCTTTAGTAAACACATTAAAATGTTAGTAATGTTGACTAAATTTTGTACCGGTAGATTGGCCACGCGTTTTATTGCCATAGTAATTTCGGAACCATATCATTTATGAACAGAATATTATTAATGTGCCATCCACTTTTGACGCTGATTAGCAAGTTGGAAATTATTTGAATTAATTCTTAGCTTGCAGCAATACTAAATTTCCATTTGCAGCTTTAAAAAGTTGAAGTTAATAATAAGTGTTTCTTTGCTTAAGTTACTTTAGTTGCCTAACCGAATGTGTTAAGTTACTTCTTGTTTGAGTGCAAAAGGTTTTACTAAGTTCTCTGTTTATGTTATTAAGAAAAATAATAACCTTTAAATATACGCCGTATTTTTTTGAAAGTATTTTATAAAGAAAATGAAATTGGTAGTAAAAGGGAGTGATAACGTTTGAGTCTCTATAATTTCCATTTCTGAATGAACGATCCTCTACTTTTATACCATAATTTCAGCTACAAAAATGAATGAATAGGCTGTAGCTACGTAAGTTTTATCTAGGGAAGATTAAAGTTCAGAAAATCTCGGAATACCATGTTTACTTTAATAATGCAACCTGTCTTAAGGGCATATATGCATTGTAGTCGATTTCTTTTTCAGCGCATTTCGTATGTCATTAGCCAACCAACTCTCGCAATCACATAGCAGACTCAAATAGAAAAGAAAAACATTTTTTTTTTGCAGTGAAGTGAAATTTTTAAAATTGGGGCTTGAGAGTGTTTTTATTTGCAGACAGATAAATAATAAGTATCACATTTATACAGACGTTTATAACTTTATTTTTTTAAAAAATATATATTATACATATATGCTACCCATATAAAATTGCCATTTTTACAATATGCCGATATCCGTTAGCAGACGAACTGCGAATCCGGTTTAAAATGAAAGATATTTATTTTTTTAATAAAAAGAAATATGGTTGGTATATGGAAATAACTTAAAAATACGAGCATTGAAAGTAAAATATTCTTTAGTTTTTTTCTTCTTCTTTTCATTCATCCCAAAAGACATGGAAAAAAAACTTTTTTCTTCTTTTTTTTTTTTTGGCCGTTCGCATTCTTCCTTACACGATTCATATTGTATCTTTCAGAAGTTGCCTATGTTTTCAACGACTTCTGTTTACTCTATGCAACTTGTGCAAGTTTTAATATACGATTGCTGTTACTGTATTTCACTATCATAACGACGTGAGTTCGCGAGTAATATAAGCACTTGAATGAGGTCTTGGTTTATTTGTCGTAAAATGACTCTGAAAATTCTTACGAAGAAATTCCTTTGCGACCCAAACATCAATAACACTATCGATCTGATGGGCTAGGAATTTTTTTACTGTATGTGGATTCTTATTTTTTTTTCTTTTCGTTTCGTTTCTGGTTGAACATTTTGTTGGCGACTATTTCCCTTATTACAGTGTCTGTTTTCTCTGTGAGTGTGTGTTTACGCGCTAGAAAATTGTTGGGCTTGTGATAGCTTTAGTAAAAGGTGTTTATTTAGATACGAATTTGAAGTTTCATAGCCACAACAATGGAAAAACTATTCGATCTAGAGTTTTATGTATAAAATTGATCAAACAGTATAACATCAACAGCCAATCATGCCACTCGTTTGATTACGAGCGTTACGTTATGTTTAGAAAGTTTTTATGGCTATTTGTGAATAGGGATGTTTGTTATCTTTGAGCATGTAAATTATTGTTTTACCAGAAACTGCGATTTGTAGTGAAAGAAACTTTTAGCCATTGTTTATCAGCATTTTAAAATTAAGAAACTGTTTTAATGTCGTTATATAGAAGAAAAAAACACATAAATCTTAGTGTTATTTATCATTATACATATTTGTACTTGAAGGATAAATTAATGCTTTATTGCATTAAAAGGCTGTGGTATGTTTATGTATTTAGTCTTCCGGTATAGTCATTAATTTAAACTCCATGACAAAAAACAAAGAAAAAAAAAGAAAGAATATAAGTATAATGTGACTTCATATTCATTGACGACGTTTGTCGACTGTATCTTGTCATGTAATTATATACCGGTAATGTGAAATCTTATTACACTAATGGCTTTTTAATTATTAAAAGATTAATTAAGTATGGCGTACTTTGTACGTACTTTATTATTTAATAGGATGTGTAACTTATTAAGCTTATATCAATCTTATCACTGAAATTAATTATCAGTAGAAGTTAAACTTGCATTGGATTTCACGGGCATGTATTACATCACGCCATTTACACGGTTGTTAATGATTAAATGCCGTTGTTTTTTTCCACAAATATAATGTTGCAATTTGCGTTGGTAAAATTGAATGGAGTATATACCATTTGAGCGTTAAAATGTAACTTAGTTATCTAAAAATTGATTTTAATATACTGTATTACTTATTAGAAATGATTCGTGTGTAGCACCTCAGCTTTAAGTAGTTCTGTGACTACCAATTAGGTCTGTTTACGCATAATTTGCCTTTACGTTTATTGTAGCTTTACATGCCATATTACAGTTAGATATAAAAATATATTAAAAAACCAAGTGAATGTTTGAGCATTTTAACGATTGAAAGTTTTAGTTTTGAATAGAAGCCAAACTTTTTGTAATGGTTTGCTTGTTATCGTTCTTTAGGATAACTAACTGCAGGACAGTTTCAAAGTTGTTTAGACAACTCGATTATTCTAGTTTTAAACTAAAAACTACTTTAGAAAATTCGTCATAACATTGCTTGTTTATCTAAAAGTTCGTATAACAATATGAAACAAATTAATTATCATACGTTATTCATTACAGGCTACAAAGCATTTTAAATAGAAATTTTTTTGCGATGGGTACTGTATTTAGAATACATCATTAACATTATTTAAAAACGTACAGCATGCAATATGCTTGTACCAATTTCCTTAAAAAAAAGTCTTGTTTAATTGTGCGCAAATTAGATACACTTTCTATTTTTTATTAGATTATTAGACACCACTTATGGCAAGCATTTTATCTTGTTTAAGCGTTAAAGATGTAATTTTCAAAACATTTGTATAAAAATCTGTGATTACATTTTTGAATTTATTCTGTGAGAAGATGCAATGCATTATTTAGAACTATTGCATTATTGTACTGATCAAATATTGACTACTTGTGGGCCATCTCCAAATAGAGGCTAAGCCCTCTGGTTCAGTCTATCATATCGGGTCAAGAATTTCAAAATATTTATGTGATAGAGAAACAATGTAAAGGTTTTCATGCTTACTGAAATTCTGGAATTTAAGAAAAATATTTGGCAAAGTTTGACTTTGTATTAAAGGTTTGTTTTTATAGTACTGTAGAAGAAAAATTGGGACAATTATTGTAAAGTTTACCACTTTTTTATATTTTAATTTCAAGTGCTTTTAAATTAGTATCGATAAGTATTGACCACTAAAAGGTCAATAACATCTTTTCAGAACTTTACGTCATTTGTTAATCATTTCAACGATACTCGTGACGCTTAATTGTTGATGGTAAAGTTAATAACTTTTGGCATTTTTTGAGTAGCAAAACTTCATCTTTTGACACTAAGTATAAAGTCGATAATTTTGAAGAGTTTTGTACAGTATAACAATGCATATTTAAGTAAGAAAAAAATGATATTGAAAATTAAGAGCGAAAGTTTACCGCTTACTGTATACTGTACGTGCATATAAGTCAGTTTTAGGGGTGAAAATTTCGCATGCAACATTTTTAACTGCAAGTTATTTGATATCCATTAACTTTTTTCTTTATTCGATTATAAGCATGCAGTCATCTTTCTTTTTTTAATGTAAAAATACGGTGCCAGTTTATGCGGGAATGTAAACGATATTCTTTAGAATTTTCATATGCATATATCCATATCAAGCGTCGGCTTTGAAAGTATTAGTCATAGAGTAGGAAATGCTTATTCGTAGTCAAGTCAATCCTTACTTATCATATTTAACCACCTGAGATTCGACTTACAATTTGGTTGATAGTTCTTAACGTTTTGAAACACAACGAAACGTTTAAAGAAGAGATATCTGTCTTGTAATAAAGACACGTGTCTCGTAATATGACCGCTATCTTAAGTTATACTTTAGTGTCATACGATTTGCCTTTAAAGGAAGAGCTTTAAGACATTTCATCGATTTTGTATAACACGCCACATACAATAAGAAATAAAAAATGTTGGCAAAAAGAAACTGCATCTCACAGCCAACAAACGAATAGATTATCTGAAGGTACAGCATTCTGTGTGAAAGGAGCTGTCGTGGTTCTTAGTAAAACACATGAATGCTTGTGTTGCAGCGATATTTTATTTACATGTGCTTCTAGCGTTTTAAAACGTGTCGATTTTTTCAACTTTTCAGCGGCCATTCAGGTCGCATTCGTTATATACAGTAGGAACTACAGAAAGACCCATACAAATTATACTAATAACGTCCGGTTTATGTTGTACAAAATACAGTCGTTGGTTGGTCTTTTTAAAACGCATTCGAGTGCTTGTTTTTAACTGATCATATCATATTTGAAATTATTAGCATATTCCTAAGTTTGCGTGAGGGACATTGTGCACTTAGCGTATATACCATGGCAACGATGAAAACGATTTGGCCGTTGACGAAATTTATTAAAATAGTTGTTGTATGTCAGCACGTAACCTCCCAGCGTTAGCTTATTGATCTAAATTTTATACGGTCCCTCGCTTACTGCTAAGGAAAATAAAAATGTTTCAATCCATAGTGCACTAGTGTATATATATATATGGTCAATGCTATTGAGAGTTTGTCGTCGGAATGTTCTACTGTTTCGTTTGCAGAATATTAAAATTTAATTTGATTTGTATGGTAGAGAATGCGATACACACTATAGTGAATATACAATAGATGTTCGGACTTCCAAAGTTGATAAATACTAAATTAATTTAGTCTGTAAAGTAATCGATACTGAAATTCAGTTTTTTGGAACTTTTGGGTTTTCTCTCATTTAGTTTGTTATATTTTGCAAGGGTAGCAAGTAGTATTTCAATCAGAAGTAAATGTAAACAAAAACATTCGTTGCATTGGTTTTTGTTGAAATTTCTACATCATGGAACGGAGAAAATAGTACTGAAGTCAAGTTTATGACAAAGATAACCTGTACATTGAATTTGATCTTGCTATCTAGGAGTTTGAATAAATACCGGTTTCTTTTTATTTTTTTTTTTGAATGAAGTTGAAATACTTATTGCCAAATCTTGTGGTTATCAGAAATAATGTTATTGGGAATTTAATTTGAGGTAATGATAATAAACTGATATGATATCCAATTATTATTATTTCTAAAACTTGTTTAAAGATTTCTACTTTTCAAGTGGATTATTTTGCGTAGAACGGGTAATACGTTTTGTTTTTAAGCTTTTATCCAGTATAACATTGTAGTTTTTCTAATGGATTTTCTCGATATTTCTTCAATACGATTCACGTTATAGTTTTACGATAAAGAAATTGACATCCCTAGAGATTTTACCAACAGTATTAAATTAAATTCAACCATGTTCTTTCTTTTTAAAAACCAGCAGCTATCGATATACGTATGTACAGTACCGGTACTATGATTCAGTTTGTGGTGAAACCATTATGGCTTAAGTTGTATTGTTGTACAAGGTTGTAACCGACTTAAGCTTAACTTTAGTTTGCGTGTTTTGTAACAACGGTAATATAGACCATACTTCTAAAATTAGAAGCTATCGTGATGAATGCTAGCATTGTTATTTAATACAAGACATTCATTACTTTTGAGGCTTGTGTTTTTTACGGGTTAGTTGAGACCAAAGTTCGTGTCCGAGACACTTATGAAACGGCATTTGGTCATATGCAACTATCTTAGGTTTACAAAAGTGAACGTTATATAACGAAAGGATGTTCCAAAAGAATGTCGAAGATGACATTTGTGATTCTTAACTTTTTGAATCATTTTTTTGTAGATCAGACATTTTTTAGATACTTTTGGGAATAGATACAAGTCACACATGTGCTGTTATGTTGCACGAGTTGATTTGATCTTTGCTACAACATTTAATTGCCTGACCATGACTTATCGTTTTTGATTACTTTTTCCTGCGACGTTTTTATATTTTTGTGGTATAAAAAATGTGATTTCATTTCATCAATGACTTCTCAGCATAATAAAGTTCGTGGCTATTGTTATAGAAACCGGCTCCGTTGCTCTCGTATTTAATGAAAGTGCTTCGTTGTCCGCAAATGTTTATTTAATTTTTTTTGGTTGAGTTTTTTTTTATCTAAAAATAAAATCAAATAATTGAATTACTTGCGAGATAGACTGGTGTTTTTTTACTTACGTCACTGAAACTGAATTACGAGCTGAAAACTGCAAGGCTAGACCAGAAAATGAAACTAATAATAAAGGACAACATTAGTACGCAATTGAAAAGATTTTCACTTTTCAGTATTGATACAAATATACGATTCTTATTGTTGGTCTATTATGATTAGAATTTTAATTTTGTATTATGCTAACGAGTTGAAATTATCATTTAGGGATGTTTTTTGGCATTAAATTGCAGCTATTTTGTAAGAGGAAGTTTGAATAAAAAAATATTACGACTATTTTTAAAATAAAGAATAAGAAAAACTAATTTTATGACGATGAACAAACTGATGTGCGTGTCGGATTTACAAATCCATCACTATTATCTGATGCTCATCCTGTGTTATGGAAGCTCAACGGTAGAAGAATTGTTTTGTTAAGAAAAATCTTTTTTATTTTCTTTCCTTCTCCTTTTATTTATTTTTTTTTTTGTAAATAAAAAAGCTACCCGTGTGATCACATCCAACCAAGTTTCAAATTTGGATTTCGTTGCTTCGTAAAAACTTTTTTTCTACTTCTTATTCTTCTAAATAAAAAACCATTCATGTGTGCGGAATCACAGTACATAATTCAAAGACATTTTTATTGTTGTAAACTCTGTAGGCTTACTTTTGTCAGCTCCATGTATTGAATATGAGCATGTGCCAACTTTATTGATTTTAAAAGAGTTCTTAAACATGTCTAAGTTTAATACTTTTTCCCCCAAAAAAAAAAACTGTGTGTAGGGAAGTCATTATGATTGCACTATCTGTTTATGAATCCACGAATTTGAAAGAAACTTGTGATCGGTTACACGACTTACTAAAGCATTTAAAAAAATTAATAAAACCCTCAAATAATTAAATCTTGTGATTTGCTAAATAAGAAAATAATATTAAAAGAGTCGACTTTTAAAAAGCAAAGACAAAACCCATGCAAATGATTTCTTTTGGTCTGAACATTGTATTTTTTATAAATTACAATAGCTATATTTACTATGGCTTTTACCGTCAAATGACGCAATGATGGTCTTTGGAAGTGGAGTTTTATTGATGCCAGGCTGGTTCTTATGTTTTATGCTTGTCGGTTATTGTCACAAGTAGATGTTTGTAGGATTATAATAATTTAGTTTGACACTTTCAGTTGAACTGTGTATTTTGTGCACTTTAACGCATTCATTCATACGGGTTAAGGAGGGTTACATTCTCAGCTTAATACAATTGAAGATGTTTTCTCGCCTTTACTGCAAGTTGTTCACTCGTCTATCAAGCACACAAATACACTGTATATTGAAATTTAGGTTAATGGTAGCGCACTCAGTTTACTTATAAGGATACATTGTTGGATAATATTGATCCTTCGTCGACAGCTGAATCACTGGAATAATCAAACTGCTTTTCTTGACAGTGGTGTAATTCTCGTTAATTTGTCAGCTGCAACGTAAAGAAAGAAAGGAAAAAAAAACCGATAAATTAATCACTGTTATGTCAAACTTTTCGAGTTCTTACTATCAACTGCATTTTTTTTTAGTAGCTCAATTGAGAGTATCTATAAAAAGCAGTGACTGGATTTTTGAACTAATCCCAGTACAGAAAAATCGATGGAAACTGAAGTTAATCAACCGAATTACTGTCATTCCTAAAACTTATAAAACACACTCTGCTTCATTGTTTTGACTTTTAGTCTTATTTTGCTTTTTAGCTATAATCAAATTATTAAAGAATTCATGACCAACGAGTGGTCACTGACATTTCAAAGTTTATGGCATGACCTTTAGTAAATTTAGAAGATTCTTTTTAAAATAAAAAATAAGAGTTTTATAATATCGGATAAACGGGAATTTCAAAAGATCGATAAGCAAAGTAGACTGAATAGTTGACGGTGTCATAATTCAAAATAACTTTATATTGGCTTATACTGTACCGGTAGATAATAATTCCAATTATAATTTGTGGGTGGGTGTGGTAAACGTTTCACGTTTGAAAATTGATGGGGAATACAGTATAATGTCGTTTCACACGTTTCCAAATGATCACGTTTATGACAAAAAATTGCTATTCAGTCATGCATCGATATGAATGTATTTACGAATGCACATCACATCCGTCAAAGGTTATACATTTAAGAACTTATGGTTGAGGAATCTTTTATTCGGCTATAAACGCATCGTATCTCTCTGAAAAACTATCACGCATGCTAATACGCTTCCTTTATTTATGAGTTAGAACAAACGAAGCAGTGACTTGAAAAGGCGTCACTACTTCTGAGAGGGAAAATTTTTATTTTTCTACTACGGTACTAATGCTATTAGGACCCAGCTATCCTAGACCATTATTTAATTGCCCAAGAAGAAAGAGAAATGATTGCTTGCTCAGTTGTTATACTGTGTTGTTCTATGTTATAGTATTGACATATGAAAACTCAAGTTACGTCGTCTAGATGGTTATAAGTTCAGCCATGCGCTAATACTGATGGTCTGGTTTATTTTGAATGGCGGATTTTACTGTCATATAATGTATTTTATACAAGGCAATGCTGGTGTTCAACTTGCTATGAGTTAAGGTGGCGGGTGGTCTTTACATTGTGATTGATATCAATTTCCAACGTGATGACTGTCGCATGTTATTGTCGTTTTCAATTTTGAAAATTTTCATCTGACACGCCCAATACAAAAGCGTTATTATACTTATTCTTGATAGAGCTAATTTTAATGACTTTTTTTTTTTTTTGAATGTTTTTTTTTTCGTAACAGTTATTTTTTAATATATTTTTTCATAAGTCCTTTTGCTGTTGTTACAGCTGAATATATTATATAAGCAGAAATGTGTAATGTATTATAGTCCATGTATCAAAGAGAGCGACAGTTTCGACATGATAAATAAAAAAACCATTGAATTTGTTGTTTTTGTTTGTTGACGTACAGCACTCGTATATGCCTTGTTATGTTTTCAAGAGAGAAAAAAATCTGGCATCCGTTATTGTGGCGGATAAAGTGAACAAGGTTCAATCTTCAAATGAAACTCCTTTCGTTAATACATGCTGGTATATACCGTATTATACCGTATTATAGAAGTACTGTAGGGCCTCCACTTGCTACTACACCATCATGTACATACAATTATTATTATTATTGAATATACACGATTCGTTTTAAGATTTGAGAAAAAAAGCATAAGACAATCGGAACATGTCTGATTGGCTGTCATTAAATAGCTTTTTGGTTAGGAGATTAGTCATACTCATAATTACATCGTATTTAATCTCTATTAATCGAATATTAGCTTAATGTTACGGTATAAAGCAACTTCAAGTTCCAATTGCTATCGTGCAGTTTTTATGGTTTGCTACACTATTATTTTATGTAGAATGTAGTGTATAAAAATGTAGCATACTTCTAAATTCCTTTATTGATAAATTGGTTCTATGCAAATATTTATAGGAAATAATGTAAAATTCGAACTGAAAATATTTCAAAAGGTTATTTCAGACATGTATCCGCTAGACTTGAATATCAAAGAACTCGTGCATACACTTTTTGTTTCTCAAAATGGTTTCTTTTCTTTTTTTTTTTCTCAAGAAAACAGTATAGTCATATTTTATGCGGAGATTTTCTTTAGGGGAAGTATTTTTAGATTTTCATTTGGTAAATGTTAAATATAACAACGAAATTGTTTTTTTTTTTCTTTTTTCGAAATGCTCTGATTTTTATGAATGTGTTGGTTGGTGTTATTTAATTTTCACTTAAAATGACAACAAAGAAGAAGTGGTAAGCCGGTAGAGAACAAAAAGCCTTTTTGATAACTTGAGTATGTTTTGTTTGTTAATGTATTTCTAGCTTATAAATCATAAAATTGACTATTTTATGAGATGCATCTATTACATTTGATATGTAAAGTTGAATACGGTTTTTCAATGGCTTCGAGGGAAAAAAGTTAATGAAATAATACTTTGAAGTAGTCGTTTTGTTGTGACTGCATACACTGTGTTTCTTTAATGAACTAATTAAGTTTTTTTTATAGACGTAAAGTCATTTTAAAAGCAAGTTAATATAGTTCTGGAACTTATGGGCATACACAGCATAAGTTTTATCGTTTTCAGTTTTAGTTATTCTAGAATGTGATGTGAAATCTTTCGTGATTTGTCAATCTACCGCAGATCTTCTGTATATTTGAGAAGTACTGTAATTCTTTATGCGCTATTGAAGAATTGATTTTCATTGAGTTAGATGATCGACTTCAGCATGTACCAATGAATAGCGATTTGGTTCAATTCTTCTCAAGTATAGCGACATGGGTTATCATGGAAATTCAATTATACTATGTCGTACCGTTTTATTTTGGCATGCGAAAAAACGAATTTTTTATTACTTTTTATCTGTCCTTGTAATGTATCAATACCCGATACATTTTATGTCACTGCACTGGTATCTCGTAATATTGTAATGATCTTTGAAAACAAAATAGCTCAAAGGAACGAGATTTCTTTTTTTTTTAAAAAAAAAAAATAGGCCATACATGTTTACACAAATATCGTAATAAGATTATATCGATTCTTAAATTGTTTTTAAGCAACCTTTAGCTATTGACAATTGAAACGGTGAATTAATTGCTAAATGACAAATAGGTTTACTGCAATAATTGTTTTGTGAGGAATATTTTAGCTGAAGTTTATTTTTTCTTTAGTAATTTAACATTGAATATTTATTGACATGCCGTACTCGTGCGTAGGAAAATCTTTTATTATGTTGTAGACGATTTTTGGAGATTCTCGTGATTTAAAACAAATAGTACTCGTTTATCTTCAGTGATATTGGCAAGAGCTCCACTTTAATACAAAACACATTTATTACGCGCCTCTGCAGATTCTATTTATCGTGATTTATATGAAGATTTTGAGTTATTAATTGCGTGTCTAAGCTTTTTGAAATTTAGGTTTGATGTACTCTATATAAATTATTCTGTTAGTAACTTTTTATAAAATTTAAATTGATGCTTAGTAAATCCTTTATGATAAATAAAGCGGGTGAACGCACTAATCAGATAAACCGTTGTGTCATTTTATAAATAAAAACTAATCTTATCTTTTTTTTTATAAAGAAAAACCATTTGAAAGAAAATTACTTTAGTTTCTAAAGTTCATGTTGAATTTATCTTCAGCTGTTTCATTGTCTTATAATAAAATGATAAAGCTGTATATTTCATTAGTGAATATCCTCCACTTTTCAAACTAAAAGTAGTTCTCATAAAAGTTCATAAATGCATTGAAAAATGGACATAGAGTGTAACAGTTTTATCGTACTCCATGGCATAAAACTAATAGCATTGCATAGTGCTGTGTTTACATAGGTTGGGGTTGAAAAGTCTTTAATTATGTAGCATGTTACTTGGAGGTTCGTAATGCGATTTTCAGTACCATAGGCTACTTGTACACTACGTTTTGTATACCAATGTACACACTTTTTTATTCGCTGGAATGGGATGGATTGTGGTCTAAGTTATATGCACTTTGTACAATACGTAGTCTATATGGGCAATCCACATACTCAGCATCAAAGACCATTTAAAGCTTATCTACTTGCTGGGATAAAAACTGTCTTGTTTTATTTGTGTTTGTCTATTGCCAACAGCAGTCGTGTATTGCGGAAATGGGGCAGTTCTTGGTGCTTGGAACATAAAACGTTTGCGTTTCATGCTCGTTGAATGAATAAAAATGGCGAATATACAACTTAAATAAACTTTTATATTTGAAAATACAAATGTGTTATGCATACTGAAACGATTTGAAAATTGATGACGAGATCTGCTGTAGATAATCTATTTTTGGTTGTCTAATTTTATCAAAGAAGCGGCGATCTGTCACTAGGCTGCGTGCCATGTTGCATGGGATGTCGCTCAATTAAGGAATGGTGTATCGATTGACGCGTGTTTTCTTTTTCTTTTTTTTTAATTTTTTATACGTTTCTTTTGAACTTGATCAGTAACTCCAAGAATCTTCGAGATTTTTTTTTTTTTAAAGAAAAATCAAAGTTTCTTTCTGTATCACCAGTTGGTGCTGTACTTGTTCAGTTTGTGTAGAAGTTTCTTTTAAATACAAGATTAAAGATGTCTTCTCGGTGGATTTTTTTCTTGTTGGAAAATGATTGAAGATGTAGAGTTGTAGATCCGAGTGACTTACAGGACGTACACTTCGTTATTACACTGTCTATACAACAATTCCAGTCATTGGATATTGGCATTAGCTTCTATGGCAGCCAATAAGATGTTTCCGTCGTATTGTTGCTGTTTATGAGACTCCTGTGGCGACCGGAAGCAAGTCAACTTTGGCTTTATTGAAAAAAGGCATTATTAATAAAAAAAACAAAAGATTACAAATTTCAAGTGTGAAGGCATTTTGTAATTGTTTGATGATCCTTGAATTCCAGCTTGGTGTCCTAATTTGAATAAAGGTGGTTTATTGTAAGCTTAGTGGAAAGATTTGTTTAGAAAAACTGATTTTGAATTTATCTTGAAAATATTTAAATACAGTACTAAGAATCAAAATGCTAATACAAATAGTTATATTAAACTGCGAATATATTGGTATTTTTATAAAGGTATTTCAGTAATTTCATTATCAGCTTTTTTTGCAGTATACTGTATCTACTGTGCACTATAAAAATACAGTACAGTAAGTACAGTTGTTCATTTATCGAAAATGAAACACTGCCATTTATTCTCAATCTAAGTTTTATTTAACATTTTCTTCAGCACCTCTTTGAAATTTACAGTAATACACTGCTCTGGTTGTGTGGCATGAAGAAGTGTGTGCACTTCATAACTACTGAATATATGTTGGAGGATTATAAATGGAGAACCCATCTTGTTATGCTAGATTAAATTGTGCTCCTGGTGCTACCGTTACAGTGAATTAATATTGACAGTATTTTTTTTTTTTAGTTTAAAGTCATTCAAAACTTTTCATTGAAGTATTTTTCCATATGCATATTAAATATTATTGGCTGATTCTGAAAAATACAATTTATGCTATGGCATATTTTCAATTTCATCTTATTTGATGGTTTTTTTTTATTTTTTGAATTTTAAACGTTAATAATAAAACCGTTATTAAATATTTCCAAGCGAAAAGATTCAACGTTGCTTTAAATAAAAGATTTCCTTTTACTTGTTTTTTATTTTATTTTTTTTTGTTTGCATTTAATCGTTGTGATGTTGTTATGAAGACTATAATGCGATAGTTTATGACTTTTTTGTTTATTATTTTCTTTTTTTTCTGTAAAAAATACGGCGACATGGTGTGTGTCAGTTTTCGTTAATGCTGGTTTTATTGTGATTGACTTTGCAAGTTTACTTAAACAAATATAAATTCAATTACTGCTTTTATGCTAGTTTTATTCATTTCATCGCCAAGTTTAATAGGTTTCATTCGAGATTAAGCGAAACCACTATTTAGGGCGAGTATGTAAATGAACATCTCTTTCGTCGTAAACCGTTTGCGACTATCAAACAGCATAAAAAATTGTGTTTGACTGCGAGATTGGAGTAGCAGCCAAAATTTAATTTGCAGAAAAGTTTATGAAATAGTGCGAGTGAGTAGTCCCCAATATTGGCGAGACATCTGCATCTTCATGTTAGAATTCAACGCCAACAAAAGCCTACAGTCATTGTCTTTCAAGTTGTTATCTATTGTTTTAGATAGAATTTGCTTTGAGAAGTCGTGATGGAAAATTGTACGTACGACTGGCTATATTTCTTCTTAATTCTGTCTGCTCTCTTCATTTTCTTGTGAATATAACGTTTGCTGTACATTTTGTTGTTGCTTCCTTTCAATTTCTTAGGTTTCATGCAATTGCCGCAACTCCTTCGAGATTGTTTTCTTGTATTGACTTGTGTTGACAGTTGTTGAATAAACGCGATAAAGTGATTTGTGTTGCACTTGCTGTAAGGAATTGACTGCCGAATTATAACGTTTATGACGAGGAAAAAAAACTATAGAACTCCACAAGTTCATGAACTTATAGGGAAAAAAATACACGATAGGATTTATCAAAGTTTAAATTAGTACTTTTATGACTCAGCTTGAGTGGGTATCATAAAATAGATTATGAAATCATCAAATCCAGTGTTATTATAGTCACCGGACGACTATAAAATTACCAATTAAAAATAAGTATTAAACGGAAAAGTCTATCTGCAACGGTTAGATGGTCTGAAATATACTGTAATAATAGCAGGGAGAATTTTATAGCGTAAGGAAAAGGTTGATTAAAGCCAAATGACTTATTTATTGTTTTGTAAATCTGGGCTACGTTCTGCAAATTGTGGTTACTGGTAAAAATATTACCAGATAAACTTCATTCTATGGAGATGATGGGCGTTTATGTAAACATCGAAACGGTATTTTCGTAGATTAGTAACTTTATGAACGTCAGTTTTCATCAAAGTGCCTGACAGACTCCCTGTTGCTTCATTAATGTTGCGTATGAAAATGGGTCGTCGATCACTATGACATAAACGGTTACACAAAATTCGATAGTTTGGTTAAATGAAGTGTCAACGTTTAGATTACTTACAGTATTGGCGGCGTTAAATGCAAAATTTGGTGCAAAAATTGATGTCAAAATTCTTAGTAACTATACGAGCATTTAAATACGGTTAGCACCAGTTGGGAATCACTGCGGTATACTGTAAATATTGCATTTGTTATATAAATAATTTCACAGTTATGTCAATTTTCAAGCTTATTAAACTTCAGTAAAGTTTTCAACTTGTGCTTTCGCCGAATACTTTGGAAAGTTTGTTTTTGACGTCGAATGGAATTTGTTTTTGACTGTACATCGAAAATACAGTACTTAACTTTAAGTTAAATATCTTAATATACTGAATTACAGTACATTTTGATTTTGTTTGATTTTTTACTGTCTGTGTTTATTGCTATGCAGAATTAAATGAAAACATTCCTTAAACTTCTCAGCGAAAACGCTCATGCTTGTGGTCAAGATTTCATTTACAGAGAATTAAATGAGTGAATTGCCGTCTTAAAATCTGAACTTTAGGAATGTTTTAGCTTTATCACTTAGATTTGATTAAAACTGAATGTTTTCTAATCGTTGCGTCGTCAGTTTCATTTTGGTGCAGTATTTGAAATGTCAAATTCAATCAAGTACCGGTACGACTGTTTTTCAACTAGTCGTAATTCTTAAACGACCTTAACAATCGACAATGGCTCATTTTAGAGAATGATTAAAACTCAACTTGGCTTATGCATGAGCTTAAATTTCGAGAAACCGTATTTAAAATCATCGTTTGTGTCACTGAACATTGAACAGTAGAAGAATTGTTTGCACGTTCTTTCAAAAGTTAAGAAGATTTAATATAAATACAAGCGTAGATTCGTAATTGGGCATGGTTTGACAGTATTAGGCTCTGTTAAGAGGATTATTTTGTCATTGCGGATTTGCGTGATTTTAAATCCCCCCGACGAATTTTGGTAATTAATTCAGTCATGTTCCCTTGTGGACCATTTCTAGATATTTTCTTGAAATTCAGTGTTGTGTAAATATACGTTGAACATTATTTAACGACGTTTGCTACATTTGCATTAATTTTCTTTTTTTATCATTTAACAAAGATTTAATTTTCGAACTTCATTAAAATCTTTTCCATTATTGATAATGAAAAATCGTAACGTTATTAAGGAATATAAAAAGCGTGAATTTATTCATTATAAGCATGAGTTACTCGTGATTATTTTTTTTATTTAAATGTAAGCAAAGTTTATTGAATCGAAATCACTATTTACTTAAACAATAACAATAGTATATTGGTTTTGGCATTCTATTGGTTTTACACGTACAGGCAAATATTTCATCATTGTTTCGCTAAGATGATCAAGTTGTCTGTATAGCATATTGAAGATATAACTTATGAAAATAAAGAATAATCATAGCCCATCACAAAAAATCTTAGCAGAGGTCTTCTTTATATATCATTTATCACACTCCAAATATCGTCGGCTTATGCCTCTCAAAATCATATCCTTATACTCATTGAACACATTTATCTTATTGAAATATAGTCACGTTGGTATATACTGTAACTAATTTCGATTACCCATATCGACTTTCGTATACGCCACCAAAATCTGTCAGTAAACTTCCGGAATATGTTGTATAGGTTATACGCTTATAAGTAATACCGGTACTCTGTACATGCGTAATAGCATCTGCAACTACAAGCGTCGACAGTGCAATATATTAAAGTTATTTATTTCGTCGGATGCTTATAAATGGCTTTCCAACACCAAATAGGGAGAGAGAATATGCAGTCATAAGCTATTACGATACACCATATTATTTTTATATGTTGAGGTTGTATTTTTCTCGACATTTACATGAAGGAAAATAAAGTTGACGCACTTGAGACATTTCCTGTACACTACAGTTTACCTTAACATTGTATAGTATGCCAATACATTTATTACAGCGCTGAAATTATTGTTGTGTGGAAGAGATAATCGTAAATGGCATTCTTAACTAAATTTTCATCTAGGATATGCCTCGGGTCTTAACGCGATCAATCAAAATAGCATTTTGAAAGACCCCAACTTTTATTAGGCTGTTTGCGATAGAAAATACAATATCTCATTATATTGTATTTCCCATGCTGAAAAAATACTTGGCGATTTAAGTGGGCTAATATAATAGATTTATGCGATGTATTACAAGAACGTGTTTGGTATTTTGAAACGGATGTTGCGTGTATATGAGCTTACATGATGGCATTACATTAAGTAACTACTGTACGTTGTGTCGTGTGTGTAAATCGTTACTTAAATCTAACGAATATTACTTTAGGTACTATTAGATTTTGAGCAAGTGTTGAGTTTTGAGAGAAAATTGTTTAATGCTAGCTACTATTGTATTAGAGGACATTTCACGCATGCAATATACTGTAGATATAGCTTTTTATTTATTTATTTTTTTAGTTTCTTAAGTTTCATATTGCAGCTCGTATTTGCAATGATATTAAGGACTATACTTTGGCAAATTAATTTTGTTTACGAAAACGGTTGAAACGTACGAAGTTAAAATGATTGTACAGTTGTTGTGTCGTTTTATTTTTATGTAGTACTCAGTCTCTGAAATAATAGCGATCGATAATCATATCTAGAGTAAGCCAACATTAGAACTGATAAATGCTAAATTTATATGAACAGATGCCATCATTGTTATCTTGAGATGTTAAATGACATTTTCATTTTGAAAATGGACGATTTAGGACACGTATTACGATACAGTTTCATACTTTTCGTTATGGTTTAGATTTAAAATTTTATTGATTAATCTTTTTAATGGAGATCTTGTGAAAATATTTATGTTGTATACTTAATCTACAGGTTTAAATAAGTACAAACACAAATGTAATTTCTGTAGTATTAATATACGAGTATAATTAAATTTACATTCAATCGGTATGTGATGACATAAACGACCGGCGGATCAATATAATGTTTGTCTCCGTAAAATTACAGAATTTCTTTCCATAATCTTGAGAGCAATGCAAATGAACAGTCTTGATCGTTTTGAACAGACTGAGCGATTTGATTGTATATGCTATGCAGTGAAGCATTATGGGTTACATTGAGAACTCAGCTGTTTTAATACTGTACAATACAATGACATATTGGTTAACACAAAATAATAATACGGTGCATTTTTTCTTTTAACACGAAAAGATCTTGTTTATCAAAAAA
Source organism: Helicorthomorpha holstii (assembly GCA_013389785.1). NCBI lineage: Eukaryota > Metazoa > Arthropoda > Diplopoda > Polydesmida > Paradoxosomatidae > Helicorthomorpha > Helicorthomorpha holstii. Next base: position 2,262,428 of record JAAFCF010006596.1, on the reverse strand, counting down.
AAAAAAAAAAACAATACTAACAAAATATCAGATTATTTAGGGAGAAAAAACAATATATTTTTTTTAATTGTTTTTATAAAAACAAATTAAAACTAGTTTTGTAAAATTCTATTGTTTTTTCTTAAATGCATACATGCATGTACAAAATGTATATTATTTTTTGGTGTGTATTTTCTTGTAACACGAAGAAATATTTTGGTCTCCTATGTCAATTAACGGTTTCCTATTCATGTTAAACGAGTTTCACAATAAACCCACATGTTTTCAAGAGTTACATTTAGTATGAAAAAACATAATTGGCAATATGATAACTTTGAGTTGCGCATACTTAATGTTCTTTAATAGTTTATTGTTGTTTGTCGGTATACTTTTCAAAGTTAACTTTTAAAAGCATCGGTAAATTCGACTCATACAGTATTGTTAATCTGAAATTTATGCATTTACATTAGTTATCCTGCGCTTTTTCATTATTTCCTTGATAATTTGTTAACGTCGAGCAATTTCGGAGTTGGTATCGGTGCAATATTCATAGTTGAATTCTCTCGTAATAGCTTGACTACACGCTGCTTTTATGCGCGATTATAGAAGAATATTTTAATGATCCGGATTACAACATTCATCTTGCACCCTTTTAATGATTATTATCAACATCCTAAATTTCAACGCTATTAGAGCGTTATGTATCTACTCCTACATAACAATTATTATTATGTGAAATGGAAGGTCGTCATTTATTTTCTTCTTTTGTTATTTATAAAGTTGTCATGGATAAAGGTCATTTTAGCAGAAGATTCTGTCATGTAATTGCCGAGGCGTGGATAAGAAATTAAATTCTTATTGTTTTAAAAGTGCAAAGCTGCGAAATATCTCCTCGTTAGCTAATGGCATTATTTATATGTAAACAGCTATGTTGTTGACTTATTTCATTAATTATACTCTGGTAGTATGTGTAATTGAGGTTTAGTTGTTGTTTGCTAGCCATTTAAGTATGCCTTTAGGTAAAGAAAGATGTCTTAGCTCAAGTCTAATGACCTTAATTAGAAACAGCACAAGGTATGCTGGACTTGTTAGTAGTTTTCGTCGCAAAATCATTATTATTATTGTTTGCGTTCAAGGGTCTCTACAACGACGTTTTCATAACAAGTTATTTAAAAATTCACTTTGGTTGTAATGGTACAGCATTGTAGAGGAGATACTTAATGTTAATTGACATACGAAGATATTTCTATGTCACGTACTGGACGTAAAAGTAACGAGAAAGAATAATAGCACTTAGTTTGTTATTGGAGTAGAAATACAGTAGTTAAGTGTCGATCGTGAAGTTGTGTACAATTTTGAGAAGCTTGCTTAACTACTCGTATTCATCTTAGCTTTATCTTTCATTTAAAGTGAAGTTTATTGAGTTTTATCGTAATTTATTTGTCTATTGAAAGAAATTGGACTGCCGACATTTTTTTACCAGAGCAAATTACGTTATTATTAAATGCAATAATATTGCTCTATTGTAATATAGGAGTTTATGCTTATGCTATTCAGTAACTGAAATCGTGTACTTTTGTAGATAAAAGTACAGAACCGTTCCTAGAGTGTAATATATCATTCGTATGTAAGCGAAAAGAGACTTTAAATAATACAAACCATTTTTGAACTCGTTTTAAACTTTATTTATGTTTTGCAACTCGAATTGAGAGCAGACTGGCATTTAACGTAACCGATTTTTTTAGACAAAATAATGCATTATTTAGCATTAAATTATGGTTTAACGAATAAAGTCGGAATACTTGAGGCACTGTACAAGTATATTCTAGATATTTTATTGCCATGGATTACTGACTTTTTACTGTAAAAAGATTTTTGATTGTTTTACATAAAAATCCGTTCTTTTGGATGAAATTCAAATAACTTTATAGTAAAAGAGTTACTATATGTTGCGCATTATTTGTTTTTTTTCTGGAAAATTATTGCTTTTATATTATAACGGTATTTTTATTTTATACTAAAATTACGTTGCATTTACGAGCTCTATGATGCTTTCTTGCAATACACAAATAGACGACCGTGTATAGCTCGATTAACGACACAGATGCTTACGTTAAGCTCTAATTAACGATTCTTTTACATTTTTACAATTGTGATCTAAAAGAATGGTCTGGTTTTTCTTAAAAACTTTTTGTGTTTTATAATAGTAAGCACAGTTGCATTTTTAATTACTATTTTGTGCATTCGTTGCATTGTTTTTTGCGTACGTCTATTCAATCTATTATCAGGTAGTTTATTTGTATTGTGAGAAAAACACATCTTTTGTGGATTGTGTTTTTGGTGAGAAATTTTCTATTTATCGTTGGATATCATTTTGTAGTGTCGTTGGATTTCAGAATTTTGCATATAAAACGAATCTGCTCAATTTAAATGAAAGAGGACTTTTGTGGCTCAGCTGAATTTCTCATCTTTTTTACGTTATTATACAATCTGCAGGCTATAAATGAAGGTCGTTATTCTCTATGGACCAGTCTTTATACGTGAAAAAAAGTCATCTAAAATGCATACTTAGTGCTTGTACACTGGATGCTGATGTCGCTTCGCTTCTTTGTTTTATCAGTAATGCGAAGATTAATATTCTGCAGAGCGCACGCATGCATGCTGAAATGCGCATTTCGTGCTTACGAGTAACGCAGCTGTTGTAAATTCAACTACATGTTTAAGAAAATACGCGTCTTCAACTGAGTACTGAATACTCTTTCCAAATTTATTACAGCTTTTATTGCCGTGCACTGTATTTCTGCCCCATTAATTACCCTTATTTGATAAAAAGATGCACAGATTTGTAAAGTTAAGTAATTAATTTTTATCCTCGTTATTTTTATCAATTGACATTTGCTACAACCATTAAGCAATTTTATGTCAACAGTTATTGCAGCTAATCAGTACTGCTGTAATTATTTATTGACTTTTATTGTTGTATTACATCGTAAGTTATAATTTTACTAGAAATTGTATTAAAAAAACAGCATGACTTTGAAACTTGCAATTGTCGATTCCAATAACTTTCTGCAAAGAAACAACGTGACGGTGTAAACGGTGTTTACATAATTATTTATTCTTGTCACAATTTTTATTTGTTCGAATAAATTCTAATTTGTATTAAGTAAAGCGTGTGGATTGTTGAAGACATTTTTTGTCAGCATTTTCAGCCATCGAATTCAATGTTTTTTTTTCTCGTCAAGTGTTAGAGATTTCTTATGAGAATTTTTATGTCTTTTATTTATAATTCAAACATCGAATTTAGTTTTATTAAAGAAAACTGAAGCGCGAACTCTAACTCATTGCATTACGCCCTAGATGTGCAGGTCAATGAGCACTTGATGTAACATATATTATAGGAACTTAAATTATTATATAACTAAGAGCACATAAAGGGATGAATTCAATATACTGTATATAATTTAGTACACACCATACATTTTTTTTTAAAGTTTAATTTATGTACTGTAAGACCAAAGAAGTGAATATTCTTTGTTACTATTAGTCTGATTGTTTGCATCGCTTTATGTCAATTTCTAAATTATGTCTTAGACACAACAAAATTAATTAACTTAAGTGGTCATTTATATTTGTGCTAATGTAACTAGATTTTCATCTAATGAAATGAGGTAGAGTCAAGCAATAAAAGATGTGCAGAAGGCTGCACATTAATTTAATTCAACCGTAAAGCACTACATCTATTTTGTTTATCTGTTTAATTCCTGAAACTTTTTTTTATTTAAAATGTTACAAACTCTACCGTTGTATTCCAAGAAAAGTGCATTAACATAATATAATGTTTTGATTATGTCGTAAAATTTAATGTTAATGTGTGTATTTGTTTTTATAAAGGTGTGTCAAATTAATTTCTGTAATTGTATTATGATCAAAAAATAGTACGAATTCCTAACGTATTTTTTTTATTATATTTTTACAGTTGCTGATTGTAAGCAGACATTTCGTGTTAAACCAAAATATAGTGAAGTGAATCCCGGTGATATCGTGGTGTTAAGTTGCCGTGTTAGTTGTTTACCATGTGGCGAGTGTCGCTGGTCAAAAGATCGAAGACCAATCAAAACATTTGCGGCTAAGTATGAATGGAACGGTTCGATCGAACAGGGTGACTGCAGCCTCCGAATTTACAACGCATCTTTAGCTTACGATGATGGCGAATGGGAATGCCAGGTCACCGACTCTGCCTTTGATCAAATGGACTCGCTTAGTTCGGGTCCCGTTCGAGTTGTAATTCGAGGTACAGTAAATATTTGTTTCCCCAAACACGCACTTATCTTTTCATCTTTTAGAATTACGATTGTATATGTGTATGTGTGTTTGCATTGAAAAAGTAATTTTCTTGATACGCTAAAAAATGAAATGAGAGAAACGGCACCCACGTGAATATTGTATACGTGTGTGCTGTTTTGAATTTGCTAGTTAAGACGATTTAATATATACAGTAAGAGACGTTTGAATACACTACGTAAAACCTAAATAAGTTTTTCTTTTTTTTTTTTATTAGATCTATTCATTACTTTAATGCAGTTAAATTATTAACCAACCGCGATATTGACACTTTGATTCAAACTCTTGGTCTTGTTATTTTTCAAATTTTGAAATTTCAATAGTAATTAGCTATGGAAGAACACCTGGCTGTTTTATTTCTAATTAGAAATATAATAAAACCGAATAAATTTAGTTTTATCGGAAAATCGTCATTATTTTTATCATTTTTCATTCTTAAACAATGCAGTACTTATACTTTACTTAGTCTCTTACATAATTTATATCCAAAGAGAGAGAAGGATTGGAAGAATATTTGTGTAGGTATATAAATCATTATTATTTCGATCGCTTATAATGTTAAAGGTGAAAGTACTTTATATGGAATCCAATTTCAAGTTGTTCCTAATATCCGATTGATTTGTTTTTACCATATAATTTATTTGCATATTTTTATAAGCATTTATTTTTAGAGTATTTTTACAAACTTTTAATAATAATGGTTTATTATTATTATCCGATCATTTATTAATGAAAATTAGATTAATGTTTCATTCACTAAACAAAATTACATGATTTTTATGTTTTTTATTTACGTCATAACGCATTCATATGATTTTTTTATTCTTGAATATTTGAGTACACTTGATTTCCATGCAGTATCAAATTTTAAAAAGTCAACTTCTTTACTACTGTATATCGGAATGCAAAAATAGATTGCTTTTAAATTTTTAATTTTTATTACTAATACAATTTGTTAGCATGTTATTACTACCGATAAAGTATGTTTACCTAACAATTCTAACGGTAACAGCTATTATAAACTTTTATAGTCGATATTGATCTGATCTCTAGCTTAGACAACGATTACTTAAAAGTGTAAGGACAGCATTTTTCTTAAATGCCAAAGTAATGCAATTTCCTTACGTTATGAAGAAAATCCAGATGCGTTAGTAAAAAAAAATCAGTTGTTTTTCTCTAATGCAATATTTGTGAAACCACTTTGAACATTCAGATTGCACATTTCACGTCAGTTTACCCGAAATGGTATTCATAGCACGTCATGACAATGAAGTCTTCTATCACTACTTAACATGCATACATTTGTGAATACAGTATTTTTGTATGACGCTACGTTTGGGAGTTCTTTTAGGCAGTAGGTAATTTAACGAATCTACAGGGAAGCGTTTTGAAAGTATTTCTCAAGTAAAATAAGCTATATAGGAAACGTTTCATAAGTTACTTATGGTTCATTCCCTGTGTGCGTAACCTACATTTGTAACAAAAATTTACAAGTGATCATAGATTGCATCTATTACTACTGTACACTACGTACAGTATATTGCATTCTTACATTTTATTTGCTCTTAAAAGTTGGAAAGTTGATAGAAACGTGGAAATCGTAGATAAAATATCATTTGCTCACTGCATGAACAAGAGTTTTGAGTTTCGCGTCCTTTTTTCTCTGTACCGGTATATAAATTATTTAGAATACTTTCTATGTTGACGTTGACTCACTAGATGCATACGAACATATTATATTTATTTTTTTCAATATTTTTTTATTTGATGTTCAGTGCCACCGAAGGAGCCAACGATCGAACACAATACAAGTCATTTAGCTCGTGGACAAAATTTGACGACTCGTGAAGATCAAACGACAACCGTCAAATGCGCTTCTCATTACGGCAACCCACCTGCTGCAATACGATGGTACTTAAATGATGTCGACATCACCGCTTACTCCACTCAAACTAATACATCCGAACCGGATAACACGAGGACGTGGTTTGCCGTTAGCATTCTCGATTACTCGTTTCCACGTGCTAAGAATGGTAAACTTCTGCGATGCATTGCATTCCACGATGGTTACGACTTGAAGTCGAAGGAAATCTCAGTTCGACTCAATATACAGTGTAAGTGTTGAAATTTGATTTGATTTTGCTGTTGGAGCTCATTGTTGGCGCAAGTGGGCTGTAAAAATATTTTCAAGAGGTCCTTTGATTCAATTCTTTTTCCTGTATAAACTTGTATTGATGTGCATTTTCAAAGATCAACGCATTGCAGTGGCAATTGGAGGCAGTCAACCAATATGTACACGATGTGCAGTACTTTAACAATAAGTAGAAAACGATAGTAAAAAGTTAATATACTCGCTCTCCCTATCCATCTAACACGCGATATACCCTAGAAGCATTTCAAAAAGTTATATCAATGTATGTGTAACGTTGTGTTAGCTTGATCGCTGACTGCTTCAAATTTCTCTGACATCTTCAGTAGATAGTGGACTTAAGTCACACTTGAAATGGCAGTTGAAACTTATTAAATGGTCGATGACGACGAAGCTGCGTGTGCACTGATACTGAATATTACACATTCAATAAAAGTTGGCGAACAAGCAATAACTGTAATCTTAATATTAAACAACGTACTGTTATGTCTGAACTGCCATTTAGAAACTTTTGAAAGAAAGTTTTATTTTGATCGATTTAGTTTTTTTTACGATCACTGTTTTCTGTAAAATTTCAATTTTTTTGTTGTTGTTTTATTTATCATTTCTATTATTTAGATCCACCGATCACCAAGTTGCATGGTGCTCCTGTTAAAGATTTAGAAGAAAACACTGATTCACTGAATATGCGATGCACGGCTGATGCTAATCCACCGGCGATTGTCAGTTGGAAAAAGAATGGCATCGATCAGCCATCTCGCGATAAAATTGAATTTTCACCGTTAAAGAGAATACATTCCGGAATGTACAGTTGTGAAGCTCGTAACTCTCTCGGACTAAGTGTTACTCAAACGGTGGAAATCGATGTAAAATGTGAGTATAATTCTTTAGACGTTTCAATGACGGTTTTATCACACTGGTATCTATAATTTTGCGTGTATGACGTTTGCACAGATCACTTTCCAGTTATGGATTGCTTTATGCATATTTTATGTTTCTTCTTGGCAAAAAAATGTACATATAAAATAGAAACTGGAGTATGTAAAACGAAAGGGGGGAAAACACAAGTAAATGTAATAGGCCCCAGGAGTGAAAAATTCAAGCATTCTAATGTTGAAATATTGCGTCTATTTTTCAGTTAAATGGCTATCTTTAATGCAAACAAACTCAACGTAAAATTATGTATTGAAGTTTTCTGAATATTATTCAAATATTTTGATATAACATCGTTTTGATGCGAAGAATATTGGTTACATACTGTATTTAGAAACCAAATCTTTGATGCCAAATTAGAAATGAAGTTTGAATTAAATACTTGAATAATTTTTTATAACGTCTTTTGTTCAGCACACAAAAAAAGATACTGTACGAAACCGCAAAACATGAGTTGCATAAAGCATTCGTCATTTAAATTTCATCATAACATTCACGCATGAAATCATTTCTTATGCATTCATGCTACGATATCACGGTAGACAAACAAAACATTATATAATAAAAATGTATTTTTATTAAAGTCTAGACATGATACATACACATCTACAAACGGTAACACTGTATTTTAAAATTGTGAATTTTCGATTGACAGTCGTGAGTTGAAGAAGATAATGGATTGATATTTTAATAGCTGTTGTGATGGTTCAGTTAAAGATCCAGATAAATACATATTGTCACATTTTGATAAATTAGCAATAAGAGTTGAAATGTTGATATACAAAATATGGTAAATTTAATATTTGGTACTGTACTGTACACCGGTTTAATTGATAATTTATAGTTTAAAAGTCACATTGATTATAATATTTATTATTTTATAAATTTCGTTATTAATGAAATTATGAATTTAAACACGGCCTTGGTGATTGTATTATTAAAGTGAACATATTCCTTATCTTTTCATGCATTTGAATAATAACCTGTACTGGTGTTAAGCATAGCAATAAAGTATCATTAGTAACACGTAGATTTTTCTTTGCAGATCCACCTAAAATTAAATCAGTCACCCCATTAAACAATGTCGTAAAGCTGACCAATCGAACAACATTATCATGCGTGGCCGAAGGCAATCCAGCTCCATCTTATGAATGGCTTCATAGTATGAGTGGAGACTCTCAGAAATCCCGTGTGGTAGGTCACGAGTCGAATTTTGTGGTGACGAACACGACTTACGAACAGCAAGGCTCGTATGTTTGCGTGGCCGCCAACACCATCAATCAAGATCCAAGAAGCGTTCAATCCCAGGTTGTCACTATAGAAGTTCATGGTGAGTACAGCTGATTATTTTTATTGATATTCTGTATACGAGACTGTTAGAAGTTTGAGTTTGCTTTGGGTAATGGGGGTCAAACGCACTGTGTCGCATGCAATTAACTCTTGTTGAATTTGATTTCAATCTTATCGCTTGCCGCCAACATCATTTATACCAATATACGAATTACAAGAGTTGATTGCAAAACTATCGATCTACTTTCTGTGTGTTTCTATAATAACAAAATAGATTTTTTTTATTTTGTAGTATAAATTGCTCTGTTTAAAGTATAATTGTGTTTAATAACGAAAGAGTCAAATTGCTTTGTCAACTGATAAAGCACTCATAAAATGTAATTAGGAAGAATTTCTGTTGTTCACTTAAGTATATGTAAATATTTCATGTTACGATTACATATAATTGATTTTTTAAAAATTGTCGGTTAATTTAAGATTTTGTTTACTTTGCAACTTTTTTTTAATATTTACACGTTAATGATCTAAATCGACTAAGTCTCTGTTTAATTAAAAGAAGTCACGAAAGTTTCAAGTCATAAAATACTTACTTGAACTCAGCAATTTAATCATACGATATATTAAAGTATTCTGGTTTTTAGGTTGGATTTTTGTTTTTACTTTTTTGCTTATTTTTATCGGTTTATTAAATTGGTTACTAGACATATAACTGAAAATGTTATATTTAGAATTTTTCTCCTAATAGCTCGGTAACAGTAAATGAAAATGTAATTACTTGATGCTTCTCTTCTTTCCTGCATTAGTACATTAGTAGTCCATTGTATCTCTTAAATTACCAATTTCGTAATTAAATTACATGCATTAGGAATTCGTATTACCGTAACTGCTTTCGGTATGGACTTTTGGGGATTTTATTTCAATCGATGAAAATATATCTAATGCAGCTTTTAAGTGGCTGTAAATATGTCGTCAGCATTAAATTTTATTTTCTATCTTTTATAGTGTTAAGATATTTTATTAGCATTTTTTACCAATGGCAGCTACTTATTGTACATGAATAGGAGATACTGTAGATATTTTTTTACTGTTATAAATCAGTTTTATAAAATTGTATTCAATAAAAATTGTTATTTAAGTTTCCGCTGAGAGGTTAGCAACACTAAATTATAATTTGACATGTAAATCGTGTTTAACAAGATGTATTTTGAGAAAATAATTTTAGACTATAGTGGTTACAAGTTACACTATAAGAATTTTATTGATTTCTCATATTATGAGCTTTTTTACTTTTTATTTATTATGAAAAAAATTCACAAAATTGAAAAGCGTGTTGGGATTCATTTAATTTATAAGTTACGGTAACTTACTAAATGGGGTGAATGATGGTTACATAGAATAAAGGTTACAATTACTGTTTAAAAATTTATTTACGCCGTCTAGGATATTAATTTTGCAAATGCCAAAAGCAAACAGTAATCAATAACGCCAAACTTACTTGATACAGTAGCATACAAGTCAAAAAAAAAAAAAAAAAAGAAAGATTAATTTTAAATTTGTTTTCAAATGGCAATCGATAGTATTATAATACTCCTAAAATATATTTTATAATGATGCTTAGGCATTTTATTAATAAGCTTTTTTGTTATTTTAAAAACAAACTGTCACTTTTTTCAAATATGTTTTTTAAATTTTGACTTTATAGGAGTATTATAGTTTAACCATTGTAATTTTGTTGCTGTCGATATAATTATGTAATTGACTTGTTTTGTACTTTGTTCAATTGATGTTTCAAAAACAATTTAATAAGGTTGTCTTATTAAATGGTTTCTAAAATGTCTTTATCTAGTTTATTTAATTTTTTGAATGAGTAGCTATTGATTTTTATGCTTGTTATTTTTAATACGATGATTAATTATTTATTAAGAAGCGAACAAAGTAATTAATTTGTTTTTGAATTTGAAGATGATTAATTATAAATTTCTTAGTGAAGTCGTTTATAATAGGTATCTTATTTCATTCAAGCGTAAACATTGAGGATTAGAAGCATGCAATGCTTATCATCAACCATCTTTATAAACATCTTTGTTTACAGACGAATGAATTGCGTTATTTTTGTACTTAAAGAAACAAAGTTATGGTATTATATTGTAATGGTCATTCGTAGCTTAAATCGACATTTTATTATAGGTCCTCCGCAAGTGCTTCCGTCGTTATCATCAGCTACTCGATTTGAAGTGGAAAGAGGGATCGATGCAATTATTCACATCACGTTCTGTTCAAACCCAGCACCATCAAATGTCAGCTGGTCTTGGGGCAGCGTAAGGCTCAATGCATGCGAAGGGACTGGTGGAAAATACGTGGCTAAATGTTTTACTGAGGTTTGCATTTTATTATTTACTTAAAAATTTAGATTTTCTCAAAAACCATATTATGAAAACGTAGTCCGAATACTAACATCGGAATTTTTAGATCCGAAGCTTAAAGGTTTAAATTTTAAAATAAAATTAGCACCAGCACACTAAATCAATATAGAAGTTTAACGTTGTTTAAAATAAATTTATGATTGAATTTTATATTTATTATTACTTGTGTAAGTTATTTATTTGTTTTAAAGATGAAAGATGTCAAAGGCTGTTACGAAAATCAACTTGTTATACAGAAAGTGGAGCCCACCGATTCAAGACGTTATTCGTTCAGTATGGAAAACACTTTGGGTTTAACTAATCATCCAATCTTTCTTTATGTTGAAGGTAAGTTAAATGAAATCGAACTTCAATTAACCATGAAAAGGCACCGGCGACGCTTTCAAATTCAAATCCTTGATAACATTGTTATCGAAACTTTTGAGCAGTCATTTCGTTCAGTGTATAGTTTTTCATTATTCGTAGCTGTACAGTATGTCTATTTTCTCATTCTAGAACCCATTTCCATGCTCACGGTGATCGGAATAGTGATTGCTTCATTGGTACTCTTAGTGGTGGCTATTTTATTCGTGCTTTATGCATTTAGAATGGAGAAGTGGTGTTTTAAAAGTAAGTGTATTGCACTAAATCATTATGTTCAAAGGTATGGTTTATATCCAAATATCGTCATGTTTGTTGGAATTGCAAATAAACTAATGATCAACATTAATAATTGTTTTGCCATTATTCCAGAAAAAGAAATGTTATCTGGGAAAGACGCCGAAAGGTAAAAACACCTATTACATTAGTTTTTTTTATCTTTACGTGTTTATTATTTTGTTACTGTTATCATTGGTTTACTCTGAACTATTTCAATCCCTCTCACAGATGGGATGATTTAGAATAGGAATTGATAAGGAACTTAAGCTTATTTTTTCTCAGATAGTCTGAATCGATATCTGATCAGCTTACTCTCATATACCGTCTAGTATGGGTGCGTGTACTGTATGCAGCGTCCAGTACATTGTTCAATATTATTTACGAGTTTAATATAGAGATCCACTGCTTTTATTTACATTTATAAATGACTTTGCTGAGGGCAGTTTACACAGGACTTCCCAGCAGAAGGACTTCAACTTGTTGTATTTCTACAAGAATTGACAATAAAACGTCTACTTTTTTAAAGAATAACCTGTAATTTTATTTTTTAAATCAAAAGTATATTTGACAAGTGGACATCATTATGATCCACGGACTCTAGTAACGCAATCGACGGTTATGTACCTAAAAAATGTTCAGTTCTAACTTGCTGTAACTTACAGTATATAAATTTAAATAAATATTTTTATTTTATCATAAAAACTTGAAAATAAGAAGTACAGCCATTTGAAATTTTTTTGGTTCTTCTGGGAAACCCTGTATCTTGAGACTTGAGAACATGTGTTGAGGACGTGTCAACAAATTAATATCATTATTTCACTTATAATCCCTTATACTTGTTATATTACTGACATTGTTTATTTCTTTAAAATAGATATATATTTTCTAGTGATTTATATACATAGCAGATACTTAGTTTAAGAGCATTCCTTGCATCTTCAGTTGTTCTTTCTAGAGAAGCATTATAAATCGTTTAGGAAAGATGATCGAGTACTACGAGTTGTGAATGCTAAAAACCGTGTTGTTGCCATCGCGATAACATTTCATGTTTTGATGAGTATATTATAACACAAAATATGCCAATCAGCCAAAAAAAAAAGAAAGAAAGAAAGAAATAATCGGTTGTATCGATGTAGCTAAAAATATTAAAGAACGGAAAATATTAAGAATTTATAATTTAGATAGTAATTTTTTATTAGCGGTTAATAACGACATCGGTAGCCGTAAAAATGTTAAATTTACTTTATTAACAAATTTTATTTTCCTTAGAATACCCTGTATAGCTTAATTAAATTTTCATTCATAAACTGGGGTATACAATTCAGAAAATTAACAAGAAAACATTTTAAAAAAATTTTTAGGAATTTTTTACTTGGCTTCTACTGTATAAAAGTCAAGTGAACTAACTTATAACACGGATTAGTTTTTAAATTAAACCATGTTTTGTAGAACCACGAGTTATTTTAATTACAGTATTTTTATAACGGCGAAATTTTAATTAATAAATAATAATAATAATTAATAAAATTGGACCTGTAGATAGTGCTTAATTTTTATTTTATAACTTTTTTTTAAAATAATCATTACATTAAATTTTATCAATTTTTTCTAAATTATTGTAAATTTTATTCGTTATGAGAATTAAGTAAAGTTTTTGAAATGTATTAAAGTTACTGTTTAAAGTTTGACTGTAAAAAAAAAAACATTTTTCAAAACTTTGTTTAATTAGTAACAAAAAAAGTGTTAAACTGCATTTACCAGTAAAAGATAAACTGGATCTTGTTGAAGTTGTTGTCCACCTTGCACAAAAATTGCTAGTCTCAACTGAACCCATCAATTTAATGAGATACATTGTTTGCATAAATGATTCAAATTTATAAGAAAAGATTGTATTATTATGACGCTCGTCTTTTATTGTGATCACTCGATCTCTTTTGTAAGAAACTTAATAGATTATCAAAATTCAGTCGCATAGCAGTACATGCGCATTTAATCAGCTGCAGATAGACTTAGAGCGTGAAATAAAGTCCCACTATGAAGTACTGTATATGAAACACCACTAAATGAATTTCATGTATAAACTAAATGGAGTGAGAATGAAGAATGAAAGCAGTTTTATTCTTTTTAAGATGAGAGTGACAGGTTTACGAGTTTTAGTTGAGAACATCTGGTTAACTCATTTACAAACGCACTTCGGTTCTCATTTTCAGAATAGAAACTGAACCTGTTTCTTGTCGGAATTCATTTTAAAAGCGAATTCAAATTTCTTAGAAAAATAGCCTTTTGTAATAGTGTATTATCGAGAAGTGGTTTTATCCATATTAGGAATTTTATTTTTGATTTCGTTTTCTATTTGAATGACAAGTGATAGTAAGGATGACGGTTTTTTTTTATCTCTTTCTAAGAAAATAGAAGTGGGAAATCTAAAAGCGAAATAATATGGTACTGAAGTTGTTAAAATTATTGATTTCTTCATGCATTGTATTAGCACCGTTCTGTTTGCTTGTGAATTCAATACAATATTTTTTGCCGATTTACATATCGAAAAACATTTTCTCAATTGACATGGATGACATTTGAGAAATAACACGATAATTGTAGTTTTTAATGCATTATCGTTGTCGCAGTCAAGCAACATGAATGACAATGTGAAATTCTAAAAATAATACTTTTGAGTCAAGTAGCATTAGTTTTAACAAGCTAGAAATTATTTGAAAATCGATTTTAAAGACCCTAAAACTAACATTAAGCCACACGCATTTGTCTTAAAATGCATTAACATTTTTCGCGTATAAAATTGTTTCAGCTGTCTAATCACTTAATTTATCGATGGAAACTTTTATATTAAAAGAATTCAAGTTTTTCCAAAAAAAAGGTAAAAAGAAAGGACAATTGTTTTGCATTGATTTTAATTAGTTTTTTTTTAAAAATTCCATGACGGATTCATTTCTACTTAGTCGATAACTTAGTGCAATGCTACAGTATATACAGTACAGTGTACACCGTTTAACTTGAAACTGAAAGAACTGAAATATTTCTTCGTGTTTTAATAAATTAATATTATTATCACGTAAAACAAAAATAACAGAATCAAAGACAAAAGTAAATTTCTTCCAACTATTTGCATGCCATGTCTAGCTGATTTAATTTAGATACACTACCATTTAGTCTAGTCGCATTACCAATTTACCAGCATGGCTGTACTTAAACTACTTGTACTATTGTAGTAAAAGGTTATTGTTTGCCAATTATTCATTTTTCACTATTATAATCTTGCTACTTAAGCTTCTATTTTTTTTGTAATTTATAAAATGGCTTTTTGTATTAAATACGACGTCGCGTTTAAGTTTGTTTATTCACGGCAAACAAGTTTCTTAGAATTCATATACTGTAATGGTTTTTTACAAGTTAATAAATACTTTCAGGACTTATTCGTAAAATTTTAGAATAGCTGCAATAGATGTACAGTATATAGAAAATATCAAGTGTATTCCTGTGTAATCTGAACTTTTGAGAATTTGAAAGAACAAATGAAAACCGATTAAATCTTTTTGCTAACTTGTAAGCGCAAATTGTGCAACCTAATACGTTTTTTTATTTTTTTTTAATGTTTATCTAGAAAGTCCTTGTAATTTGATTTAAAAATGTTTTTATTCCTTACTCTTGTAATTATTGAAATCTCTTTTCCGGATCGATAGCAATATTCAAGTGAACTATACAGTATACTGATAACATCTTTCAAGCAATGCAAATTACACTGCAGTCTTTTCAAGTCTTTAAGACATCATGAAATAGATCATCATTTACAGTACCGTATTATTATACTGCACACGGTATTAAGTTTTGTCATTTTAAAAGCGGAATGAACAGATTATTATCTTTATAAATCAACCGATGTATAAAAAAAAGTTGATAACATTCTTAGTTATTTTAGTTCATACAGAAGATGATTTACTATGCACTATAATTTTCTACATACTGCAGGTTTATTTAGCTAATAATAGGAACTATTTTAATAATATAAGCTGCTTAAAATGTACGAACTACATCAGTCAAAACATCATGGGTTAAGTATAAAAGAAAATAGTAAAAATGATTAGAAGTACGCTGGAGTAATGAACGAGTTAGAAAAAAAAATTGTTATTATAATTATTCGCTTGTCACCGTTTTATATACTTTTGTGAGCACAATATCATGAGACACGAATTGCTATATACAGTACATGTTACTACCATTTTTTATCACTTAAATAAACTATGTACAGAGTGTTATAGAGTGATAACAGAATAAATGTTTGGATTTGATTGTGTAAATTGTTTGTAAAAATGTGCTCTCGACCAATTATTTACAATAGGATTATTACATTTATTTCTATTATTAATGTTGTTTGGTAGAACTTAAAAGCATTAGGCATTTTGAAGGAATTCACATTTTTATATTTCGACCTAGCATTTTAAAACTTCGTATCTGCAAAGTAAAAATGTTTGCTTCTTATCTTGAATAAATTTCAACGCGAATGAATTTGCAATTCTCTGATTCATAAAATGATGCTTGAATTTTTCAGCAACGGTGATGGATTTAAAGACGCACCTTTGGATACTCGAAGTAATTTATCAGGAGCGATTCCCCCCGATGCTCTTTATTCTGTTCCACCGAAATCCAACTCCAAAGACGGATATCAAGGTGATAACGTGTCGGAGTATGACAGTATGATGGTGAGAAATTTTCAGTTCGTTCTTTCTTTTTGAGTGTTGCACTATTGCGATAAATCAATTCTTCTTTGCTTTTCTTGTGATTCTCCCACAAGCAGTAATAGCAGCTGAGATTGCATGCAATCGATTTAATCTTGTAGTTTGAACAAAGTGGGGTCTGATTTAGTTTTATGCATGTTGATTAATGGGTAGCTGTAGCGACGAGTAGAAGAAGTTGACCAAATGTTGAAATGTGAACGAATATGTGTGGGTTAGTGAACTGAACTGCATGTGGTTGGAATTGGGTAAATGCTATTACAATTTTATTTGCTCTGATAATGTCGTTGTCTTAGTTTATGGACAAGCTATAATAAAACGCGTTTCAGAAGGAATGGAAACTTTATTTTGGAATTTATTTAGCATTAGGTTAGTGATGACTCAGTGTTGTAAGGGAAAGAGTTTATGCATTACAGTATACTCAGAGGTTTGCATTTTGTATGGGCTCTTAAAAACATCATTTTCTGAACCTAATTTGAAATCTCAATTACCAACTGAGTTTGATTTATTTTTATCAAAATTAATTTCACTAAATAGTAATGTCAATAATAATTATGCATGCCAAATTCACAATCTTTATCACTTCTTGGCTTCCACAACTTAAGTATTAAAAGCACGTTTTATTTGGCAGCTATTTATACCTATCTTTTTTTTACGACTTCGCCAATTTAATGTTAATGCAGAACTTGTAGGCTGGATGATTTATGGAAAATAAAGTGGGTACCTGTTGCTATAAAAATATTACAAAACAACTTACAAACACTTATTGTATATATCCTTCAGCGCCAACTTAAAGTGATCCGCATTGGATGATCACACATTTTATCGATTTGTAAGCTAGCGGTCGGTTTCCATATACAGTTAAAACCGTTTAATCGGTTAGCGCGTAATCGCTTAACATGAAAAATTGGTTAACACAAAATTACGCGGTCCTAACAAAATACCATCTATTTTCACACATTTTTTTAAAACACAAGACAACCGCTTAACACGGAAATATATCGAACAATTTAATGATAAAAAAAACTATGCAAAAAAACTATCAGATTATTTCCAAAAAACTCAATAAAATTATTAATTGTTTTTATAAAAAGCCAAAAAACTAAAAGTTATTTACTTTGCATATGATAAATGCATTTCATTTGGCATTTTGTTAAAATAATCCGATTAGCCTATGACAATTTATGTATATAACTCCATTCTGACTTTTTTCGATTTAATGTTACATTCATGATAGTCAACATTCTCAAAGTCACAAACGACAAATCGATACGTAAACTGCGTTGTAACACTGCAGTGGGTACTTTTAACGAGTATTTTGAGAGGGAGGGCATGTTTTGGCGTGTTTTAAATCACGATTTAGTAGCGTTTAACTATCGTAATTACTAATGTGAAACTTGTACTTGTTTGCTTTTGCTACTAAGCTTAAGTGGTCATCGGTTAGGAAATTAAATTTCCATTGAACATCAACATGGCAACAGTACAGTAGATGTGGAGTACCGAATTGCATCCAATGAAGCTTCAGAATCATGCATTATGATAATATTCTATTTATCTACTGGTTTTATAATTAATTATTTTAAATTCATACGTACAATAGTTCGGTTTAGTCTACGTGCACATGTGTCCAATTATTTACAGTCAATGCACTTGAATTTTATAGGTAATTTTACAATAGAAAAGTTAATAATTTTATTTCTAAAATTTCCAGAGTGACCACAACCATCATAATCAGCATCATCAAAATGACCATCGAGTTCCGTCTACAAATAACAAGCATGAAGTAGTGTACGCCGATCTTGACTTTGCTCATTCAAAAAACTCAAACTTCAACCAAACCAAAGTAATTCGCCGTGAATCGCCAACAGAATACGCGCCTATTCAAGTCCAGTATCGACCCAAACCAGATGAGCAAGCGGACATTTGAAAAGCAATCAAACACATAATAATATCGGACGCTGACCAATTCCTGTTGGTGTTTACGTAACACATGTAAGAATACATAACGTTGATCGATCAGATACAACTCGCGCGTTTTGGCAAAGAATGTTGTTATATAAACATATGAATGATTGAACGTGAAACGCTCAATAGAGTACTGTAATCCACGTATATTATCATCTAATATACGAACGCTGCTGTATTTTAGGAAACAAAAATGAAGGAGTCGAATTCATTTTGATGTACAGTTGCAAAACATTGTTTTATCTAATGTTGTGAGAAAATGTAGGTGGAAAAATCGGATGCGAGGATGTCGATATTGTTGTACGTTCTTTATTCGTAATTGTTATTCATTTGAAAACTTTTGTGTTTCCCATCAGGATCTCCAAACGACGTCTTTGACGCACTCTCCAGGTTTTTAGCATTCCTCGGTGAATACTCAACAGCATCCATTTGAAGTTCAGCATTCGACTAACAGTGATGTTTTTCTCTCACTTCCTTTAACAAAATAGCTTTATATTATATATATACAGTATATCTATTCGTTAAACATATTATGTATACAGTATATGTGTAAATCGATATGCGGTATAAGACGTGCTCAAATATTAATAACATTTCCAAGCTTCTGTAAGTTTTCATGTTTTGGCCACGTACGAATCGACAACTTACAAATACGCACGCCTGGTGTTTCTGAATTTAAAAACAAAACTTTTATACCAAGTTAACAGTATCTGTATTTACTCCGTAAACAAATAGGACGAAATGGATCTCTCGTACGTTTTTATTATATTAATATCTATAATTATATTATTATTATTATAGAGTATTATGATGGGCGATTTACGATTATACTTGCTGTTTTTTAAATTTTTCATTATAAACATGTGAATTCGTTTGATTTTATTTTAAAAGGAATTGAAACGATTTATCAATTTTGATCCAAAATGTTATCTTTCAAATATAGTAATATTAACCTTCCCTCAACAAAAAGGTCTTCATCAATTGTTTTTATAATGTTGTACATTTATGCAGTTTTTATCGTATCTTATAGATATGTCGAACTGACATGGATGTAATTTATCAATGTTGTTCATCTTCATTTTTTCACTTATTTCATTAAAATGTTTTATTTTAATTCTAGAAAGTTTATGTACTAATGATGTATTGATATGCCATGCATAATTAATCGTCAGGTATTTAGTTTGCGTTTCAAAAATTTGAATTGGGACATTAATCCTCTCTATTCCAGTCCAGTCATACAGTATATGCTAACGAAGCCAAATAAATAGTAATGACTGATAAAATATTAATATTAAATGAATAAATAAACGCTCTTATAGAGTATATTCCAAACTTCAAGCCAAAAGTAAGTATTGCTCTGGACATTACTGTTCGTTCTCAACAGCAAACAGCGCCAGTAATAATTTTTTCCTCTAGAAATGAATGCAGATTACAAAAGCCGATCGAGACTATCAATTTAAAATACGGTACAGTAAATACAGTACGGTATGTCTTACAAGTGCACATCAAGTAATTTACAATAGCATAACCTATGGGCAATCATGACTCATGATTAATTTTAATGTATTGTACTATACAGTATATTAAATCATAAATATATAATGTCTAAACAGTAATTGTTTTTATTAGAAATTATTTTGTTGAAATATCCAGTACCGTAAATTAAAAGTGAAACTATCTGACATTGCCAAAATGGCATAATTAACCATTAGCTGATAAGATAAACTAACATAATTGCTAGTGATTTATTCCTAAAATCTTTTATTCACGGTTATTTAGTAAACATTTAAATTTTTGTAAATTAAAATAATATACTGTAGACAGAGGACAAAATTACCGGGTAGTTAGATACATATATGGGGCATAGCACAAAAAGGTTGGGAAACAGTGAACTAAAGTCTCTGTACCAAATGCGCCGTTGATTGTGCTGTAGAAGCCGAAAGCATTGACTTCACGAAAGCCAGGCAATTCGCTCGATCAGCTGCAGGTTATTTTTCAGCGTTTCAGTATTGATGCTCGGTGCTACTGTGCAAGTACCTGCATTTGCGAAGCGGCTATAAATAGGTGTTGTTGGAAAATTCCTTGCATAAATTCGTCACATATTCCTATTTGGAACTTTGGTGAGAGATTTTAATTATTACAATAATTATTAAACCGTCATAATTCGATTATTGGGTTTGATAACACGTGTATTGTTGACATTGAACAAAATTATTTGGTTATTGAAGGAGTATGTTGACCTTGGGCTGGGCATATTTAAGCTCAAGTAAACGTAAAAATAATTTAGCGTCATCCAGGAGTTGTGTATAAATAATCATCGGACGAAAGAAAGTTCGATATGAACTAATCGTAGTTTAGTCCAGTATCTTGTAATTTGTGTAACAATTAATTACAAGCTGCGCGAAGAAGTGATGAAATTTGCGATTACAACATTCGCGTGGTGTTCTTAATCATACTGTTCAATCCTTTTAACACTACAAGCTGGCGACTTGTACAGTATATGAATTTCTTATATTTAGCCATCTTGTGTGTCAACACAGTAGATATCGTAGTCTTTCTACATGAATAAAATGCATCATTAGAACGATGCTTAAGTATAATTTTGGATTTAAAATGAGATTTAAAGATCAATGTGTAGCACTGGATTAGTATCATAACATTATTACGACTGATGTTGATTAATCATCACTCGATAATTCAATTCAATTGCTTGACACGATGAGATTATGCGGTCAAATTACATTCGGTTGACTTATAATTTGTATTGCGCAGTGTAACGTTCATTTGACATTGTACGGCACTGTACAATGTAATAAATACAGTACATTTGATGTGAAAACTTTTTACGGCAATTTATATCCATTTATTTGAGATATTTGGTTGTCGGTATATTTAAATGTTTATGTGTTTGTTTATTTTTTTTTTCATAATCTTCTTCTGAATAATAATTTAGTAATTTGTTATTGTTTGCTTCAAAGGCATTTTGAAGACGTCTTATCGAAGATGCTAAATGTTAATTGAAGTTCGTACTGTTGGATTGCTATGGATTCGGACAAGGAAATCGAGAATGATGTCGAGAGGGACGAGCTAATTGTGGAAGATGTAAAGATGGAAATTAGCCTGAACGAGTCGAATGACCAAGAAACTGACAATGGTTGTAATACTGTTGAAAATAGTCCGTCGAGTGCCTCAGCTTTGTCGAGTAGTGGATACAGTGAACCTTCGTTTTCTGCTGGAACGGCCACAAAGCGCCGAATGATAAAGATTGACAGTGGTGTCTCATTTGATAATGGTTCTTTAGGTAACGATGACAGTGATAGTGATATCGATGAAGATGCAGACAATGATCATAAGGCATCAGGTGGAGTAAAAATGCATCGTAGTAAGGTAAAAAAGATCGACGATTCTAGTGTTAAAAATAGTCCTGATTCTGGTCACCCAGGCGAAAATACAGAAATGGAATTTTTTGGTACTATAAGTGATCCAGACGTTGATGATCGAAGTGCTATAAGCAGTAACAGCTTAATCGTAGTGGAAAGCGCTGATCGCAGCAATAGTGAGGTCACTTTAAATGGCGAAACAAGAAGGAATAATTGGCTCAGTAAAGAAGACGAAGAAGAAAGTTCAGCATCTGACAGTTCAGAAGATGAAAGAGATGATTTACCACTCAAAAACAAACCTCGTCATAATTGGTGTGCGTGCTCCGAAGTGTCTCAAAGACAGTACGGTGTCAGCAATAACATTTCGAATGACTTGTTTCGTTTAAAAGCTTATGGTAGCCTTCATATGGTTGAAAGATTAGAACTGATGTACAAAATGAAACGCCACACCGGGTGTGTTAATGCCTTACATTTTAACAATTCGGGCACTCGACTTGTTAGTGGCTCAGATGATCTTTTAGTTGTGATATGGGACTGGACGATTGGAGAAAACGTATTAGTATATGATAGTGGACACCGGAGTAATGTGTTCCAGGTAATTGTCAGATAGTAATATTAGATAATTATTAATGTTTTCTGAAAGAATATCCTTTAAGTACACCGTTGAGAGGAAAACTCGTAAATCGCAGGACGATATTTACAGGACATAATTCTTATTTAAATTATTCTTTTATACTTGCTAGGTAAAATTTATGCCTCTTGGCAATGATTGTCATATTGTTAGTTGTGCAAGAGATGGGCAAGTACGTTTAGCTGAACTTTCGACAACAGGAGTATGCAAGGAAACTCGAAGATTAGCTGCTCATCGTGGCCCTGCTCACAAAGTAATGTTTTTGTTGATGAATTTGTTTAATCATTTCTTAAGCTATATTTTGTTATTTTTTAGCTGGCTTTGGAGCCTTTTTCTCCACATACATTTTTAAGCTGTGGTGAAGACGCAGTTGTTTTTAGAATCGATTTAAGAGAAAACAAACCAAACAAGTACGAGTAAACTTAATTATGCAGTTGTAAGTTTTTTGTTATGACCATTGATCATCTTTTTTTTAGATTACTAAATTGTAAAGAGAGCGATCGTCGGATACCATTGTATTCGATTCATGCAAATCCTTCAAATGAGAACGAATTTGCAATTGGCGGAAAAGATCATTTTGTTAGGTAAAACGTCAATTTTCATGTTAAATCTTATGAAGCGTTCAGTATGCTTATTTCTTTATATTTGTTTGGTATAGGATTTACGACATGCGAAAAATTCGTGAGGTTAGTATGTTAAAAATGCCTGAAATTGTTATATAAGCTAATTTATTGTTTCTTTTTTGCAGGACGATTCTACTCTAAAGAAGTTCTGTCCTCATCATCTAGTATGTAACTTGTTTGTTTTACATAAAGTAATTTAAAATAATAACAAGAGCTTTATTTTCTCTGTAGCTCAACAGTGACATCCGTGCCAATATTACCTGTTTACTTTATAATTACAATGGTTCAGGTAAGAAATTGTGTGTACTATATTGTAAAGAGGAAATAATGCATTATTTTATACGTAGAAATCTTGGTCTCTTATAACGATGAGGATATTTATACTTTTGATTCTTCCCATTCGGACGGCGCTGAGTTTGTTCGCCAGTATTATGGACATCGAAACAGCGCAACTGGTTAGTTATGTCATTTCTTAATGTTATGGAATATAATGCCAGACCATATTTTAATTTTGTTACAGTAAAAGGCGTTAATTACTTTGGTCCCAAAAGCGAATTTATTGTTAGTGGTAGTGATTGCGGTCATATTTACCTGTGGGAGCGTGAATCTGAAGCAGTTGTGCAATTTATGCCAGGAGATGAAGGAGGAGTTGTAAGAAAAGAATTTTAATCGAGTATTTGATAAGTTGTTGAGATTTCTATTATGTTTAGGTAAACTGCTTGGAACCGCATCCTCATTCTCCAGTTTTAGCTACAAGTGGTTTAGATGACGATATAAAAATCTGGGTTCCGTCTTGTGAAAAACCTCCTAAACTGAAAGGATTACGTTCCGTATGTGTTTCAATTAATTTTGTTGAATTGTAATTAAAACATAAAACTAATAATTAAGACCATGCGGACAAATCGTAAAGAAAGAGAAGACGAAAGACGGCAAGAGCCTGATACAATTGATGGTCAGATGCTGTGGTTTCTTATGCATCATTTAAGAAGAAATGCAAGAAGATCGGTAAAGCTGAAATGTGGTGCGTGTGTAATGAATAATCATAAATATGTTTGAACAGGCTCGAGAAGATGGACAAAGTGTCGAAGCGTCTACCGGTGATGATGATGATGATTCAAGCGATTCGGATGGATCAAATGCTAGTCCTCACCCAGTTCAATGTTCGCCATCATAAAAATTGTTAACTTTTATTTAATCGCATTTGGGTGGTTGTCCACAAGTACGGCATTGGAGGTTTTTTTTTGAACATGTCATTAGTAAGCTCATTCTAATAATGATACAGTGCTAGATGTGTACTTTGTGGGATAACTGTATCATCCTTAATGATATTAAAGTTTAAAGGTGTTGATAATAATGCAGTTTATATATTGGTGATAGAAGTAGCAGGAAGAAATTGTTTTATCAAAACAGGCATATTCTTGTATTAAAAATTAATAAAAACGAATAATCAAAAAAAAGTTATGCATGATTAAAGAAATCTTCGCGAAGTTTTCAGCCTCGCCCCATGAGATAGTTTTCTACAAAGCTTGCAAGTGGAATTTTTATAAAATGTCTACAAGTAATTGCGTTTGTACTCATAATAGTTTTTGATAAATGGCAGCAATCTTCAATCGTTATTTACCTCGCAGGCTCCCTTTGCATTCTTTAGTCAATTTTTATGAAGATTTTAAGAGCAACCAATACCAAATTTGACGATACAGTAATGTACGAATAATTCAACATTTTCTTAGTATTGGGTGAGATTTTATTAACTCGTATGAATAAACTATAAACATCAAATTAATGTGACTGGGTGATATTTTACTGTATGCCATCACGTACAGGTTTTTGGTTATGACGTGGCACTTTGAGTGAATCCAACATATAATAATAATGTAAGGAGACCACTACCTAAAGCTAAAATTAATTTAAATGAAAGAATAGTCCAAGATGTAGTTGATGCCATTCCAGATAAAATTCTACAAAAATCAAAAAAAAAAAAATAAATGTTTTGGTTGTGCAAGGATAAATACTGTAGTCGATTATAAATACTTACTCTGTAAGAAGTGGTTTGTAACAAGTTAGCAAAAGAAGAGCAGCAATAATTGGGAAAAGAGATTTCTTCAAATCGTTTCTACTCCATAACCAAACCAAAGTAGCTGTGGCAATATGATTCATCTAATTGTTTTACAACAAAAATTACTTTTAAAGAACATAACAATCAATATCAAGACTAACCAAACTAATATTTGATTCAAAGCTCATCTGCATGTACTGCCAATCAAATTCAGTACCTCGAGCACCAACCCAAAGTGGCAAAACTCTTGTCATGATTAATTCAGCTGAAGCCCAACCTATGCCAACCACTAAACATTTTAATTCTCCTTTTCCTGCTACTTGTGACATTACAAAGTGGATTCCAATAAGATCAGCAAAGTCGACAGTTGACTTAAAAGTTTCCTACAAGCCAATATGAATTATTGTTTAAATGTTCTAGATAAAATCTCCAAAGATCTTGCTTACACCAATGATATCCACCCCATTCGCAGCAGATTCGGTTGCTGGAAAAAATGTGGCTAGAAACAACATTTTACAAAGCTGGGTTGCAATATACACAAAACCAGCTTGGATTAATTTCCAGAATACTCCATACTCAGACCTAAATACAATAGAAAAAAAAATTATACAGTAAACAAGTGTCTTGCAAAAGCAATACTGTACCTAGGAGTTAATGAACCACTCTCAGGAACTTCTCAAAATAAATGTTTGACTTCATTTCCTTTTATTTGATCGTGTTATACACATTATATGGCTAAAATCCAAGTGCGAAAATTTAATTTCATAAATTTATTTACATTTTTTAATTAGTTTTTATAATTTTAAACTTCTTGTTTAATGCAATGCAATAGAACAACAAAATTACGAATGAAATGGCAGTGTTGCAGAAGCGTGGGGATAAATGACTATTCTAATCGTGATAAATTAATTATTAAAATTGAAATGACATCTTGAAATAGCAATAAAATAACTAACCTAACTTAGAAAAATGACTAAATTAACCTGACATAATTTAACCTAATTAAAACGAAAGGAATGAAATTCACATTTTACGGTTATTCCGATTGGCAACACAGGTGCCATTTTTGTTGTCGATACGGTAATACATTTAAGCGAGAAGTTTACATGGAAGTTAATAATTAAAAAGCATAAATAAACACTTAAAATTAACTTTTCGCAATCAGATTTTATCTAACGAATGTGTCTATCATAAAAAGATTAATAATATTTGCATTAAAGATTGATTTTGAGAGGTTCCTGAGAGTGGTTCATTAAAGCCCTGTACCTACTATGCATAGTACATGTATTACAGTGAAAACAATTATGATTAATACTTACAATCCAGATAACTTGTATGTAAGAAAATACGGTGCACAAGCTAATGCAACACAGTTTCCAAAATGAAAAAAAGTCATTTTATAAATAATATAAATGAAATGTATAAAACCTCAAAATTAAGTTCACGCAATAAAATGTGTTCAATTATCAAATCAATCGTTTTATCGGAAGGTATCGTGTACACACTATCGCCCATAAAGAAACATTTTAACGTAAACATCTCTACATAACAGCCTTAAGAAGAACGATTTGACGTAGCATCATCACTCAGTAAGGCGAGTTGTTACTATTGATTTTATCCTTTATCCCCGTACTCTGCTTCCACCAAGCGGTTATCAACATCGCTTTCTATGAATTTTCAAAATACAGTAGAAAAAAAATAGCACAAACGAAATGAGCAAATTAACGACCCGGCTAATAATTGTGTGCAAGTGAAACGAAGGTCGATTTAATTAACCACAATCATAATTGTGAAATATCCTTATTGGTGCATGTAAAATTAAGTGGTCGTCGGTTGTCTAGTGCAAGTACAGTGTGTCTCGTGTAAGTTGTTAACAGAAGACGTAAAAACGACAATGTAATATCTTCACACCCGAATCACCAATTTCCGAAATACAGCTTTATCTTGAAGGAATAATACAGTATGAATACTAACCAAAGAATTAGTGATAAATCGGAAATCCTTCTATTCAAGAACAACGTTGGAATGACTTTGGTATGTGATCGTTTACTTTTATTACTCGCATTGTAATCTTGGATAAATATTGTACAGTCGAATAGCTTTTTGTATTGTGATTGGTGAACGCCAAGTGTCAATACACAGTATGTTGCGTTTATTTTTAACATCAAAACGCATTTAGATGCTGAAAACGATTCGATCAAGTGTCATTGTATGTTGAATAGATGGCATCATAGCTGCTTTTATCATAGAAATTACAATATCTTAACTAATACATTATTTATGCCAAAATCAAATCAAATGTTTCCGTTACCGGTACGTTAAAACGAAATACTGAGACCAAACATAGTAAAATTTTGCTTTACAGTTTACAGTACTGGTGGTTACTGTATCGGTATATGAGTTGATCATCATGATTGTAATGTGTTATATACTCTAACTGAACATAATGTTGTGTTAAACATTTACCATTTTCTGTGAATAACATTTGAGATTAAAGTGAAGATTTGAGAAAAATCGCTATTAAACAGCGCAAGAATTTAATTTACTGGTGCTCTGTTAATGATAGTTTTGTTAGGGACAATTTGATGCAACCCAACTTGCGATTTTAATCGTTTTTTAAGGTTTTTAAAATCGCTAATTACAGAAAATTATATATTTTTAGTACCTCTTAATTTAAGATTGTTTTAAATTGTTTTTATTTTCGTTTTTATGTGGGACTCAGTGAGTCAGATGCGATAAACGATAGATGGCGTTTAACGTTGTTCTTAAACAAAATTAAACCACTGCTATGATGTTGCATAATATTGTCATAGTTTATAGACCAGAATTGGATTATAATTTTATAATTATTATCCAATTCAATAATTACAACAAGAAAGACGGAATGAATATCAAACTCCTTCGGCTAATCAAATAATGTTATACTGTACGTCAATTTAATATGATGAAACGGTTGAACATTCACACTTATTTTAATTATTGGATTGGGTATAAATCAAGGAAAAGTATTGATAAGCTTGTTCTCTAGACTATTCGTTTTTGTTTAGTATGCTGAAAGCTGGATCACTGTTTGCCATATGAGTAAAATCCGTGAAAAATATATATTTAACATACATTGAAAACCGTTTAAGTAAAAACTGAGGATACGAAAATAAGTCGTGTTAAACTAATTTACAAAAAAAGTTACATTTGATGAGTACAGTATTGTTACATTTTAAATGATTATACATTATGTTTGACTTAATAAACTTTTAATCTTGAATACTGTACTGTAATATTAAATTTTTTTAATACTGTATTATGGTACAGTATTTTGTGCTAACCGATTTGTCATGTTTAGCGATTTTGGGTTAAACGGTTTTCACTGTATTTGTTAACATGTTTTAATGATATTTGATAAATAATGCGTAATAATTTCTTCTTAAGTGAGGAGTTATATGTCTGTATTTCCGTTTAACTTGGATGCTTACAAATTGGCTGCATGTAACGTTATGTAGAATTTGCAGCTACTTGTTTCATGTACGCAGTACATGATTGAAACGACTCTTGCAACTTTTAAGTCAATTCAGAAAATTTTGCCATTTAATGGTTTGCCATTAAATTTACGATTGAATATACAGATAACATGCATTTCCACTTAACAATTATGCTTTTTGTATAGCCATTGGGCAATGGGGAAACTTTCATAGGGTGATAAAATGTTTTTCTTTAATGCACTAAAAATAACTCAAGTAAAGGCGACAGCGCTGAACGGCGAATTCTTCTAAAACGTAACAGCTTAGCTATGAAAATACAATTTAATTAGCGCTTTAAGTTATACGCCTAAGTTGTGTCAAGGTCAGTAAGTATTAATTTACAAACGCTATGGTTGATTTAAAATTGAAAGCAACAATACAACTTCTCTTGAATCAACTGCGCAAAAAGTTTTTCTTAGTACAGTATCTTGAATAATAACAACTTTGTTTTAAAGTGATACTGTATTTGTAAGAGTTAAAAATGTTTTAAGTGACTATGGTTAGTACATTGAGGCCATGCCATTATTATTGTTTAGAGTGTAGTTTATGCGAACTGTTTAATAATTATCGAAGCATGAAGATAACCTTTTAGCCTTGATAAATTCTGTTTTACAGTACAGGTGTGCGTGATCTACATTTTTGATTTTTATAATCTTACATAATATAAGCATTTTCGTACAAGCTTGAAGAAAAAGGTTTTGTGAAACGACAAAAAACACCACCCGCTTACCCATATTTTTGTATAATAAGAAGAAGGAGTTTCAATGTTTATGTAAAGTTTGAAACCGATCGAGACTCGGCTCGTTCCTGTTTTTATTAAACTTTTATTTCGTGGAAATGGGTACAGTACTTTGGTGTTTTAAGTTTCCTTTTCTATTGATAAACGTATGAAGACATAGTCAGCATATAGAGCGAGACCCTTGTCTTAACCATAGCCATTGTTTGTTGTCAGTAACGGTTGCGAATTAATTTTGCAACAAACAAGAATTCATAATAGACGCCTTATTACTGTATTATAATGAGAAAAGTAAATAGTTGCCAAAAAAAAAAATGACAAAAATTAAGCTAAACTGCAATCGAAAAACATTTGTATAAGTGAAATGTATCCTGAAAGAGGGAAAGTTTAAATTTGATCTATTGTTGACGTAATTAGTAAAAAGCTAACGGCTTTATAACAATAACGAATAATACAGTACGAGAATTTGTATTTGTAACAGGACTCTTGGAGCACAAGGTCTAGTAATGCCAGTATTTTTCACGGTGGAATGTAACACGGAGGATCACTAGACTGCATGTATATTTACATTATTGGGTTGTGTGTTGCTAAGTTAGTGAATACACCTGTGTTACGAAGATTGAAGAGTAGCTTATTGACTTGGCATTCCACTTTTTCCAATATGTTTAATTTCCCTATGGTATCTTTTCAACAAACTTTTCTTGAATTAAAGTTGAATAGAGCCGTTTGGTTGGTGACATGTCATTTCTGTCACTTGCATATTTTTATGGTTTTTAGTAATATCTCGGGAATATGATACACTCAACAGAATTAATGTTATCAACGTTATGATTATAGTGTCGTGGTTTAATTTAGGTTTTTGTTAGCACAGGTTATAATATCATAGGAAACAACAACAAAAAAAGCGACATTAAAAGCGCGCACGCCTAAAGTTAATCTTATGGAGTGACGATGAAGTTCGCGCCGCCCAGTACACAGTGCCCCCGCTTCTTCAGCCATCAATATTTACTATTTATTACTACACACCCTGCCACCTAAATTCATCTTCATATTTGGGGTGAGGTTTCTTGTTTTTCTAATTCTTTGCTCCACGTTGTCCATCACTCACTCAGCTGAGCTTCGAGAAACTCCTACATGTACGCCATGGAGGAGGAGGGTAGATTAATGCAGTTGCAGTTCTCTCTGTTGGCGTTTGGTTGCCATCTGCTCATTTCGAGTGTCTGTGCCAATTTGGTTGGTTGGTCGCTCTTTCGCTCGTACCCTACTTTTGGCTGTTGCCGCTGTTTCTACGATGGGATGTAAGCTAGTTCTTTTATGTGTTGAGTTGCTACGACTTTTCCACCTTTGAACTAATTTCGTTCTTGTTACGATGTAAAACTGCTTCAGCTGTACATTTATGGAAGTGATGGTTTATTTTTTGTGTTAGCAAACGGCGTTTTTTTTTAACTTCTTTAATCGAATGGATAGGCTTGTCGAAATAATGAAGATTTGAGAAGTCATTCTGACAACACTGAATTTAAATGGACTAAAGTCAAGTTTATTCGGTGTTGAACGTTTGTCATAGTAAATTTTAATACTTTATTTTATTTGTGGAGCTAAAATCTGTGTTGATGTTAGTGGATCAGTCGGCGTTTCCATCATGACGAGCGATCGACCGTGAAGTTTATCAACAATTTTCAACAGATGTTTCATGTTGCGTCGTTGGACAGACAACCAAAATAGTTTGGCTGCTGAGGGGGAGAATAAGAAGAAAAAAATGTGCTTGGGTACCGTGGAGACTACGAAGAGTCAAGAGTACTGTACTGTATGCTTTTGGAATGACGGTGACTTACAACTGTGATTCGATTTTTCTCTCAAATTTGGTGTTTGTTGTTTTTAAGTTATAAATCAGCCGAATTTAAATTGACATTTTGGCCCTTACGTTAATAATGTTTTCTAAGAAGCTAAATCTATATTGTCATTGACGGGAATACTTCAGAGTTACAGATTTTGATAACCATGGATCGTAAGTGTGCAAGTTTGAGGTATCAAGGATCCTCACGTCGTATGGAGGACACTCTAGGAAAAACGTTTCTGAGATACCAACAACAAAGAGGCCAGTGTCCTTGTAGAGACTGTGTGGCTCATACTAAGCATTTTACCATAAGAGGTAAACTTAAGAAAAGTTTGATTTATTTACTTATTATTATAAAAGTCACATCAAATTATACATTTTGATAGGGGTAATTTAGCTAAGTACATGATTATTTCAGTACACAAATTTGTACTTAATGTTTCGACAGGAAAACATAAATTCCCGGTGTTGAAATGGCCAATCAAGCAAAATGTATAACTTAGGAAGTTTATGAATTATTTACGAGTCAAGTTTAAGATTGCTTAGTCACGCGTAAACCACACTTGACCGGTTACATATTTTGTTAAGACGTTTATTAATCATATTTTTAACTGCCAACATCAAATAGCGATAAGTATATTTATTACATTCAACTAAATTATACCGTTTTGCAGAGTTTCTATCGTAGCTGATAAACTGGGTGTTGATAAAATGAATAAAGGAATTTTGAACATTAATTATTAGGTTTTAAAATATACCGGCATTTGCAATTGTTTTAATTAATGGAATACCGGTATCAATATGCTATTATGAGATAGCGTTGATTGTAGTGTAGATTTGAGTTGACAGTTGTTCTGCCCTGAATCTTGATTAGTCGTTTTGGAAGTGTGTCGTTCGGAGGTCATGTTAAAGGGAGTGACGGGATTTTGTTAGGTAAAATAAAATTATACTGTCTTGGGTATTAACTAATTCGTTAGCGTTGGTGTTGATGTTATAAAAGTTGACGGTTTAAAAGTGACCAGAGTTTTTACTGTGGCTAGTTTTCTGATTGTTATCGGTTTTTTATTACTATTTAACTTAGTGCTGTTTGTGTTTTCTGAGCTATTTGATTTTTTTTGTTTTCAGAAAGTGAGGGTCTAGCAATAAATTATAAATACAGTATAGCTGGATTGCTTGCAACTTTGTTAACTCGTTAAATGTAAGCAATTTTGTTACTATGAATATGACTTAAAATTGTGTAATTTTATATGAAAAAATGTAGTAAATACAAACGCGTATCGAAAAAGAAACCAAGACAAGCAAAGCAGATGACTTGCACTCAATGTTATTGAGATGTGACAGACACCACATCTGATATAACCAACCGATTGGAGCTTTGAAATTGTGCAGTAGACACGATTTTATACAACATTCAGGGAGGAAATATGTTTGTATAAACTAGTTTCAAACCGGTCTGGTTATTTTATATTAAGGAAATAAAGCGAAAAGACTTTGTAATACTGTAATTCTTAGAAATATCAGTATGCATTTGGCATCAACTACTTGAAAAGTTTCTTTAATTAGAATCTGTAGTTTTTATTTAAAGATAAAACGATAAATGAACTATTACATTTATTATACCGTTTACAGTATTTG
The DNA here is from genome assembly GCA_013389785.1 of Helicorthomorpha holstii. Taxonomy (NCBI): domain Eukaryota; kingdom Metazoa; phylum Arthropoda; class Diplopoda; order Polydesmida; family Paradoxosomatidae; genus Helicorthomorpha; species Helicorthomorpha holstii. The sequence goes on along the minus strand of JAAFCF010006596.1, from coordinate 2,229,548 downwards.
GTTGTTGATTTTTTAATAACAAACTGTTATATTTCAATTGTGGCGATTCACACTAACCGTTTCGATCAATTTCAAGGAAAAAGCTGTTAATCAGAAATTTGCGACAGTAAGAAAATGAATCTCGGTGGTGCAAGTTGTTGTTGTTGACAAACCTGTGCTCACTGTGGTATTAATTGTTGGGGTTGTTTCTCTGTTGTTGTCGGTTTGTCGTGTTTTGTCACGTAATCGATATACATTTCATGGTTTTTATTCAACTGAAATGATATTATTCCATATCTATTAATAGTTATAACCAGACATTTTAGTTCCGTGCATATGCGGTTTATTTCTAGTATATAACTTAAAAACTGATTGTTTATTGGCAGCTGTTTTGTTTAGGAAGTTGTTTTTTTCTGCAAAATTTGTTTGTTATCTTCCTTATTTATGAAAGTTTATTGGAGTTAGAGGGGAGTAAGGAACTTTTCTATCGACGCTTTTGTTTGAGTATTGGAAATAGTGGTGCATTGTATGATGACTCAATGGGATGGAAATAGATCGACCAGGTTGCGCGTGTGTTCTGTTACGTGATGTCTAATCGATTGCTAATTTAGACCATTTGTATATAAGGACGTTAACCTCGCTGTTTATGTTATATGGCAATTAAAAAGAATATAAGTTACTGTATTTTTAAAAAACAACATATACAGTATGTTAGAAATAACCGGGGTACAATATGTCATTCACACGTGTACAATATGACATTTAATTTAATAAATATACAGGTTGAAAACAATGTAAACTGATTTTTTTTAAAAAAATTTAGTCAAAAAATCGTGTGATAATGATAAAAATAAATCGTGGGTAACATTAAAGAGATTAATGTGAACTCGTCTACTAGTCTGGCTTATCGTTGAAGTTTTATAAAATTAGACAGTAAACTTAGTTTTTCCGTTTATTTAACTAGGTGAATCGTGATAATACTGGATGATTCATGTTTTTAACATAATATTAATAATTGTTTACGCGATGACGATGATTATGAACGGTTTATATTTTTTTACTTATGCAAATTTCTTTTTGATTAAAGCATATCATTATGTAAGGAAGTAGTAAGAAAATGCATTTTTTGTTTTCTTTTTTTAAATTAAAGCTAATGAATTAAGGTGTATGACCGAATTGTTAGTTATGATTAGCACACGTATACATTTTTTAATTCAATGGGTCAACAAGTTTTAAGTTTATTACGCTTTACGCAGTTTTGGTGCTAAATTTCGAGTTTGTATGTTATGAATCAGTTAACGGTTGATAAGGAATTGATGGCGTTTGTATATTCATAGTTTGACGTCAAAATTTGCAATTAAGATAATGTGATTGAAATGGTGAAGTTTTAATTAATGTAGATTAACTTATTAAAAGTTGTTGTTTTCCTGCTTGTTAAATTTCTCATTTAAGTCGAGGCTTGTAGATCTTGAAGCTGACGACAGTTTGTGAATTTCAATTTTTCTCTCTTTTAAATTGTTCGCTTTACTAAAAGTTTGTTTAATGTATCAATTGAGGTGTGTTAGTAATTTAATGAGGTTTTCCAAATTCTTTTTCCAGTTTTTTGTTTACTTAACAAAATTCACTGTTTTTAACGCCTACTTTTTATTAAAACGCTGGTGAAAGTGTCCGACTTAGTGCGAACAATTTCGTTAACAACATTTTTTTTTGTTTTTTAATCTACTTACTGTACATGTGTTTGGGTTTCTAATTACAATCGAAGTAATGACATATGGGATGGCTAATTAAAATATACAGTATGTGTACTTCTTTTATTGATTAAATTTTAGGTTAAATCAAAATGTTTGGTTCCTAATAGACACATTATAGAATTGACGTTTATTATTTTCATTACAACAAATTTTCTGAATTGCAGTCTATTGTGCAGCGTTTACTTTTAATCGGTTTATTTAATTTTTTTAAACCTTAAGAGTATTTATTATGGATTGCATTCAACTAAGCAATTATTGCATGCATAATTCAATATTACGATTTGTGCTAGTTGTTTCTTGAATCGGCGACAAACACTTTTGTTTAACAAAGTCGTGAGCGTTTAGGTTTGGAAATGAATAAAAAATAATTTGCGATATTTTTATAGTACAGTATTTAGATATTCAGATAAATTGTCATTATTTATGTTGCTTTTAAGATGTATTATATTAAATACAGTAATAAGTGAGAATGGATAGTACATACTGTATGCTTCACATCACGTTATTACAACATTATTACCTTTGTAATTAAAGTCGTGGTAAAGGTAAACATTTATTACCATATTTAAATTCATGAGATTAATAGGTTGGCTAGTGACTATGAGTGATTTTGTTTTGCCAAAGTATGCACTATGCAGCATTAAGCAAGACATTCCGAGTGACGACAGCTGCAAATTAATTGTGTAGGGGAGAGAAAAATCATCTGTTGATGGAGTCGGTAATGTTAGTTCAGATGTGTACTGCAATTTCGTTGTGGTTTTGTTTAATTCGATTGTTTGCTTAACTGCGACGTTAACCGTACTGTATCAAGGCAGGTCGAATTACTTGCTTTAAGTAAAAAAAGACTTTATTTATGTGGGAATGTTTGTGTGGGAGGAAGAGGCGTTGATTGTCATGATAATTTTGAAAAGTGTTTTTGGGTGGATCACTGTGGATTTGAAAATTTTAAATAGGAAGAATACATATTTTTTGTAAGTTGTTTATGGCAAAAAAAAAAAAGTAAAAAGGGTTTTCTTTCCTGAATACTTTTTTGTTTCTGAATTCAATTTGTTGTACTGTAAATGCAAGAAATTATTTTTTACTACAGTAATATCGATATACAGTACTAGCCATGAAAATTGGGTTTTTTAATTATTTCATTGGTAGCCAAATCCGTAATAACGATTTTTTTAGTTGACAGCTGAAATTGAAAATTATCCTGTAACGAATAAATAGCTTTTGATTTTTAGTGTTTTGTATTCGAGCACAAGTTATTTATGTTTTGACTCTAATAGTATTATTATTCAACAGGTTTCTTAACAATGTAGCTTTGGCGTGCCACCGCCTTTTCTATATGGATAGCAAAATGGTTTAGTGACCGCTATTTAGGTTCAAATACGAATAAATAACTTCGATAATGTGATTTTTGTAAAAGAAAAAAAAGGTGTGGTTGCTTGGTTTGAAAATAAAAAGTAATTGGCGAAATCTTGCATCGTTTAATAGTAAAAAATCACTTTAATATACTACAATATCTGGTTTGCTCACTTGTTGGTTGACATGATTTTGATGTTTATAGATGAAAAATCGGTGAGTATTAATGCAAATCGTTATTCAATTTGTAAATGGTCTTTGCAAGTAGAGCGAGACCACCCTCAGATTTTATATGTCGAAGAGCTTTTTATTTCTGTAAAACTCGATTACTATGTCTTGCAACTTCAGAGTGCAGCAGCTATTAATTGGTGAAACATTATAGCTTCGTCAACTCAAATACATTTTGAAAGACCAACTTGGTAATTAACGACTTGTAGAATTCGTTTAGATTTGCCATCAGTTCAATTAGTTTTTTTTCTGCTTTATAAGCGGCGGGTTATCTAAATTATCTATTATCTCAGTCAGTATTTTGACAGAGGTAACTGAGCAATAATGGTTAGACATTCTTCTAAAGAGAATTAAGTTAAAATACTTTACATGTACCGGTACTGTAGTTTGTTGTTTTGGGTTTTGAAACAGGGTATTGCATTTGCAGTACACGTTCATTTCATTTTAAAATGCCGTTAGTGCAATGTAGAGTTAATAGAAAATGCAACTTTAAATTGTTAAAATACGGGATTTGTTATAGTACCATTAATCTTTTTATTTATTTTTTCAACAAAGTTTGTTAACGTTGTTGGTAAGCTAGTTAAACGAAACCGGTTGGATGATGGTTTTTTTTTAATTTATTCGCTTGTGTGGGAATCAACTTCATTTGTCTCTCTTCCTCTTCACAGAGAAAGGAATGAGTTAATTCAAAATTTAGAAGATAAACGAAAATGTTACAATTAGCTAAAAACAGAGATACAGTATATAAGACGACGAAACCGTTTTAATTACGAGTATAGTATACTTTATGCCGTTTGAAAGTAGTTATATTTCCCGACTATTGTTTCTCTATAAGTGTGTAATATGCTGTAGTCATAAAGTTATCGTGAACAATTTTAATAATTACCCGGTAATAAAACAACGGTGATTAATTATTATATTGGAATAGATTCGCATACAATACATTATTTCGACACTAACTTAGCTTGAATGGATTGTAATGATATTTCTGTTTTTGAGTAATGTTTAATGGGTCGAAAACTACAAATAAATGCAACATTGTGTAACTGAACTTCAAAATAAAAGTATTGTAGTTAGCTTATTTGAAATACTGTACAAAAACAAATTGAAATTTCAAAATCTCTCCCCTATTCATAATTATTACCACATGTTCAAATCCTGTATCCTGGTTGAAGGTTCTTAAATGTGGGGTTTCAAATGGGATATTGCTGTTTTTATTACATATTCTGCAGTTTTACGGGTCACACCATTGTAACTGACGTACTGTACAGTAGTTACGCTGTTGATTTAACTTGTGACCTACATATTATTCGTTGAAGATGATTATAGGTTTGTTTTGCTTTAAGGTATCGGAGAGGTGTTGAAGGTTGGTTAGCAGATTCAGACGCGACACTCTTTTAACATTTCACAATTTGTGTTAACTTAATGGTGTACTGGTACTTACTGGACTGTTATCCACCTTCGAATTTTTAAATAGTCATATGTTACGTACTGACATCGTTTCCTGGAGGTGATAAACTTGAGGGTGGGTTAGTTGAAGGGGGAAAAACGGGTTTTAAGTTGGGGTTTTCATGCATGAGATTTAAAATACTGTATTATCATTTACGACCTTCGTTCTCGATGACCGAAACCAAACAATAAAAGGCCATTCTTTCTTAACTTTGAAAGATCACATGAAAAAGTAAATCATCACCAAGCAAATAGAAGCAGGGGTGCGAATGATTCATGAGAAATTGTGTACCCGGACCGTTGTCCAAATGTACAGTTACATCCGGTTTATTTTGCCGCAAAATCTGCTTCACTGATTTGGTCAAATTTACTTTTTATGTTATTGTGTTGAAGAAGCTACTTACCTGCAGATGAACACAGTTTCTTGCTTTTCCAACTTTCAAACGGTTGTAAACTTGTAATGCAGTTCACTGAAATGTAATGAAACGACAATCAGTCTTACAGTGGAGTATAGTGCGAGATTCAAATATTTTGCGAGATTTTCAGTCTTTTTTTTGTAAGATCTTAAGTTTATTAAGAACTAAAAATAAGTGCTTTCATTCAATTTAATTTGCAGTTAAAACTTTAATTGCTCAGTTATCGAACTGAAGTTTATATAAAAGGAGTTGTTTATACTTTATAACTAGCAAACATAAATGTAGGCATACTGTATTTGAGTTAAGAACTCCGAAATTATTACCAGCCGCTATCTTTTGTTTTAGGGATTTGCTTTGTACAGTATATCATATTCTTACTACCGTATACATGTACTGTACTATAAATAATCTCATTAACATAATAGATATTTTATTTACTGGATTAAGATTAAAATGCACGCTCAATTGAGTTAGCGTACTTGCTTATGTCTGATCATGTACTTTACTAAATATAAATTTCACGTCCCAATTATTTAACAGTTTAGTGTTTACTGATGTATGTTGATTAATGATGTGTCAGCATATAAAATTTTCGTTATGAACTCGAACTTACAAGTCGATCTTCTTATGTAAAATTACGCTATGATAACGAGGTTCTTGGAATTCAAAACTAGGATTTCTAGTGACTAAATGAAAAGGTTAGGTCAGTAGGCTAGAGGTCTAAGAGAGAAGGCAGACATACGATAGTTTAATATTTTTGATACAGTAGTTCTATGAGCAACTAGTTACAACTAAGGTTACTGTTTACTAAACCGTGAATAGAAAAGTTTTTTTTTAAAAAAAAAAAGAAATTAGTCACAACTAAGTGATACGTGTTATTGTACTAAAAAATCTGTATAATTAAATCGTTTATATGCACTCTTAGAATCGGTTAAATCTAAACAAAATAATGTTGGTAGGTTTAGTCTCGTAATTGATTGGGAAAATTGCGTTGCGATCATGTCGTTTGCTGTAATGCTACACAGTTGTCACGGTAAAGACAATTTCCAGTATGTATTAATAGTTAATACCCGGTAATCTTTCAAGCGCTTGGCGCAGTTTATTGCCAGTTATGTTATGCGTCTGTTTCCATCATACATTGGCTAATTTTATGACACAAAAACCTGCGTTGTTTGGCATGTAGCATCTAAAGTCTTAAAGCATGAAAGTTTAATTTAGATCGTTTTATAATAAACAATGATATTAGTTGTTGAAGACGGCGTTGTTTTTTTGTTGTTGTTGTAAAGTATTAGGTCGGTTTAATATTAAGAATGAAGGCCATTGAAACAGCCGCTGAATTGTTTGCGTGAGGGAAAATATAAACATTGAATTCCGTTACAAAGCTTTTCCTTATTAAATTTCCCAAGATAGATAATTTACCTTCCCCTTCCATATTTGATAGATAATTACATTATTGTTGGGTGCAGATGATTGAGTAAAGGGTAGAAGGGAATTGTGTCAATACTCCACCCCCTTTAACAAGAGATAGTAACGTGTACGTTCATAATAATAATTTATTCATATCATAAAATTAAGAAAATAAAGCTACTGTGCTAGTACAGGGTACCTGCTTTTTTACATAATGTAATTACAAAATAATCAATTAATACTGTATTTGTTAGTGTTTTTTATCACAATATTAAAAAAAAATTTACGTTATCGTAGTTAACATGTTTTATTAAATTCTTAATTTAGGTAATTTCTTAATTGTACGAAGTTATAGTCATACAGTATTGTACTTCGGAGTAAGCTTAATAGTGTACGTCCATGTTTTATTTTTGAAATTTAGCGCCATTGCGATTTGCTATATGTTTTATTTGTGTGTAGAGGGCGCCGTATTACTGAACCATTTTATTCAATTTTTTTTTATTTTAGAAATGTAATTTAGTTTAATTTGCTACTAAATAACGAACTCATATGTAATTTAATATCGATAGTCATTGAATATGAATGCAATAAAATTACAGCAATGTGCAAAACTGGCTGAAGTTTAATAAGTTTATAAGGTGCCTTTTAAGATAATTCGGCATTAGTTGAAATGATTAAAAGTATAGTACCGGTACTGTATTATAATAATTACATTATTATTATTATTATTACTGTATTGTTGTAGGTCATTTTTAATTTACTTGAAGATTTACAATTTTTTTACTGCGTGTGTACGATACTGTTATTTATGTGCTGTAGCATTGTGCACTTCTGACCTTGGGTATAATTATTGCATTATTGTTGGTTTGAATTATTATTTATAAGCATCTTTATTGTGAGTTGGAATTGCAACGTTATTAAAGGGTATTGTTGAGCAATTAATTATTTTACTGTTAAGGTTGTAACGTCATTGAGAAAGTAGTTTGATGTTTGGGAAGAGCAAGAAGGTTTTTAATTTTTTGTTTGTTTTTGATTTCACTTTACCAAAATCGACCTTGAGTACACTGTACTTAAACTTGATAAATTCATGTGGTGGACATTGTACTCACCGAGCTTGTGATGCTGAGAAATACCAAGTATTGATTATGGGGGCTCGTACTATTTTATGCTCATTATGGACTTGTGCCGTTATCACTACATTTTGAACGGGTGTTAATCAATGTGAACGACATTCATAATATAATTTTGCTCTACCAATTCACACTTTTGGTTATAATGCTGTGGTTTTATCTTCGTTCTTCATTTTTTACTGTGCATACTGTCTACTTTCGTTTTTAATGGTTTAGTTAGGCAAAGTACTGTATATACAGTAATATCGATTTGATTCATCATTTCGTTTGAAGCCGCTACCATTACTATCACTTTATTTGAAGGAGAGAAGTCGTGAGCAAAGTGGTGGTGGTGGAGCTGCTGCTGGTACGAACGATGGTGGCACTGACCGAGAACAAAATAAGAGAAAGCTATATGTTACGTGTTCCATCAACACGCTGGCTGTGTTTTTTTTTCTCTCTCTGCCGAAATGGCGATAAATGGAATCTGTATTTGTCGTGATTTTAAAGAGAAAAAATTTGGACTATCTTTAACGATGTGCTGTCGTCTTTAACGAATTGCTAGACTGCAAATGTACTAGTGTGTTTTTAGAGATAATAATTTATCGTCAGGTTCATTGTCGTTGTTGGTGTATCTCTGTATGTGCGTGTTTCTTTTAAATGGAGCTGCAGGTCTCGATCTCGCATCATCATGTCTGGCAAACGGGGATGATATGATGGGGGAACCGACGGGAAAAACCATGTCTCCAGGTGTGTATTTGTTGCGTGCAACGTTAAAGGCACTCGCCCTTTCTCGATTTGTTATTTTCTACACATAATACAAAGCTAGTATTGTATTGATTAAATGCCTAACAGCTTGTATACAATATGTATCAGGCTGTTGCTTGATTTTATAATATGGGCCGTGGGGTAGGGAGTTAATGAAATTATCTACCAATGATAAAAAGTCAACAGTATCAATTGCTTAAGAGTCATTTCAGCGGTTTCTATGTTCTGCTGGCAGCCATGGAAACCCAAATTTTTATTTATTATTTTCTTTACAAATTAATAACATTATGTTGCGCTTTTGTACATTGAATATTTGGACAAGCTGTCACAAAATTAGTTCTAGTTTCTAACGAACTGCTCGCAATTAACTTGGTCTTGTTTTCAGTTTTGTTGTAAAATATAAAGCTATCTCACATTTGATATTGTACTATGTTTTCCCAAACGAGTTTGTCAAATTAAATAGTACATTTTTACGGTTTGTTATAGACATTTAGTGTTTGCTATGGACTAACTGTGGGTACATGTGTTTGGGAGTTAGTTAATAGGCGAACCCAGTTTCAACAGTGACTTTCTTTAATCATTTTGCTAGCAGATGGTTGGGGTATAAGTTAATAATTGGTGTCATGATGACATTTACAGTTTTTGTTTCTAACGGTTTTTATTTTATCTATATTGCCGGTATTTTTAACATTACGTTATCGTTTTAGAATTGTGTGTTTGGTTTTAAGTCTTTCCTTCTCCCTTTACCAATTTTTAATAATCTTTCAAGTGTGCTATTAATTAATAGAAAGTGTAAATAGACCAATCTTTATTGTTTTATCATATTATCAGTCAACTCTTTAATATTATTATGAGTCATTTATCGAAATACCACGTGTCTGTTTATTGTCGTTTATGATTATACACTTAATTTCGATAAAACATTGTGTTTTCTGTGGCAGAATGCAATATGCTAACCCCTGAAACATCAGACAACAGTCTATGATCCGTGTATGCAACAGTCATTGACCGCTTCATAGGAAACAATTATTGCATAGACGACTCTTGAAGAGAGTATAAACTGTTTTCAGTGGGTACTGCTGTCATTGCGACACGTAAATTAATGCTAAATTCCATGTTATTAGCATCATTTTAATACGTTAATGGTTCTGTATATACTGTAAGCGTATTTGTTACGTTGATCATTTATTACTCTGATGTAACTGTTGGATTTGCTGTTCAACTGTTGAAGTGTTTGGCTTTATTGTTACACGTGGTAAATTTTTACAAAACAAAACTGGTTTTACGACTATAGAACTAAATTGAACATATTCTTTTATGACTAATTTACGCGTAAGTTAATGTTGTTGCCGTTAAATGTGCGGAATCTTACACTTGAAATGATAAAATATATTATATCCTAGACAGATACGAAATAACTGTACAATTTTACAAACAAGAAGAATGATTAAACTTGGATTAATTTAATACATCTGGTCTAGCTAAATTGGCAGGAAATTGTGTTAATATCCGGTCCATTCTGCCTTTGTATATTTTTTTTTTTTAGTGTTTGACAGGTTTATGTTACATTTGTGACAATGTGTCATTTGTATGATGTTAATGAATATTGGTCAAATAATGATAATTGACAGTTGTAAATGTATTGAGAGAATAGTACTATATTTGTCGTTTTAAAAAATGTAAACAGTGACGTGTGTTTTAGCTACTTTATTGCCTTTGTGTTAAAAGTAGCACTACTAGTTTAATAGCTGTTATAGAATTAGCATTTTCAAAACAAAACGGTACTACCGGTCCATAAGCATTCATACTGAAATAGATACAATATTCCAGTTCAAATTATTAATAGCGGTTTAGTTGTACTGTACTTGTAAGGGATTTTTTTTGTACCGACATGCATTTTAAATATCACATTAGTGTCATAAATAACTTTGAAGTTTAGTTACTCTAGTTGATGCGCTGAATTATGTTAATTTTATACATTTAAGTACTGTACTTATAGAGAAGCATAATTTTATTATATAAGTTACAGGTATTATATTTTCTTGGCTTGTGTGGCTAAGTGAGTGAAGGGTTCTAGTGACAACTAGTGTATCATGAACGGTCATGTAGTTGCATTCTGTGTTGCTGTTTATTGTACGGTAACATCTTTTCAACTATGTTTGCCGAGCAAAGTTACGTTGTGCTGCTCTGAGAAGTGTATTGTGGCGTTAGCTTTGCCAGGGATTTTTATTTATAGCTGCACTGATTTTACACTCCGATGGGACAACTTTAATTATTACTTACGGATAGTTTACAATGAAGATGTTGTACTGTAGGAAATTAACATCAAGCGAAATGAGAGGAAAGTAGCATCGCTGTAATTATTTTTCTTTTCTGAAAGGAAATTGAAAATGTAAGGACATATAAAAGCAACTTCTCTTGTTGTAACTGAATGCTAATGATGTTAATGCCTTAGTGATTTTATTTGAAATCGGCATGCGACAGGTTGCAATTCCATCACGAACTATTATTACTGCATTTTTTAAACTTTTCGAAAAGTCCCATGTTCGTGAATAGGGTTTAAATACTTCTAATCGTATTGTTCGTGTGTTTTGAGTTGACAAAATTATGATGAATTGAGTGTTGCTTTCTAATTAGACGAACCTTGGATGGCCAACCTGATATCTTTTTAAAAGTTTTTGTAACTCACTTTTCTTTCATGACAAAGTATATTTTTTATTAAAATCAAATGTTAATATTTCAAAAAAAGTATTGAAATTTCGTTTCAAATATTTTTCTTCTTAACATTACAAAAAATTTAAATTTAGTTTTTAAGTAATCACTATTTTGCTGCAATCTTCTATTTTATAAATAGTTTTTAATACAATTAAAATAAAGTGCTTCATTGAGATTTTTTATGTGCAACTTACCTCACGTAATAGTGCTTTTCAAGCGATAAAGATTGACAGTTACTCTGTCTGGACGTTAATGTTTTCTGTATAAAGTTAAAATTGATAAACGATTTATGAACTAATAGCATTTTCCATAGCAATCCGAATAAGGTAGCCAAAATATTAAAAGATTTCAATTATTTTTAGAAGTAAGACTATTGCATAGCTAGATGACTTTTAAAAAAATGAAAGATCAAAAAGTGGGATTGTTTGCTAAAGTTGTTTCTATTAGATGGTTGAACAAATTCATTCTGGCCTTTATTGACTAACACGAAAACATGAAACAATATTGTAAAACGATTTCATCAAATTTGATTTCGGTCATTCTTAACAGAGTTGATTGGGTTTATGTTACGCTGGTCACTTATTAAGTTTGCTGTATAGTGAACCTTGCTGAATTTTTTTTAAAGAAAATTTAAGATTATTACTATAAGAGTTATTCTCCACTTCACGGTGAAGCAGAATACATTGCAAGTTATTATAATTAACTTTATGACTTTATATTACATGTTGGTTAGGAAACTATTAACGGTTAATATTTAGCAAAACATGCAAAGCAAGTTCAAGTGATGAGGTCGTTTTGATTAATAAGAACAATCGTCTGTGTCGTTGAGTGGATTGTTTATGGTACTTTAAATAATTACGTAGAAACCTACTTACCTGGTGAGAAAGGTTAATAAGCGAAGACTAAATTATATGTACCTTTTGACCTGACCGAATCTTGGTTTTTCTTGCATAATTTTATACTTTCGACTCTGTATAACATGATTTTACATTGAATTTTGTAATTATCCATGAAACTGGAAGGCTCAATTCTCGAAGCAATCTTGTGGGGGTAATTTTATATATATTTTTTCCAAGTTTATTTAATTTAGACTTGAGTATATTAAAAAGTTGCTTACTACAAGTAATGGCTATGTTTAAAAATATTACAAATATCTTTTAATTAAATTTTTTTTGTGTTTCTAACTTATTTTCACTGATAGATAATTGGCAAAAGTTTAGAAATGAGGTTAGTGTAGGTGTTTCTTAATTAACTTTATTATGAAAGCGTTTGTAAGGTTTGAGTTGTTAGATTTGATTTAATATTTTTACTTGTACATCTTCAGATGCTTTTTAATTTATCTGGCGTTTGTCCATTCATACACAAAACTTGTTTCATAGAATCGAAAGTATTGATATTGTTAAAAAAAATTAAAAAAAAAAAACAACGCTCTTTATTGATTATTCTTTATGGTTATTGCGATACATTATTATTACATCGTTTATAAGATTTTCTTTCAAAAACGCTATCCAACTGTTTAATATCAAATATATCATTTATTTGGCTAATTAAATTTTATTGAATATACGGTATGTTGTGTGCATTGTTGCATTAAATTACATTTTTAAAGAATAGCTTGGTTTTCTTTCAGTTGCAACTCGGTTGTATGGCTTGAAATTAGCATTACATTATACAGTAGTAAATATTAACAAATTTAATGCTGTTTTTTAACGATGCGTAGATTATATGCGTTGACACACCGAATTGCAACTTTTTTCTCGAATTTCGAAGTAAAACTTTCAATTATGTATGTTTGTTGAAAACTTCACTTTCATTGTTGTATGTTTGTTGAAATCAGTTACGTTTATCTATAACTTCAATTATTTTGTTGATAGTAACGAATTGAACTTATCATTTCCATCGTCTTTTTACGATTTTTTCAATACGCTGGGGCAATTAAGACCATCTGATGATATTGAATGGGTTTTTTTTAATAGTGGATTTTTTTACTTGTCCACCTGTGGTGGATAATTTAGCGATGTTGCATTGCGTCCTCTAGCAATTTTCTTGCAATTAGGGAGGATCAAGTACGAAACTTAAACGATTTTTTGCCTCTGTACATCCGGACAAAATGAAAGAAAATATTGATTGCCTGCATTCTTGATGTAAACATTATACATTCAACTGGCCTTCGTGTTTATGTAATGATTATGATTGTAATTCTATCTTAAGTACTCGTGGAGTTGTATTATGTGTAACGTTACGTGTTAACGAACTCTTAACAATGGTTGTATGAGAAACAAAAGTTGAGTTTGCTTGATAATTGTTCAAAGACCGGTAATGCATCATTCTTAAAACTTTTGACGATTTTCTATTTACTTTATCAGATTTAATCACGGCGTTGCACTTTAGATGCTGCTGATAAATACTGTATTGTAATTATTTTGATTGTAAGAAAGTTTAAAAAATATTTATTAAACAAATCATAAAGTAATAGTCTTAATATATTAATATATAATAATTAAATTTGAAATTTTTTTAACTATTTAAGTTCTTTATTTTAATTTATTATCTTGTATATTTTTAGTACACAAAATGCTGGAAGTTCAAAGTCTCTACAAGCCGAATCCACCTCATCAACCGTCAGCCAAACGAAGACGGCTTCGTCTTACCAGCGTTCCCTTAGTGGACTTAAGGTTGGTACTGTAAATGATTTCCTTTTTTTTTTATCACTAAAGATTATCTACTTACCAATTCAAATTCCAGTTGTTTCGTTGCTTAAGTTAAGATAGTAAATAAAACAAATGATTAATTTTTTGGCGTCTGCACTGTTAAAGAACTGAGAATGAGGACGTCTTTTCTTCATCGTGCATGTACTGAAACTAAAATTTAACGGCTTTCAAGTATGGTTCAGATATTTAGCAGATGGTGTTGTTGCATGTTCCTAGTTTCACGAACTAGTATACGTTACGCATGCCATCATCAGTGGTCGAGTTAACAAAGCTAAATAAGCCATGTCGATTGTCTTCTCTGTTTTCAATTTTCCAGCTGTATGCATTCTTTTTCTGTTTATGTGATTTAATTTGTTGAAATAAACCGGTTTTATTGGATAATCCTGCTGCAAGCAACAAAAATATTGGTTTTTTTTGTGCATTATGTTGTACAGTGGCAGTAAAAAATTCAAATATTATTTTTTCCGTTTTAGAGTGACACACTCTGAAGGAAGTGGAGACTCCACTGATTTCTACGGTTCCCTGAATTCTCCACCAAGATCTTTGTCATCTGACGTTGACGCCAGTTCGATATCGAGCAAGGTAACCTCTAAAATAACACTAAGTTACTTGTACAGTATATTGTATTTTACTATTCTCTCTACAGTACTTCTCTCTTTTTCTCTCCTTTTGAAGCCCCATTTTGTTTATCGTGATTCATAATAATGTAAATGAACGAAAAATTGATCGATTTCAACATCGTGAAGTTAGTCAACAAGCCAATTTTTGCTATACACTCTATAATTTAAAAATAATATTGGTATAGGAGCATAGAAAGATTAAAAAAGATATGAAAGAAATTTGTTAGTAATAGTGTTTAGTATTGGTGTACTGTTTCGAATAGAAAGTTGTTAAATTAATTTAGTTCTAGGCGTTGGCCATCAATTACAAAGCTAAAATACCGTTCAACACAAACATGGTTTTTTATTCAACATTAGGAAGTTAATACAGAACTAAAGGCGTTACATTGTACGCCGAGATACTACCGACTGTAGTTCCCCGTAATTGTTGTTGAGTGGGAGTGAAAGCAAAAATGATTTCAAGGGCGCTTTAATCTGCTGCAGTACGTCGCAGTTGTTGCTGGGTTTTTGGCACCAGTAATATAGAATACTATGTGAGGCAGGACTACTACTGTGACTACTACTTGTGTTTTTATGTGCTTTTTTCACAGCAAGATTTTTTTTTTTTTGATGATTATTTTTAGAAGTAAAATTTCGGTGGTGAAATAATTCGTCAAATGGATGCTAGGAATACTCACCATATACTGTAATACGAAATAGCTCTGCAGTACTTTAATTTTACTACGTAAATGTCGCATTTAGTGTCTTGTTTCTTTCCTACTACGGTACTATTCTGTGTTCTTTACAATGTCTTGTTGCTTGATTCTCTTGCATTTACATTCTGCCTCTGTTTCTTCTCAGCTGTGCTTGAAATTTCGGTGTTAGCAGTTGTCTTCAGTTGATGTTCAGTACTTACTGTTCGTTGCTATGCCAACCGATGGCTGCGGCAACTGTGGATTTGGATGTGTAAGTACAGATCGGAAACTACCATATCATGAGTCACTTATTGACATACGTTATTACTGTATAATGGGGGAATATTTGAGCTGAGTTATTGATTTAAAATCGATGGTACTGTATTTTGAAGTAAAATATCAAATAATTAATAGTGAAGTACCGGTAAAAATTTAATTATAAAGATTTTTTTTAACCCTTCTACGGTCAACTAATTCACATATCACAAACATGAGTCTGTTGGACTCCAATTGAAATAAATGGGTAAATTTTATGTTGCTGTTTGTAAGTCACTACTGTTACATAACTTCTACTTTTGTTCTTTTCAAATAACTAAAATATGAATATTTACTGCTGTTTATTGAATAGCATTCATGTACTATATCGTCACTGTAGATGGAACATGACGAAACTCATTATTGGGCTAAATTGAGTTACACATATGATGTGCAAAATGTTCCGCTGAATCTCCCTGAAATCTCTAGTTCATGAAAATCCCACTTAGTTTTTCTAGAATTTAAGATTTTGTAACATGGTTTATGCAGGCTGGCAATGTAAGAACAAGATGGTTTTTTCACTCTCCTGAAAAATTCGAAAAACTGAGATTCGTTATGTTGCATCTACAGTGACGATATGTTTTCTCATAAATCAATAACAAAATAATGTTTTCAGGATAAAAATTGACCCCAGTGACTACTAAGTCACCTAAGTGACCCCAGTTTTACTAAAAGTAAATTAGTTTTTCAATACCAAAGTTGTCAGAGTTCAACAGACTCATGGAAACCGTAGACAGGTTAAAATAAAACTAATAAAAAAATTGTTTTTTTATTGTAAGAGTAGTAACGATTTTATTTCTATTTAAAAGGCATTGTAATTATTATTGTTAATAATATTCAAGACTAATAGAACTTACTGTTTGATTTTGTCTGTTTATGTTATGAATTTTCACTTCTCGTGCGTCTGGATTTCTTTTTCTTTACTTTATTTACTTAATATGCTTTGCGGCAAGACTTGCAGGTGTTTTACTTGACATACAGTACTTATGCAATTATCTTTTATCTTAAAGGGGTAAAACGTTTTCTAAATGGCAGTTGATTATATATGAAAAGTTTTTTTTGTTAAAGAATTCATCTTTCGAAATGTTTAGCACTATTAATAACCACGACGTCAGTTACCTAATCACTTTTAGCTAAACTCGATATTTATCATGAGGTAACCTGAGGGGGGGTTTGCTTTATTGAATACAGTATGTGAAATAATTGTTGAACTTTTATTTAATTTCTTTAAAAACTAAATATTTAATTATTTACTCATAATTTAGCTTTGAAATCGATGTATTTTTAGTGAAATTGATTGTGTGTCCTTTTGTTGACAAAAGTTTTCTTGTTTAAAGAACAGGTGTTGTTTATTATAGCTACAAATGACCGAATTTGCTTTTTGTGTCAAAACATGTTTAAAAAACCATATTAAGTGTTGTAATGTAAAATAAATAATACCAGTACTTCCGGTAGTAAGTAGTAAGCTATGAGCCATTAGTTGTAGTGTAGAATGATCAGACAGTCAACGTAAATCTTTCTTTTAAGTAAGTTTTGAAATACTAGCCAAAATCATACGTCAAATTATACAGATACTCTTTAGTTTAGAATTATTTATAAACTATGTTAGCTTTACCGAATGTGTAATATTATACGATTTAAAATCACAAACGTTACTTTGCATTTGAACTTTCGAATGCGATCGTTTTACCTGAACGCTTTCCGTTTTGTCTTGTTACATAAATAAACGACGACTATGGCATTTTTACAACGTAGTTCTTATGGAACCTGTTATTTTCAACTTTGCTATCTTTCACGTTATCTACCTTTATCTCTTGAGCCCCATCAACACGATTTTTTTTATGAAATGAAAATTGGTTTTTTTTTTAATGTCGGAGGTTAGTCGAGTAACCAGATTTTGCATATGACATCTTTATGTCATTCTGTTCAACCAAATTCGTGAGGTTTAACATGATATGATCCTGTTGCGATTTCACATCGATATAACAGTTCAACTAACAGGAAATGTATAAATTTTTAATTCAGTAAAGTTGATTGGACATCCTGTAGTTTGCATGAACTCGACGAGCAACTTTTTTTTTTTTTTGGTTATTTTCTGACTTAATGATACTGTTCTATCTATTCTACTATACCGTATCTATTGTTGTGTTTTAGTTTAACGAGTAGAGTAAACGTTAGAGGAAAGCCATCTGATTTGTCATTTTAGGGAAGTGAATTTTGGAGACAATCATCATTATACTGTATAATAATAATTACAGGCGCTACGTATTGCAATAGTCACCCAGTTGGTACGGATAACCTGAGTAGCGAATTCAAACGCTTTGAATACAAATTTTAACCTATAAGTTCATTTAGTTTTTTTCTGAACGTAATGCACATTTAAACTGTTGAACGTTGATTGCATATTATGCAGTTGTTAGGTACAGTTCCTGTTATGTTGTTTTGTTAATTTTTACTACAACTTTTTTTTTTACTTTATTCGTAAATAAAGCTATAAACGCGTTTTCTTAGCAAGTCGGGTGGGGAATTCTGGCAACTTAACAAGACATCTCAAGTTTAGATTTATTGATTTTTTATGTGTTCTTAAGGTTTTCTATTGTGTGATTGGTAGACTGCTTGTCGTGATTATCTAGCGCTGTCTACAAATATGTACATGTTATCGGTCAATTAATTTTTGTTTGTTTTTTTTTTCTAATAGAGTGGCATATGTTCTATCTCTGAAAGCATGGATACTTCAAAGTTGGGAACGTCAAGTATAAGAATAAAACATTTAACTAGGTAAATTTATTCAGTGCATTTGTAAAATTTTTATTTGTAATTAATCGGTATTTTTTTTTCTAGTTCTTGGGAATGTGAATCGAGGTTTCCGAAATTAAACGAATGCGCTCATTTTCATTACGAATTTGTGGAATTGGGACCAGTAAACGTAAATTTTTATTGAATTTGTTACAAATACAGTACTGGTTTGTAAGTTTCTAATATAATTGTTTTCTTTAGGTGTGTCTCTTAGATGAAGCACAAGAAAATTCGAAATTATTAGCGAACGGAGCTTTGGTTAAGGGAAGCAATTTTTCCGTTCAAGTTTCCAGCAATGGAAAATCATGGGTTGTGCGACGAAGTTTTGAAAATTTCCATATGCTGGATCAGCAGCTACATCAGTGTATATATGACAGAAAATTCAGTGCTTTACAAGAAATACCCAAAGAATGGAGCATTGATGACGACGATACACTTAAATCCAAGGTAAGAACCAATCCTAGCATTTTTAATTGTTATTGTTTATAATACCCATGATGTTTCGCTTAAAAAGTAAAGTAAGTAATTGTCAACAATATTAATATTTAAACTGGAAGGTTTTAGGCAAGTTGTCTATGATTCTCCCTTATTTCAGTCATACATCGTTATTTTAAATTTCAACTTGAATATTCGATATTTTTTGATGACTTTACTGTTTCCCAAACATTTCTATACTTACTTAAGTTGGGGAAAGTTGGATAAGTTGGGGAAAGGATGAGTGTGAAAAACCATCATTCATTCCACATGTTGGCAGTGGTCGGAACTCGATATCCTGACATTCAGTCAACGTTTATGACGTCCAACTGAGCTATCCAACTGCCACGATTTGTCAATTATGCACTGTCATTATAATCATGGATTTACACATTTGTTATGGTTTTACCGTTAATTTAGTTTCTACTTTAGGTACGGTAAATAAGGAATTCCTAAATAGTTGTTAGCAAAAAATGTAAATATGTTGACAAACAGACAAAGGACCCACTGTTTGTTTTTTATTCTACTTGTAATGTTTAATTTAAATTGAAGTTTAAACCATGGTTACATAAACAATATCTTGATTTTTTACAAAGATTATTGTTGAAAAAACGTTTTATCAGAGGGTAGTTAAGCCGCAGTTAATTGTTAATTTAATTGGAAAAGATATTACTTATGTTTGAAAGTTAGTTTGTAAATGGCTCATGCTTTCAATACGCAGTTTTACAACACTTCGTTCAGCTTGACACATGAATCACTTTGGTTCGTCTAGACAGTAGAAAAGCATATTTATTGAAAATGTTTTAATACTATAGTGTGGTGTAGTTTATGATGGAGGATTTCCTTGTGAATTTATGAGGTTGTCATCTCCATTGCGTTTTGTGTGTGGGTGTTAATATTGATCTCACTTGAAAGCATAATCACTGACATTTTGAGTCTTTATATTATTAGATGACATTGATAATTTAATTACAGCTTTACGAAGTTACTAGTTACGAATTTAGTTGATAAAAATGTAAATTTAGACTCGTATGATCATTATTTTAAAGTTATTATTATGTTAAGATGTTTCCTGACAGAGTTTATTATAATACCGCGTTAAACGTTATTCGCTTAGTATTACAGACGAGAAGAAAAAATAGATTTAGAAAGCAGTTGTCTATATTTAGAAGCACATGAATTTCATCTGTTTATTGCTCCTTCGGGCATCGCATATCAATATAGAATCGTCTTCATATTTTTAAACGTCTTACAATTATTATTTATAAACTTTGATGGATGACGTTGATTGGCACTTTTCTCTGGCATTCACTGTTATTCCGTTGCAAAACTTTAGAAAGCAATTTTTTTATTAACTTTTGACGGATTTGTTGTGTAAAGTGATATTTTATCTTAAAGTGGTTTGTGAGAAAATCTAACGAAAGTGGTTAATTAAAAAAGTCGTTTTCGTTATGGATTAGAAATCAAGGAAATGATAAGTGATTGATAAAATTGAAAGCACATTAAGAACCATATATTCGTGAAATTATTTAAAAATTACAGAAATTTGGTTACAGGAAATTTGATTTCCGGATTAGTTTTTGTGTGAAATGCGAGTATATTGATTAAAATAACTGTTGATTTCATTTTACTGTCTTTCCACAAGTTTTATTATTTAGCTCATTTAACATTTAAAAAGGTTGCCAGTAAATAAACTTATGGATATTCTATACTCTGGAATGCGTATACAGTTCGAGTCTTGTGTTTTTAATTTGCATTTTTGAACGTGGTGGCTTAGAGTTTTGGGGTTAAAGCTACTTTCAATTACATGGAATCTAGATTGAATCCATAGCTAAAGGCCGTTGACCTGACGAGAGAGATATGAGAGTTTTAGAAGGGGGGAGGCAACGAATATAAGAAAATCGCTCTCTTTTACAGTATTTCTTAAAAACACTGTATGTACGCATAGGTTTTTTTTTTTTAAAAAAAAGTTAATTCGATAAAATTTTGTATTTTATGAAGTTGATCATTTAATTTTCTGTCTGTACAATGACATAAATTTACTTCCGTCATCGAATCTGACTGTTTAGTATTTAATTTTAAATATTATATACAGTAATTAACAATTGTTAAATAATTACATTTTTTTTGTTCATATAATATTTGTTTATGTTTTGGCCTGCTGATTTTTGTTATTTTAAGCGATTGTTTATGGTTTTTATAATCAGTAGTTTGGTTACTTCTTATATCGGTATTGATGGGGTTATCAAAATCTGTAGAGTAATGATAAATTTTAAAACAGCTAGAGACAGTGTACTGAAGATCAGTTGCATACTCACATTACAAGTTGATGATCAGAAGTTATAGACGTTGACCCTTGTGGTTAGCGTAAATAACTTTGTAATCGGTGTTGTGTTTTAAAACAAATCTCGCTTTAACTTGGTTGTTGTCGCAAGCGTCGTGTTTAACGTTGTGAAGAAAACAGTTAAGTTTGGTTGGCAGCCATTTCTTACAATTCTAAATTGTAATGATTCATTTGGCGTGTGTTTACCTTTGATGTTAAATGAACTGGAAATCAATAATTAGCATGCAGTGGGTTTGAACGCAGAGATGTTATCTCTCTCACAGTCTGTCGATTTAAAAGTAAGGCATTGTTCAAATTGGCCAGATTTTGTTGTTGTTTGTTCATTGTGCATTTGTTAAGTGAGCATGAAAAGCGATTTTATGATTACGCTTACTGTAATGCAATTAACATGTTAAAATTTGTTAATATAAATTTTTACATAAACTGATTGACATTGCTTAACAAGTAACTTTATTTTAAAGGTCGTTGATCTTATTGTTGCTCAACCGATTCTAACGGCTATATAATAAGTCGTTTTAAAACTGTGAAGACAATTTCCAAGTGTTAAAACGAGCAGGTGCTTGCAGGTTTAACGGCGCAATAAACAACTGGTAATAAATATTTGAGCTGAAGATTATAATTGAAAAACGGTGTATAGCATTGACCTGTCATCTGCATTTATTAGGAATGTAACAATTTTTAAACTTAATTTTACAACTAAATCCAATCGTTGAAAACAGCAATCAATATTGGGCTGTATTGGAATTGGATTAGGTTGAGCTGACAGTTGATGTTACTGTACTGTATATGCAAGTCATCATGCTAAATCGTTGTTTATGAAACTCGGATAAACTTTTTATAAGTTTAGTGCTTTATGTATAGTACTTTAAACAAACAGAATAACCTAATTCCAAGTATATAATATTTATGCAAGTTCTTAATGTGTTATTAATGAGTGATGAATGATTTGATAGTTTTAAGTCTGTTTAAGTACAGTTATGCAAATACTAACGAATAAACACTGCAATTACTGGAAATTTGTAGATTTTGCAATCCTGTTTTAAGTGGATTTTTTTAGTCAATTTTTTCAAACGAACATCATGACTTGTGTTTGACGACAGTTTTAATTGTCTAACTCATAAAAAATAGCATGCAATACTAAAAGTAATAAAACGTTACCCTTCCAAACCAGATTTAACCATTAAGAAGGTGATTATGTTAAATGTAGTTGATGAACGCGGAACTCTTTTTTTTTTTTTTTAATAAACGCACACTGATCAGTTTTGAGACTTTAAATTCACGGTCGTGTTTAGTTTCTTTGAGGACGAGAAATTTAAATTCGCTGATAATTTGTCTTTCACGTTGCTCGTTTCTACTAAACTAAACAAGTATTTTGATATTTCATCACACTTAGTTCGCAGCGGTAGAGGAGTCGCTCAGTTTCTAATTTCGCATTTTGGTATTGCTTTGGGAATAAGCCAGACATATACTGTACGTTTTTGGCAGAAAACGTCAGATTATGTGAAAAAGAGCAAAGCGAAACATAAGCAAAACTGACAAGGAAGCCTGAGCTGACTTGACCTATTAAAATGTTGAAACTTTGCAAATCGTCAGTGTTGGTGGTGCTGCTGAACTATACTGGTATAATGTTTATGTGCATTTGATGTTATTTTTTAAAATGGGGTGAAGAGATGATGGGTGTCAGGCATTACATAAATAAGATATAACCGTTTGCTGCTAGCGGTGTTTTTAGAGGCCAGTTGGTTTTTTTTTTTAAGTCGTAAAAAAAACGAGAAGCGCGTTTTAGTTCAGATACATATGCGCTGACGGTGTGGACGTTTTAAGTACCGTAGTTACAGTATTACTTGAAACTTTTATTGAGGTTTTCCGACTCCTGGACTTGGATGAATATGTTCATAAAATTAAGCTTAGTGTGGAATTTCTGTTAGCAGTTCGTTGATGTCAAGAGTCATCTGATATTTCCATATTTAGATGGGTAAGAAAGTACACTGCTTATAAAAGTTTGTTACACTGTCAAGGTTGTAATTATACAATTTGCAATACTGTAACTTGTAATAATCACGAGATGAACAACATCTTATGATCATAGTATAGCATTAAACAAATATTGCTTCATTGAGATGTTTTCTTAATGCTTATGATACTAATTAAAGAAAATTTAGATACTTTTGGGAAAAAAACTTAACTTTACTAGGTTGTCATATATTTTGACTGTAATTATTAACTTGTATTACAAAACTTTATTGCTAATTATATTAATGAAACCTAAATAACTACAGGCATATCTATCATGAATACTTTTACTTATCGACTTCCAGTTCGTACTTGTTCAAAATGTAACAAACGCATCATTTCAATTATGTACATAATTTTGTAGAATTTGTTTTACATCAAAGAGAAGTTAGCAAGGGTTGTAGTATTTTTGGTTTTATAGATTTTTGGTCAATAGTCTTCTGTCATTGTCAACCAATTTAACATGTTATGTTTGTTTTAAATCATCTCTAATGAATTTTAAAATGATGCATATACATGAAATATCTTGCACATTCGTGCCGATGAATTTGTCTAACTCCATTGCAACTCCATCAAGTTTTTGAAACCATGGCATTTCGTGGTGATCCATCTTTATTACATTTTGTTATGCGTTATTTAACTAGTTTTGTATATAAAGAACAGATTACACAGTCATCTGAATGAGCGATTAAATAATTTTTAGCGCTTTTAAATAGTATTAGATATTAAGTTATTTAGTTCTGTCGACAAAATAAATGATACTGTCATCCGTTAAATAAAGATGAAAGCATTTTTTTTTTAAATAAAAGAATTTAAAGTGAAAATGTCTTTTTATTAAGAAAAAAATTTATTTTTAGCTTTTTCTATCTGGGTTAAATGTGTCAGATTGTTGGCGTTTACAACAGCGACCGGTGTTGAATTCGAAAACAGTTCTGGTTTTTATTTTTTGTGAACTGTATTTACATTTACACATCAGCAGAGTGTTGAATCAACTAAGCTATATTTGTAACTATTTAGGGTATCATTTGTTATAGTTACATCTTTTCTTATTTAATTTATTTTTGCTGAAATATAATAATGTGTTGTATAAATTCTTTGTGTTTTATTTTATTTAAAAGCCATCGCTAGTTAAATGCCATTTTTATGTACAAATTTATTTGAATGGTATCTACAGTATATCAATTACTTGCATAATGATTCAGTTATTTTGATGATAACACAAAGTAAGTTAGAAACGTTTGTTGTGCTTAGATAAAGCTGTACATTGTTGTTCTTAGACGCAAAACCGTTTTATAAATTTTGTTTTTTATTTTTAACTACTTCTGAAGCAGCTTATGCAAAGTGATTTCTGTTTGTGATTGATAGTTAAGTTTGTTTATACAAGTTTTAAAGACAATTTTTAACTGGTTCATTTAGTATAGAAGTCATAGTTATGTGATAGCAGGTGGAGCACTGAAAGATGCAGACGTTGACTAATAACCCTACATAAATTTGATTAATTATTATCAGGTTGAAACAGGATATAATTTTTCAAGCATGGTATGAAAAAGTGAATTAGATAAACAAGTAGAGCGTATATATACCATTTTTCTCATCATATTCAATTGTACTTTCATTGTATTATCTTATCACAATACCAATTAAGGAGTATTCAAGTCGTTAAATAGAAAAAAATGCATTATCCGTAATTATATTTTTTACCTGGTTTTGGATTTACTTGCATGACTACTCACAAGACGTAAACGTTTCTTAATACAGGATTACCATCTATTTTCCT
This sequence comes from Helicorthomorpha holstii, assembly GCA_013389785.1. Taxonomy (NCBI): domain Eukaryota; kingdom Metazoa; phylum Arthropoda; class Diplopoda; order Polydesmida; family Paradoxosomatidae; genus Helicorthomorpha; species Helicorthomorpha holstii. The sequence continues at coordinate 2,204,652 of JAAFCF010006596.1, read as the reverse complement.
TTTTTTTTTTTTAACATAATCATTGGGTTCATTAAAAAATAACAAAATTAGTAAGCTGTATAGTTTAGTTATGCTTTGACATTGTCATCTTTTTCTTAAACGTTTCACTTGACAGTAATTCCGATTTTATACTTTGAAACAATTGAAGTCTTTTTGTCAGGAAATAAATTACAAGTTTATATTAGCTTAAAACTGAAGAATTTCCTGTTTTATCTGCTCCTGTTGAGCAACTTGCATTTTGTTGACATCTGCTGATTTAAATCATTTTCTCTGCATGTAAAACAAGACCTTGTGAATATTTTAATGTTGAACAATGCATAAACTCAGCAGGAATTTGATGTCGCCTTGAAAAAAAGTCAAATGTCGATGTTATATATTCTAAATGGTCATTTAACTTATGCTGAATGTTTTATTTTGCAGGAAAATATTATTTTGGAATTTAGCGAATATTTACAAAGGTTTTCGGACATCGCTGGGAATTTAATCAATTGTGGACCAATCCTTAACTGGTTGGAGGTGAGCTGGTCTTTATATTTGTTAATGCTAATTTCTATTACACTTCTGTCACTGTGCGTGCCAGAATAATAATTTAAAGGGTTCTTAGCGACTTTTAACTTAATCTCAACAAAAATATTTGACATTTTAGTTACATAAGTACGTACTGTACATGCACTAAATTACAAATGCATTAATTATTTAGTATTTTTAGTGTCACAGTTTTGGTAAAATAAATTTTAAAATTAAATGCGAGTGAAATCTACTTTTGAAATTTTGACATACTGAATGCATAACAGATAGCTTGGTTATAAATTTTGAATTTATCATATAAACGTGTCAGTTTAATCGTGTATGGGAGTGTTTTATCTTTGCAGTTTTATGTGAAATCTTAGCTTAACGAATTTTAGTTCGTATTTATTGTAGAAATGCGCAGACATTTATTCTTTCCATTTATTTACTCTTAAAACAAGTCTATATGTATTGACTTAATGCTTTGTATTTGAATTGCTGTACCGCTAGTAATTTGTTGTACTGTATTGCTAAAGTTGTACTCTTTTAATATAATGAAATTATTTTGATAGCTTGATAACCGTGGAAACCGTTTAATTGTAACTGATGACTCCGCCATAAATACTCCAGCAGTAGCAGCAGCTTATGTCACCAAACGTTATATATCTCAGGCTACCGATGAGATATCATTTGAGGTACGTTGTGTTATTTTAAAGATTAAAAGCTTTAACTTTGCTAAATGCTGCTGAAATAATTTGTTAGGTCGGTGACATGATATCTGTAATCGACATGCCTCCGCCAGAAGAAAGTATTTGGTGGAGAGGAAAGCGAGGATTTGAAGTGGGATTTTTTCCAAGCGAATGCGTTGAAGTAATTGGCGATAAAGTACCCCATTCAATTCACATTCCAAAAGCTCCAACCAAACCAGGTTAGCATAAACTCAAAAGTGTTTGCTTTTTATGATCCATTTTACACTTCCTGATAAATAACGCTAATTCTATTTTAATGCCATTAGCTTACAAGTATCTTTATTATGTTTTAGTATTAAGAAAACACGGAAAGCTTATCGCATTCTTTCGATCCTTCATATTATCCCGGCCATCCAGGCGAAAATTAAAACAAAGTGGCATCTTAAAAGAGCGAGTATTTGGATGCGATCTTGGAGAACATCTATTAAATTCAGGACATGATAGTAAGGCGTTTCACTTGTTATAACATTAAGTAGTATTTAAACATCTAAATTTACTGCTGATTTAGTTCCGATGGTCCTTAAATGTTGCAGTGAATTTATTGAAGCACATGGTATAGTAGACGGAATTTATAGGCTGTCAGGGGTCACATCAAATATTCAGAAATTAAGGTAATCAATATCAATATTGTGTGTAATTTAGCTTTTAAATTTTGTATTTATTATAGAAATACATTCGATGAAGAAAGAGTTCCTGATTTAAACGACGAAGCCATACTTCATGATATTCATTGTGTTGCTTCTCTTCTTAAAATGTACTTTAGAGAACTTCCCAATCCTCTTCTAACTTACCAGTTATACGATAAGTTTGTGGTAAGTAAACCGCAGTGGTTGTTTTATACCAAATTAGATGATTATTTAGGTTAAGAGTTTTTAATGTCAATATGACGATTATTTGATCCAAAAATAATGCACTTTAACTATATATCTTAACCTTTGATAAAAGCATTAATGTGATTGCATTATGAGCATTTTATTTTCCTTTTTTGTCGATTTAAGTTACGATGTTATTATTTTTAATATACTTTATAGCAAGACCGTTGATAGTAGATAATATAGTCAATATGATATGATCTTATGAAAATGTTTCTTTTTCTTGTATAGTCGGCTGTCCAAAGCGATGATGACATAAGGTTAATCAATGTTCGTGATGTTGTTCAACAATTACCACCACCTCATTATAGGTAATCGATCACTATACTTTTGGTACTTTGAGAGTGCAGTAATTACATTTTGTTTTTGATTTAGAACCCTCGAATTTCTAGTCAGACATTTATCAAGAGTTGCCGCCCATGGTGTGGAAACCGGTATGACACCAAAGAATGTCGCAATAGTATGGGCACCAAATTTATTACGGTAAATTATATTTTCGTTTATTCGCCAGGAATTGAAATTTATTGAAAAGTTTATTTAAGTTCAAAAGAGCTGGAAATTGGTGGCGTCGCTGCTTTACAAGTGGTAGGAGTCCAAGCTGTTGTCACGGAGTTTCTGATTCATTATTCTGATCTCATATTTAACGATAAAATGCCAGCATTCACACCATGCCTGGTATCTACAGGTAATCCAATTGTATTAAGTTCTGTATTTGTATTACGTGTTAAACACATTATTTGGTTAGGTACGCCAAAACGGAATCGTCCTAAATCTTTGGCTATATCGACACCCACTAAGCTTTTATCATTAGAAGAAGCAAGATCTCGAGCGCTTGGTGCTATTCAATATAATCAGAAATATATTGAAGTAGGTGGTGGACCATCGATGCTTCCAAACAAGTATCACACTGTCATCGACTTGCCCGACAGGTACTGTAATGCCCATGTCAAAATTTACTTTAAAAGAATGTATTTTAGAGAGAAATTTTTTGATACAGAAAACGCGGTAGTTCAAAACATAAGAAATCGCCTTCAGGTTGGAAATCATTTTTTAGCAAAGGAAAATCACAACAAAGCTTAAGAGAAAGGGACAAAAGCAAATCTCGTAGAAAAGGTAGTACAACACCATCAGATCCTGGAATATCAGTGGGTTTAAGCGTAAGTTTTAAAGCATTAATGTTTGCATGCATGCTATTATAAAGTATCTCTTATTAATTGCATTTGAAATTAATAGGATATTGCTGCTACTGAAAATGATGGCTCTCGTAACAATAATAGGCTGAGATCTGTAAAAAGTGCTGAATCTTTAATATCTAGTGCTGCAAATTCTCAAAGGAATTCGGATGCAATCGATGGTGTTAACGTTAATAGTGATACAGGTAATTTAATTTCATTAAACGTTTAAATGGTGTTTGTAAAAAAACTTTTGTAACAAAAATTATTAGGTTGTGAAGATTTGTTGTCTTCTTCTCTGGGTGCAGTTGGCTCTACTCAACTTCGTCAGTCACCACATTCACATATTCGTTCCATTTCTCACGACTCTTATTTTGAATTTTCTTTCGATCGCCTTCGTGTTGATAAACGTCCGGGAGAGTTGCCAACTATTACATCGGATGAGAATGATGAAGATCAAGAGCAGACTGTGTTTGATGACTTTTTAAGAATGCACGGTTTTGATCAAGATTCTGTAACAAGTGTAACGTGTCCTACAGAAGAATTACCAGGTTCCACATTAAATGAAGTGTCAACACTTGGTGCATCGGGAACTGACAAGTTGACCGGGTCGAGTACTCCAGTATATGTGCCAATGCATGATGGCGTCGATGATAGTGAAAGTAAATTTGGTCCTGAAACGTTGCAAGAACAGTCATCAATTGAGTCTGACGACGATCACAGCGATATCGTGGGCGATATCCAGCAGGAAGTCGCTGCTGCTTTGCACTGGGATCAGCCATCGTACACGCAGTTAAGTTCCACTTCGGCTGAAACTACATTGTCAAAAAAGGAAAATCTTACTTTGGATACGCAATCTCTTGAAGCTCTTCCTAGTGATACATCCGATTCTGAGTCAAAATTTGGTGAGAACTGCGCAAATAAAGAAATCGTGGTTGCTGAAGTTTATACGCTAAAAGAAAGTTCTAGTGAAGATGAAACTGATATAGCTTATTTGCCAATGAATAACATTATACACAGTGATATCGATTCTATTAAATCCAGTAGTCCGATTGTGCCGGAAAAAAGTGTGGTAGATGTTCTCGGTAACGAAGTAACATCAGTCGGAGGCCAAAATGAATTTCAAATCAACAGTTTAGCGTTCTACGATTCATTGGAAGCTGAACAACTCAACCTAGTCAATGAATCATTAAATATAGTCAATGATAATTGTACAGTTTCAGAAATCTCCGAAGCGATTTGTCCGGACAGTCTGGAAAGTAGTGTCATAGTTGATGAAAATAGTGCAAGTCAAACCACAAAAGCATTTGTCGAAGAACCATCCTCTACAAGCATGATAAATGAATCTTTGTTAACTTACGAATTACAACAGGAACTTTCGGGTGAGACCAAAACGGATTTTAGTGAATTGTCAAATAGTGATAATGTTCTCGTTAAAGCAAGCGATGTAACGCTATCGTTGGTGCCACTTTCGGAACAGTACAGCGTGAAAGGAGATTTAGATACGAGTGCAATAAATATGTCTTTAACGTCGTCACAAGGGATTGATTTGGTAACAGAAGATATAGGATCAGATTCAAGTCAAGCTGGAGAGTTGTCGTCTACTTCTTCTCCTGGTAGTTGCCACGATCCTTTTGGATATGCAGTTTTAATCAACGAGGAAGAACAGACCCCTCTTAAAGATTTGATTCAGTTAAATGTAGATGTAATTGCGCACTCTAAAAATCAAATTGCACAGGAAGAATTATTAACGGATGGCTGGGTAGTTGTTGATGCTGGAAGCGATGAAATGGAAGTTAAAACCGCGTCTGATATAGTAAGTGATGATCTAAGCCCTAAGAAGTCTCCAGATTCTTGTAAACAACTAGAATCGTCTCTAACTGAACCAGTAGCTATGGAATTGGACGTGATTAAAATTGAAAGTAGTTTAGCTTCCAATAATTTGCCAATAGGCGAATGGGATCAAACACCTTATACGCCACGCCATAGTAACGGCTTTCCAGAAAAACTGTCACCTGTTGACGAATCTAAAAGAAAATTTGAGTCCGAAATTGGTCGTGATATTTTAAGGGAAAGAAAAATGAAGCTGGAATTGGAAAAAATTCAACTAGAGCAGCAAAAGACAAGCCCTAAGAAAACGTCATTTTCCAGTAGTGATCTTGAAGCTTCTGTTAAACCCAACGTAGAAATAGCAGAATTAGATTTTAAAGATGTAGAATTAAGGCTACAGCATAGCTGTGTATGTATAGAGGAGCCGAAACGAACGTCTGAGCCAGTCACTTCACCTACTAAAACTGATGTGGCCCAACTTTCCGGAAATAAACGCCATTCGGAACCAAATTTTAAGGGCGCCAGACCAGAAAGGAAAGCTAGCGTTAAGGAATTGATGTCAAAATTTGAACGTAAACCTAAAGTTGAGACTCGGTCGTCAGATGTAACTGATGCGAATAAAAGTAACGATTCTGGTAATGTAAAACCGTTATCTCCATCGAAGAAATCTTTTTCTGTTGAAATCGTCGCCGTTAATGATGAACAACCTATAAAAAACGAAGACGAACCTGTAGTTTTAAATGTTGGGGAATCTCAAGAACTTATTGAAATTGAACATTCAAATGTGGCACAGCTACAGAGTCCTAGTGACGATAATTATTTAATGACAATGTCATTAGAAGGTGGCTTGGATCAGCAGGTATATGATCAAGCTCGACGAGAACGTATAGATCGATACAAGGAAGAGCGAAGAGCTCAGTTACGTGAACGAATACGTTCCGAGAGTTTTAGAGAACAGGATTCGGGCGATTACTTTCTGCGATTAAAACAGAAGACAACTAGTCCTGTAAAATTCAATGCGTCATCTGATAAAGCGGAGGATGGATGTGGTCTTCCAGTTAGTCCTCGTAGAAGAGCTCGGCTCAGTGCAGTAGGTTATGGTCATTCCACTGAAGATTGTAAACCAGATAGTTATATTAGTCGACGACGATCATTTAATGCAAAAAGCAGTCAATCTTCTAGCAATTTAACCAGTAGTAGCGATTTTAAATTAATCCCTGATCGTCCATTAAAATCATCTGATAAAGTAAATGTTTCAAAGGAGCAGGGCAGTACCGGACAGTCAGCTGATGGTCCAGAAGCATTAGTAAATATTACGGATAGCTCTCACAAATCGGTCAGTTCACGGCCAAAAGATTTGCTTTCGCTAAGATCTACAGTGCAGAAAAAGAGTCAAACCGAAGCTTTTCTCAGTAGCCGAACAAAGTCACCCATGAAAGAAAGGTCTGACAATGTACCAATCGATATACTCGCAGCTAATAAAGAAGATAAAAAAGATTCCAGATTGCGTTATCCAGAAAAAGATTGTGAAAATCCTGCTGTAAATAAAAATAAATGTCCGAAAGTGAGCGTACCTCCACCACCGCCTAGAAAAATTAAAGATGTAGCTGCCTTATTTGAACCTGAGCGACACACAAGATCTCAAGAAACTCGTAAAGAAGAAGAGACTGATCAAAAATCTCGAGGATTTCAACGACCATTTTCAACGCATATTCAAACCAGACCTAAAACCGTTTCATCGTGTAAAGAAGACGAAGGACGCACTTTTGGGTTTCAATCAACTTCTCTAACAACCGCATCAGCTGTTCATAAAGTGAAACCAAAAAAACCAAGTAATCAGTAAAATACTTATCTGCGATTTCCACACATCTGTATATTCTGCGTAATTGCAGTTGAATACCGTACTATATATTTAAAGTCGTGATTATCTACTATTTATTTTCAATGGATAAAAATCTGCTTCGTTCTACTTAATATGAACCAAAGGGGGGGTTTTATTTTCAATTTGAGGATTTCATCAAGACAAAAAATTGTGAAAAAAAGACGTGATAATTTGTGTGGTGGATGATGATGATGGATCATGAATTGTTGTTATTATAGCCTTCAACTGTCATCTTGCTGGTTCTGTTTATCAGCATACTAAACTGGCAGAACCGAAGAGCGTGTTAACTATTTCAGATGTCATTAGTTTTGCTAAACTAGAAATATTACAGTGAATTGAATTTTTGGAGGAAGTTGTAATCTAGCTAGCTAAAAACTATCTAGATATTGTCTGCAAATTTTTTACTATATTTTTATTAGCATAATGGGTAACAAAAATCCATTAACTTTATCTGCGGTTGAAAGAAATGAAATTGTTGCTCTGTTTTTTGTTGTATCATTTTTATATAAAAGTTTATAATTTAATTATTTGTAACGCTGTATATTTGGTCTTTAGTATAAAAAAAAAGTTATAATAATATTAAATTACTCAAGAGTGTTAAACCTGTATGTGTGCGTGTGTATAAGGGTATACAGGGTGATTCATAAGGACTGGTCCAATAACTTCAACAGAAGATTAAATTAATTACTGTATTTTGGCCAAAGAAGTTTAATTTTAAATGTTTTTGACGAATATGAATGGCTTTTGAATAGCCATTCTGATTCGTTAGCTGCATTAAGTTAAATTTGAACCAAACTGGTTGAATCACCCTTGAAAATAAAATACTCCTTTGGTACAAAGATGCATTTAAAACAATGAAATTGTGAGCGTAAATGTTGGAAGATAAAAGGAAAACGTTAGCTTATTTTTTTTAATTAATGTACATTGCGCCATCGCATTGAGGAAAACAAATTATTGTAAATACGAATTTCTATGTGCACCGTCAAATTACTGTAGGTGTTTAGTTTGATACATGCGATTTGCATTACTGTATGTAAGAATGACCAATAATGTACAGAGTTTTAAGTTAATTTCAGATTTTTTTATGTTAGCTGAAATGAAAATGTTGAATTATACAAGTACAGTATGTATTATTACAAGAGGGTTGATTGGAGGGGCATTTTTTTTTTTTTTTTAAAAAAAAAGAACCATGACCGTTAACGACATTGAAGAATGTCATGTTTTATTTTAACGTTATCTGTAGATTGCGTTTATAAATATATTCGCAGCTTTTGTAAAATTGTACAAGTTTTTGTATTATTGCCTTCTTTTATTAATACAATACAGCTTCAGCGATATAAAATTAAATATATTGATCCGTATAATTTCGTTAAATTCGCTTTCAATTTTGATCGGTTAAAATTTGATCAGTATTAGCACTAAGGTTAAATCAACGGTATCTATTCGCACGTCGACCGCTGATCACCACCCCATATCGTGTTGTCAGCTGATATATTTATCCAGTTTACCATAAATATAATTTCGTACTTTACCTAGTCAGATGCACTGCAAGAAATATTTAAATGATGTCAAAAACAAGATATGCACAGTAAATGAATAATATTTTAGCTACAAAAATATTGAATGCATATTAATGAAATTTTAACTAACAGACGAATGCAGCACTGGAACGTTTAAATTTGAAAATTAAACCAGTTTCGGTAACGCACAGGAAATCTTACGTCATCGAACAAGAGCGGCAAGAGTTTGATGTTCTATTCTGTGTGGCGTATTAATTTGTTCTTATTTATATTCATGGGTATTTTAAGTTATATTTTAACTTTTGTGTAGATTTGGGTAAGTTTGGCATTTTAATGGTTAAAATCTAAATATCTTACATAATAAGTTAAGTTTAAATTGATTTCAAAATCGGTAAAGAATTTGTTAGCGCACTATTTACAATAGAAACCGCCACTCGGTACATTCGGTGATGCACATTCGACAACTGACACAAAAGATGTGATCGTTTATACACCGTCGCCTCGCAGTAATTATTATAATAATAACTTAAGTCGCGATAAGTTTAGTAAATGACAGTACGATTGTGGTAAGGAATCGCGATTCGTAAGTTTACAGTAAAGATCCATAAATTTAAAACGGATAAACCGCAATTAAGTTTTAACGGTGAATTTTTTGCGCAACCGAAACTGTGAAATTGAAATCGGTGAAACGTCTATTAGCAAAAACTTAGTACTGTAGTAGGAAATTTAACAAAAAAAAAAAGTATGTGTGAAAAATATATCGGTATTATACGGTGAAAATGATTGACATTACTGTATAATACTAAGATTAGTGTTTTTACATGCATCGATGGACCATAAACTTGTTGAAAGTTTGACAGTCGTGTCAATTTGCAAAATTATAAATAATCGCGTAGTGTTGTGACTTTAATGCAAGACTTTTAAGAAAGAATGGTAGTTGTGTTAAACACCAAAATTACGGACCGTCATTTTGAAGACAACTCAAAAGAAAAAGTAAGAGAAAATTAACATTATTTCTTATTACATAAGGCTTACTGTAGTTAGAAATTTTAGGGATTACGTAAAAAAATGATACACCCTGAATTAACATTGCGCTTATGAAAGCGCTTCTACGAACGGCTGAAAATGGTGAATGATCATGGTAGCGCACAACTTTGCCACTTGGCGCTATTTTTAAATAAGATGTTGAGTTAAGCGTTTTCTCAATGAGTCTCATCCCATTTTAATTCTACTGTACTGTATTATTAAAAGACAACATTTAAAAAATAAAAGAAATTAGCAGCAAATAACAGTATGGTACATCAGAAAAAATTTGATATTGGCGAATTACATAATTATGTGATGTTTGAATATCGTTTTGCTGACATTGACATGAATTGGTTAAAATTCCTTCACAACTTTGATATTGAATAACTAACTTATTTTTTAACTAAGTTATTTTTATGAGGTTTTGTCATCCTCTATTAAAGTCTAATGAACTTAGTAGTAATTTACAAAATATTACAAGAATTTAACACATGAGGTTTTTTTTGACACTTACTATACTTTCAATAGCCAATTATTTTTTTTATTTTATTATGATGAAACATTCATAAATGTTATTCACTTTACATGAACAACAGTGCACATTTACATTTTAGGCAGTTGAAAAAAACAAAAGTAAATTATCAGTTGTGACTTACGAATATAAACATGAAATTGTTTTATAGCAATCAATTACATATAAGGTGAAATTATAGAAATTATTTCTGTCAATAACAAATTATAAAGCTCTTAAATTGTATTAATGTTTTATGAATTTTTTTTAAAAAATAAAAGGGAAAGAAATTTTTATTATTTAAAATTTAAAGTTTCTAGGCTGTATAAAATTTGGTAGACAGTTATCAATATTTGCTTGTGTTTTTAATGAAAACTTAACTTGTGTTGAATTTCCTATGTGACACATCTAGTCATTTATTTCGATTGCAGTCCAGCAAACTCATGTTGTACGTTTTTGTTATGTGAATATGTTCAGAGAAGGGTTAAGTTATATTTTTGAGTTATTGATACATAAAGTTGTGTTTAGCTTAATATTTAGACGCTTAGATTAGGGAACAGCATTGGAAGCATTTTAGTGCTGTAACTTATTTAGTTATGTGTCGGCCTACGAGCTGTTAACAAGTTACCTTATTAAGATACGGCACGGTACTAGGTTTTTTTCTAGGTTTTTGGTGGATCGGTTGAGATGCTGACTTTCTAGTTTTTATACGGCAATTCGATTGTTGTTTTACTTTAAAAAATGTAATTGATGAGCCTATTTTGAAATTTATGCAAACATGTTTACTGTTTACGTTAAAAAAATAATTGCATGCCACTTCGTACAGTAGTGTTATTAATTTGGTAATGTTTGTTAGTTAAACAAGGTGCGATTTAACCAACAAGCAAACGATAACGTGCTTTTGTTTGATTAAGAGAATTCGTGTAATTTCTTTTCCAATTGTGGTGAATCGTCTGCTATGTAATTATTTACGTGATCCGTGAAGTGCTAATTTAAGGAAGGCAACAGTATGTTTGGGGTGGGAAACGAATTTCTTGTTGTTGATGTAAGGCGACATCCAGTGTCTTTTACTTCTAATTTTATTTTCCCACGTTATTCTGGCGCTTACTCTACTTTTTTTTTTTCTTTTTATTTCTTTCTAATGTAACACGGTATACTGAACGTGGAGTTAATCCTGTTTATTTATTATCCCAATTATCTGCGAGTTCGTTCCAAATTAATTTCTGTGACATTTACAGTAGTTGCTGTTTGGAGTCACGAGTAAGGGTGATCTCATCCCAAACTAAGATTTTCTAATTAGGAATTGGGCAAAAAAGTTTATTTTATATTTAGTTGGACAGCAGGTAGAAGAGGGAGTCGAAATAAGTGGCACTAAACTACGCAGTCAATTACAGTTATGGTACTGTAACTTTTTTTACACACAAAAAAAGAAAACCACCCCTGATTAAGCTTTGGGGGAAAAAAAATTTAAAATTGATTTTCGAGGATTTAAAAGAACTTTTGTCATACCGGTACTAAATTTTAATTAATGTGCATATTTCGATGTCTTCAATAAAATATTTTGTAATGAAAATAATAATCCTGAATAATTTTTTTCAACTTTGATGGGGTTTGCTTTTGTACTGCAATTTTTCTCATTATAAAAGGTTTTTAAATATTTTTTACGGCAGTGTTGGCTAATTATTTTGAAAGGAGAATTTGAATTTCAGTAATGCCGTAATTGTCGTTTTAAGTTTTCGAAGGTTGAAGAGTTTTTGAGCTTTTAATTGACTTGAACGTAGTGTACATGTAGGTTAACGCTATTACAATTCTGTAAACTACTAGAAAAATTAAAGCGTAATTAGTTGTACTGCGTTTTTTTGGAAAGTTCCGGTCCTATCTGTGAGGTCCTCATAATGCACTTAAGATTTGTTTTGTAATTTAGTAGTTGAGTAAAAAGCCTAATTAAATAGGAAAAGTTATTTGATTGGGCCACCCATTTTTTGTGTTTTGTTTAGAGAAGATAAGAAATGTTTTTTTTTTTTTTAATTTGTTTCATTTCAGTTGTTGTGTGATATATGCAAGAATGTTTGTCTTATTAACAAATTCCTATCTAATGCGTGTATTATATCGGCATAAGCTTTGGTAGCTGTAGTAGGGGTCAGTTTATGTAGAATTGTGTATGAAACAAACGACATATTAAGCTATTGTAAAATACGGTCTTTAAACAGAGGGATATACTCTACTCTACTCGTATATCGTTAAAGAAATAATTGGAGGAAATTTTTGTCTTGTTAGTCTAGTAAAGCATTTCCGTTCAAATTGTTTTTAGCATTACGAAATTCCATTCATTTCTCTTTTTACACATTATGCCACAGAATTTATTATATTTCACATAGTTTGAATAAAATTGTTGATCATTCTGTTTAGGTCTATTTCCAGATTGTAGAGTGTAATCCAAGAAACTACAGTGAAATACGTTTAACGCAAAAATGTTTAACTTTAAAAAAAATTGGTTAACACAGAGTAAAAGTGAGGTCCAAATACTATGTGTTTTCATGCATTTTTTTTTATTTTAACCCGAAGAAAAATTGATTTGAGTGTTCTGTATATACTTTTGAAAAAAAATTTTAAATTTTTAACTAAGCCATAACGTGACGCTTCTACTTGACTGAACTTGTTTAGCTTCATTTGATGAAACCTTGCATGACTGAAAATAGAAGTTCTTAATGCACTTGTTGGATTTATTTTGATCAACTTTCAACGTTAAAATAAATCTTATGGGAAAAAGTTAGTTTAAAAAAATAGTTCGTTGATTGTCAATGTTTAAGATGATATTAAAGTGACAATTTAAAAGCATCTTAAATTGCATTGTTGGAATTTTGAATTTACGTGTGTCAGTTTCTTGGAACATCGTTGATGTTTTCATGATTGAGGGATACGCGATCATGATGAAGATTTCACTATATGTAGTGTTCTAGACTGTTTTGACGACAGCTTGATGGCTTTTGCTTTATTAAGCTGTATAATAAAATGTAGAAAAGAAAAAAACAGAAATTCAAAAAATGCAAAGCCCCAATAGATCGAGGGGGTCCCTCTTTCTGGATTAGACATTAAGGAATGTGGTTGTACTGTATTTTTATAACTCCAAATAATTTCCCTTTTTTTTTTTGCTCTTTACACAGAAAAAAAGCAAAAAAAATATATATAAAACCTTTTTAATTTTACTGTTTTATTATGGTTCACATAATACTCAAACGTCATATAAATTGTGAGTTCTCGTCGTCTGTGAGACATTTCTTGTGTGAAAGTTTGTGTGTTTTATTGCTGCACTTTTAAACATTTTCTTTGCGATTGTGTTATAATATGATATAATATACAGGCTGTCAATCGTCTTTTTTTATTATTTTATACTTTGTTTTTGGTCGTCTGGTGATTGCACTTGATACCCTTCTATGTATGAAACTTTAATGTTAAAGGTAAAAAGTAAAATAAAAAGTAGGTTGGCAATTCTCGTATCTCAACCAAAAAAAAAAAAAGAAAAACTCTCACTTTCTGTCATTTTGCCATCTACATTAAGTTTTTGTGTTTGAGTTTAACCAGTCAGAGGTCATCATTTGAAAGGAACTTGACATAAGTACCAGATTTATAACAGACATTTATGAAAGTAGCATTATGAAAAATTCAGGTGAACAAGTATAAAAAGGAAAACATAGCAAGAGAGAGAAAAAAAAGGTCGTGGTGACTTACAGGTTTTGCAATAATAAAAAAAAAACGTGAAGAAGGTGGATTAGAGTCATTATCTTTGCCTCAAAAACAGACTTGCTGCATTCATTTGAGTTATGCGAGCATATATGTCTGTCAGAACTCGTATACTTTGTAAGCTTATGGACAAGAATATCATAGTTAATGTTTTGAAACAGAGCAATAACCCATAGTGCGGGTAATGTAAATTTAAATAAAAAAAAATTTTTTCTTTTGTAACTTTTGACCTTTATGGGACTGACATTTCACCGACATTTCTCTCTTCATGGTTGTAACTTATAACAATTTGTGTTTAACTTTCATTTGTCAATTCTTCTTACCTTACTTTTACATATAAAAAAAATGTATCAGAGAATTTTTTACCGGAATGTTTTTAGTTATAAAAAATAAATAACCGCCGTTAAAGACAAGTTTGAAACTTTTAAGTATCCTAATATATTTCGCAACAGTTTTTATTAAATTTTTAAATGTTGATTTAATAGTTTATTTTTTCAACTTTTTCTAATAAAGTCGGCTTGAGCTATAAAATTGATGTATAAAATGAAGTAAAATAAGTTGAAAAAGAGATAAAAACCGACTGAACCATATGACTAAATGGCGCCAGAAGTAAAGCATTTTGTTTATATCGACTATCTAATGGCCATTATGGGATGGCTTGATTAGCTTACTGAATGCAAAATATTTTGTTGAAGGTGATGGTGTGGGTGTGAACTGTGCCCTGTTCTGGTCTGTACGTGCACATGAATATCCCAGTGTAGAATATCGAAATAGCATCAACGAATCATGCCACCACGCCTTATCACTGTATATAGTATACAGTATAGTGTACATACAATATTTAAACACAGTTACGATCTTAATATTTAGTATCCTGCCTTGAGAAATAGCTGTAGCGATTTTTAAGATGAGGTACAGTATATTATAATACTACTCTATTTATGAATAGCAATATACCCGCCCATGTTTTTGCTTTTTTTTTTACTAATATTGCAGCAAAAAAATTTGCTTTTATCTTTAGAAAAAAAACATTTGAGGGATGGGTTGAGAGGGGCAAGATAGGAGACCATATACCCGTATGTAACATACCACTATCAAATTCGTGTGTTGTTTTGATGTGTGGCATATTTTCAATTTTTTTTCTTACTTTTACAAAAGTGGGGGTGATTTTCATGAAATGGGGCGGCGGTAAGTCGAGATCATGCATTGTATTGAAGGTCGTACAAACAACTTACGTGTGTATATATGCTACAATTTTTAATATATTTCTTATAAACATGTTGTGTGGGGGTATTTTAGTCGACATGTATATGCTATATTAGACGCATAATAATAATTTTTTTTTTGAACTTTAAACGAACTAGTTTCCTTCTAAGAAAAGGTCAAGGGGTGTGGACAGTTCGGGGTTTGGCGGAGCACGCGTACTGCGGCATATGGTTTTTTACTGGCCATCATTTTAGGCAATAAATGACCCAACCCACGCACACGTGATATTATTATGATATAAGAATACCTGTACAGTATAGAAAATCTATACTGTACAGGAATATTAAACTGAAGATACTACTCTTGCAAACTAACTACATGTACACTAACAAAGAAAGTAACCTGCTTCTTCCTCCCTTAGGGTACAATTTTTATTTTTTTTTTACATTTCATGGAGAATATTATTTTGAAAACGAACTTAACATGTTTTTTTGAGAAAATTCTGCGAATGAGAATCATTACAACTGAAAATAATTGGAAGGTATATAATACCATTATCGCTCTGGGTTTTATTTGACATTTAATTATTTACAAAAAGAATCGCCAAAGAATTCTAATTTCAATATGATCAAAATTGATTAAGGGCTTAATAATAATCGGGACTATTATACGAATTGGCTGTTTTTACGGTTTACTCTCAATAACACAATTTTAAGATGAAATTTTAAGTGATAAAAATATACCTCGAATGCCAACGTGTGCTAGTAATACAGTATAAAAGTGATGACTATTACATCTCAGAAAACAATACCTATTTATCCTCGGGATGCTATTTATTGAACACCCGTTTTCTTAGAATTATTCAGGTTTAGTGTTGAATTACTTTTTTCCCCCATTCACAAAGTAAAACACTGAGCCGTTATTTTGATGTTTGAGTTTCTTTTGTCAGTTTAAAATATATGAAACCGCCCTTTTGTTCTTCTAAGAAAGTAGATTTGCTATTTAGGTAATTACTCAGTATACGTATTTTCAATGAAATGTTATTAACAGTTTAAAGCTGCAAAAATAAACAAAGGAAAAATATCCAATAGGCGCTTTATTATTATTTCTTATTAGGAAGGACTATACTTGCTGCTAAAATCGTGTTTTGAATATTAATTTGTGTATTTAATTAACTGTCATGACGTTTTCAGTGACCTTTGTTTGTGTTTAATTTATTCCAAAGTCATTTGAAATAACGTTTAGACTTTAGATGTATGTTTATGTTTATGCGCTGTCTTCAAGTAATGATATATCCTCTCTCCTATTTAATAATATTTGCATAAAAGGTGGTATACGAGTCCCTTACTGTAGGTACCGGTACCCCTTGAAACAAACAATAAAAAATTTGTGGCTTTATTTTCCAAGTTATAAATATTCTTAAGGTGGGATAAAAGTTTTGCACTGGTATTACGTTTACAGTACAAATCGTTTTTACATTTATTCACACCCAGATTAGGAATGACACGCGATAATTTAGCAAAGTTGGATGCTCTTTTGGGGAAAAAAAAGTAAACCGAATCGAGGGATCGTTGGTGTTATAGGGGTTTTTCTAAATTTTTTTTACTTAGAAAAAAAAAGAATTAATGTGTTTTGTGTTGGGATTTTACAGTGAACTAAAAGATACGATGGGAATTCTATGGAAATCACGGGTAACATCTTCCATTTGAAAATTGCATGATACATGTTGGGTCGAGGTGAAAGTTTTATTTCTTCTTAAATGGACAACTTAAAATATGGGAAGTTCATTTTATTCATTACGTGTATATGGTGCAGAAAACTTTATTTAAGTATACTCAGTGTGTATAATTTTTTTTTGGGGGGGAGAAAATGTGTGTGTGTGTTTTTATAAAACAAAATGAGATTGGTAGCGGTAGAAAGTAGTGGAAGCATGACAAATGCCACTAGCTGTTTGTCTAACAGAATCAAAGCAAATGTATCCTGCTGTTTGGACAACCTGATGACCTCCCACCGAGGACCACCTTCCAGAGTGAAGTGGCATGGGGCACTAGTTAACCACACGTAATCTAACATGTCATTTAAAATATATTTGAGATTTAGAATAAAGTGTACGAGTATAAAAAGATATGCAACGTCTGTGGTCTTGGGTGGTTTTTATCTTTTAGACTTCCATAAATACGCCTTGTGCTCTTTTTTTTGCCATATTTTTCATCATAATCACTTCTGCCAAATGTATTCAATACGTATGTATACTGGATTTTTTGTTACTGCTGCTTTTGCTGCACTTAATATCATTCTTTTTATAAGTTACATTATTGATGATTAAATACTCTACTTATAACTTGCTTTTTAATACTCTGCAAAGTTATTCTATTGTTTATTGTTGTATTTTATTTTTTTAAAAAATATTAACAGCTAGGATATAAAAAAAAAGTTTTTTTTGTGGGTGTATGAGCATTATGGTTCATAACTTTATAAGGAATATTTTGTGTACGTGAATGTGGTGGTGGTCCCAACTGTGCTTCTGTCTTGAAAAACTACTTTTTAATGTCTGTTGCTTTGATGATAAATATGATTTTTTCAAAGTGAAATTTGTTGATACTTACTGTAATCCAGGGTCTGTATGTGGATTTATGTGGCCACCTGTAAACAAAAACATTTTAGCCGTTTATAAATACTCTCAAGAATTTTAATTCTACCGCATATAAAGAGGTTAAATTAAAATGCGTGACAGAGAAATATAATTTTGTAAATTATTTCAAAATAACTCGTTGGAGCTCCCGTTGAAGTAATTTGTTGTCATACTGTGCTTGAGGATTTATATGTTGGTGCCTAGTAAATACGTAAATGAAGCAAAGGGTTATTCAAGTTGGTAATAATTTCTTGGTTATTTATCATCTTTATGGTTATGATCTAAAAATTTCCTTTTTTTTTTTTTATTAAAGCAGGAAGATCCATTAGCTGCGGTTAAATTTGATTACTTCCTATTTTTATATGTGTGTATCAATCGGGTATTAGCGTGTGCTTTTTCTTATATTTCGTTTTTGAGGTTATTAAAATTTAAGGTATCATCATTCTTAATAATAAGAGAAGACAGCCAATCTTTGGCCAACAAAGTTGAAACTTAACACTATAATTTTAGTTGAGAAATTTTAGGAAAACTTTTTAAACTACCATTCTTGATGTACTATACCTGTACCCATATGCTGGTTAATGAGATCGACTGAAATAACTTAGGTTGGTGCTTTATGGGGGTGCAAATGTAAAAGAAAGAAAAGGTTGGTGTTGTGTGGATGAAGAGGGAGTCATGTAATTGGAAAGTGCGCACCCTACAGACTAATTTCACCCAAATTACAAAGCAAAAAAAAAAAACAGAGAGAATATGGTCAACACCAGGCGTGGCGAATATATTTGCTAACGAAACGAAACAGATAAAATAAAAAAAGCTCTGGGCAAAACTGCTTTCTCTTTTTTTCCATGCAATTTCGGAATCTTTTGGTGTAATATTATGTCGACAATTGCACTGTACGTGCCCATTTCTTCTTCTCGCAAAACGGCTGACTCATAGAGCACATGAAAATTACTCTGTTGTTGTGATAACAACAACGCCTATCATGTTTGTTTGAGCACTAGCCGTTTGTTTCCACATTCTTCAAATTCTTTTTTGGGATTAATTAGAGGCCAATATAATTTAGAAAGCAGTTTACCGCTGTGTAATATTATCGTACTACCACTTCAATACTGCAATAATTTTGAAAATGATGCTCAAGCAAAGGGTCTTTTGGAACTCTGATTCAGTTTATTATTGCGTTGAATGGAATGTAATGCTGTCCTCTGACCGTTTGGTCTCATCTGGTTACCGAATGTTATCTTAATCAATTACTTAAATGTTAGTTTTCATGCAATATCAATTTCAATGGAGTCTCTGGTACCCGAGCCAATTTGAGACAAAACGACTTTTCACGTAAAGCGAGGTTTTTTTTTATTACTCTAAGGAGGTTCAGGCTCCATTCAACTCGTTTTATCAAAACGTCACTGGAATTCTTTTATAATGGGATGTCCTAATACTAAAACTATTAGTACTAAAACTAGTAATAATTACCATTTTGAATGCTGGGTAACATTTTAGTAAAAAAAATAAGACTGTCATTTTATGCAGTAAGGCAGTTTATTATGAAGCTGTAGATCTATTTTTCGTAATTTAAATTAATAATTATGCTAAACTTGTAAGTTAGTGTTGGAATGAGGTCTATGGTAAGACATTTAGGAAAGTGGTTAATACAAGTTAGCAATACACTGTACTATATATGAATTTTGCTTAAATAAATTTACATAACCTCATTATCTTTCGTTAGTTGCGCAATAACTGGTTGTCATTAGAAATGATCACGAATACAAGACACTTAAAATGAAAACTTCCTACACTCCGAATAGATCACAGTAAAAATGTGTTACTGTATTATTATCACTTTTGGTAGTTTACTAAATCTTAGTAAAGTTGAGGTTGAAGTTGTTAAAGATAGATGAGCTATATCAAATACTAGTACGGTTGATATTTTCACAAAATTGTTGACTATTATACTGTAATTGAGTTTACATCGTTACATGATGTTATATTAAATTGCTGAACGTACTGTGCATGTCAGACTTAAAGTAAGGTGTGATCATGAAATGTTTTTAATGTTCATACGTTGCAATTCAACTGTACTGTATTATAATGTTAAATCAACGGTTTTTATGTTGTAGTATGCATTTGAAACGTTAAATATGTAATTGATGTACATTTTATACGAAATAGTCCTGAGGCTAGAGCGCATCTTGAGACTTGGCGCCGTAGTTTCATGAGAAAGGACCTGAAAATTTAGAATAATACTTATTATGCCATAGCGTTCCTAGGAGAGGAGGAAGAGCAATGGGAGGAGACCGTTGGAAATGACCAAGTATTTCGCAGTCGAATTAAATAAATTGTCTGAATCATGGGTTGAAAACTATATTTTAAAACAACGATTTGACCACAGATTTGAGAACTATTTAATCTTTAATCATGGTTTTTGAGATAGTGTATGGCAGACAGTCTGCGGCATCAACCTAAATAGCCATTTCCGTTCTTTGGTAGCTTGTCGGTAGTTATTACGAGCCTGTTTATCGTTCTATTCATTGCATTTATGATCAAATTATCATGGACTGTTGTGATAAACACAGGGCTTTTATATGTCATCATATAAAACAAAATAGTCGTTTGAATTGTCTTTAAACAAAATTATACAGGCTTTAAAAAGCGTTTTATTTGGTTAAATTATATAACATTTTTATATTCAGGTTTTTTAAAATTTTTTTTTTAACTAAACCGTCTCATTTTTTTTGCCATGAAGCAACGTGTTTTTTTTCTGTTGTTGAAATTTATTAACTGTTTATGTATTTTTTTTCTGATCGACTTTTTTTCCATAAAGATAAATGACCAACGTTGAAATTCTTAATTAGGTTGTGTTTAAATATAAAGTCATTAATCAAGAAACGGCGCTCAAAAAAGTGTGTTGAAGTTAAATTTTTTTTATTAAAGTTTGTGTGCATGCACATTGTTAAAATAAATAATAATACATTTGAGTGAATACGAGTATAGTGAAGGTGATAAAGCGTTACAACTTGTTTATAAATTTTTTGAATTAACGATATTTAGTCACGCAACATTTCGTTAATAAATGAAGTTAATGAATGAATAATGATTAGTGATATAAGCTCAGGTTAGTAGAGCATTAATATAATGCCCTAACGACAAAATCTTGATTACAGAGTTTTGTTAGTTTAAATTTTAGCTTGTAATTAATACACAGTGAGTTAATAAATTATTAAGCACATTTTTCTTATTATGTTTCTACAGCATAAATGTATAATAAAACTGAATTGTTAATTTTATTTAGAATAAATTTACTTAACACGAGTGAACTTTTCTTAAATTAATTGCATATTTAGATTGAAATGGCATAAGTTTGAATAACATTTGACTTTACCGTACAATTTTAGATAAGTTTAACAATTCTTTATGCAAACTGTAAATCAACGTAGAAATTTCTTTATGTAGCCGAAACAGGTGCCGAATAATTTTTTTTCTTTTGAAATTCAAATCAGTTTTAATGTTTATTTAAAGTTTGAAAAGTCAAATGGGCCCAGTTAACTTTTTTCATATATTAAGAAAATAATATATGAAATCGTTAAGTTGGCGCTGTGTGCTTCACTACATGCTGAATATTTGAAAACCAAAACATGAAATGCAAAGCTGTATGTGTGCTGTATGAGATCTGGTTGCAACACTCCAGTAGTGTTACTCTATTTATCATCGAAAAATAATTGCTGTGAATTAAGATGCTATATACAGTACACTTCAAGCGTAATCTCTCGTCAAATCTTAATGTATAATGGTGGGAAATCAGATAAACTTATTCAAATGGTTAACAAAAATTTCTCTCAGTGTTAGATCAGATATTTAAGTGCTATTTATTTCTTTAAGCAGTAGGTTTCATTAGAAATTTTTTAACGAAATGTGATCCGCCCACTTGTTTATATATTTGACGTTTCTGCCTCTCATTTTGAGTTTAGAAATTGAAACAACAACAAAAAATAAAATTCGAAGATTGGCTGAGATTAACGTTGAAAATTTGTGCGTAGTAGATGTTTACATTTTCATATATATTTTTTCTTTTTTCTTTTTTAATGTGATATGTTATCTCAGTTGTAGGAATTCGATTAAACTTTCTTGATGTATTTTTATTGTTGCTTTCGTGATCTACTCACAAGTTGAAGTATGTTTTTTTTTATTATGTAGCGTACAATTAATTTGGCAACCTGACTTGACTAATGTAATGCTAATCCGTTGCATAATTGTTTACCAGTATCGTATATAATAATAATAATAAAAAAGCATTGGCCGGAGAACAAACATGTTTAAAAGTGTTTGGGGAAACATTATAGATATACGGAACTGTTTTAGCATTACGTGTTGAATACGCGCTATTTTTATGACTTTACTCCGACTATCTTCGCTTTAAATCTCCAAAAAATGCCACGAGGCAACTTTGCTAGATTTGTTGGCAGTTGAAATAAGATGTCATGCATTTTTCTAGTTCATTCAGCTTTGTCCTGCCCAAACTTTTATTTATTTTCATTGAGGGGTGGAGGAGCAATCAGACATTTTCATGCGTTCAATCAGTGAATTAACATGCCACATATAGTGGACTATTTTTTTTTCTCTCTAGATTAATCAAAAGCGATGATAATGTAAATACTGCTTACTTGTAAAAAAAAAGCATTGCAATTGATGAAGTAAAAGAATTGCTTTTGTTTTTTTTATTTTGCTATCTCTCTTTCTAGTTTTCAAATGAACTTTAGTTGTCTGGATTAACATTCAATATAGAAAGCATCGATAATGCTGTAATATAACATTACAAGTTAGCTCTTAAATGGTTTTAAAAATTCAATTCCGCATCAATAAACTTTTATATGGCAGTTGTAGTGCATTATTTTTATATCAGTTGATTGCTTGGTTGCACCTTGAAAAAAAATTTACAAAGATTAGATTTCTGAAAACTTGTTGCGATTTGTTGTTAAAAATTTCCCAGATTTTTCAGAGTACAGTATTTAAATTATAATTTCTAAGTGTGTGAAAATAAAAAAAAATGGTTGGGCATTTTAATTGGCAACAAAGTGTTATTAGCTGTGTTTTGTCTTGTGACGAGGTTTTTTTTTTTGATAATTATTTCTGATTTTATTAAAAATGCTAATTTAGTCAATGACTTGGCCTCGTTTAATATTTTTGCTATTTATTTTGAAGTAATAATGGTAATGTCAATATGATCGTATCAGTATTTCGATGAAGTGATAAATGAACGGTGGATTATCGATATAACTGTTTTTTTAAGCTAATAATATCGCTTTCTTATTGGATGTTCGTTGTTAACCACGATTTATTACACAAGATCAACTGATTGAAATTTGTTTTGGTTGGTTAATTATGGCAAGTAGGAATTTTTTTATCAAATGCAAATACCATCGTTAAAATTGAACCACCCAAAGTGTTTAACTAACTACAGTATACATAGACTTTGTTGACATTAGAATTAATGATATACTGAATATTTAGTTTAGTATTAAAAAAAAAGTTGGATATTTAAAATATCAGTAAATTGACTGTATAAATATTTATACTGTATATAAAAACAACATCGGCAAGTAAAATTAAGAATTTCAAAAAAGATTTGTCAGCTACGCAAGTTGTTACATTTCCATGTAATTTAAAATGTACAGCATTTTGTTGTAATCATTTACCGGTAGTTGTAATGAATTGTCTATTTAACATTTATGGATTTTGACAACCTCAAATGCAATAAATTAAGAAATAACTACCAAGTAACTTACTCTAGCTAATTAATAACGTGTTTCTTTTGCTATGTAACAGCAATATTTCTATAGATATGAAAAGTTGTCTTTAATAATAAAAGATGATGCATTGATTTTAAGATTATGATAATGTTATACTTTAGGATAGTCGAGTTAACATTACCAATCTAAATATGTTGTTCTTAAACATTGTTCTCCGAGACCCTTATGTAATATTATGAATTTTTCTTTTTCTTAAGTTTTATAGTCGTAAGGACATGTCATTATTTTAAATTGAGGGACTGTCTGTCGGTAAAAATCGGTGCGTTTTGTCTTACATTTATAACGGTTTGTAAACATAAACAACTTTTATTAAGGAATTTCTATAAAGGTAAATGTTAGAATTTTGTTAAAAGTAAAGACATTTGGGATGTCTTAACATTTTTCTTAAATACTGTATGACTTGTATAATTTATAAAAAGAAAGAAAGAAAAAAAAAGGTTAAGGGTTGTGGTTTACTTAAAGATATTAAGGTAAAATGCATTACTGTTATATACAATAGATGTTTTCTTTATGCTTTTCGTCGAATTTTAATGCAAAGACATGTCCGAATATTTAAGAGGAAGATTTATTTGTTTTTAATCTGTCGGTGACATCGGTCTCTTTGTTTGTCGTTTTATTTCTAGTAATCATACTTTTTTTTTGCTGAAAAATAACGCTGAGATTAAAGTGGAATTTTATAGATATTGTTCAAAATGATTGTGAGAATCTTCATGCAAAGTTTTTCCCTGCACAAGATTTCCTTTGCCACAGTTATTTATGCTGATGTATTTATTTTATTTATATTTCTTTTTAAAGTAAATTATATCATTTTTGATGTAAGTTCTAAATACGGGGGAAAAAACTTATGGTCAAATTTCTTCAAACTAATATTTAAACAAAATCATTTTTTTTTGTTGTAAAAAATGTTTCATTTATTTTTAGTAAGTTTAATACATTCATATATGGGATTAATCTTTTTTTTATTCCTATTAAATGTTTTGAATGTTTCCATTTGGCTTGCTTTTGATGGCTTCCTGTATAGAATTTTTGTTTGAAAATAAGTTGAGGTCTTGAGAAAAATGACCAGTCAGCTGCCAACCCACTACTAACCACTTTGTTTTTTTTATCATCACATCAACCACCCACTCACACCCTTTCAAATTAGTCACGTAATTATTTAGTGGCCACCGATTATAGATGTACACAATTAGAAGCATCAAAATTGGGTGGTAATTTATTTAAAGGTACTTAAAAAAATCTGATTGTGTAATTATAATGCTACGGTTTAAAGCCGACTTTAATTAATGGATGTTAATTGGTTATTTTTGAGTATTTTTGCGGTGTTAACAAACTGCTTTCTGGGGCCTCTGGTAATTGGGTATATGCGAATTAATTACTGCGTTGTCACGATTAACATTACAACGAGATTTTGTCACTTGATGTTATAGACAAAATTATGTTTACGAACAAACAACCAGATATGATGTAACGGTCAGATTGCTTTTGTAACGTGATAAAAATAACGTTGTAAACTAATGAAAATCAATTATAGTGCTGTATACATGATACCCGTACATGTTCTGTAATTAGTTATTTTTAGTAATTATTTGTGTTTAACAGATATTGCTAATTTTCATTTACTAAATTTTTTTTGTAAATGGGAGAAAAAGGTTGACATTATCGTAAGAAATATTGGACATCTC
Organism: Helicorthomorpha holstii; assembly: GCA_013389785.1. NCBI lineage: Eukaryota > Metazoa > Arthropoda > Diplopoda > Polydesmida > Paradoxosomatidae > Helicorthomorpha > Helicorthomorpha holstii. Next base: position 2,179,521 of record JAAFCF010006596.1, on the reverse strand, counting down.
TGATATCGTAGCCTGTTTCTTCGCAGAATTTATATTTGTTAACTTCTACCCCTGCAGTTTCGTGTTAAACGGTTTTCACTGTAGTTAAAAGAAAAAATAGGTTTTTAAAGAATTTTTTTGAAAGAAATTGTTTTGTGGTGTTAAAAAATGATAGTGCTAGAGTTTTGATATTTTCAATATAGGTATTTGAATATTAATTAGTTTGCATAAAAACCGATTGTAACTTAATTTATATACTCGTATTATAATTAACTTTTTTATAAAAAAAAATGCAGATTTTATTATTGAATATAATAATTACATAACCATACGTCACCAGCATTCAACGGTGTTTATTTTTATTACAATTTCGTATAGATGATTATATCAAACTTTTGCCAATTCATCGTTTGATTAGACTATTGTTATCGCCCTATTTGATCTTAAATTGGCTGTTATTATGTCCGTTGCTTCTTAATTATTATAGACGATGAAGGACAATGCTGCTTACATATCGTGCCATATTTGATTGAATGCAAACTTCAAAGCTTTGTACAGTACATTGTTGGAATTTCTAGTACATCATAGATGATCAACTTTCTAAATATTTTTAATGTAAATAACTAGGGGATGAATATTCAAAAACAAAAGTACATTCTTGTTGTTAATTACATTTAAGATGACTTATAATGCGCTTAATCATGGTTAAGTCTAGGTTTTGTTTTATAAGCGCGATAAAATTAAAATAATGATAATAAAAAACATAATAGACACAGAAATCTACTGTTAAGCTATTTATCGCTTGATATCTCGTCGTAAATGCTTGTTTTTCTAATCTTTCTCTCTCTTCTCGCTCATATTAAAAAAAATTAAGTTTTGATCTCTTTATTTGCTTTTTCTTCTATTGTTTTCACACAAAATTGAGTTTCCACCAATCTCATCGCGTTCTCTGTTTATAATCTAAAATTTTTTTTCTTTTATTATTTATCGCTTAGTGGAATCTTGACGTACGGTATTTTTCGTGTATCTGTAAACGTTATATAAGTGAAGGCAGCACAGGTGAGAATCGAAGCGTGGCGCCTCTTAAAAGCATCAGTTAATTAATTATGAAAAGAAGATTATTTTCATTATGTTCCGGTACCAACAGAGAGTCACGCTGCGTTTACCACTTCTCTTCAAACTCATTTCATCACATTCCGAGCAACTACATCAACTTCTTTATCTTCATTTAATACCAAAAAGACTAAGCTGTTCACTACTGTACGGTTACTTTTAATATCTCAAATAATAACGGAAGCACTTAATAGAAATTTTTATAGTGTTAGCTCATACCTTATACTTACATAACTGTTTTTATCAGCACCGAAAATTAGTTGAAATAATTAACTCGTATTTTAGCTATTCAGAAAGGTATACATTGTAAAACGTTGAAATATTTCACGCTATGTTATGTGTTATTAAATATTTTAGATAATTTTTTTTATTATTTCTATGATGTTATTACACTTTATTACGGATAGCAAAACAAAATTCTTAACGTGGTTTTGAATTTTGTTTCTAAGAAAAAGTTTTAATTACTGCTAAGCTATACTTCGCTTAATTGCAGCGCTTGTAGTAAACTTTTATTATTATGTTTTCCATTAAAATTCTGAAGGGCATTTGGCGTCCTTTAAATTTTTTTGTGCGCTATTGAATGTTTCTGGTTTAATATTTCATCATTTTCTTCCTGGCGTTGAGTTCAAGTTTTCGTTTTAATCATATACTGTACGGTGACTTTTTTCATGATAAACTGGGTAACGAACGAACCGCCGAGCTGGAAAGCCTTGAAATTCGACTCCATTAAGCTTTTTTTTTATATTGATAGTTTATGCAGCAATAAAATGCTATAAAATTTTATTAGAAAACTTTATGTAAATATGAAATGTATATATAATGTAAATGAGTAATAATTGGACTATACAGAATTTTTGAAACAGCAAAACTTAATATAGTAAATTGATTACTGTATCAAATGTTTTGGGCAAATAGTGCACGTGTAGAGTTTCTGACAATGCTGTAGCTTTATAATAGGAGCTGCATTTTTTTAAATTTTCAAGTATGGTCGTACAAGTATGAACTTTCGCTCAACTTAATTGCAATTTGTTGTGCGTGGAATAATTACCTCATCGTTATTATATTGTAGCATAGACCACCGTGCTAATAGACAGCTAAAAATTTCTAATTAAACACACTTCTCTTTCATAAGTTAGTCCGCTTGGCGCGTTAACTTTTTTTTTGTTTTCATCTTAATTCGTCTATGGAATAACTACGGCCTCTTTAAAAATAAACGCACAAGAGAAGACGTTTTTCTTGAATCTTTTGTTTTAAGACACGTGACGGTGTCAAAAGGAGTTGGCGGCTGAAGAGAATTGCCAACGATTAAACTAAAATTGCTTAATCATACAGTGTAACGAGGTATAAATTGACTGATATCTCGTGAACCTATCTGTTTGTTTTTTATTTGAATATTTTATTGTGCGGAGTCTGCCAGAGAATGAAAGAGGCGATTGTACGAGATTGTGAATTTTGCGTTCGTGATTATTAGAAATTTAGAGACCCATACTGTGCTCACTGCTTAGATATACCAACATGTTTTATACGATCATGCTGGCTGGTTTTTTTTAGTCAAATTTATTTCCGGAAATAACATTTTGTTATACAGTATATGGTGGAAATTGGGAAACCATGTGATATTATGCGAGCATATTGCTAATATGCTGCAACCTTATTATAAAGTGACACACCATAGAAAAGATTTAAAAATGAGATAAAATTTATACGTAAAATTACTAGTAAATGCAAGTTGGGCAGCTAATACATCAGTGATTTACAATTTTTGTGCATTTCCATTTCTAGCTTTAAAGAAATCCGTTTTGAATATTTAAAGAAACTATATATTAAAAATTGTAAACGATTCTGGATTGTAAAATTTAATTGCATTAATTTGGACTAATTTTTGTTTTAGTAGTTATCTTCAAGTCGTATTCCAATTTAACAAAATTAAAACTTCTGCCTTTTTGATTAAGCTCATTGCAAAATGAGCAGAGGAATGTGATCCAAGATAAAAATCTTTACATGTAGTGAAGTTTTTAGTTCAGACTAACACAGTAGTGCATGTGGATTTGAAGTAATGACTGTAAACAAATGTAGCTTTTTGAGCCAACATTCACTTTTTTTAATCAGATTATTATTTTTGATTGATTCGTGTATCCTTAAACTTTACGGGTTTACATAGGAGGGCATTAATCGTTAAACAATTATGATTTATTATTAGGTAAGGCCTTGGATTTCTAGTTTTAAAATAAATTAGTACCAAAAACTATTGAAATGTTCGATTTAAATTGTCTGAATTTATATTTATTAATTTGTTTCTTGATATTTAGTTAAGATTACAACTATGATCATGGCAATTAACGACTTTCCCAACACTGATGCCATCTTGCTCTACATATGTGTGTTTACTAATTTGCTTTGGGGAGTTTGGTTTATGTGGAAATCTATAGTCGTTATTCAAATTGGCTGTTGTTTTATTTACATTTATGACCACGGTAAAGTAAAATGCGGCGTAGCTATACTGTACTAAATTGACTGAAACACATAAAATGTTTTGTTATGTCCGGCCTCGTTTATTCTGCACGTTTGCACTGTCTAATTACTACTAAGAGTGTAGAAAGTGGGGTTAAATGCCACTTAATCATTGCCAACCTTTTAGCGTCAAATAAGGATTTTTTTTCTTTTAAAAAATTATTAAACATCTATCTTTGAATTTTGTTGTAATTATTGGGTTCAGTTTGAATTTCGGTCAGCTCAGGGATTGAATCAGAGTCAATTGATGAACACACATGCACGTACTGTATAATGCAAAATTAAAACTTAAGATATACGGTACAATTATTAATTGTAGTGTAAACGCTGACTGACTGACAGCGTTTTGGAGTTACTGGAGGGTTCAAAGAAAGGTTTTCGAGGCTGTTTTCGTTGTTTATGTGGACAGTTGGGACAGAAAATTACAGGCTCTTTAAGCTACACACACTATCATTTGTTAAAACAAAACGCGTCCAGTAGAGCTTTTTGCTTGTTAGCGTAAACGCTAATTGGACGAAACCTTGATTTTTATACATCCAGATTACGATCTTTTATTTTTTGATAAAAAAACTTGAGAAATTTCGCTGTTGGCCACTTTATTTACTGTATATTGGGATATAGACGGGCAGTATACAAGTTGCAATGTGAATTACACACGCAGTTGTTATCGTACCTGTACGAATTTGAAGTTGTACCCCTTATTTTTCGCTTTCACCCCTTGTTGAAAATACTAATTAAAAATAGGACAACCTAGTTATAAGTTTTAAATAAAAAAAATCTTTACATTTTGCACTAGTCTAGTGTATTTAGAAGGCCATCATTTGCATGTCTAACATGTTTATTATCAGCTATATAAATCTAGTTTCAGTCTACATTGCGAATAGGTAGAAAAGGAAGTCGAACTATTATTCATGTAGAAGGGGATAAATTGGATCATAACTTACCGTTTTGTGATTTTAAACTTTGATTTAAAGATCCATATTGATAGATTTAGCTTCATGCAATATTTTATCAAAATGATTATTGTACACTATACATTCATACGGTTGATAGCGAAATCGTTTGAAAATTGTTTCTAACAATCGCTTATTAGTTGGCGGTAATTATAGGAAAATATGCTTAAGATTGGGTTTAAAATTTCAAAGTATTGGCGATTTTACGGTTGGTGAATGTTTGATATCAGTTATTTGCGAGGTACTTTTGAAGAGAATATAGTGAATAAAACAGCTAGAATAGATGATAGAAGATTGGAAGGTGAATGAATAATGTAGGGGGAGACCAAGAGAAACAAGAAATGGGAGAGAGACGGCGGATAATTACTTGGAAAAGGTGAAAGGTGAATTGAAGTAGATGTGGGTGGGACGGGGGAAACGAAAGAAGAGTGTCAAGACTGAGACAACAACAGTGACTAACATTATGTAGGTAGGGGGATACTCTCTAAGTGCTTTTAGTAAATGCTTATGAATAACTTCTTTTAATGCACTGATCTAACCTTATAAACGACCATTGCATTTTATATTTAATAATGAATATGAATGCCGTCAATTGCTACATACCGTGTATTGTATGACCATCTTCTTCGTAATTATTATAACAATAAACATTTGTTGAAATAATTATAAGTAGTAGATTTTTATTACCAAATTAGAAATGGTCTAGTTTGTATTTTAAAATGTAATGTGCTTGTCACTGTGAAACTAAATGCCAAATACATGGTTATTATTATTAATCCATATTTTCAGGGCCGGGGGTAGGGGTGTGCTACCACACGGGACTTCGCGCTTAAGCTCAAATTTGACTGATTTTGTGGAAAAAAATTCGATTTTAATTTGCTTAGCTAAGTTTCAACCACAAAAGAATAAATACCAAAGTCAATACGGTTAATTAAAAAAAATATATTAAAATTTTCATTTAATTATAAACTTGTAAAAGGAAAATGTGTTTAGCTTCAGGTTGTTTGTTTAATTAGAACTGAAAAAAGGATTTGATAAATCAATCACATGCAAATCTAAATATAAAAAAATGTAAATGTAATCAAATGCTGATTTGAGGGTGATTTACAGTTAAGATAATGCGAGGGGAAAGGGCTCCCATCAACTGTTGTAATATTCAACCGTGATAACAATAAAGCATGTATTGCGTAGAAAAAGTTTGCCCACTGCTGACTAAACGATCAACAACATTGATCATTACTCATTTGTAGAACTCAACTGTATTTTTTTATTATTTTTATTTATATTATTGTTTATGTGAAAAAAATTCAAATGTAGCATTTGTATAAAATAATTATGCTATTTTTTGTAGTAAACAAATCGTATTGATAACAGGAGATTTAAAGAAACAAATGCTGTATATTTAATTATCTATTTTGTGTTATTGAGCGGCATTTTCTAATTAATTAATAGCTTAACTGGTGAAGAATTAAGGGCGAGGTTTACTTAAGATCACGTTACATTAGTTATGCTTATTATTCGTTGCTGATTAATAGATAAGATATGACATAAACTTTTATTGCATTTTTTAATGGCTTTTGTGGTATTAGCTACATTGTAAGCTAATTAATACCAACGTTTATTAATTAAAAGTACATGGTACATGTAAGCTTTCAGTGCATAAAGCCGGATTACAGCATGTTATGGCCGAATGACCGATTGATTAATTATTAGAGACACAAACTCATACAGTATTGCATACTTTACGTGCTCAAATAAAAGTGACTAATGAGTTGAAGTGGGTGTTGTCGGATTTGAATTTTTCTTAAACGTTTCAATAGTACTAAGCACTAAATCTTAAATTTAACATAATGATAATTTTGAGGGGCACATTAATCACTACAATATCCTGTATACCGGTACTATAAGTTAGTAATTCCATTTGTGCAATATGTTACTTTTTCTAATTGCGAAAGTTGGTACAAAGTAGGTTAGCCTATATATTTTTTCTAATCTGATCAAAAAAAATTTTAATTATTGCCAAGTAAAATTTATGAATTTAATTTTTAGATAAAGTTTTTGCATTGAAAGTTACTGGCAGTTTTACTGTTACTGTGTTTAAAAAATTAGTGTTGCAACTTGGTTCACTTGTACGGTTAATAAATTATTTGTTTTTCTTTATGAATTTAACAATTAAGTACATTTTGTTTCTAAGCTCGATACCGACTTGACTTAAAATTAAGACTTGTAAATTAGAAAACTTAATTCTTGTACGTAACAATAATAGCACTTCTTAAAAAAGCAAAAGACTTAAAATTGCGTTTGTTTCAGGGTGAACGGCAATACCTTTATTATTATTTATTTTTTTTGAGAGTTTCACTTCCACCACTTGCTTGATTATCTTCATTTCATCAAAGCAATTTTTTTGTTGTTGTTCAATTTTTCTTCCCGTAATCGCGCACATCACTATAAATGTGCAGGTTTACACTTCAACGTCTTTCCCAAAATGTGCACCCTCCTCCCACCCCACCCCACATACAGTACAATACGTGCGTATTAAAAAATCATCAGTAGTAGACTACTGGTAATAGTTGAAGGAGACTCGTGAGTCCATGCATGACCAGAAGCAGAAAGTTCTATCAGTTTCTCATATAAACAGGATGATGGGTGCACGTAAGAGGTCAAATGTTACACTGGGGTTCCGTCGGTTAGGATCACGATTTTCATATCAGAGTGAGAGGGAACATGTAACTTGAAATAAGTTATAAATCCGTGTCTATGTATATTCAACTTTTATGCTGTAACCTAAGTTATGTATGGTTAAATCTCACGCTGGAAAAATTAGAAATAGACCATTTTTTAAGTAATTTTTTTATTGTTGTTATTGTTGAACAGTAAAAGAAAGCAGAAAGAAATTTTTTTTACCGATGAAGATAAAAGCGCATGTAAGTTATATTAAAACACAAAAATTCGTGCAAACCCCACTTTTAATAGCGGTTCTTCTCTCCTTTTCATAAAAACCCCCACGTTTTTATACACTAACTTAAGACTATGTGTGTTATACTTGTATATTGTTTCTTTTTTTTTTTATTTTGTTCTTTCTCTTAAATAATGTGTTGTTATGTATTTACAGTAAAAAAAAAAACACCCAACTACTTCGATACGCATTTAATTTGGAGTTTTAAACGAGTAAACTATCTTTACATGTTTACATTTTAACGTCTACTTTCTTTTAGCTTCTGTATTTTTTTTCTTTTCAACTAATGGGCCACGCAATAATATAGCGAAGAAAATATTTTTATTAAAAAATAAAAGAAGCTCAAAATAATAATAATAAAAAAAAGAAGTAAGTGTGGGAAGATGGAGTAGACTATGTTTGAAGGTGGATATTAAAAGGGAAAAGGTTAATGGTGAGCTTTATGTTTGGACGTATCTTTATTTTTTATTCGCTCACAAAATACAGGATTAACAAGGATAAATTTTGAAAAGATATATCGCTGATCTCGTCTTTTTTTTTTCTTTTTTCTTATACCTTGGTCTCTTGACAAAAGATTAAAGCGCCACACACTTTTCCAGGAGACAAATTACACTGTCTGGATGTTATGATATATAAAATAAATTTTTTTTTTCAATGTGAAAAGGTTAATCAAATACGATTTTTAAAGACGTACAGTACAACTTAAGAAAGGATGAATACTAAAGAGATGTTTCAAATTAATCAGTGTCTTACTAATTTCTTTTTTACAACTTTGGCCTTGTATGTTTGTTTGCTCAATGTAATTTGTATAGAAAAACGTAATGTGAAAATAAAGAAGCGCTTTTTTATTATTATTTTTTTTTTTGTTTTGAATAAACAGCAGGGACCATCGTCTGTTTCATTCATGTTCTCTCATTCATAGCAAGTTTTATTGTAATCGTCGACTTCGTGCATGAAAAATAAAAACTTGTTGGGATAGTAATTGACGTCGGATAGTAATTGATAGTACTGGCGTTGCTTTTGATGTAACAGTTTCTAAATAAGCTAATTGCGTATAGTAACCAGTTTTGCATAAAATCTATAAATACATTATAATGCAAAAATTTTAATTTTTTTGTGAACTTTTTAGCTTTACTAATGTTTTCAGAATACCGTATTGCAATCAAATTTATGGCAAAATGATGTGAACCACGAAGTTATATTGCATGCCAGCACGTAGTTATATCTTAACCATTACCATGCTTTTATTGGAGAAATTTAATTTAGTGTACTGTAATTGAAATTAAAGTGCTCGTGTATGAACATGATTGCGCTTTATATACTGTAAAATAAGTTGCATGGAGTTGTAAAAACTAGCAATCAAATAATTGCATGCTGTATTTATCCAGCAAATAACTTGATTGTTTAGACTTAGCCAGTTTTAACTTAGTAATTTTAATCGTGTTAAATGTTTTCTTTAATTTACATCACTGCTCAAAACTGAAAAAAAACCGGGTTTAATTGACGTTGCCATAACTATTAATTGACGAAGGTTATAAATTGAAGTAATGTGCATAGTGTAAATACTGTATTGATTTTGCCTTGAATCTTTTTTTTATTATTTTTTCGAATTTTTTAACATTTTAGATTTAGCCTTGTTGCTTATTTAGGTTATATGACACGTGTCAAAATATTTAATAATGAGATATTTCAATGTCAATTAGCTGTAAATATAATTGGATTTTTTACAGGTGGAAAAAACATAGTCAAAGAATAGTATTAGAAATGAAGTTTTTAGGCTAGAAGTAAGTGGTGAGGTGGTCCAAAAGGTAAACATAATAATAGCTGGTTGAATTAATGGTGGGAACTGTCATGAAAAAGAATGTAAGAGGGACATAAATGTCCATAATATTAATTGTTGTTATTGGATCTTTATGGGAAAGAACATTAAGGGTTGAAGGAACGCAGCGTTTTGTGTTGAAAATGAGAAAAAAAAATCAAACCAAAATTGAGTTTATGGAATATTAAAATTGGTCACTAGCGGATGTGGAAAAGATCGAGTGAAAATCTTTAGCACGCAAAGTGTAGATCTACGTAGGGAAATGTGGGAGAGACCATTTATTTTTGACCTTGTTGGCATCATCTTCATTTTTTGAAGCAGAGGTCAAGATACTTTTTAACGTGCACCACTTTCACTGCGGGGTGTTATTTTTTGAAATGGGCAGGAAGAAGGCTGGGTTAGTTGAGCGTGTGAATTGTAGTTATTTTACCTTCATTTGCATAAGAGATCAAGTTTGGAAAGAAAGGTGAAATTTGTTTTGACCCTGAATTTTGACTACTGTTTATAAGACTGGTGAATCTTTCTATGACTTTTCTAGACTGTTTTTACTGGAGTCAAATATCGATGGAAGCGATACTGTAGCTATATAATTTTCTTAACTACGAGATTTGGCTTTGATGGTTTAAAGAAAACTAAAAATAGTAATACGAAATAACGTATAGGAATTTGGAAATAGAAAAAAGCAAGTGTGGGCGAAATTCAGTTCATACTTAATGTGATCGCCTACGTTTGTTAGATGATTGCCTTACTTTTGATGACCATGGAGCCAATAAAGCATTTTGAGTTTTTGAGAATGTTATCAAATTTAGAGATTGTTTTTAGCAATGTGTGGATATTATGTAGGAGGGAAAAATTGTTTTCATAGCGTTGATGGGCGACGGACAGCCTTGTTAAACAATTTAATAGGCTTTTCAATTTCCCATGACAACTAAACAACTGTCGATTTGATATGTTTTAATACAACTAGATTAACAACTTAAATTTCTTTGTTATTATACGCATTTTTTTAGTTGGATAATGTGGGACTACGCCCCTACTTGACATGTTGGTGATAATATTGTACACCATTTGCATACATTTTACACTTTTACACGTACTTCCATATTGCTCTCAAGTTAAAAGAGATAATGAGCAGTTGATTTGAAACGTTGTTTTAATATTTATAAAAGTCGAGATTAAAAGTTTACTTATGGTCAAGGGAAATTAGGTATTGTATTAATTTGATTCAACTTATTTTATGAGGCCAACTTTTAATAGGCATTCGAATAAAACCAGCAAAGTTTTACATTTTATAGCGACTCCCACATTGAACATAAATGTAACGAGTAAGTAATTTATTAACCACAATGTCACTACAAATAAGTACAGTGAAAACCGTTTAACACGAAACTTAGAATACTGGAATTATTACACTATTTCCATTTCATTTTTTAGCATTAAATTGTTAACAAATTGTTCGATATCGTGTTAAGTAATTTCTGTTTTGTGTTAAAAGGAAAAACAATTGTATGAAAATAGTATTTGGTCGGGTGGGCATTATTATTTTGTGTTAACCGATTTGATCGGTTTTCATTGTACAAACATTTTATTTTAAAAATTGATCAGTTAAAGACTTGATAAATGGTTTATATCTAATGGAAGGTTTCATTAACTATGGTTGTGCTTGTAACTAAACGTGTGTATGTAACTAAAAATATAATTAGAGCATGTTGAGTATCAGGCTGTAAATATTATTAGTTGGGTTATTTATTTAAATAACAAATGACTTTAGCTGGCAATGTAATACAGTTAACTAGTAAATCGTAATTTTAGATCAACGTGTTTGTTAGCATGTGCAGATGGACACCTGTCATCTTTCTAGTAATTCAATTTCAAATACGTTTTATTATTATTTAAATTGTTTATAACAATTGAAAAATAAACAGAAAAGATTGTAAATGATAGAATTGTTTTAGAAACCGTTACTGGATGTTAAGGCATTGCATATACAATATTATTTTGTTTTTGAAAACTGATTCGTGATGTTAGAGCTGTCATTTATTTCACTATCTGTGGCATGCTTTTTGTTTGCTATTTAGCAAAGATGAACTCCCACTCTAAAAAAAACCAATTTTTTTTAGCGTTTGTTTGAGAAAACCCACACGTTTTAGTTTTTCCATTTTGCCCATTCACGCCGTGGTATGTGACTTAGTTTGCATTGATTAGCTCAGACGTAATGTACAACATGCATGACTGCAACTATCAGCGAAAACAAATAGTTTAGTAAAGAATATTTATTGTTTTGTTTGAAATAAACAAAAGACGTTTTTGATTATAATTGCGGTAAACATTGTGAAAGAGTGGGGAAAAAAAAGACGCCAAAACAAACAGAAAAATTGCAGTTGAAATAATTAAATATACTGTAAGACGTGAGCTGAAATCCGGCATAAGAATATTTTTTTTGACTTCTCATTATACAGTATGTGCATTTGGCGATGTTTTCTGTTTACTGAAATTTGATATAGTTAAAAAATATCTTTGCACAATGTTTGGAACTCCACCCTCAGTAGCAATGCACACCTGAGAGTACTCCCAGGGAGTTGTTCACAAAGTACGGTGCAGTACATCTATCAGCCAGATAAAAACTTCCGCTTTCGAATTTCAAAATGTTACACAGAAGCCTCATTAGCTTAAGTTTTACATTAAAAATTTATTATAAGAGATCTTTAAAAAACGCTTTTCACATTGGTATTCAAAAAAATTACAATTTTCTTTAAATTTGAAACGCAAAAGTAACTTGTTGGAAAATCAAACTTTTATGAATTTTTATTTACAGTATTTTTAAACTAGTGACTATATTTTAAAATGTTTATAATCAAAACATAAATTAATTTAATGTAAATTAGTTACATCTGCTTATTTTTTTTGTATTGAAACATCTGTTTTCTACTTATTAACTAATTTAATCACGCATCTTTATGCAGTTTCATTAATGCAAATTAAACTGTCACAATTCACGTCATAAAATACTCAATTGTATTTATTATTGTACATGTACTTGGTTATTTATACTTTGATTATTTGAGTAATACAATTATTGTACTTGCAACACACATTCTGTTTATAACTCTCTTGTTATAAATTATAATTAACGACAGATGGTAAAAGAATAACTCATAGTTTGTGTTGTAAATAGCAAAGTGTTTTAAATTTTTATTATTAATTATTATAACCCAATGTACTGAGTTGGACATGGTAAGATCATACATTGAAAAGATGATTAATTTGTGAACGACTTGCATTAAAATTTTGCTGCTCTCCCGCAAAGACAATAATTATTGTTTCTTTCTTTAATGGTGGTAAATCAAATATATTTAGCTGGGTTGTTGTTATATTTGTGTGGGATTTTCAGGCAACAAATAATGGTGGTACTACAATGAAATTGCTGTAAGCTACATACCGCACTCCAGTGGCAAATTCTACAGTAATTTTAAATTTAATTTTACAGAATTTCTTTTCATGGGTTTCATTGACTTTTGTACACTTTAATGAGGAATCTAATTTAGACTAAATAAATTCTTAATGACTCGAAATATATAGAGGCGTTGTTTTGGGTTTATGAATTGTATGATGTAATGTTGACTGTGTTGACAAGGTTTTGGTAAAAAATAGGATTAATTTTTCTATTGAATTTTGCAATGTTTAAGTCTCAGCTGCTTTCACTTTCTTTTGACGACACGTGTAACACGCAAAAGAAAAGATCTTACTGTCCTGCTGGGTCTAAAAGTGATCAGATAGGGCTCATCATCCACCCCTTAGCAGATGCTGCTGTCCACAGGTGGTCTCAAAAGTTATTTGTTTGAAATCTAAACTATAGTTTGACTTTCTTATAAGCATAAACAATGAAAGTATAAATCTAAAGATGGGATGAATAATTCTAAAAGTACAGTATTTTGTAATTTACATTAAATTTAAAGAATGCATTTAAGTTTTATTTATACTGAGAAATAATTGCTGGTACTTTTGTAACATTTATCATTTTATGAGGGAATGAGGTATTCGATGTCAATTTTTATTGTAAACTAACTTTGTTTGAATGTTTAATTACGACTTAAATTTTTTAATGATAAATTACGAGCAAATTAACTTAGATTGTCTGTAACCTTAAGTAATAACTTTGTTATACAGCTACGTACCATTTACATTACGTTAAAGTGCTATGGTGAAGGAAGTTTTAATTTTCACTGATTTGAGTGTTTCTACATTTTCTGCTTTCTCATTTACTGTATAAACTTAAGAGGAATGAAATTTCGAGTAACAATTATTAGTGGTAGTACCAAAATGTTGTTTGGTAATATTCTTCATGTCAGTTGAAGTTGATGGCTAAACATTCAGCATATCCATTTGCTAAATTGCTAATATAGTTATGCTATGAGGTTGAAATGTTTTTTTTTTTTTTTAATTTGAATTCACAAACAACAAGAAAATTAAAACGACTGCAAAACTGATATGTTTATCTTTTTAAAAAGTTTTTTTCTGCAGTGTTTAAAAACAAAATAACTGAAAACTAATTATAAGGTTAGTTGTATACACTAATTTCTATTTGAAGTTGACTGTTTTTTTTGAACACAGTATACCGTACTTAAGTTATTTGCTTTTCAACGAGTAGTTTTTGCCAAACCAATTTACGAGTCGGAACTTCTAGCAATCGTCATTTAAACTTTCGTGTTTTTTTATATGTTTGAATAGAGAAACAAAGAATTTTATTGTGCCGTTGTATATATTTTGAATTTTTATTGTTTAATTTGTTGTCATAATAACCTGGTATTAAATATAAGCCTGTAGGCATAAATATCACCTAATTTTCTTTTATATACTGTAGTAGTATGTTGTCATAACGTACTATTTATTTTTCAACATTTTTTTGAGACATTAAAAACGAACAGGTATTTGTCCTTCTTTTTACTATAAGACCATATACTGATCATGTTAGCGTGTGTAAGTGGAATAATTCGACATTACTGTACATTAGATAAAATTACAGTTAATTGAGATAGTTGCCGATTAATTCCAGGGATGTATTTGGGCGTGTGGGTTTTTTTTCAACTTTTTGTAATTCACATTTGAATGCAGATCATAACTTCATGGACACTGTTAACGTGTAACTTATTGCACAACTGAGTTGCTCAAGGATGAAATGCACTGTTAAGAGCGTTATTTATTGAATCAAAAAAAAATTATAATTTTATGCAAACAGCTATAGCCACATATGAATGGATTTCAAAAAATTTTATGGTGTAATAATAATTATTTATCACTTGTTCATGCATTTTCAAGTAAATTTCCAAATTAAAACAACTCATTATTATAGATTTTTTAATGCCTGACCAAATGGCGATTAACTTTACTCGTACTTATAGAAAATGGTTGATAAATTACTTTTGTAATAATTTTAAATGAATAATTCAGGAACATTATCTAGTAGTGTCTTAAAAGATTAAAGCTTAGTATCCTCTACATCTCTTTAGTTTTACAGTAGTAATGCAGGTGTGCACTAGATAGAATTTTTATATGTCAAAATGCTAGATTATCCTTGTATAATTTTGACCGAGTTATTATAACTGTCCAGACATTTCCGGTTGAAGCAGTACCGATGATCGGTGATTTTGTTGATGTGTCTCACCTTCTTTCTCACCCCAACTATTCTGTTAAGTACAAAAAATAAAAGTGTCTGTTGTGTAGGGAGATAATGCTCATCATGATATAAAATTTGCACATTTGAAGTTAGTACACAATAGGCCAACATATGACCAATTATACCGAATAACTCAACTGCCTTTAAGGGAGAAGTTATCATCTTCCATCCCCAGCCGTAAAAGGTGGGATTTCCTAGCTCTTCTACTCAGTAATTACAAAATGCAATGACTTTTTTTTTTAAAAGAAAAAAGAAGTTCAATGTGGTCTTTTCCACGACAACCAAAAAAGATTTTTTTTCTATAGTATTACTATATGTGCATTTTGTATGCGTGCCACTTTTTTATTTTGTGAAAGAGTGGACGAAAAAGATTCAGAGATTGCGGGGTGTGGTTGAGGTTTAGGTTGGATGGTAAAGTTCTTGGTGCTTCTAGCTCGAAGCTTTAACCCGTAAAATAATTGAATACAATTCTTTTCAGTCGTGGCTTTGCGTACAATACGCTGTAGTTTACATAGTCTTATTTTGTTTGTAACTTAACCATTAGCCTTTATTGGCGAAAAAGGTGGAGGTGGAAGAAAAAAGAAGTATGAAATGGGAACCATATTTAACTGATGTACAGTATGTATTTGTGTGAATGAAGTTGAGATGGATGGATGGCTTGGAGGAACACTGAAATCGTTTATAACGAAAGCTCAAGAGCTGGCCCTTCTTTTTTAAGTGCTTTTTTCATCAAAGATAATAACCGAGGAGATTGCATATGGCAAGTCCATTGCGTGTTTACGCTTAGCGTTGACTTTGGAATATAATTCTAACAATACCGTGTATGACTGCCACATACAGTACATAATCAGATGAATGCAAATTTGAGGGGTTTTTTTCTATTTGCCGTACGTCGTCTGTTGTCTATCGCAAACTTTTATACAAGACGGTATAATCAAGTTGCTTTACAGGAAAAATATGACACATTTGTTTGCAACTAAAACTTTTCTACAATGGAATGAATTTAAAAAGGGAAGAAAATAGCTTTACCGTTACATACGCAACAATGTACAACTCAAAAGTTATATTTTCATTCAGACACTTTTTGTGGCTTTTTGCAGTCTAAAGAAGAGTTTGTTTTTTTTCTTTTCCCATTATACAGTTGATTTTTGGCTATTTTTTCTTCGGTTTTTGTAAATTTAGCAAAACGTTTGCGGCATTCGGTTGATTTAATTTTCATGTAACAAGGTTGAATTGTGTTTATTAAAGGTTTGAGTTGCGTTTCCACACATCAGTAAGTCGGAGTGGTTGTTGAAGAAAAGAAAATGAAATGGAGCAAATGGAATGCATGGCTTTTTAATGCGCGACTAATGCCTCGTTAACTTAGTTTTGAAGACGTAACGAAGCGACAACTTCTGAAAAGTAGCGTAAAAATTGAGTTACTTTTACAGTTGCTGAATCTTTTTATAAAAAATCAGCAAGCGCGCCACCTCCGCCCTCGAATTTAGAACCGCTTCAAAAAATCTTTTTGTTAATTTACATGCCATTTACACGAGGCACGTGTTTCTATTTGCGGTGTATAAC
Organism: Helicorthomorpha holstii; assembly: GCA_013389785.1. Taxonomy (NCBI): domain Eukaryota; kingdom Metazoa; phylum Arthropoda; class Diplopoda; order Polydesmida; family Paradoxosomatidae; genus Helicorthomorpha; species Helicorthomorpha holstii. Next base: position 2,162,953 of record JAAFCF010006596.1, on the reverse strand, counting down.
CCTCTTTTTCTTTGTTGTTTATAAGATTGTGTAACGAAATGAAATTTCTAAAGTCAACCAAAGGAACTGTCAGGTGTCATCGGTACGGTGGTAAATTGGAGCATTCTCGAAAATACACTAGAAAGTTGGTCTTTTATTTATTACAGCCCAAACTGTAAAGTCAAAAATAATATTTCGGTAAACTACAGTTTTTCTTTTTCAAATTTAAAAATGGGATTTGTCGATAGCTCATGGTTAACTGTTTGCCACGACTTTTTCATAACAATATTCCAGTAATTATTTGGTATGTATATTAATTCGATTGTAATTAGCAAGTCAGAAACTAAATTCATTTAGGTTACATTCTTGTTAAATTTATTGTGTTGTCGATATTTGAATACGTAAAGTCGTTCGCTGTAATTAATTCGCGTTAAAGACACGGAACCGTTTGCAATAATTTTCTGCTCGATAATAATAAATAATGCTTTTTTAAATAATAAAATTGATATATAAGCAACTATTTTTATTTATTTTATGCAAACAAAAATGATTTATATACTAGCCATTTTTAATTCAAAATAAAATCATAAATGGAATTTCTAAAAATAACTTTTTCAAATGTATTTTATTTGTTTACCATAGTTTATTATTATATAATTTATTAGTTGACTTTTTCAAGAAAATTGTTAACTTTATGCAAATTGATGTTATGTGAATTTGTTGATCGTTTGACTATAGAAAAAAAAAGAGTATGTTAAATTTCGCGGAATCATTGGCATAAACACATTTTATTATGTTATATCTAACGTATAACATTGTGTGAAGAATTTGAAAGATTTTGATGTACGCTTGAATGCAGACGAGACTATTCATTAAAAAATGATAGGAATATTAATGATGTGCAGACGCAACACCAAAGCATTTTGTAATCATAAAAGAAATTGTAATTTATTTCAGAAGAGCAAATCGGCGCCAGGTATTGGTTCAACGTGTGGGTTAGAAACCTATTGGTAAATACTCGATTATAGTAGCAATGTAAGTTTGTGTAATCCCAAAATAATAATTGACAAGTAGAACCTCAAATCATGCATTCTTCTCCCCCACATCAAACATCATCAACGTTTGAATTGCCGAATTATAATATTTGATTTATTGCTGAGGGAAAGTTTTTGCACCAAATAATGCTAGTTATACCCGAATAGTATATTTACTTACAGCATAATATGTATAATAGTAGCATACTTATATCTCAGTTTGTGGCCCTTTTAAAAAATCCAAGTCCATATTCATCGCTTTTGTTCAACAACAACAATGCCAAGCATGACCACGTACAAGTTTTTGTATAATGTACATTAAAGGAATATATAAACGTGTTATAAACATGCATATAAGCGAGATATATGCTTTTGAAAGAAGTAATAATAATGAAAATAATAATAAAAAAAAACTGAGAATGGAATTTTGCAGCATCACTGTTGCTTTCAACACTTTCAATGGCCAAATGTTGACTCTATTGACACGCGCGATCATAAAACTATACAAATAAAGGCCCTTTACCTTCTTCAATCTATACAGTACCAACTTATTTATTTTGTTGTATGTACAGTATAATATGTATAAGAGGATATCATTAAAAAATAGATGATAATAGTTAAGCCGTTTAAATTGAGCGAAGTGGTAGTGTGGTACTTGCATATGTACAGTATAATGTATAGTGGGCGAACACAATTTAAACTAGCAATAAGAAAAGATCAAGAGCCGAAGGCCCACTTACCCTACCACCCACCCACCCATCTATCTCTCTTTCTCGTACATTTAAAGTTTTTTTTTTATCGTTAAAATCAACTAAACAAAATATTAAAGTGGGAGGAGGGGAAAATGCTTTTGAATTTAAGTAACCTATGGGTAAATAAATGCAGTATGAAGTAACTTTTTTTTTTTTTTTTTTTGAAAGTGTAAAATCTATAGAAGGCGTGTAGAAAAGATTTGTCGATAGTTCACCTACGCCTCTGTTTGTTTCTAAGTGGGTTTTTTGAATGATGGAAAAAGATGGAAATGAAAGAGATGAAAAGAGAAATGCATTTTACGCGAACATATTGTACCACAGACAAACAGGCTTTCTTTTCATTACTGTTTATGCTTCTTTTTTTTGTTATTTAAAACGTGACGTTTTTGCTTATTGAAAAATAATTTATAGCAAGATTTAAATCGTAGTTGCAACTTTCAAGTGTTTGAAATTTCTTTTTTAGCTTCTTTGAAACCGTGCAATATTCGATTATCTGACTTAACGTTGATTTAAGATAATGATTAATGAGCAAATACAGTAGACTTACTAAATTTCTGACAAATAATATCCAATTAGCTGTAAACAAATAATTTTCTTTTACCAGTGGATCAACTGCTACCAAATTATCAATGTGAAAGTGTAATACCAAATAGTCTTTAAAATTAACAACAATAATGAAAGTTAATTATGTAAGGTGTTCAGTTATTAGTGGCAATTCTCTGCAGTATTAAATATCTTTAAGCAGTTTTTATGGAAATGGAGAATAATGTCAAGTATTTTCAGAACTTCCTATTCCCAAGATGTCATTTTTTGATTTTTAGATTGTATAAAATTAAATCAAGCGATGTTTAAATTGACATTTGAGACAGTGACTATTTTAATCTGTAAAAAGCAAGTCAATACTTTGTGTTGTGTAGACGATATACTAAAGTATGCAGCAAAACTGGTCATGATTATTGTCATTACAGTAATTGTTAGGCGAATTCTTGCTTCACTTGTGAACATAAAAGTTGAATTATTTGCTGCCAAAATTTCATTGCCATTACTTATGCGGTTAATTTTATAACTTTTTTTTAATGTGTTTTATTTAGTATTACCAGGTACACGTACTGTATTAAATTTATGCTGACGTTATTTACAACAACAATAAAATACCGATTGATGATGTCTTTGTCTTGGGTTTAAATAGGAAAACTAGCTAATATGTAAGCGTAATGTTAGTGGTTACTGTACAGGGTACAAATTCTTAATGGTTCGTAATGTGTGTGTTATAAATGAAAAACTATAGTCGTCTTAGAGCTGATAATGCGTGCAATTGTGTGACAGACAGAACAATCGGTTTCCATTTTTTTTTATCTATACGTGTTTTAAATTACATCGCGACCCTTGTCGAAACTACGAGATAGCTTTTTGAACCACACCCTAATTATTGAAACAGGTTGCGACATTTATTATACGCTTCTTACATGGACTCAATTTGAAATACCAAAATGAACACGAGATGAATTTCGTTTCCTTAAGGCGGCTATATACAGTAGAATATACAGTACGATGCCAAATTGCTTTTGCGTGTCTGCACCTTACGTAACTTCAATTTTAGATCGTATACGGCCAGTTTACAAGAGCATTTTTTTTTAAGTATGAAGATGAAACTAACAGGATTTTCGGATATAATTGCATATTAAAAGTTAAAGATACGTTAGTTAAACGATATTTTTTAATGTTCCAGAATAACATTGTGTGTTTATACTGAATGCATGTAAGTGGGTGATCATAGCTTTCATCCAAGTTGAAATTATTAGTTGGAAATTATCTGACACACGATACTAAATTTTGATTACATTATATCAATCATTCATAACCGAAATTTCATTATTTGTTTTGATGCTAAATAGATGGAAACACGAAAAGCTTCACAATAAATAGGCATTCGGCAGGTGTTGTTTTAGATTTTAAATTTAGACCATTGCAATTGCATGTACTGTATAAGCAGCTAATCATATTTTTTTTATTCAAAGAACGATAGATTAAAACGCTGCTTAACAGTCAATTTTTTTTCTTAATTAGTCATTGCGCTTGTAGCATTGCAAATCTTTGAAGAATTTTTTTTCTTTCAATTACCGTACTGATTATCATTAAAAAGTCATTACGAGTACCTATAATTGATTAAAGAAAATTTTTTATGCAGTTGTGTTAATACAATTGTTCGTTTAAGCAGAAATAATAGCAGTGAGCACATCCCAATAGGTACAGTATAATTTCCAATGGAAATTCTTTATTTTGCTTCATGTGTGACATAAAAGTTTCATGAGAGTTTTTGAAATAGTTATTAAATATTTAGACACAGACAGACAAGTATATATGGCATATTATAAGCAACAGCAAAGCTAATAAGAAAATGTTTGACATGGCCTAACGCATTTGGTATAATCCTTGGTTCATGATCTCATAAGCATGTGAATAAAACTTTTTTATTTTTAATATTAATAAATGTACTGTACTCGTATTGGAGAGGCCATCTACCTCTTTTCTAGCTTTTTTTTTACAATAATATCAACAAAACAAGGTTAAATTAAAGATACAGGTTAGTGTTTAGTTTTGTAGTTATGCGAGATTTATGGAGTCAATCTCGTCATCACTTTTTCATAACGTTTAGGTCATGTTAGTTGTCCATAATGCATACTGTATGTACTGTAAGTCATAATGAGGTTGAAAGAGAAGAGAAAATTAATGATATGTTCTACATGCAATTTTGCCATAACAAACGAACAATTTTCTTTTGGAAATGAAAAAGTCCCATTATTATTTCTTTTTTTTTTTTCATATAACTTATTTATTTCATTACCTTGCTTTTCTTTCCCTTCTACCTAAATTTTTTTTTGGTGAACTACAGTATATGGTGAACGGTATAGTGAAACCGTGTGAGACAAAAGCCAGAGAATGATGGCGTCGCAGAAAAACTGTCTTTCTTGTCTGTCAGTCTAGTAAGTGAACGTATGTAATGAAAGGGGCGCAGTGACGGAAAAGATAATAGCGTCATTAAGTTTAGTGTAGATTTTTTTTGTATCTCAGCAACATTAGTTTCCCCCCTTCTTCAATCTTTTTTCTTTTTCGAAAATGACAATTGCGACCTTGTGTCTTGACTTCTGTTGTTGAGTTGGTTTTTGTGTAATTTTTGTTTCTGTGCTTTTTTTTTTTTAAGACAAAAAACCTTATATACAGAGTATGCAGGGATACATGATAGTGGATTATTTAAAGTACTTGTTGACAATCGAAAGAATGTCACCAATGTGAGTTACTAAATGTGTTTGGACGAACTAGTGACAGGAAAAGAAGGCAAAAATTTTCGTATGTACAGCATTCTGCTACTGTTTTAATGTTTTTTAGTTTTTGGTATGCCAAACGAGAGAATTTAGAGACAAAATAAACTACTGTTTAGAGCAAGAGTACGATAACTATTTTTTAAAAAAAAACCCATTAAGGTGTGTGCATGCAATTGTACTTTTTTCTCTTTGGCACAATAAGTTGGAAATGCGTTTATTTAGGTTTTGCTAAAATGTCGCTCGTTGAAGTAGGTCTTTGTTTTATGAATGGAGGACTATAGTTTTGTAATTTAACGTTAAATTATTCTTCGAGTGACATAATGGAAGTCTTGACGTCATGGTTGAATGCAAAGAAACGGTTTTATTTTTTTTTCTTTTGGCAATAAATTACTTGTCACTCAGATGAAAACTAATTAATAGTCGAAATTCGAAATTGGAGCGAAGATAGACGAGAAATTAGGTTGACAGGTGCGGTTTAAAGCGACAAACTGGGTTCAGTATACTGTTGTCTGTTATTTTTTGATATAACCAACTTTAAAACCAACGTCCTTGCGGAGGTTGTTTGGGTGGTGTCGATGTATCTTTGAGAAATGCAGTATTAGAAACCTGTAAAACGAAAAGAGTTAAAATTTCAAATAATAAAGTTACAGTTACGTTTTATGTTTGAACTTCTTAATGTGGTGTACTTAAAAATGGTGTGTTTTACCTTGAGTTTATAATTATTGTTTTCCTTCTTGTTAGCCACACTCGAGTTTAGCAGAGAGCAGACTTATGTGTGGAATGTTTATCGTAAAATAATCGGTCTGGGCTGAACGTGAGGAGGAGGGGGGAAGAAAAAGGTGGGCAATGTTTATGGGCATGCAGTCCTCATCAGCTTTTTGACAGCTACAAGTATACAAGGCTATAATCAATCGTCAGGTATTGTTTCGACGGTCTCATTGTTTAAAACTGATTGCTCTAAACGTTTTAGCTGATGCTCTGGCAAATTCTTTAGGATCTCTGTACTGGACACAATGATGGGGCACGTGCGATGGGGTTGAACGAGGCGGAGAATGGAGGGGGGTAGAAGTGAAAGGGGCCAGTGAAATTGAGGAGTGTTTTGTTATGGGGCAGAGAGCACCCATCTGGCGGCTTTTCGACCTCAATTTTCAAAAGAGGACTAATTCGATTCCACGCTGATTGAACACTGCAGGGGTCTACTCATAAAACTTTTAGTAAAGGTTCCAATCACATTGCTTTTGCTTATTTGTTACAAGTGAAAACGCTATTAGAAAAACTTATTATGACCATCAAGTGGCCTCACTCTCTCTCTGCATGTTTATAAACAATGAAAGCTAGTTGCTAATAGAAATCAGATGCTCTGTAAAAAGATGGTCAAAAAACTGTAAACCACTAAACGTTTTAAAACTGGCGATTCCACAATGAGAAAAAGTGGGTGAAATACTATAGTATTTTTCAGGCGAGTTAAGTAATGGCAATCTTGTGTTTTTTCGCTCAAAGATGTCATGAAAAAACAAATTATATATTATATGTAGTGTTCTCCACGCCCATATTGGCCAAGCAATACAAAACTCTTTCCTATTTCCAATAATGATTTTTCTTCTTTTTCTGAGGCGGATAATATAGTTTGTCATAATTTCTTATAGTCATTGAAAAATGATTGGGAAAATCTTAAGTGAAGTGCAGTGCTTCACCCCATGGTTATAATAAATGTTAATAACAAAATATACCGGTTATTTTCTTTGGGTTTGTGCGACTGGCTATTTGGTAAAGTTAACAAAAACTCAATTTTCTCTTTGTATTCTAGATTTGGATTTAATTATTTTTCTTTTTTTAAAAAAGATATTTCTTTGTGTTTTTTTTTTTGCTATACCGGTACCAAAAATATTAGCTTCAAATTTGCATCACAGCTTTGGCAAAATGTTAGTTGTGTTCGTAATATGAGAATTTGCTTTGACTAATTCGTTTATGTATATGCATATTTTTTTTTGTGTTTTTTGGGATAGTACACGCCACGCCCTTTTCCTTGGACCGATAAATTTGAGCACATTTTACTGCTTAATTGGCATTTTCGATCGATTTACAGCTATCGTTTTCTTCTTCGTTTTTAAATTTTTTTTTTTGTTTGTAGAAAATATTTAGTATGACATTTCCGACATTTTAATTAATATGAGAATATTTTATCTTTTTGAAAGCGACTGACATTACATGTGGGGAAGCAATTTTTATAGGTAGTGGTTTGCTTAATATTGATTATAAGTTAGACAGGTTGACGACTCCTGCAGTACTGGTTTAACCAATAACACAACATATTGAAGTTCGGAAAAAACTTTTTTTTTCTTTGACTTTATAATATATTGGCTGAATGTAGGAGATGAATAATAGGGCGCATAAATATCTACTTGATACATTCGGTAGAGTACTACTTTAAAAAATATAAAAAAAGCAAGAAAACGGTTCAACAGCCAATTAAAATTCTAGACAATTTTACCGCCCTGAAGCTGTTGTGTGATAGTTTGAAGTCATTTTAAAGGTCTTATCAAGTGTTTATTTTTTTATTTTCCAGTAATTGTTTACTAATTTAATGTCAGAACCTTCAACATGAATACGATGAAAATTGGTTAAGCTGTTTACAATGAAAATGGGCTTATGGTGCAACAGGTGTCTGCGTCTAGTCTTTCGAGTAATTTGATTGGAAATCGAATACACTGTATATATTAGTGTTTTTCAATCATGCAATTAAAATTACGTCAGTACGTACAGTAATTGTCGCAATACTTAATGGAAACGTACAATATAACATTTAAACACTAAATCACATTACAAAAACAAAAGAAGTAAATAAGTACAATAAGCTTTAAGAAAATATTGTTTGAATTATAGTAATTATGCTTGTATTAATTGTGTAAAATTTTTGGCTTTGGGCTTTTTGGAGTTACATGGAAAAAAACTGTATAGGAAGTTTCGTGCGTTATCATTAGCACGTTGCTTACGGGGATCGAAATAATACCTGTCCATTTAGTAACGTGTTATTAACGCTATTTTGTTTTTAAAAATTGAACTTGGACTAATTTTTCAAAGTTATGAAATGTTTTTTGGAAATTTTTTGAATGTACTTTACTAATTTTACAAGTACTCATCGCTGACCGTATATCATTTGGAGCGCTTCGGTTGAGATTTTTTTTTAACTTTATTTTTTTGTTGCTTGTTTCAAAATGCAACTATGAGATGCTTCTGCTAATTTAATATTTTAAAAGCTAAACGGTAATTAACTTTATAATTAATTATATAATAATGGGCTTTTGCTTAAAAATAACACAAGCTTGGAAAAGCATAACCAAAAATACACATACAGAATACAGTATTATTTACTTTTTATGCTGTACAGGTTTGGTTGCAATGGAAGTTGGAAGTTAAGCCGCATTAGTTAACTATTTATCATAAATAGTTGATTGTAAATAAACGAAGAGCTACTTATATCGAGAGGTTTGTGATGCTGTCAAAATACCAGTTTTACAATACTTAGATGACAGATAAGTTGTTGAATATTTATGCTGAGATGTTTGCTGCGTGGAACTGTAGTAACACGCTAGAATAAATTTATTTTTTTATTTCAATCCCAATACTACAATAACTACAGAGAAGAAAAAATTGCGACTTTAGAAAAAAATATTTTTTTTTTATTTTTGGAGTCTTTGAGAATAGAATTGCAATGTCATAAACACAAACATGTGATTACATTTATGTAAATATTTTATTGCGTGTTTTCATAATTCGATATAATAAAAGAAAGTTGTAAAAGGAAACATTGATTTGCGTGTCCTGATTGAAGTGTTAAACAGTTGATCTAAAGTTTTTGTAAACTTGTCATTTGGGTATTGTGTTATCACATATGTTATCAAATCATACACTGAGAATTTCGGCGCTATGACCACTTTAAACGCGGATTACATTTTTCGGCTAAATATTTTGCTGGTTTATTTTTCAAGAAAAAGGAATTATGAAGTTATTAGCGGTTTTTAAAGTGGTGTAATGTATCATTGTTCAGTTGTAAGTTTTCTTGGCCCTAAAGTAATAAAATCTTAAACGACTTGAGAGAGAGAGAAAAAAAACACCTGATGACCCTAATGAATATTATCATTGTGGAATTACTTACTAGAATTGTTATGGCAAATGTGTCTTTTAAAGTTATACGATAATGCTCTGATCTTTGATTCTTTTTAAGTATTTTACAGTTTACATAAATAGGATGTTGAAAAGCAATCAAATTTTTATAATTTTTTTTTGATATTTCAGGATATTCTTCTTGAATCGATGTCCAAAATTCATCCAGATTCATTTGAAAGTTCTATCAAGGTAAACCGAATCTAGTTCTTTTTAATTATAAATTTCGTGGAACACTTCCGGAGTACTTGCTCCGAGGTGTACCGGTTGGGGACCACTGGTATAGCTTTTCATAACGTAGAATTGTTTTTTTGTCATTTCTTATTTACAATTTTTTTACTTTCAAATACAAATAATTGGATTTTTAACCGTGAATTGTTGTTTACTGTTACGGCATATGAACTTTTGTTATATTATAATACGGTATATTATTTTTTTGAACTATAAAAAGTTGAGTACCGCAGTTATCGACTGAGTGGTCGGCTGAAGATAAATAATATGATAGTATAACACTTTATTATTCAGGCGTCGACCAAGCGTCAACAACAACTGCTAGCATTTCCGGAACTGCTCACAATTTTTCTAATAAGTCTTTTTCTGAAGGTGGATTTGTAATATAATTTATTCTGGCATGCATCGCTTAGGCATTAACTAACGCTTTGTTGATTATCGGTCAGCAGCGTTGATAATTTATTATTAGTATATTATTGTCAAACATTTAGTAGCCGATGCAAAACGCCGCTTTTCGAGGCGTGTAGAATATTTACATTTAATTGATTGTTAAGTAACGCATTTCCATTAACTAAACGGCTTTTAAAATGGCGATAAATGGCCATGACTTCGCATAAATGACACAGACAAACACACACACACATAATTTCCCGGTACAAAATACTTATTTTTATTTTTTGGTTATTATACAATTAACGTATTCTGTTCCAAGTTTGAAATAATGACAAATTAATGTGACTTTAACAAAAAAATGTTATTATATAGTTTTCGTTTTTTATGTACAACGTTTGTTTTTTTTTAATCCTTAAAGTACAAATGTATGAATTAGTATCAAAATTTGACCTCCAAGAAGCGAAATTTAAATAATGTTTATACTAACTACATGATTCATCTACTTTTTCAAAGCTATTAGAAACAGTTGAATTTGAAAATGTAAACAAGAGCGGAATTATAATAAATTAAAAATTAATTTGAAATTTGAATGGAAATTATATAACAATATCTTACGACGCAGATTTTTTCAAATGACCAAATGATCCATATGATATACATTTTTGAATAGGTTTTTAGTTTTATTTTTATTTATTTATTTATAAATACAGTAGATGCATTATAACATTGAAGACAAAGAGTTCTATTTTATATTATAAAAAGGATATAGGGAATCATATAATGACATTAAACATTGTGTACAATAAGAAGTTTTAAAAATGATGAAAATTGAGTATTTTGATGGTATTGGTTTTGACATCATACTAGTCTTTGACGTCAATGTGGTCGATTACAAACGGTTGACGTCAAATTATGAAATTCATTGGTTGTACAGTATTATTATTAAACATGTGCGTCATTTCAACACCTCTATAAACGGGTATTTTCTTTTTAAATACATAATAATGATTCCGGAACATTAAAAATTCAATGTTCTAGCAATACAAACAATTTGAAATAAGGCACAGTACGGTACCAAATAAATGTTTGTCTAAAACGTATAAAGCATACAAATATATTGCACATAGTCTCTCTGCATTTCACAAATTTCATATATTCACAAAATATTATAACATCGAGTGAGTTTTTTTTATCTTTCGTTTTACAGTATATTCCATTCCATAAGACGTGAAAAGTTTTATATTCACTAGTAATAAGTTATCTGATATATATTAGGAGAGAGTATTTTTTTTTGTGATTTAATGGAGGAGAGGATGAGAATGTTCCTCGAGTGGGGAAAAAAGCATACCCATCCAAAGTGATATAATGCTGTCTGTCACGTTCGACTGGAACGCATAAGTGTTCTCCAAGAAATTACGAGCTTCCGTCTTCTTCTTCCTCCTCTTCCTCTTCGTCCTCCTCCGTACTGTCTTTGCTGGATTCACCACAGTCATCCACTTTTTTGCTAATCAACGGTATACCTTGGCTATGGTGGTAACAGGTGTGGCAATAGCCATGCACTAACATATTGCTTGAAGCCAAGAACATTTTCCCACATTTAACGCATTCTTCTTGAGGATCACCTATGACCAAAACAGAAAAAAAAACGACACTTTTAGATAAAAAGAAATTATTATAAAATTGAGTCTTTTCTGTCATTTGTCTGTCCCTGTTAAGTTGTTAACTTATTTTTCTCCCATAAAACCCTCCCTTTCTCCCTCTCTTGTTTGTTTGTGTGTTGCTGATTGGTTTTTTTTTCTTTTAAGTAATAGAAATTCAAACACATTTTTGACGATAACAACAAAAATAATAAAACCGTATAATGCATATAGATTGTCGTAGAGGGGTTTTATCATTTTGATCCCACGCTGTTTTTTAACGTGGGCTGACATTTTCTTTCCCTTCTCCTCATGCTCTTTATTGCACGACCAATTGGAATTACAATACAATATTTTGTGTGTGTACTGTATAATATAAGACTTTATGGATCAACTATTTGTTGCTGTCGTTGTTTTTTGTCCTGACCACTAATTTCATCGTCTGCGATAAGGACGTTTACGGGTTCTTTCTTTCATGTTATTTATGAACTAGATACAAGCCGTAATACATAGTAAACAATTATCTATCTAGAGTTGGCGAATACTAAAAGAAAAAAATTACAAAACATAGGGCTTATACATGTAGTGCACGTAGACTTTATCTATGTAAGTTACAGTATTTATTTTTGTCAAAAACAGAAAGTGGTTATTGCTTAGTTCTAACTACTCATAAATATTAAAATGTCCAATTAAATTTTTTGTTTGGGATTTTTGTTTAATGTTTTATTCTGTAATTGTTGGTGATATACGACATGCATGTAGCCATTAAGTGCCAGATTTAAACTGGTTTTCAATACCGCCATTCTCTTATTAAAACTTTACTGAATTTTTTAAAAGTTCATTATCGGTAAGCTTATAAGACATTTGAAAACTTTTCTTCTTCTTTAGTTTTTAATCGGTTTTTTTTTGCATAGTATTGCGATAATGAGGGTGACGATTATTAGGGATGTAGAAGATGAGTTATAGCGGTTTTTTACTTTTTCATTTTAACTTGCTCATTACTCTTGAAAGCTTTTTAAATCATCGTTATTTTTTTTAGGTTTAATATAGTCTACCATATCGAATATAGATGAACTGATCAATATATCATGAGCATGAAAATTTGTATATAAATGGACCGCAGCTTTTAAATTACAGCTAACATTGGCCGAGATTTTCTATTTTATATGCACTTGAACGAATTAGATTGTCGTGGTTATATTTGAACAATTATGATAAATGGTTACTTCGGGCTTTAGTTTGGCTATAAAATTCATGAATTATTGTTTTCGCATATTTTATCGCATTGTTTAGCATATATTGTGTTTTTGGGGGGAATAGTTAAGTCAAACTGGCGACTTGTGCGCTTATTAAATGAGAAAGTTTATTTGAAATTACCTTCATGCGTTTTGATATGGGCTCTTAAGTTGCAGGCCAATGCAAATCGTTTGTGACACAGTTCACACGAGTGTGGTTTATCACCTGAAACGATAAAATGATTTTACATGTTAAAAAATAATGAATACAAATGCCTTGATTATTTGTAAACACTTTTAACTTTACATATTTTTGGTTATAGACAAAAGTAAATAAAAGTAAAAGGTTTATTGAAGTCATAAAATACTCTTATTTTGAAATCAAATAATAATACAGTTGTAACTTAAAATAGATCGAGTGATAATTATAATATTGCTAAATATAAATTGATATTGTGTTGTTATTACAATGTGCGGTAATTAACTTAGTTGAAGTCGTAACTTAATAGAGATAAAAACAGTACAAGTGGTTTAAAAAAATACAGTACTGTACATCGAAATCGATAGTGCACAGGTGCAAACTTATTTTTGCAGTTATGTGAAAGGTAAAGTTGATTTTTGTCTTGTACACGTGTCTATTGTATGAGATTCTCAAAAGCTGAATGGTGAAAAGAATTTGGCTCTTTCGTAATGCTTGGTTAATGCTTCGTTAAATGCATTTAGGAAAATTAATGGAGCGACGAAAGGATTTAAATCCTTTTTTAACTGTGGGTGCAAAGAAAAGGATGAAAGGTATAGGTATTCTTTTTACCGGTTTCAATCCTTTTTTATTTAAAAAAGAACCAAAATTGTTAACATAAGAAATTGCCGCCTCCTATATTAGTCAATCTCCTCAATAGGTTATTGAAGAGACTTGAAGTGGTGGTATACGCTTCATCTGGCAGTTTAAAGGGCAGTTGAATAGAAAATCTCAAAGGGCACACACCACATGCGTTTGTTTGTATGCTGCATAATGCTAGGGCCTGAGGAAATCTGGGAGATGAATGTGTTACAGTATCAATGTTTGTGAAAGAGACATGTGCCCTTGCAGTGTGGTAACTGAGTTATTGTATGTTTTGCAATACACTGCACTTGGAAACACAAATAAATTGAAAGATTAAGTAGTCAAACTTAGCGTAGAGACTGTACATGTATAAGGATATCGACTTTTTGTTGTTGTTAAAACGAAAATAAAAAAAATTGGTGAGTTTCACAACAATCTATACACCATAGGCATTTTCACAGTTAAAAACATATGGTATAAATAATAAATTGGCATAGTTTTCGTACTTTGAAAAAAGAATTATTGATGTATTTACGTTATTGTGGTGTTATCTCATGAAAGTATAGGCAGGTGAAGTTAAAAGATTATAAACATGGTGAAATGCGGTTGACTGTTAAGGTCATCTATTTGAATAAGGTTGTACGCTATTACAACAGATGGTGATGTTTTAAGAGTTTTATTTTAACGACTTGTAATGACGTCACATTGCGACTACATTTCATTCAAGCGACGTAGTTAAAGTTGAAAATGGTTTTAGTGATGATGTTTTAAACTTAATTTATAATCTGTTCGTGTTTCATGTCTGGGGAAATCTTGATCTATATTTATTACACTTGCGTAATTGTATGAAATTGTTTTATGCAATTACGTACATGTACATGCGTTCAAGCGAGTTAAAAGATAAAGTTTTTAATTAGAAAAACTTTAATTTTGTAGTCAGCTTCTTTAGCATTATCCATATTAATATTTCATAAGCATGCAAAATTTTTTTTTTTTTTTTTGATAGCTTATATAGAATTTCATTTGCTGACAAGTGTGAATGAATGAGGGTAATCCGTCATCAGAAATGGATTTTTTTAGTCGTTTTAATTTTTCATTTGAATCAAGTCGGACGATATAAGACGCCCATTCATAGACACAAACTTTTGTACACGCACTATGCTTGTTTCAAATGCTGCAACGAATTTGCAAATAGGTTATATGCAAATGAGAAATTAAATTAAAAAGCCAAGTGGAGTGGAAATGACTTTTTAAAAGAGAAAAAAAAATACGTGCTTCATTAATAGTCAGTTTTGGCAAATTTATCACTGATGGTTACTATTTAGATACAATATACAGCCTTGAGGACGACAGCATACTATAAAACTTGCATTAACTACCAATATATTATTTAAAAAAATACTTATCCGGTTTTTTTAACTTAATTTGCCTACTTAAATTTGAATTGTTTGCACAAAAGTTTCGATAGGAGCAACGGCCGTCGTTTTTAAGTTTATTTTATTGCTCTTATATCGATTAAGAAGCTTATCTAAGTCGTATATATATTGAAATTCTAAAAATCATAACATGGTTTTTTATCTTAATTTACTTCCGTCATTTTTGTCTGCAAAAGCTACACGCTTTTAAGTAGATACCTGATTTGGTGCTTTTGGTGTGACTTTTTTTTTTCTCCATGCCATTAGTTTGGCACACTTGACCGACTTTACGATTGTCATTAATATTCATGTATTCTTATAAATTTTGACTGAAAATGAGGGACGTAGAACCTCACGGACATTAATGCATGAAGGGTAGCAGCAATATCCTGTTAAAGGATTAAATGCATAAATCTCAATTTTTTTTAAAACTATAAATAATAATGTTTCAGGCCATTTCTTCGATGTTATACTTTGGGGTATAAAAAAGCAAATAAAATTCGGTTATACAGTATAATTTGAACTAAGAAAAGTAAGGGGAGGAGCCCCCATGAGTGCGGGTATTTGGGAGGGGGGAGTTGCACTATGTTTTACTAGATACCGTTTTTACTGAGACATTTATTATTAGACAAACTAGAAATATTTTTTAACGTATTTTATACCAGAGGAAACTTTATATGGTTGAGCATTTTTTCTTTCTCTCATTTTTTACCTTATACAGTATGTATTGTGTAGATTCTATAAAACACATGCATATGATGCGGTTTCTCTTAAAGAATGCTATGTCACTAATAAATTTTGGCTGTAAGTATCTTTGTTATCTCAGTTTGACGTAGCTCATTCTGTTTTAGTTTATGCAGTCGGTAGTTATACAATATACAGTACATATATATCTTAAGTTGATTTGGAATCCATCTATATATACAAGTATAACTTTTTTAAACCACTTATTTTTTTGTTTAAATAAAATCTTTATATCTTATTTGGGAACAGTTGTGCCATGTCGCGAGGTATAATTTTCTATTTTTTTTATTTTATTTTTTTTGGTTTGGCTTGTCTTCTTTTCTACCTTATTATTTCTTTTAGTATCCTTGTTTATTCGCTTTAAATATTTTTACGAACTGGTTTTTCTAAGTAAACATGAGTGTGTAACTCGTATTTTAAATTAATTAGGATCCATTTCATATTATGCGCGTTTGTCATGTCCGAGATTTTTATAACGTTTCTTAATTGGCGTCGGAACTATATGCCATTCGTTTATCTTATTTTATTGTTATATTTATTCTTGTGAAATGGATCGACATTTTTAAGACGCGACTTTATGGTGTTAAAATCGAAGTTCTAATGAGAAAGAGGGATACAAGTTCAGTTAAAGGTTGGATCTGCTGTTTATCCATATTGATGCGAAATGGGAAAATGTTGGCATTATTATTCAAGTCTTGAGTTAAAAACATCGTAAACATGTTTGTCATCTCTTATAAACTTTTCTTTATTGTTATTACATGAAAAAAAAAATTAAGGCCATAAAGTTGGACATTTGACGCACAATTATAAGAGTAGTAAATAAAAAATAGACTAGGGCATTTTTATAGTTTTATCATTTTAATTGAATAAATTGTAACAGTTACTTACCAGTGTGGAGGAAAAGGTGATTTTTCAAATTGGTCTGTTTACTGAAACCTCGATTACAAATAGGACATTTGAAAGGCCAGGATCCGTTGTGAACATACATATGACTTTTGAGATCGCCTGGTGTTGGAAATGACTTGGAGCATAGATTGCATTTATGAGGCTTTTCCTGTTTGAAAAAAAAATCAACAAGGTGCAATATTACTATCGTGTACACGGTACAGGGATAATTGATAAGTAATGTCAGTTTCACTTAAACTGAATTCCTTTATCGCATTTCTTAATTCATTTTACGACTTTATCGAGAGAAAAAAAATAACTGTACCATACTGATAAAAGCCAAAAACAAAACAAAAAAACAGAGGAAATTCGGAAACTTTACCGAATAGATTTTTTTTCATAGTGAAATAATTTTAAAAAAATTACACGAATACAGTTGTGGTTAAGAAATTGTACATGTATAAGGGAAAGGCCATGTCTTAATTTCTGTAGTTAAAAAATATTTTTATTAAATTAGAACGAACTGACTTTTCTGATTACTTGATGATGCCTTGGCTGCTAACAAAAACTAATTTTTTGAACAACTTTTCTAATAGGACTGATATATGCGTGATTGAAGGTTGACAGCTTCCTTTTAAACTTTTATATAACATTTTTTTTTTTTTTGTAAATGTAATTTACAGAAACGAAACCATCTATTATAGCTGTTTAAATCCGGGTATGAAACATTTATAGATAGCAAATAATGATTTTTACAAAAGGTTTTTATAGTTTAAAAACGATAGAAATTGGCTGCTTTAATTGACATTTACTGCTTGAGAAACTGACGTGTTCTGGGAGGAGATTATTACATTTCTATCATACATTTTCAGACGTCCTGATAGTTATCATTTTCACCTGTGCAAATAAGATTACATAAATTGAATTGATTTATTTTCTTAAACTAATTAGCCTTTTTTTTTTAGTAACTTGCTTGATTAAATAAGCTATGTGTTTTGTCATTATTCTTATCGTTGAGCAGACGTTTAATGGCATTCAGACTAAACAAAGTTTTCAGTTCACTAAAGCTACTGTAAGTTTATTATATCTTTTTTCTAATGCAATGCTTGCGTGCGTGATTATAAAGCGAAAGATGAATGTTAAGTTGTTTAAAGAAGTATAATTAAACTTAACAAAATGTAATCAAGGTTGGGTTGTAATCATGTACTTGCTAATATCAGTCGACAGTAGAAACAGTGCCCATTAAAGCACTAAATGGAATTTTTATTATATAAGAATGATATCAAAATATTATCGTCGGTAGGAAAATGTCTTTTTTTTATGATACTATTATCACATAAAAAAATAGTGCACTTTTAAGTCACTTATAAAATTTGCAATATTAATAATCTTTTTAGTTCAGAATTGTACTTGATGCGTGTGTTTGACATTGTTACTTAAGTGCATTATTTATGGATTCTAAAGCAAAAATAATGTATTATTTAAAAATAAAAAATGATCAAAAAGCAACAAACAAGCACGACGAACTATTAAAAAATTATGCTCATTAGTGAGTTTATTGCAAGTGAACTATTTCGCCATAAAACCGGTTTTGTTAATGCTGACATACTATGTAGCACACAAGTAACCGTAGATTTTGAGGTTTATTAATTAAAATCCTCTAAGATTGAAAAGTTTGAGAGGAGAAAAGTGCTTCTCTTCATCGTTATCGTTATTTGGTGATTAATTACAATAAGCTGATTGTATAGTACGGTATTTGCTTTACGGCTTAAACATGGTCAATGTCGAATCAGTGTTTTTTTTATTTTTTTTAAGATCTTCATTTTTAATATTTTGTCTCTCTGTCATAGTCTACTCTTGTACATAAGCGGAGAACTTGTTCTGAACGCGCATTTGCCCTCATAAATATCTTCTCATAACTTTAGCTATACACATATCATTATTCAATGGGAATGACCTTGTTGATCTCCAGTCGTTGACACAGGAGGGGTCTTCTAGCCATTAGACTAACTTTTTATGTGTCTACTTACAGGTATACTAGTCAAACTCATTTGGCAGCAGTTTTTGAGCGAAGTAAATTGTCCGTTACCTAAAGCTAACCATTTAATGTGGATCTTATTACAGTTTGACTCTTGATTACAATCGTTTGTATGTTTTTCCTCCTTGTAAAATTGATTTCTTAATTTCTTATTATTGTTTATAAAAAAAAAAAGTGTGGAAATTTTGCCTAGAGTCTTTCAATATCTTGTTTTTTTTCTTCTTTTAATGATACAAATATTATTGTCATAATTAAATTAGTTTTGATGGAAATTTGATGCTGAATTAATTTCGGTTTTTCTATTGACTAATTAGTAGGAGCTTTATTGAAGGGTGCTACTTAGTAATTACTTATTAGATTGAAACAATATATCAAGATTAAAATTCATCAATGATGTAATAAAAAAGTGGTATTGGCAGTATTCATTATCTTAATTCTGAATCGATTTTTGGTGACAAAGATTACGTAAATAGCGTGCATTTATAACTCTATTATCGCTTATTTGTAATTTGACCACTTTATAATGTTTGAAAAGTAGTTGTGTAACTTTAGTACTTACAGTATTCTAATCTGAATTTATAATCCGGTCATCACGAAAATGTTTTAATTTGATATCCATGACATGCTTTAAATCAAGATTTTAAATATCTTTTTGAATATCTGACGGAAACAAAAAAAAAAAAAAAAAAAAGGAAAAAGTTGTCTATTGCATCATCATTCGTTTGTTTGGTGTTAGCCTATACCTAATCACTTTAGATTTTTCTTACACTTCTTAACTTACGACTAATACTGTATTACGAAAATATAACTCTGTTGAAACTGTCTATAGTTTTGTTTCTGTTGAAGGTTGTAACTGAACGGAACTATACCCGTATTTACCGAGATTTCTTATGAAAAAAATAATCTAATTGCTTTTATTACCTTATTGTGTGTCATCCGGTGATAGTAAAGGTTGGAACTGGCAGTGAACCTTTTGCCACACACGTTACACTGATGTGGTTTTTCTCCCGAATGAATCCTTCGATGAGTATTTAATGAACTTGAGGTGCTGAACCCTTTGCCACAAACATCACAAACATGAGGCTTTTCACCTGTGTGGGTTCGCATGTGCCTCTTTAGTAACGAAGGACGATCGAAAGCTTTGCCGCACACAACACAAGGCAATAATGTTCTTTCGCGAGGTTTCTTTGGCGTGTGTCCGGGGAACTCGATCGAGTGCTAAATTTACATTCATGATACAATTAACATTTTCTATTCGGATTGTTTCGCCAAGTTTTTATTTTACCTTAAAATGATCGATTTCGCCGATTGAAGATGCAGCATCACTAGATACCGATCTCCTTTCCTCTAAATCTGATGGAGGTGTTATCAGAATTCTCGATGCTAATAATGACAGTGATAAGTCAAGGGGTGTTTCTGTGTTGAAAAGTAGTGGAAAGAGCAATGATTTAATATTACAAGTCTTAAACATAAAGTGAAATGGGGTTTGTTTTTACCTTCTAAAATGGTGTCCATTGCTTTTCTATACAGTGATGTCCTTAAAAAAGCATTGGCTGCTCTACACATACTGTTGTTGTTATTGTTTGTTTCTACATTGTCGAAATAAACCACCATTTCAGTGTTTGGTGGGATGCATTTGACAGTTTCAAAAGCCGGTTCTCCTTTATCTTTGGAACCGATGAGGTTGACGTCGGAATTGAAAGTTGATGTACAGCGTAGAAACCGAACCCAATTACAGTGCCTCACTCGCTGATGATCTACGTCTTGAATCTCATCATAACATCCGTACTGGTGACGACACTATAATAAAAACATCACAATTCAATGTCAGAATAAACATGTACGATGACAGCGTAACAAAAGAAGTTTCATAATGTGTTAAATCACGAATGATTACAGTTTGACGAGCAATAACTCAAACTGCTGATTGCACTAAATGCACCGTGAAGTGTTATTATGTTGTTTTTATAGCTGTGGTTTGCGTTGTTATTTCTGGTGAGAAAAAAAATTTCACAAATTTTAATATGTAACAGATTACACACTTTAGTTAAAACTAGAGCAGTCTTGAATTGGATAAAAAAAAGAGTTTATATTAAAGAATTTTGAACGCATTTGTATATTATAATGTCGAAAATATAATGGTGTGAAAATGAAGGGGTGGTACCCATAGGCATAGATCAATTGTTCTTGTGAACTATACGAAAAGTGCATTATTTCATCTTAATTGAGGTGACAGAATATTACTATACTGTACTTAACTTCCAACTTACTCGTATTGTAAGAAACACATTAGCAAATGCAAATCTATTTGTCTTTTTCGTTGATTGTTAATAAAAAAAATCGGATATTCTGATGTGAACTCTTTTATAACTCAATTCGGTGCAAGTCATTAGAAACATGTTACATAACTTACACAAGGTGGCGCATTTTCTTTTATAATCAGGCTGTAGATTACGCAACAAATTGTATTTAAAAAGAAACTACAGAACGTTAATGTAAGCAAATTAATGTATATAAGAAAAGTTAGTTTTAGATAGTTTTACATATACTACGAAGGTATGGTTATATCGGTGGTATATAGCCTGATCGTGTTAATTACTCTATTTGAATTAAACGATATTGAAAGAATACTCTGCGTCATGTTGAGCGTCTCAATATGATTGAGGTTAAACTTTAACTATTGTAATTTTTAGTTAGCACTATTTACTGGTTTTTGAAAACGATTTAATAAGAAGTGGATGATGTAGTTATTATGCTTTTACCAATGTGATTCATTTTTAATGTGGAAATTCCGTTTGTTTTGTTAACGGATATTTCTTTAAGAAGTCGTTATACAATATTTTTATATTAGCTTTGGTTAAGTAATTAATTATTTTTTGTATTGATGATGCAACATGTTATTTTATACTTAGATTTACTTTTGTAATTTATGGAGAAAAAAAACTAGGCGAGATTATGATGTCAACAACATTAAATGACTGAAAACAACTCATTAAAATATCTTTGTTGATTAGCGATTATAAATTGTTAATATAAATGGCGTTTTATCCATGTTTTGCTCACCGTTGTATTTGATTAATGGTTTTAATTGCACAAGAAATTATTTTGAAAAGAGTTTTTATGCGTTTTATTCAGCAGTTAGCACATGCAGTACTTTACATAAAGCACACGTTAGCATTAACCAAATAAAATGTTTACAAAAGGGTAGCATAATAAGATTTAGCCTTGCAGACATTAAATTGCATCCCTTTCATACTTTGATACAACAAAATTATGCTTGCATTACAAAATTGAAACGGATGAAAAACATTGTAAAGATGTTTTGTCTGTATTTTTAGATTAGATACTTGGGGTAGCGATGCTAATGTTTTCGTCTTTAATATTTCTTGTGATAATATATATGTTTTTTTGTTGCATCATGATTATATTATGCTATTAATTATTATGTTTGTTAAGCTAGAGTATGAAATTTATGTCGTGTATATACCGGTATAATAGAATAATGTGTAATACTGAATACTTGGTCGTTTTCTGAAGTTTCCTTTAGGAAACTTTAGGGCTTGCTTAAGCCTATTTGTTGTATAAGTTTTTTTAATTTTTCGGATAACAACATCATCTGAAATTATGACAACTTTTGCTTTTCTTATTTTAGTGTATTTTCTACACGCAAAATGAGAGCAGTTTTATCTAAAACAATGGAACTAACACGGTAACAGCGACCGCAATGTTGAATAGCTTGGTCTGATTATTTCATTTGACTTGACTGGTCTTGTACTTTGCCGCTAATTCATAAACGTTTTTCTATTTGATTATCCATTAAGTCTATAAAAAATATAAATACAAAAGTTGGTCAACTCTTGTCATTCAATCGCTTTGATTATTCTACTCGGTGTCTGGTTCTCAATTGATCACAAGGTTAATAATAGATTTGCATTTTGACAATACTTTTAATTTATGACAAATTATACGTACAACAGTAAGTGGCAACCATTATTTCAGCTTTATACGTATTGAAAGTTGGTGTTTCACAAGGGAATTTTTTTATTTGATTATTTTCTTTTTTGAAGTTAGATATTTTTTTTTATAAAAGAGTTGTGGTCAATAGCGTTTGGAATAATAATAACACTATAAAAAATTGAGAACAATGCCAAAAGGCGTTAGAATTAAAAGCAATGAAAATATATATGCCACATTCAATTTGACACGGGAGTTTAACGTTGACGAGAACCTGACACGGCATAACGACTTGTACAAATACAAGTATAACGGTAGCTGAAAATGAATGAGCTAATTGTATTTATTGTGCAAAATTGAACAGCTGATGGCAAATCATGCACGGAACTTACTGGGCACGTTGAGGACAAATCGATTAAGTACAATGACGGATAAGTCTGCTTGAGAATTATGTGACATTTGGTGGTCAATTAAAGAATCGGACATGTTGAACAAAAAAAAAAGAGCTTTGTATTGACGTTTAAATTGTTTTGGTGACAAGGGAAATTGAAAAGGGGTTTGTCCACGTGCTTTTGATACTATGAAAAGTGTCATTGCCACTATCAGAACCACATTTTGCTTTTTTAAAATCGCTTTTTTACATTAAAATTTAAGGTTATTTAGGGGAAAGTGAAGGAAACAGGTGTGGAAGTAGTGCCAACTTCATTTATTTTTTTTTGGTCTTCTAGTTTTAAGCTATGCTATTGTGCACTTGCTGAAACTTTTTAAGGGACCTTGAAATTTTCCATGCTTTACAAGCGATGGCTAAAAAAAATCGACTACAAATATATCTCGAGCGTTTTTACATTTGATTTTATTTTAATTTAGCGCCATTAAGAATTAACCGAAGCATGACTGCAACTAAAAGAATTACGAAAAAAGTCTTTTTTTTTTATTTGTTGAACTATAAGTACAAGAAGTCTCGGTTTTAAGTCGAATGCATGCAGAATAACATGCATTATCTTTTTGAAAATTTTTTATAGTGCATTTTCTGGATTGCAGTTTGCTTAATTTTTTGTTGTTTTAATTTTGTTTACTCCCTTTCAATCGCCATCCTCACCTAATCGTAATGCCAACGTCACACTTTATACGAGGAAATTGTACTGAATTGGTCATTTCTTCTATTTTTTTTTTCTTAATGTGTGTATCTACCAGTACGTGTTAACTTTTTTTTCCACAGGCAAAAATGTGTTCACGATACACGTAATATGCGGAGTATAAACAAAGCTGAAATACTTATAGACACTGAATGCAATGTAGTGTGAATTTGGCGTGGCTATTTAACCACAAAAAGATGCACGCTTTACAATCTAAAAAAAAAACCATTAAAAACAGCAGAATGTAAGCTCGTGATGTAATTACAGAGGTACACTTTTATGTTGATAAAGAAATTGTTTTTTTTTTAAACTTTACACGAACAAACAGAATGCCTAGCAAAGGCAACTTTTTATGTTTATAAAATGTCTGAGTTGTACGAGTATGGAAATGCAGTACCGTATTCAAAATCATTTTTTATTCATCATTGTACTGGTATTAATTATGTTTCAGCAGGTAATTCATCAATTATTGGTTGAAGTCTAAATGTTGAAATATTCAATCGACAGCCTGTACAGCGTTTGTTAATATAAATTTAGTATTAATACAATAATTGCCGTAAAGATTAAGTAAAATAACAGAGAAAAAAGCGAGTTAACTCGTTCTGTCAAAGACGCGACTGAATTTCAGGTTTGTAGCAATAATTCCAATGTTTTAGGTCGAGCAAAAATAAAGTTATAATTATGTTGTCAGATTTTTTTTCTTTTGTCCATAAAAAGTAAAAGAAATTACGGTATTAAAATATTAGTTATGCAAATATTACAGACATTGTTATAGGCTATAATCTGCACATAACGTCAAAAACATTTTTGCTCATTACTAACTTATACACTGTACGGTATAGATTTTGCTGTTTTACTTTATCAAGTCCGCTTTAAACAAGTAAAGTAGCCGTTTGGTAATTGGAGCTAGTGTAACATTAAGACATTGGGAAATGTCATATTTGGATCGATTATTTAATTATTCATGCAAAAGCAATTTTCTATAACATGACAGACGTGATTGCATAGTAGATGTGGTCCATTTAAACAAGCTAACAGGTGTTACGTACTGTACGTCACTAATTTTTCACAAAAGGAACTGGGGGGAGGGACCTTTTTATAATTTCTCAAGTTATAATAATAATGAAGAAACGTTTTTATAAGCTTTACTGTATAAATGTGCGATTTAAAAGTAGAGGAAGGGGGGAATGTAGACGCTTGTAATGTTCAGCCAGAGGTGCACTTTACATTAAAGTGCTACCAGTACCAAAATTTGTTGAAAATTTTTCCCTCAACAATAATAAAACGTCTCAAAATTTAGCACCACATTATGAGCAGTTATTTATTTTACCGACAATGTTGTCTGTTGGGTTGAATGTTGTAAAAATCCTAATAGCGGCTGCATCTGATGAGCCATGCAAAATGCATAACTTAAAAACTTTGTACTAGCAGTTTTATATATGCACAACCATAAGTACAACTTAAATCAACCTTGGAAAAAAAATGACCATAGGGTGATTATGGCAGTCTGAAAGATGAGAGTGTACGTTATTAATTCTTGCAATGAAAACTTAATTTTGCTATTTATGGACGGTGTAAACTGCATGAGAGTGATAAAGGTAAAAGGTCAGGGGAAGGAAAACAGCAAAAAGATAATTCTGTATATGAAGCTAAGGCGTGTGAGATATTTTTGCAAACCATATTGTGACTTGTGTTTTATTGCATTTCTGGCTGTATAATGCAACCATAATAACAAAACGATATTAGACGCCACCTTTGTACGCTGAACATATTTTTTTCTGCTTTTTTGTTATAAATTACGAGTTTTTTGGTATTGTAGAAATACTTGTTCACTGAAACTCGATGCGGAAAAAGCGTTTCTTAGTTTATCACTCATAATAATGGTTAAAATTAATTTACGTGTATCATTGTTTACATGTACTACCGTCATGTTTCAATATTAATAGCTTGCTTAGAGTATGTAATAGCATGCATGTAACATGTAAGTGAGTTGAAGATCGTTTTTAACAATCGTAACATAATGTTTTCACATTGCATTTTACTCTGGGACCCCCTCCCGAGTGTGTATTTCGGTTCATGTTTACAAACTGTTTGAAATGTTGGCGGACTTTGTGTATATTTACTATCTTTTCATATGATATAGACAGAGATGTAATAGGTGCAAAGAAAATCTATGCTTCAGGATGCGTTATGTGCTCATAACTAGGCGTTGTATCATGTTTATACGTAATATGTTATCTATTTCAAAAGCATAATTTAATTCGTTTGGGTCTCGTACTCTACAGTATGTACATAGTGTTGTAATTCAGAGGTAGTACTACTGTACGTCTGTCAAATAGACAAAGTAGTTTTTGTTGTTGTTTATTTGCAGTTAGTTAGTGAATGTGCGGGTTTACCAAATCATAAAATAAGCTTACGTTTTAACTTTGGGACTGACAACCCCCTCGTGAGGAGCAAAAGAATAATAATAAAAAAAGTTTTCATGTCATTATCATACAAGGATCGTGTAGTTTTTATAAATCGAGACTGCAGCCGCATTATGATGGCATGTAAAGTATATAAATGAACGTCTACGCAAGACAAATATGCTTTCTTTTAAGTTTAACTAAAAACTGTTTCGTCATCTTAGATATTCTCAGTATGGCCATTGATGCTTAAATGAGCGTATTTTTTTTTTTCTTCTTGTTTTTACTACTCCATCGTCAGTGTTTGTATTTGAAAGTGGACGAAGATCTAACAAGTAAAAATCTATCAAAAGTCAGTCCTTTGTTGAAACTTAAGTTTTGAAAGATGATCAGCTTTTTGTTGAGACAGATGAACGAAGGCTGAGAGATAAAATAAGACGGTTGAAGTTGTTGAAGACGAAGCATTGAAAATAAAAATTTAAACTACTGAAAAGTTAAATACTTTTTGAAAACGTAAAAGGTTGACATTAACATTTTGAATATTCTTGTTTATTAAATTGTCTGACTTGGTACTTTTTTTTCGGCTCAAAAACTGTCAGAAATATTGGCAACCGACTGAACGTTTTCGGCTATTTTGTCTTAGATAACAAATTTGCAAAGAAAAATAAATAAAAAAACTCGAACTCTCATATTTGTGATGGTATTATAGGATGCAAGTCTTAACAACATATCGGGTTTTAATAAACTTGTGTTTCTTCAACATTAATGCAGTATATGTATAATGGACTATAAAAATATTAGTTCGTAAGTTATAAGATTATCACAGCTTCAAAACAGTTTTTTTTTTTTACAAAGCAGATGTTTATTAGTTGAAGTAAAAATTGTTATGAGGATTATATACAAATAATATACGAGTGGTGTAAAATGAAATTCACAGTGATGACATCTCCCATGCCGTGCTTGGCTTTGCTTTTTGTATCACTTAAGGATTATACGCAAATGCTATACTATATTGGAATGGACTAACTAAATCGAATAGTTTGTTTTTTTTTCTTCGCTTTTTATCATAATTTTTTTTTAAAGTCGTACATTAACTGTTTAAAAATGTTAAAATTCATTTGTGTTACAAAAAGGGAATTTTTTTTTATAAGTCACGAAACTTTTTTAAACCTTTTTGGCAGTTGAAATGGCTTTTTAGTCAGAGGGTGGTATGACACCTTTGGAAAAGTGGCGTACATGCATTGACTATCGTAACATACTGTAGACTTTCACAAAGTTGCAGAAAATCGATCAAACTTAAAGTTAACCCCCTACGATTATGAGCACTGTGATATTTTTGTACAGTATATGAGCGCAGTTTTTTATTAGATTTTATTTTACTTTTAGTTCTCATGGCGGTTTTTTTTTATTTATACTTGTAGAAAGATACAGTGAAATAAAGTTCCCATGAATAGGCGGAATTTTCGTGTGCTGCATGTATCTTAAAGAATTTCTGAAAACCACATCTTTTAAATGTCGGGGATTTGCAGTATAAACTGTATATGTCAAGCAAAGGGCGGGATGCAATACATGTATTTGGTAGCTCTAACGAGCATTACTAAACATCCAAATTAAAAAAAAAAAAAAACCATAAATGTCTCGGTTCTTATTTCTTTTTCTCAACATGGCAAATACTGTAACATTTTTTTAAAAATCATATATTTTTGGCTTTAGTGGACATCTGCAACCATTTTTTTATGGGTTTTATTGTTTTTAAACGATTTTCTCACGTTAAGTTTTATCCATGTAATGCTGTTTGCTAACCAAATCGCCATAAAACGCGATTATGTCGTCTAAATTATATTTTATTGAGGGATCTCAAAAATGGTTAAAGGTGTTATCATTTTAGTTATCTAATAATACATGCTTATACGCTAATATACGGTTATTTTTATGTGTGCAGCTGCGGATGGAAGTTTCAACTTAGCGTGAAACTTAAAGGATTTAGTTTGCATTAATTCTAATATTAAATTTCAAAATAGGCTACTAAAATTTTCAACTTAAAAGTATTAGTTATTGTTAGTAGAATTCACCGCTTCTGTAGGATTTAAAGTCTTGTTTTTTACATTTTTAATATTGATTTTTGCCAGTTGGTAAGGAAACCTTCAGAAAAATGATAGAGAAGGTATCACTTTATTTCTGAATGTTAATGGAATATAAATGCTTATCTGTTAAACCTTTAGACTTGACATCTTTCTATTGGATAATTTATTCAAATACATTCGAGATAACGCTTATCATTAAAAAATTGAATTCAAATCAGGAGACGCAATCGAATTCATATGATTTACAATGTTATTACGTTCAACATTTTTTAATGCTATGATACTGGTCGGTGGCCATTTTAAATATAATGTTAGACAGCTTTTCTAGGGGTATGCTCTATATTCTATAAAATTAAAGGGAAAAAAAATTGGCCGGGGGCTGAGGCATGTGTAGGGCGTCACGCACGCATGGTGCCGTGAGGTCAGAGGGGTCAGAAGCTGGTACTTGTATCTCAGCCTTCTCTTCATCTTTCGCTATGTACTGTAAATGTTGTGTAAGAGAAGGCATAAAAAGGGTAAAATATAATAGGCCTTTTATATTGGGGCATTCAGAAATGAACCATGAATGAATTTTCTAAAAATAATAAACCTGATCGTATACTTGTAACAATAGTGTAATAAACAAAGGTGGTGGCTAAATGTACAGTACAAAACCAGATCGATTTTTTAAAAAAAATAAATAAATTTTACTACACGGTTGTATAATAAGTTGACTGTACTGTATATGTATGTTATAATACTTGTTGCATGAGCGAAATTAAACCACAAAACGATAATGAAAATGCTAATGGCTGGCTAATTTAGCAAAGAAAATAATACAATTATATAATAATTGTTATTGTTTCGTACACTTTAAAAATTTTCAGTTACACTTGCACTTTAAGGCTTTATAATACATTTTTTTTTTTTGTAAGTGTTCAGTAAATGATGCTGAGTTAATATTTTACGGTTATTATTTACTATTAAGGCGTCTGGTACATTAGTAATTTAAAATTTGTAAGCAACAACAGTTCAATGATGACGAAGGGACAACTGCGAGTCAAACTGATAAGATATTATTTGTATTTAAATAAATGAAAAATATTGTCTATATAAGCGTATAAGGAGATCAATCACTAAATATTTACTTTAAATGTAAATTTACACAAAGAGTTATTAATTGTGATGGATTACGTGACAATGTTGTCTGTAGCATGATATATGATGGGCTCTCCATTCTCCCTGCTGTCATCTAATTTGGTTATATGGCCTCATACTGTTACTCTTGTCTCCCCGAAAAACTTTTTAACACCGTACCTTTTAAAAATCACAAGGTTTTAAAGTGAAGCTAATTTGGTCGCATAATACCATTTAAACACGACAATGATCGCTAAGTTGTTTTTTTTTTCTCTTTCATTTTTTTGCATCATTTTATGCGGGTGTTTCCTTCTCTCTACTCTTCAGCGTATTCACTTTTTTATTTTTTATTTTACTATTGTATTAATATCAAAAGGTAAATGCTTACGTGCATAATCGGCGTTAAATAAAGTCACTTGTAAGAAATTTGAACATTGCACACCGATGTTAATAGCCCCATTTTGTTATTGTTATATGTTTGTAAAAAACAATGAGTTAAAAAGCCAACCCCAAGAGTAAATATTATTTGACGAATTGGACAGGTTTATCGTTTGGTATTGAGATGCACATCAGACGATTAGGATCATAAAGCTGAAAAGTACCATATGTTGTGTATATGCTTTATACTCATAATATGAACTCTTTTTCTTCTTATTTGCAATTACTATTGTTTGGTTTTTTCTTCTTCTTCTTTTTCTCTTTAATGGGGTGTGGAGGATTTTGTTTAAGGCAGAATAGAAGGTGTTAGAAGGAGATGGTGAACATACACTTTTTGCTTAGTGCTTCTTAATGGTCGTGGCGGACATTGCATGTCATCCTTATTCGTTATGCCATAGGGCAGGGCGTGACGAAAGCTAAGCTATTATCAGCAGTCTTATGTTTGTAGAGGCCCTAAGGATATGTGAAGTTGTATAACGTGTGTGCAAACGTTGTACTATCTCTACGCCAAATAGATATATAATAAATGCATACACATATATAGTACACATTATAATGTATTTGTATGTGAGTGTGTATATTCAGCGGAAGGTTATTGCGTTATAGTTTCACGCTTTATGGTTCCACAAGAGCGGCAATTAGAAGATTTATAATTTTGTTCCCCACTGAGTTTGTGCGAGACATAAACAGACGGCGGCCATAACATAATATATCGCAAAATGCTTTTGCAAATTCGAGCACAAATAATGTTTTTATTTTTTTTTCTTTTTCAAATTACCTTGCCAACTATTTTTTTTTAGTACAAATAAAACGGACTAGCTATAACAATAATAATAGACAATTTATGTAGGCACTTATAGTGCCTTTATGCGCTGTTTTTACTCTTGGTCAACCGATTATGCCAAAAATTGAAGACAAAAATTCTGAAATTCACATAATCAGTTTGTTACGGCAATCACGCAAAAACTACCCATAAAAGTTTTAACCAATTGAACCGTTGAAATTCTTTTAAGTATAAGCTTATTAAACTTCCTAACACATTTACACCACCGCCATCATAACAGAGGTTTTAAATACTCTTAAAACTTTATAAACTTACTTTTGTCTTTATTTTAAGATTACTTTTCTTTATTTTGGTACATTTTATTGTCTGCAACGTGGCGTAATAACTTTTTCACTGGTAAATTAAAAGAACATGGTTTGTTTATACTGTAATATAGTATTTGCATGAAATTAACCATTAATTAAATTGAAGTAAAGTATACCGTGTTATTAAAAAAATAATTTGAAATTGGGAAAGTAAGACGTTTTTTATACTGGTCTTTTACTGGACATTTTGCACTTGCAGTGCAATGTGGAATTACTTGTCGTTGCAACTTGCAAGGCCACCAGCTCCATTTAACTTTGAGTTAGTGTCTCACTTTGTAGTAGCACCAGTTTTTATGTTCATTAACAATACTGTCAGATTTTGAAAGTTATTTTTACCATTCATAAATGTACATTGTTGTACAGTAAACAGGACTATTATACATGTATGTTATATACTAAAGACATTTAATATAAGCTTAATAAAAAGTTTTGTTTATGCTTTTTATATCATTAAGTTTGTTATTCTGACTTGAAAATGATGCTAATTAGTGTTAATTGGAAACTGATATTTTTCTTTTTGCTTAACGTGTTAACTAACCAATTTGCGCTTTTTTATTTTAATTTTTTTTTTTTTGAACTTGCGAAGGAAAAAGTAATTACCTCGTATAACAAAAGGTTGTATCGTTTGAATGATTGTGAACCGAGAAAAAGCAGCATTTTTGTAATTAAGCTATAAGAAACGCATGCCAGATTTTTATATTAGCAAAGGATACGTTTTATGGATTTGAAAGTTCAACGTAAACATCTTTAGCTGCCGATTATTGTTAAATTGTTAGAAGACTACCGTCGAGTAATTTACTTTTGTCTATTTGAAGCCATTGTAGCGAAATTCCCGGTAAAATGAAAATCCAAATCAAAAGATTTTACGATTGAAGTAGCAATTAGCTGTTAATATTGTAGAAAGTAGTTATAATTGGTCAAATCTTTAGAAACATCAAACAAATTCGCTTTTTGTTTCTGCAATTAACGTGGCATGTTTCATTGAACCAATTATTTGTGATTTTCTGATAGTTGAAGGTTAGCGAATCACCACTGAATTTAATTGTGAACGGTACCGATTAATTGACACTACATTGTTAAACATTTAAGAGTTAAAAATGTTGTTTAAACTATAATAACTTTTAAATTGGTGTCACATATATTTCTATTTAACAATAGGCTCTATTATTGCAAAACATTCTTGAATGTTTCACGGAGAACAGCTTAATTAAGCAAGTTTTATTTTCAGTTATCATTTAAATAGCTATGAAAACCAACTTACAGTATAGTATTAATCTATTCTTTGAGTGGCATTAAGTATACATTGAATAATAAAATATTTTCTTTAGAGCACATGGTATTACAATTTAGTGTGAGCTTTGGGATCTTTTTGCCGGTGCCTTCTTAATGGTCAACCATAAATAAGAAAACATGTTTATATTGACTGTACAGTATCACAATAATAAGTTAGTCTTGTGTTTTAATAAGCTTAGTGTAATGCTTTATATTGTAGATCTAATTTTCGCAATCAATATGCTGCTGGCTTTATGTTAATTATCTCTTGCTTATGATTTTGCATTAAAGACTTAAGTTAATCGGCCTTGAAATCTAACTAGAAAAACTAACTGAACCAATATAGCGTATTGGTGATAGTTCCTAATATTGTGAAACATTTCGCATGAATACTAATTAATATTAACAACTATAAACTTTGTTTTTATCAATGCTTAAATTTTGGCAAAATATTTTTACTGCAATTTCAAGGACTTAAGTTTGACCAGCTTATGGACAGTCATTGTTTTATCGTATGGAAAATATAGTGCTTTGAGTTGTTTTTGTTTAAATATTTTTGTTATTATTAGTAAACACATATAATTATAGCATTAAATTGCCTAAGTATTGTTTGTAGTGATAGATTTGAAAAGCAGATGGATGTCTAATATAAATAATGAGCAAAAGCGGTGATAACATTAGGAAAGGGCTATCGGTTTATCATATATTTATGGGGCCACCTGTTGCTTCTCTCGTGTCACCACCTGTTGAGCCCATACGACATACTGTTATGAAATGATACTTATCAGTTTTCTACAATGACCACCAGTACTTGGTTGTCCTATTTAGCTTTACAAGCACTTAAACTTACAATTAATATAAATGAAAAGTTAGCATTCATTAATATTGTTTCAAAGCTGCTTTTGTTTTTTTTTTTTTTTTTTTGATAGTTGTCGTTGATTAGTATTGGTGACGCAGAATAAATGACGCAATGAAGTTTGGATATTTTTCCGCAATTGTTTATCTATGGTTGTCATAATTTATGTATGACATTTGAATTAGACCAGGATTTAAATTTACATTGTATTTGTTTGAAATTGTGTACTTTTAATTATTGGATTTCCGTCTGGCTTTTCCTTGTTAAACATTTACTGACTTGTGACGCAGATAATTGATTCTGATGCAAGTATCGACACCTGTTGTAATTATTTACATAATAATTAAAATTAAAAGATCGACTTACGTCATTTTCATCTAAGTAGCTATACACTTCCAATTTGTCTAATCGGATGGTTCCTTGAAATGGAAAAAATCGATAACCTTTTGATATGAACTGATTGCTCCAAACACGGACACCCATTTCATAAAATTTATTTGCGTTTCTGTCTGTTGTCGTTGTGGTCAGTACCAGACTGAACTCTGACGGTATCAACACACACGTTTCCATTTTTTTAAAACAATGTTTGTAATGAGTCAGTTAACAAACTTTAATATGACAGGTGTGATTAAGTTTACACTTGAAAAGTGAAGGACGAAGTTGCCAGTCGCCGCAACTGCAATGAAAAAGTCCGTCGAATTAAAAACAACAAACCAGATGATGATTCAGTTTGCTTGCACAAAACAAAAATGAGTCACTTGTAACAGTTATTGTTTTATATGGTAATTAATATATATATTGGCTGGTAAAAATCGATGAACTTGAACTCAGCTGGCGTTTTCTTCAGCTTTGTGATGCAGAAAGTTCTTGGCCATCATTCAGCAGAATTGTCACAAAGTAAAACGTAAATCCTGTCATTCTCACCGATTAGGAAATCACAACGATATGCGACATTAAAAGCGCGATCTAATTGATTTATAATAACAGTGTGCGTAAATTAACT
Source organism: Helicorthomorpha holstii (assembly GCA_013389785.1). Lineage (NCBI taxonomy): Eukaryota > Metazoa > Arthropoda > Diplopoda > Polydesmida > Paradoxosomatidae > Helicorthomorpha > Helicorthomorpha holstii. The sequence continues at coordinate 2,128,887 of JAAFCF010006596.1, read as the reverse complement.
TGTTTTTGAAATAGTTTCGCAGCCCTTTACCAAATGAAATTGAAGATCCAATTGAAGTCTCATGTGATGAGCAAAAAGTTAAGACATGCGTCGGTGCTGCATTACCATTCAGTACTACAACCATCAGCTACGAGCACGCAAACACAAACTAAAAACTTCACCGACAACTTGTTTGGCCATTTCTCTCCTTACCGAATGGGTAACCCCGCCCGTTGCAACTCCATGCTCTGTATAAACTATTTTCAATTTTTTTTTTACTTCTTTCTTATTAAACAAGGAGGAGGACTATGAAAGAAAAAGAGAAAGATAAGGAGGAGATAGGCGGCATGAGGTTGTCGGCGGTCCACCTTCCAGCCCTCTTTAACCTAACCTACTCCACCTCATCCCACCCTCTTCCAATTGACTATTTGGCTTTGCTTTCTATCAATGGAGCTGAGTAAAGTTTCCAACACCGTTGATATGTTGTTTTGTTAGTAAAGAGCAAGGTTGACGCCAGACGGAGCTGCAGGCCACTCCTTGTCCGAAGAACTTTATTTTTTTACGGTTCTACCTGTAGCATTTTCTACCTACCTTAACTTACTTGTCCTTATCTCGGCTGGTCACCTCCACGCTGCTTGATCACACCCTTTTAATATCATATAGTTAATATAGAGCAAAATTTTCTTTTAACTAATCTTTTTTTTATTATTATTATTTTTTATATTATTAAAAAAAAAACGTGGCTTCTGTTATACTCCGAAATTAAATAGCATTGTAGCTTAAATGCAGATGGAGAAACCTTGTGCTGATTAAATGTTGACTTGTTTCAGGTTGAAAATTAATTTAACCGCTATTCATTCAGTTTTAAAATGAAATAAAATAAAAAAAGTGAGAAGCAAAGATTAGCTTTTAACGGGTGGTTTCTGGAAAAAGTGACCGAATTAGATAGAGTTGTTGTCAAGTTTCAACTTCGCATGTGGCTGATTAACTGAATTTAGCTTTGAAAGCACACAATTTAATGCCAAAATTTTCTTTTAATCCGTTAACATTGGTATTGAAATACTGTATCAAGCAATTTATTCTATTAATTTTGTTATGAAATGACCAGGTACAGACTGCCGCTGTATAAAGCTTAGCTTATTGTTACATTTTTAGAGCAGTATTACTTGCTTTTTTTTAATTAAGTTTTTATTTATTTGTACAGTATGCAGAATGGATAGAGGAAGAATTGACAAATCGTTGTTGGTCAATTATTTTTTTAATTTTTATTTTGTTGAACTTTAAAATCGAGAGTTAACAAAACTAAGATTCAGATGGTCACCCATCTAAACAGTAATCATATTCTCTAGGTCGTTAATTCTAGTGACTGTATGAATTGAAAACTAACTTAAGCAAAACGGCTACAAGTTGGTTGATCGCTCTGCATACCACTTGTAATTTTTTTTTTAAAAATTAATTTCAAGTCATAACTTTACATCGTATATCATACACTATGAAGCAACCATAAACATCAATAAATCAGTTGCAATCGCTAATTAGAAACAGAGCATTTAGCAATACATCATTCTCGTAACTGCTTAACCGATTTTAATAAATCAGAAGTTTAACATACTGTAATGTAAAATGAATGCTATTTGCATTTTAAGAAGTTAAAAGTAAATGAAATGCAGTATTTAAGAAGTTAACAATAGCAACTGCATTATGCCTGACAACCTTTAAAATGGACGATCTTGCTCTACTCCGGCCAATATGAGTCGATTGGACTCTTTGACAATTTTGGTACTGGTACTCAATAACTTGTATTTGATTCAATTTTTTAATACAAAATAATTTAGCATTATGAAACAATGGTTAAACACGTTAGCAAGTTAACATAAAAGTAGCGTAGTTAATAAAATAAAACATGAACTTTTGAATTGGTATTTGTAAATTTGTATGTTTAGCATAATTCCGTTTAGCGTTTTATTGGCGTTGTAGTGACGACAAAGTTTTATGTGGTTGTTGCTGAATGTACTGCGAGTTTAACACTCGTAAATTGTGTAATGTAAGCTTAATAGCGTAGTAGATTTGAAAACCATAATTATATAACAGCGAAACTGGAATATGACTTTAGGTTATTCGACATACTTCAAGTTGAAGGAAAATTTCATGCATTTGGTGAATTTAAATAATTATTGCCATCGAATTATAAATTTAAATATTTTTCTTAATTACAACTTTAGGAGACAAACAGGTGTGTCCTAGTATTCAAAGTTTAGTATTGAATTATAAGTTAATATTTTTGAGGATTCTAAGAATTTGTTAGTTGAAAAGGCTCTGTAATACAGTGTGAACTATATTATGTCAAGGATGCTGTAAGTATTAGGGTTGTATCCGGATAAGTTTGATTATTGTACCAGTACGAGAAAAAAAAAAGTTCAACTTTTAATTGTTTGCATTATAAGTTGGTGTTTAAATTAAAAAAATGAAAAAAAATAATAATGCCTGATCTGCAAGTGTGCTACTTTGCTGTAAATATGTCGTAAATTTATTTAAGCCCCAACTTTTGCGTGTTAACGATCCATTTTTCGAAAATTATCCTAAAGTGTAACGAGTTACGTCAAAATTTGGAGAGTGCAATGAAACTCTTGGTTTTGCTATATATTTACGGTGACCATATTTCCATGATAAAAATAAAGGACAAACTAGTGATAATTGCTTCCATTAATCGGCACTTATACTGTATATATGTCCTACTATAGTGTCACATGGCTCCATATTGTGTAACAAATGTGGGGTCACGTTGAGAACCTTTGACATAGAAAGTACTGTTCTCTCACATAAAGGACGTCTGGTCACCCTAGATATACTGTATCTTTTTGGATGATTTATAAAATCCACTTAGTCTTAGCAAGTGTAAAGAATGCTTTTTTTATTTTTTTAAGAAAAATGTTTTGAATGGTTTACTTAGAGCAATGACACAGATGTTACTGTTTTTAAACTCTTAGCAATAATCGGTTGATTTTTTTTTTCAATTAAACGATGAGCCGGTTTTTATTTCTAAATTATTTGGAAGAATTTAAATTCAAACTGTTTGATTTGATGCTTTTTTTTTTATTTCAACCTATGTTTGTGTATGTAACCTCCTGAACTTCCCTTTCGTTTGTTAGTCAGGTTGCTTACACACCCTTATTTTGTTTTTTTTTAAAAAAAAAAGTAGGAGTCTTCTTTTCTTTCATTCTAGCATTATGTTCACCTGTCTATCATTTTCATTACTCGATCTTCTCATGTCTTCCACTCACAAAATAGAAAGCGAGAGTTTTTTTTTTTTGATCACTTTTTATGCGCAGGTATGAATGGATTTAACTTTTTTTGAACAATAAAAAACCCATAGAGAATAACTATGATTTGTGCAAATCGATCTTGTTTGGTTTTTCGACCTCATTTGATTTTTATTTTACACACTTTTGTATTATTTTTGTGTACACAAAAGTGAGTTATGTTTACCGGTACCGGTACCCTTACATAAAGAGAAAAGAAGTTGCTGCTAATTTCATATTTGAAGGATTAGATAAATCGTTTTGTTAAAGAATTAAAAAAAAAACCAGTCGGTCTACGATAACCATATAAGAATATATGTACAGCTGATAAACTTACTTAATTTGCATTAGATTTGAATAGGTTTCTTGTTTTTTTTTTTTTTCAATTACTCAACTTATACAATAAACCACAAACTTATTACTTTTAGTTTATTTTCTTGTTTACGTTTATATACAGTACACATATATTTTTTTTTAAAAAAATAAATATGCAACTGAATAAATGAAGTTAATTATTGATATGGAATATGAGGTCACTTTTGCTGCATGTTGCTTTAAATTTGGTATTTGCAGCAGTAAAATTATTCTTTTGTAGAAGTTTTGTTAAGAATTCGAGTAATGCAGACTTCTGGGTTGTACGCTCTTATCTATTAAACTTTACATGTTGACATTTGGGCCAACGCTTCGATAGAGCTACTGTACTTCATCGACTCCCTCTTTTATTTATTTTAAAGAACCACTACAAAAATATCAATTGAAAAATGATTGATTAGAGGTTTCATTTTTATTCAATACTACGTTGCCCAGTGTAAACAATTTCCAATATGTAGTGAATTCGATTAAATAAAGTATTATAGTGGACACGCAGATTTAGTACATGGGCAACAAATTTAATTTAAATCAAATAAGCAGTTTTTCTCCCTAAAATAACCGACACTATGGTACTGTACGGAATTTTTATTAATAAATGCTATACTAATGGATTTTGGTTTTGTAAATACACTCGTATTGTCAGAAATGTATCCTTACCATTTCAATACCATGAACCGATTTTAATTTAAATTCAAACTTAAATGACTAAACATCTGACTCATTACTGGTATACGTGTTATGCAGGATGTAACAACTGTGGTTTGAGTATTACCATAATACTGTGATTTGGTGTTTCATGTTTTAAATTAAAAACAAATCAAAAAACCGGTAAAATGATCGGTATTAATCGGTAAATAATTGGTTTGTTTTTCTTGCATATATCTGATTTTTTTATTTGAAATAATTTGACGCATTGTACATGGTGTAAATTATTTTCTAAAATATTGACAATATTTCGTAGCTTAAATTTTAAATAATCATTGGTATAATTCAAAGCCTATTTTAAATTGAATGATCAAATATTAATAAATTGATAATGTATCAGCGTTTGAAAATTTCATCCGAATTTGTTTGAAATTTTACGAGTAAAATGTAACAGTACTTTGTTGTTCTAAATTGCCCTGGGTTACTCGGGTAATTTCTGAACTGAAATTGACCACAATTTTAGTGAGTTAGAGTAATACTGTATACGAATGCGCTATTAAACGATTAAAGTGATTATGGTGTTATTTTAACAGCCGTGTACATGTACTTCAATTGAGTACACTTACTGTTGATTCTTTGTCGTACTTTTATTTTCAGTTTCTCTTCTTCCTTAAACATTTTCTTTGTCTTGTCATAATTTCCAAACATTGAAAACCAAATTATTTCGTAGTAAAGTTATGAGCGTTTTTTTACTTCTTCTATCATCATCATCATCAACAGCAGCAGGAAATTGCTGATGCAGTATAAAAAGTTTGAACGCACATACTGTAGACTCCTTTAAGCATTAATAGCAAGAATAAACTTAAAACATTAAACTCAACCGTCTAGTAAAATAATGGTAACGTCAAATACGTATTCAACACATCTAGTCTTGTACAGTATAATGTATTGTTAAAGACAATAATGTAGAACTACTGTAGAGAAAAGAAAAATATCAAGTAAAAACTGAAATTGGTAAAAAAAAATGATTTTTTTTCTGAGGAAAGAAAAAAAAAATGATTGCCGAAATAATTTTCCTACAGTTCCAAAATATTAAAGGATGAAATGCCAAGGCCATGCACCAGTGCGTCGCACTTTTTAAAAAACCACACAAATTTTCAAGTTTATCCAATATCATTTTCGACCTAACCTGATTTCTCATGCTTCACTACGACGTTTTATAAATATTATATAAAAAAAAGTTATTTGAAGAGAAAGAAAGGTAGAAAAGACATTGTTAAAATTAGAGTACAGTATGGACTTTTTAAACACGCCATCTTACACCAATTTTTATATACTTTGCGTCTTTTTATATATTTTTTTTTTACGTAAAACTGTTTTTTTTTTGTGTAAAAAGGGAATATTTGTGATGTGGTCTTTGCATTAGAAATTTAACTTCAAAGAAAAGCCGCGTTAGAGTCATCTATTGTATGTACTATCAATTTAAATTTTAGAGCAGAACTTTAATAATGAAAATAGCCAACTTGCTGGATTTTTCTCCAACAAATTTTCATAAAAATGAAATTTTTTTTTGTCTTTTTGTCTTGTAGTGGTTTTTTTTACGTAATAATGTTGGGTTTTTTCTTTAAAAATCATTATTTTGTTGTTTAAATTTTTAGATGCTTTGAAACAATTTAAAATTGTTTAACTTTCTAATATTGGCTGAGTTTAAAGAGCAAAAGTCATGGCTTTTAAGAGTAATTGTATTTAAATTTGAAGTGGTTCCCATAAAAGAAATGACAAAATTTGTTTTTTTATTCGTATAATTATTTAGGCATCATTTTGTTTTAAACTAAATTGGGCAATATTAAATTTCTGATATGACCACCGGTACCAATCATTGACAAATATTATACTCGTAGTATATTTTGAAAGTTAAATATTTAATTTGCTCAAATTTTTAAGTAATTTTATGAAGTATGATTTAAAAGTTAAAATAATATTGTTGTTGGCTACTATAAGGCAGATTGAACTAAGATAAGCATTTTTTTATAGTGAGATGTGAACTTAGAGAATTTTTATATAATAATATCATGTTTAATGCTAATCTAGAAAATATATACAGTATGTAAAGTGTTTCTTAATTAGTGTAATAGAAAGTGAGGAAGTGCACTTAACTTTCCTTTAAAACTTGGCAAATGGTTGAATATTAAATAAAGTATTATATAATTTGATGTATTACTGTTTTTGGACAAATTTTAGCACAGTTTGCAATTTTTAATTAAGAAAACATCGTTATCAACTCTATAATATCAAGATATTGTAGTTAAATTCTGGACTATAGTAGCTGAATCTAATTTTCTGAATTAATGATTTCAAGTTGATAAGTAGGATTGGGATTAATTAGTAAAACACTGTTTATAATTGTTTTTATTTTGTTTAATTTCAAAATAATAAACTACTCATTTTTTTATTTTAGGAACAAATTAAAACGACAAAGAAAGAAAAATATCTTACAGTATAGTATGTCTGCACTGGACTTCATATTTTCTTAACTACCGGTAAGCAATTTTATTATTTAAAATATTAATTAAATAATATTATTTCTGAAATTATTATGCGAAATTGTAGTAATTCATTGTCAAGGTGAAACGCTGATTTGAATAACGTTGAAAAGTATCAAATTAAACGTTAATTAGTTTTTCATGGAAAATTAAACGGTTTTAGCTATTTTAGTAACGAAACGTTATATATGAGTAGGTAGGTGTACATACCTGTACAGTACGTAGTGTAAATATAAATTACACACAATGTGACACACGGTAGCATTTGAGTTAATAAGATTGTGTTTATGTATTTGCGTGCCATATTGTAGTTTTTTCTATGGGGGCCATCCATGCATTTATTTATTTTCAAAACTTTTATGTCTGAGCTGTTGTAATTTTTTTTTCTTTTTACATTATTTTTTTCCTTTTGATAAATGTACAACATGAACTAACCGATCAGATCTATAGAAAAGCATGTCTAATAAATTACTCTGATGTGTTTATGAGTAATTTCTTATTAAAAGTTGCCTTAGCTTTCCTATTTTTTATGTGTTGTCGCAGGATAGCAGCCAGTATAACATTGTGTGAATTATTTTACACGATATGATATGGCTTATACTTTATATATACCGCATCTAAGTTGGAAATTAATGTTATACGATGGATGAAAAAGGGAGTTAACGAGACAACAAAAAAAATATTTTTTGCTTTTTGTACTAAATTGGAAAAAAGTCAATTTTCGCTCATGCTACATGTACGTATAGAAAACACCCGAAGGTGAAATTATTTTTTTTTCTGTATAGAGTCCTCAACTGGTATATATAAATCTTTTAAAGAAATTGAAGAGGTTTACATTTTGTATGTTGGGGGTAAAAAATTAAATTGGATTTAAACAAAGTAGATTAGCTAACACTAAGTTCCTACATGCCCATCTTGGACATGAGATTAAAAACTAGCTTTTTAAAAAACATAATTGAACGGATAAATTTCTACCAGTACCGGTTTGGTAATAGCCAATTTGACCAAAATACTTTATAATTAGAAATCGTTCATAAAGAGGAACCGTTTTTTTTTTTTTTTTTGGTTTAGGGTTTTTTTTAAATGAAATATTCAAATTAAAAAAAAATATATGATCAAGAAATGAGATTTAATGAAGTAAATCGAGGATTGGCTTTTATTTAAATTTTTGAAACCACCAGCAAATTAACAATCAGATAAAATTGTCATTCTTGAATAGATGCCAGAAATGTGTGTCCTACATTATTGCATGTGTTGAAAACATTTATCTGGATTGTAATATTTTATATAACAATTGTTTTGGTGTAATAAACGGTTAAGTTGTTTGGAACCGAATTGAAAATGTCGACGACTCAGCTGGTATATCACACCCCAAACTCCTTATCATTCAGCATGCAAAGGTAGAGTAACTATAATGCCATACATTTACGTAATGTTCGTATGCTATTCGGGGGATGAAGGAGGGGTACACGATTATAGTACGTGTTAAAAGTCATATCACCTGCTGCGTGGCACTTGAAACATTTCTACTAACTCACAAAAGTCGATGATAGTTGAGATCTTTCTTGCTAACCTCCACCCACATTATGTTTATTTATCTTGATGCTGTTTTGACCACTTCAAGTCTGCAATTTGTTATTGAGATCATCACACTTTGCAATCTTTTGTTCGTTTTGAATTTTTTAAGTCACAGGGAATCGCCATGTAGAGGTCATTTAGCACATAAAGCAGAAAATGTTAGTGAAGACACATGTTGACACAAAGGCTGGGCAATATTGGAAAATGTCTTTATAACTTAATTCAATATATTGAATTAGAGATATTTCAACACTTCAATATTTTAATTTTTTTTATATGGGTAATCTTAAATTCGTTTAATGGTATAATGCTATTTTTAATACCGGTATATGCTTTGATGTCAGATGCATAAGAGAATTTGAAACTAATTTTTCATCAGTAAAGAATGGAGACTAAATTGCATACATCTTAATACACTTTTGTCTCGTTTCTTTATTTTTCTTAAAATGACGAGACTGAGTTACATTAAATTCAACAGCGATTCGTCTCAATATTTAATTGATAATTTAATGGCATTGAGAAGTTGTGTCATTAGATCTAAAAACTCGAAAATTTTCTAATTTATACTTAAAGTGATTATTATGTTAGAAAGTTTAAATTTTTTAAAGATATTAATAGCTTTCAAGCTACGTTATTTTTAGAGTTATTTTAGTGTTCGGAAATAATAATTATTATAAGTGAGATTTTTTTGTAGTTTTTGGCAAGATATAAATTTCGAATTTAAGACGTTGACTTATCAACACTATAAAGTCTAGAATAAATGGTTCATTGTTAAATTTCAAATATTTGATCTTAACGATATAAGGTTATAACTTTCGCTGAAGGTTGTGTTTTCTGATTTTCTTCAAATGAAAACGCTTAACAGATAAAAGTAGAAAGTAGTTATTGACCATGAACCACATCAGGGCGCCATCGACCGAAGCCTTCAACAAATTCACCATAAATAATCAACCGGACGTTTTTCTTTAACAAATCCAAAAGTTTGGAGTTGTGATTTGTCTAAAGAACAACAATTTAATTTAAACATTTGGTTCGACTAGGTTTTCAAATACGTCAGTTTATTGTTGCGTGTTTGATGTGTTGACGTGCGATATTCAGTGTGCATTAAGTTTGAGAGAAAATATCCTCAATACCAGCAAACGCTTTGGTATTTGCTGGTGTATCATAGAAATATGGTTGTTGTCTGGATTATTCCCCTTTTATTTTTTTTTTATTTGGAAAAAGAAAACATTTAACAGTGCAGACGACCGCATCTTGAAGTGACCCGTGTAGAGAGACCACTTCCATATACTGTATGTGTATTGCATCCTTTGCAATAATAATTATTTGAAGTTGAAGGTTGAAAAAATAAAACGTTAGACTGAGGAAAAAGTACAATACTTCCGCTGTAATTCAAAATTTTGATGTTTGTGTGATTTGTGGATATTACTACTATATAATTTTGTCATTATTTGCTTACTACTTTGTCCGGGGTAACTTCAAATAACTGTAGCATTGTTGATTATTGTGTTATCAAATACGAAGCATAGTGCATTATTTTAAAAAAATTTTAAAAAAAAATACTGATTTTAGTTAAGCGTGCCATTCAGGAAACCATGAACTGTTTTTTTTTTGTTTGTTGGTTTATTGTACTGTTTAGGATATCTGTTGGCTGTAAACATTACAGATTAAGGAATACTAAATTATTAGAATATATATTATTTAAAGTTGCAGGTTACGCAAAAAATAAATTTGTGACTTTGAATATTTTGGCATGGATTCACAGATGTGTTTAATACAGATGTGATAAATTACTGTATTTCCAAATTATTGTTTAAAAATGTTTATGATAATTAATTGCACATAAAGCCATGTGTTATTCTGTTGAAATCCTACTTTAAATTACTCTTTTCAGATTTAAAACTGTGTAATTAAACTTGCACCGGTAGTAGGAAGCTGTAATTTCATGTTTTAGTATAACCTTATAATTTTATTACTTTACGCATACAGTTTTACACTATTGAAGATAATACTTAAATATAAAATAAATGAAGAGTTTGTTATTAGTGGTTGACACTACAACATTGGTATCGAATAATCCCACCATACAGATTTTTAAGATTTATTTTTGTAAACTAATTTCAACTATTTACAGTGAAAAATATAGATTTATTTCGCTTATCAGATATATTACCTTATTATATGGAATCTTTAATACTGAAGTGAATTAAGTGAATTTCATTGTAGACAACAATGCATTTCATGCAATTAATTTATGCAAAGCATCTAATGAACGAATTTAACTATCTCTCATTTTTTAGTTTTTATTATAATCAAAGTAGAAAATCCGAGTTCAGATAAATAGGAAGTTAAAAAACATAAAAGTTTTATGGTTATTTGTTTGGTATTTCAGGATATTTTTCTTGAATATGTATTCAAATTTCATTCAAACTCATTTCGAAATTCTAGTTAAAGTAACTAGAATGTAGTTTTTTTAATATAATTTTCGTGGAGCACTTCCGGAGTGCTTACGGAACACTGGTTGGGAACCACTGCACTAAGACACTTTATTGTAATAACAAAAAAAATTCGAGTATGATAATCAAATACTGAGAAATCTTTTTTTTTTTGTTATTTACTTTTTTTTTAACTGGTGACTACAATCTATAGCAAAAACATGTACTTAAACCTTTTGTTTTTGTTGAGGGGTAAACTAAATTTAAAAAAAATAAAGTGTAATTGAAACCGGAATTTGCGATTGCACTTTTAAAATATCTAATTACTGCATCAAAATTATATACAAGTACAGTAGTATAGTCAGGATTTGCTACTGACTGTGTAAAACATTGTAATGAATTTCATGACACATTAAATTATACGCTTAATTTCGTAGGCTGTATAAATTGCTGAACAGCTACATGTATAGCAGCAAAGCCGGAATAAATTACTGGTAGACAGATCTTTTAAAAGGGTTTACTTGTACTCCATCTTGATCTTGTTTTACACGTCAATAAATCTGGCGTTTTTGATTTTTTTTTCTTTCTCTATCATTTCGACAAAAGTTGGCATTTTCAATGCATTCGGTCTTTTAAACATATTCTTACTCCAATTTGTTAAGAGTAGTTAATCTAGTTGCATGTATTTTCGATGTGAAATGCGTGACAGTTGGAATACCCCAAATTTTAATTCAGATCACGTCACATTGCTCCAACATACATTAATTTATTTGAAATTTTTTTCAAGTACGTTTACTAACTTTTTACCTGTTGTTTTTCGTGTTTTAGCGGTTCCTAAATGTGTGGTATGAAATTTGATTTTGTCCAGTTTTGAGTTGCTTTTACCTTAGGCGTGGGTAGGTCCATCTTAGCTAAAGAAACAAAGGCGCGGTAATAAGCAACAGCACCACAACAAACAACAAAATTTATTTAGCAATAAATAAATAAATAAAAATAAACGGGTGAAAAATTTTACAACAAACTCAATAACCCAACAGCCTTTTAATTATTACAATAACAAGATGCAGAAAGTTGAATTCATCATTATACAGTTCAACTATTTTCATGTATTTTGTTTATCGGTGGTCGCTTATTATAACAACTAATATTAGTTATAAATACAAGTTAAAATTGTCGCTTGCTTTGAAATTTGGCGTAATTTTAACCTAATGCTATAATTCTTTGGTGGACAAACTGCGGCCATCTCTAGTCAAAATATACAGTATAAGCTTACTGTACTGTATATCAAATGCGGTTTTCAATAACAATAATTCTCATTGCAGTCTTCAGTAGAAAACGTTTGTCCACCCCTGGTATAACTGTATAATGATATTTTGACGAGAGATGCTCTAAGATTTTATAAGGATGAACAATATGGTCGGTTACCATACTGTTTTACATTGCAATACTGCACCTATAGGAACTCCACTAAAACTACTAACCAAACACAGTACTTTGTTCTAACTGATAGTAAACCTAACATTTTTCAATAAACTTACAGAAACCGTTACTGCTAATATTTTTCGCAAAATGTGATTGTTTTATATGCACTTTTACTCTTTATAGCACGATGATTTTATGAACTTATACGTTTGAACTTTCTGCGTTTAAATATTCACGATATGTGATTAAAACTGCTGTGAAATTTAATGATGAATTACTAGATTTTATTTGAAACATAATTATGATATTAACGTGTGTTTATGGGTTTGTTTTAAACAAAGCTTTTAAACTTTTAAATTTTATGAAAAAGTTTAGTTAAAGTTGGATAAATCTTGTTGATTTCGTTTTTTATTGAGCATCAAGCAACCATAATGTGCGTTTTTCTACGCGTTAATGTGTAAATCCGCTTGGCTTTGTTATTAGTGTAGAAACGAAGTTGATGCGGAACTCAATTTTTAACAACATTATTCTGCTTAGACGACTTTAATGAACGATTTAAGTATAAAAAGTTAATTTATTTGGTATAATTACGATTGAAATATTTTACATGGCAAACCAAATATATTACACGCTGATCAAAATGTATATGCACGATATACCGTAAGCAATGGAGAGGAAACGATTGTGTTACCTTGTTTTACATACGAAGGACAAATTGAAAGACTTGTTTAGTTTATGACTTTGGTAATTTACGATACACCGTATTTGTACCTTTACGCATTTCCTTGACAATTTTCAACTTTTATAAATCTATTAATTGCCTACAGTTTGACATTCCACGTATGTTTATAGACGTGTTATAAACCGATTTTGCAACGCTCTCTTTGCACCGGCCTCTTATTAATTTGCATTGCAAGCCATGCACCTGCATATTGAAATTGTTAAGGAGCACTTTGGGTGTTATTTATAGGGGTGGGGGGATCTTTTTATACAGTGACGATGAAATATATTTACTGTATATATAAAATGCCAAACGTTAATTTATAACAAATTTCGCAATCTAGTCAGACGTCTTACGCAGATTGAAAATGTGACCAGCGGTCAGTTAAAGCCGCCGGTTTGGTTAAGCTATAATTATGTACCGCATGGCGGACTATTTTTGATGTCAACAATTCTTTTAATATTTAATCTCAAATTTACATGTTTTATATGCAAATGTGGTTAATCATTCAGCTGTTATTTTAAACACAAAGGATAAAACCACACATAATGGAAAATGTAATAATAATTAAAATGTTTTAATTGTTTTTTCCTGTTTTTAGAGAGAAGTGTAAACAGTTATTTAAACTATAACCAACTTATTTTTTCTTTTGAAATGATTTAAGGGGTTTTTTTTTCTTAAAGTAAATAATTAAGTTTTTAAATAGTTGATTTAAAATATAAATACTTTTTTACTTTGTAAATTATTTCTTCATTATCATTTCATTTGACTTTTATTTCGTTAGATTTGATATGTTATTAATTTTTTAACTACACTGATATTGCATAAAGTTTATTACACAACAATTAATTGAACAATTTAATCATAAAGATAAAGTAAAAATAAAAAAAAATAATATTGAGTACAAGGAGTGTTGAGCTGGGCTACTTACGAACTAAATGCTTTTACTTGAGTAACTTAATCCAACTTATCAATTTAATTGAAACATGAGGTGGCAGTAAACTAGATCATAGTGATCATATAACCAATTGATTGCTTGTTTATGTCATGCTTTTATCGTTTTTATCAATCAACTAATATCGATTTAAAATGAAATTACAGCTTTTGTGTACAGTTAGTTGGTTGGTGGGTATTTTTCCGTACATTTACTGTTTGTACAGTATACTACAGTGATCTAGTGGTTTATAGGTTACATTTACAATAACTAGATCTTGTTTAGGTGTGTCCACTACAAGGATCCTACTTTTTAATCTTAAATGCAAAGAGGCTTTAGTTTATTTCAGTGATGTTTTAATTGATTATTATCTGTTGCACTACATTACTTATCCATAAGCTTGAAGAATATTCATTGAACTTAATTACTTTATTGCTATATTTTTTATTAAAGTAAATTAATTAGAATGAGAGAGTAACATTCTCAATTTGAGTTTCAAAAAAGTAATGAGTTTTGTATAATGTACCGGTTTTTAAAACAATCAGATGTTTAACAATGAAAGTTAATGTTAAGGTTGAAATCTAATATTTGTGATGTTTTGGAGATGTTATTGTATTTTTTTTTGGTTGAATTACTGAATAGTATAGTGTTTCCCAACCTTTTTTGTACTATGCTAGACCTAAATATTTTTAAAATTCTTCTCTGTGGGGCATGGACTTTACGTTGGGAACCAGTGGAATAGTTTTTAATTTTATTTCATTAATGATTAAACTATTTCGTACCGGAAGACATATCTCTCTTATTTCATTATAGCAAGTTTCTGTAAAGTTTTGACCTATATTAAAACTAGTTAAGCTGAAAACGTTGTTTGATGGTCATAAAACAATAAAGAGTAGCATTTACTTAAAATTTTTGAAAAAGATTTTAATCAGTGGCGCGTGTATAAATGCAATAAGATAAAAATGGAATGAAGCATTAAAATATTATTTTTTTTATATATAATTTACAGCTGAGATCACGTTTGATGTAAGATATGTTTAAATGCTAAAAACAATACTTGCATTTATTTTAGAGCGGATAAAATTATTCTTAGATGTTATTTAATACATATTATTAACTGCAATTACTGTATCTACTGTGTGTGATAATGGGTTTTTCAATTATTATATTGCTGTGAAAATGCTTGAAATAGTTTAGAGAAAACGTAAATGAACCTGAAAGTCGAAGCATTACAGTTTACTTACTAATTATTTTTTATAGTTTACCGTATTACATAACTATTAATTATTTTAATAAGTTTTAGCTGCTTTAAATTGTGTATAAATTACAAATACACAAAATGAAACGATTATTTAAGCAATTTTTTTAATTTGTTATATTGATTGTCATAACTTAAAATGAACTTCAACTTTTCAGATGAAAATATGAGAATAAACAGTCAGCGTGACTTTGAAACTTTTTTTTTCTTCCAAATAATAAATTTATTTCTTTAATTTTGTATGTAAAGCAAAATTAGCTGTAGGAAAAGGTCACATTATTTTGTTGTCATTTTTTTTTTTGTTAAATACACAATAATTGACAATTATATTTTTAGATGATTTCTAACGTCTTTGTATTAATCCTGGAAAATTATACGCGTAAAAATTTCGAGACGTTCACATAATTTTTTCTTAAAATTGTTTGTGAATCGTTACACTTTAATTAATGTTTTAGTTGTCTTTCTGTTAATAACACGCCAATGTTCGTGCGCCATCATATGTGAAAAATAGATTAAAATGGGAATGTTTTGTTTTTTGGGTGGGAATAGACTGAAATTTTCATTCAAGATTAACCATTACGTTTTAAATGCATAAACTTTTGTAGTCATTATCAAAGCATAATTTTCCTAAACATTTGAAAACTTTTTAAAGGTGAATTGTGGAAAATGTTTTCGTGCTTTTCAAACTTTTTTAATTATAAATTTTTTTTTCTTTACTATTTGCACATACGACAAAACAATTTGTGAATTGTAGCATTGCTTCTAATTGCAACCTTGACCGTAACATATAACATAGTGCTTATACGGAAGCGTTTATTGTTTTTTCTAAACTCGTAAGCGCATGGCTGAATAACACGCATTTATACACGTACCTGTACTTCAAAATTATTTATTCGTATATCAGAAAACATTGGCATTAGTTTACGCTTATCATGTTTAATGATGTTTACATTCGAGTAAAACTAAGATAGCCATTAAAAGGTGTTTCAACATTTTAGTTTTAGGTATGGTACCTACAGTATACAGTATTAACATCACAATAATTATACAAAATTGATGAGTTTTTCTGATGAAAAAATAGTTTCTGTAGCTCAATTTTAAAATTCTATACTGAAATTGTATAAAACAATGAGTTTTGATGAGGGTTTCTTTTAAATTTTCTAAATGTGAGCCTACTATATGAAAAGTTATTGATGACATATTATTCTAGGTATATGGTAGATGGCAAGTTGATCAGATTCCTACAGACACACCACTACAATTTTTTTACGTTTATTGGTTAAAATGTACAATACTTTAACTGCATTCTGATGTATAATGAACATTTAACTTTCGAATTGTATATGATTTTATTTAATACGAGTGATAAACTTCTGTCAACTTCCATTATTTTTTAGATATTTGATTGGTTGGTGGATGGTTCACTTTTTTTTATAGAAAGCGGTGCTTAAGTGAAAGTACAAGAAAATATTGTTAATCAAAAACGATACGAAGATAGACTATAAGTGTTTTTATCGGTTAGCTAGTATAAAGTATCAATTGGGTATTGGGTAACTTTAAATATAGCAATTATTATTAGAGGCAAAAAGGATTAAAGTTAATGTTTATTATGCTAATTAAAATGCAATACCTTTTTGCACTATTGCAAATAATTTAGTCAAATACATCTATTTTTTGATTAATTTCTTATAACCAAAGACATCTTGTAAAAGAAATAGAGAAAATAAGAAAAAACATTTATATACGGTAATATTAAAAATAAAAGAATTCTATGATTAAAATAATACACTATAATACTATAAATACTGTAAAATATAAGTATTTTTGCATGACATTTGCTTATTAAGAGTTTTGTATTTTTATTGATAAAAAAGTCTAATTTTTGTTATTAAGTTGGAATTTGTTTTCCGGTCACAAAAGGTTTTGCTTTGGGACACTTCAACAACATGGTTTTAGACAAATTCATTTGACATAAAAAATCTTGTTATTTTTCTTAGATGTGAATTTGTGATATGAGTTAGCCACCCAAACACAACGTGTTCATTTCATATTTTATGACATCTACTTCTGATGTTTAGAAATTTTAGGTTGGCTTTTTTTTTTTTCTCTGTTCAAAATAATTGTAACGTTTGAAATTTGTTACAAGAGTGTTTTTCATATTTACTGTAGATTTCAGATTAATTCAGTCATGCATAAAATATTTGAAATTAGGTTTACATAAAATACAAGTTATTTTGTTATAGATTTGTTATTGTTATACTGTTGCTTAACTTTACCATTGATAAAGTACTTCAATTTTCTAAATATTGCATTCTAAAATGATTACTGTTCAATAAATGACTTTATTTTGTTAAACAACTGATCATTTTTATTCAACATTATACAACCAATTTATGTAATTAAAATTGGACTTTTAATTGGTTTTTTTTCTGAAAGCTTAACATGGAAGTATTCAAATTTTCAATGGTTTAATTATACTGTACCATTTAAATTTTTAAAAAATCTTTTTATCCGTGCATGGAAAATTGCGTGATTTGATGACAGCGTTTGTGATAAACCCATTATATTATATCCGGAAATGTATAAATTTAGAAGAAAATAATGTTTTCTAATAAAAATGAGCTATTTTAAAATTGGATGAATGCTAAAGGTGCTAAGGTCACCAAGTCATTAAACATTTCCAGTAGAGTGAGCACGAAAAATAAAGGGTATTAAAGAGCTTTCTCAAAAACTAAAGTCTACAGTACTACTTACGTGTTTACTAAGACGGAATAAAGCACAAATCAATTATAGAAACAGAAATCTTGGTATAAAGTATTTTTAATCATCAAATGTTCAACCGTGAACATTAAATACAGTAGTTAAAATTAAATTCTTACCTCAATCACGTGTCATTTATTATACTGTCATTTTATATACACAAGGTCAGCGCCATTAGTTCTTAACCTTTCCCAGGCCAACATTCAGTATTTACATAATACAAACTTAAGACTTCAATGGAAATAAATGGCTAAATGCAACTATAATTTAATACAACTTAATTACAATTAAAAATATCAACTGTCTATCAAATATTGTATACAGCTTAACTTAGAAACATAGCTTAGAACATATTTGAAGGGCTTAGTTGACGAATAAGTTGGTCTTTTTATCTCATATTTAGTTGGTCTTTTAAAAATAACTAAAGTATTTTTTAAAATTAATTAATACAATTTAATTTATATTTTTTTGTAGACAAAAATATTGTGCATATTTTTACCTTATTTGTAATTGATAACTTTGCTGAAAAACATTTATTTTGTTGACACTTGAAAGTTACCAAATGTCGCTGTTATTTCACTTTTGTTTTTGTCTTTTTCAACTGGCTAAAATGTGAATGGGGCATCATATTTCAATAAGAAAATAATGTTCTTAGTAAAAAAACAGGCCTCAGTAAACGCACAACAGACTATTGAATGTACGATATGTTTCTTACAAGCTCATGCTGTCTTTTTTAGTTATGTTATATACAACAAAAGAGTCCAAAAGACTCGTGTTGTCCGGAGAATGATTAAATAGTGAACCATATAACATGGTCAGAAGACATTTACAGTAATAACATTACTAAAAATGGAAGTCTAAAATGCTTCTAATTAATTGGGATAAGTTGAAAAATGAACAACAACTTTGCTCAAAGGCTTTTTATCGTTATAGTAATTTTCAAGATTGATTCATTTTAGCAGTGAACGGATTTGCAGTGATTAACTAATGTTTAGATGTTAATCTAAGCTTAGAATGGTAGGATTTTTATACAGTGGGCTCCTCACTCACTCTTTCTAAATGTTTCATGAATTATTTATTAACCATTTTATTTTTATTTTAAGGTTTGCGCGAGATTATCACAATGTAATGTTCGCACCATAAAAAAATCTTGTATAGTATACGTTTTTTTTCTTCTTAGTGTCTGACCATTAGGTTCGAAATATTGCTAGAAGTTATCATTTGTGCTCAGAATAGTAATGTAGTCTTTATTCATGCGAAATATATTTTGTAAGTTAATTTTAACAGCGCCTTTAAGGCTTTTGATCCAAATACGCAATTTGAAGACGTTTCTTCAGTAAACTGCAAGTGTATGCACCAACCTGTACTTATTTTATATCATTGGTGGCTTAACTCCAGGACAGCCACACCCTTCTAAATATGCCAGAAGAGTGTTAGAGAAAGATGAAAGGTTTTTTTTTTATAGACGATAGCCACGCATCCATAGCAAGGTGCATTTGATTGCCTGAAGGGCCAAATTACTATTGCGTACATGTAAGGTGGATTTGGCAAAATATAATCACAGTGAAATGTGCAGGCCTGTTGATGTGTTGAGAATGAATTGAAATTCAATGTTGAAATAAAACATAAAGCAAATTATTTATTTATTGGCCAACGTAATACAAGTTGTATTTGGTTTTCAATTTATGGCCGTTTTATGGACTTTTTTTTATATAATTACCTGTAAAATGTTGAAAGGATATAACACAATAGGAAGAATATTTTTAAAATGTTTAAAATAGAAAGATTATTCGGTTTAAATATGGTTACTTGTTAAGAAAGATAATTATTGGTAATAATAATTATAAAATAAAGTACAGTATGCACGAAATTTAAAAATTATATTATTTTGTAGTCGTAAAATTAAAAAAAAAGCCTTTACCTCGAGAAATGTAAAACATAGCGGTTTTTTTTTTCATTGAATTTAGGAAACGTTTAATTATTTTATTAGTTTCATACCACTTTGTAACTATTGAAGCATTAATAATTTTTTTTACGCCTGAAAATGATTGCTGAATTTAAATGTTTTGAATATCTTTTGAGAAATATATATTTTTGCATAAATACGCATAGATGAATGAGGTCACAATGTGATTGCACTCTTTAGTTAAAAATGAGTAGATTTATACGACTGAATAGCCACTGCATTAGTAATCATTACAAATCCAATTCTATACTACTTACTGTACATGTTTCAACGATAATTGATGGAACTTGGAAAAAATAACTAAGGAAACAGGTTAGAATTTCGGTTATGTTAGTACTCGAGTATTGAAGGCTTTACAGACGAATGTATATTCCTCCTCCTCACTATCCCCCTTTAGTGAAAGAGTAATATTTAAGATGCAGATGAAACGATTTCTTTTTCCATTCATAATTACAAAGTGGTTACAAGTTGATGTGGAGATGCTCTAGTCTGGAGATTGAAAAGTTGTAATCGATTAGAATTAGCCATTTGGAGTTTTTCTTTATGTTTAAGATGGACTAGTAGAGGAGGAGACACATAATTAGTGTTAAAGAGCAAATTGTTTTCAAACGTAAATATGACTCCCATGTACTCTTTTTTTATTATTATTATTCTCATTTAAAATGCATCCACAGAATTTACTAGTTTTTTGTGACTTTTTTGATCCTCACATAATTTTTTATGAAAGATGGTAAGACTTCTACTAATTCAGTAGTAACTCAGTAGTAGCTGAAGAGAATTTGGGTGAAGTCATATGTTGACATGAAGACAAATGATCTTCCAAAACGTTTTTACATTGCGTGAATTTTGGCTACATGGGAACTTTATTTTTTGTTTGAGTGATCATTACTGCGTAAGACATAACATTGCTACAAATGTAGGTATACACCCATTTCGTATGCAAAGATTTGCGCAAACATTCAAACAGATAGCTTATGAGTGACTGACGGACACCCACATGCACATAAGAAATGATGTGATTTGGCGGGTTGAACTTTTGCATCAGACGTGAAAATGTTAAACGTGGGAGAGAAAAAACTCATTACTGAATATGCTGGTATAGAAAACTAGCTTTAAGGTAAAGTGAAAAGAAAGGGAGGATGAAGAGCTAGGATGATGGGTGGGTGGTGAGGGTTGACGTAAAGTGATGGCTCTTCTGTAACAACGAAAACCGAGAAGTAGCCGTGATCTTTTAGCTTCATGTTAAGAGATGTGTTTTTGTGAGAATGATCGACTGATCCCCATCCTTTGCGTGTGTGCGTGCACGAAAGTAAGGCAAGTGGCAAAGTTGACTTCAGTACAAAATGTAAAAAAAAAAAAAAAGAAAAAACAGTATAAGAAAAGGTTAAAGGTGATCGGAGAAGGCAGAAATCTTTGCAACTTAATCAAGGAAAAGTCGAGATAACAATACTAAGCAAGGCTATATACAGTCTTACATGTACAGATCGAGACTGATGAACTAAAATTTTCCGATAAGTCATTTGAGGTTAAATGTTGATTTTAATCTTTCTTTATTATTTGTTTACTTGATTATTTGTTGGAAAGAGAAAGTGTGAGAGAAATAAATGGTAAGGTAGAAGAAATGAAAGTCGACGTTTTCACACGGTGCCACATTTTCTTCAGACAAATCTTAATTTATGTCGTGCTAAAGCTACATCATGTTTAACAAACCAGTATGCACTGTGATTCAACGACGTAATTAATATACGTTCAATTTTCAAACGCCTTACGTGACTTGGTGTCAAAAACATGCAGTCGTAATTTATACATTAAACGTGTGATAGTTTAACCGGTGTCAGAGAGCTCAAAAGTTAACAATTTCAAAATACAGTAATTATGAGTTGCTTATACAACATTAGTATTTGACTAATAATCTAAATCATTATTATTTTAAATTTCAAAGTATTTAGGTTTGTTATCAACATTACCTGGCTCATTTTGACTCCAGTGTATTGACAGTATATGTTTTATGCATTACGGTAGTACTGTAGTTGTCAACGGTATTACCGAATACAAGTTTCATGTGTGTTATTCATGTAATCTTCAGTTAATGAATTCCAAGTATGTTTTGAAATACAAAGTATGATTATAAATAGCACGGAGCCTTGTTATGCCTTTGTTAGAATATTAGTTATATGCTAATAAAACATGCTATTTAAATTAGTTTGATATAATTGATATAGAACTATTTACTAGCAAAGGATATGTCATAATTAGTTGATGTACGCCGTGCTTATTTTCTGGTTGTAAGGTCAACCAGTTATCTTTTGAAAGAAAAAAAATAAACCATCAACTTACTTAATAAAATTAATTATACAGTCGTAATAAAGGTGATGCGGCAGTTATTTATAACTTATCGATTTGAGATCTGGACAGCCATTCAGGTTTTTTTAAACATATCATTTGAACGACGACCTTTTACGGAGACGGGTGAAACATTTTAGATCATTTTTAGTATTAGAACCAACCCCTTTACTTTTTCAAGTTTACTCGGTGATCATCTACAGTATATATTATATGAGGTGCTTGACCGCTCGCATTTTGTGCAATCATTTTCCCACGATCCCACCCAGTTCTTAACAACTACGCATAATATGCGAGTATACAAGTGCCCATCCTCTATATATATATACCGTACTATATATATATATACTTTACATAGAACTATACACTTTACTAGTGTATCTTTTTTTTTCTTTTTGCCCAAAACTACTTTGTCGAACCTGCAAGTTACAAACATACATTTTGGTTTATTATAAACCGCACCCTGGCTTGTCAACAATTGAATTTTTACGCGTATAAACACTTTATTAAATTGTTTTTTTTTCTTGTTATCTCTGTAATGCAATTATGGCAAACGGAATGGCTTTTTATCTTGATATTAATAACATTTTATCGAATCTAATTAGTTTGTAAAATTAGTTCAGGTTAAATAACCAGAACATATTTAAACGAACAGGTATTTTATTATGTTATGTGTTAAAAGAATAGCAAGTACTGTATATCGTCTGTGATTGCATTTAAGAAAAGTTTTATTATGTCATATTTAAATTAGATATACATATCAGTGTTTCATCATAGGAAAATAATTTGTATAGTGTGACTTTCTGTTAAAAGAAAGCCTAATAAAAATTCATTATGCAGTATTAATTAACTTTATATGTAATTAGTTGAAGAGAAGTTTGAAGACTCATATAAGTTTCATGCAATAAATAATATGGTTTCAAATTGACTGTAAACCGTTTATGTTTATTCGTGTTTGCAGTATATTAACTATAAAATAATTACAAGTAGTTATTAGTCGTGTAGTTAATAATGGTTTGAACCAAAATTAGATTCACTTAATTGAATTTACAATGCCTGTTGAAATGTCAATTTTAAGTATTTTTTAATTAAGTTTTGAAATACCGTAGTAATGTAGTGCATTTAATATTATATGTAGTTGAAGTGGCGTCTTTAACTTTTTTATTTGGCTAAAAGTCACGTCGAACTGCTAAAAGTGAAGCTATTAAATTAAAAGATTTTCTTCCCCTATCTTCTTCTCATCTTTTTTTCTTAAATATTAACCACTCTGATACTAGATATACTTTTCATCTTGTCTGTTTTTTTTTTTACCTGCTACCATTTGTAAATTGCAAGTTTGTATGTTATACTGTTGTAGTGTTTTAGTGTACTCGCTTTGCATACGTTATTGACGTTTCAAGTCTCGTGGTCATTTGATTTTCCATGGCGTAAGGCTATTTGTAGCTGCGAGTATAGGGAACTTTTGAAGAGGGCGGAATTTTCCTATATTATGGCGTTTGCAAGTCCACAGTTAGTAATTTTTCCTCACTTAAATTTTTTTATGGGCTTCTGCTTGCCATGTTTGGTGTTGGGTCTTATATTAAACATTTTTTTGATAACCTAACAAAAAACAAAAAAAAAGGAAGAAAATTATATGGTGTTTTTTTTTACTTTTATGCAATCTTGAATGAAAAGCGTTTATCGGCGTTGGGTATTACTAAAATAATCGAATCCTACTCGCTTTTCAGATGTACCAATAAGGATCCGTTTTTGTTGATAACATAAAATGTGGTTGGTGAATTGAAACATGGGGCTTAAGAGAATGAGAAGAAATCTACGGCATATAAAAAAAAACTTGGAGCATTATCTTTTTATTATTTAACAAAAAAAAAAATAATTTTAAGTAACAGTTGATTTATTATGTAGTTTGATACAAAAGGTCGAATGGCAAACCGGGAAAATGTTTAGTTAAATGTATAAAAACCCGGAGAATAATTTAAGCTTTGAAAGTTTGTTTTGGTCATTTGTTAGTTAAACTGGTATTAACTACCAACTAGCACTGAAGGTTAATTGCTATTCGTTTGCTTGATAAAATATTGATAACGACTATTAACTACATCGTACTTTTGAGAAAGAAAAAAAAAAGAAAAAGTAATATACAATTTACGTAAGCGACTGTAGACTACATTTAGCTGCCAAATAACAAAATAGTTGAAAGAAAAACAATAAAAATGTAAATAAATGTTAATTGGTCAAACATTTGCTTGTTTGGGAACTAAACTAATTTTACTTTGATAAAATTTAAATTAGTTTTCACACGAATGTGTAAAAAAACGTGTTTTTGAATTCTAATCGAATTTTTCAAACATTTTAAACATTCAAAGTTGACACAAAACAAAATGTTTTATGTGCCAAATCGAACTATAATTACCGAGATAATATATGTTTTTGTGGTTTTAGGACATGCAGATTGTAAATGTTTTCTAAGTTAAGATTTTGTGGAAATCAAAGCTTAATCTTCAGACTTGTAAACTTATAACTTAATCTAATAATGACCGTTGTATTATTGATTGGCACGCTTTACGATTCCAATTGCCTCGTAAACGGTTGAAAACTCTTTGATCTTCGTAAAAGATATTTTTTTTTATTTTTTTAATGAAACTTTATGGTTATTTATATGTTCAGATTACATTCTGAGAAATACGTAACGCTTCAGCTGTCCGATTATTTCGCTCATCTTTTATTATCTGAATGGCAAAAGTGTTGCTGTTATTATTATGATTATTATATACCGTATTATAAAGTGCGTGCATCAATGACTTGGTGCTAATCAAGATTTGCCAGGTTTAAATCAGTGAGAACCTTCTAATAAAAATAATGACGACATAAAAAGTTTATTGTGTAAAAGAGCGTTGGTAATGAAATGGTGCAAAGCCACTATTACTTAATGTAATTTAAGAATTTATTTTTTTTTACTTCATGAAGCACGCTGATATTTCTCAGGACTTGTGTTTGCCAAATTAAAGTATAATATATTAACTAAGTTTACTGTAACTAAATTAGTATCTTGTTATCAGCAATTATATTTTTAGCAGTTGTGAAACGCGCATGTTTAGATCTTATTATTTTGACGTAATCGTCCTTAAGGTAACAAAATAAATACCTGATTATCATATGGCGTTTAAAAGAGGATTCTTAACTTAAAATGGTTTAAAATTTTTAAACAATAACAATTAATTCGAGCTAAAGTTATGTCTAATTTGTAAACTAAGTTAAATTACTATCTTGTTATCAGCAATTATATTTTTAGCAGTTGTGAAACGCGCATGTTCAGATCATGTTATTTTGACGTTGAAATAGCAACAATAAAAATACCTGATTATCATCTGGCGTATTTGTATTGCTGCGTAAATTAAAGAGGATTCTTAACTTAAAATGGTCCAAAATTTTGATATAATAACAACTAATTCGAGCTATTAAACTCTGCTCTAAAACTTTACTGTTCCTAAAATATATTAAATGTTGTTATTAAGTTAAGGAATATCGTGCAAGTGAAGCGTAACATTCTCAGATGGTAAGTTTAATTATTACTTTTCCACAGGTCCATTAAAAGGACCTAAAACGCTTTAGGCGATCTATTTACTTTTTTTTTTATTTTTCCTTAAGAGTATAAAATTTTTTATGCGAATATGGTAACGATATTTCTACCCTGAGCTATGTTTTGCCTTTGCTCCCTACCTTGCTTGCAGCATATAATTATTATCATGAAACAGGCTACCGTTCATTAAGTATGGGAACTTCTGCTTGCACCTGAAATCCACGTGAGCGATTTTTGACTAACAATATTTTGAAAGTTAGGATATCTAATTCGTTTGAACGATGGTCATGCAACAGGTCAATCGATGGCGACCTTCGATGTTTTTCTTCAAGCAACAATTTAATTTGACTCGTGATTATATATAATTCACGCTACCGTATTCCTGAAATATACAAGCATTTGCTTTAAAATATTGCTAGTAAAAGTACCGGAATTTAATGTGTTGCAGTGAAAAGATGTGATGCTTTTTTTTTATTATATATAAATAATAATTATTCGTCTACGGCTAAATCTAGTTTTTTTTTTGTTTAAATTTGTATATTTAGAGACTTGTTATTAATTGATGGCTTGAAACTTCAAAGCATGAAAATGGGAGTAAAAAATGGTTGCAAGTGTTGCAAAATCATTCCACTTTGTTACTTGACGTAAACTCACTAATTTAATTGATTGTTGGTGTCAATTATTATTGTCTCGTAAAACTTTTTTTATGCATTTAATTAATTAAACTTTTATGTTTTACATCAATGCGCGTACGTTTTAGTGTATTGGGTGATTTAAATTAATAGTTTTACACTACCAACCATCTGATATTTTAATCTTATGTGTGTTGATTTTTGTTTTCGTGACTTGTTTTACCTTGCGATATCGTAATATGTCGATTAAATGTTATTAATTTGTAGGGTATTATATTGTTTTTAGAAACGTATCGTTCATTTTCAACAGCTGTGTGTTCTGAATGTTCACAAACATTATTTCTATGTTAAATGTTTTTGTTGAAAAGGAGTAATTAATCTTAATGTCGAAATTTGGTGTACTGCTCATTTAAAGCTTTTTAATTGTCAGCCTAATTTATTATATTTCTTTTGTTGTTGAAGGCTGTTAAACAACTTATCTTAGTTTACATCTCAGTTTGACACGGCGATATCTGTGCACCATGAATGCTTAGTAACCTACACTCAAACTCACGGCTAATTTCTTATATTACAATTATTTGTACTTAAATCTGCGCATGAACATTTCAAGAATGCAATGTAAGATTTGGATATTTAATAAGAAAAACGGTTGTGAGATGTTTAGAAAATTTGATAGAATTCTTACTACTATATATAATTTGGAAATTCTGTCACAAACTCCGCCTTCCCTCATACGTCACGCCCAATCGTAGAAGGTGTTGTCACCGAGAGGGGGGTCGACTCTACTGTTTAGAGTGGAGTCGTCCATCTCAACCCAAAACAATTTGAAATTTGTTTAAACATGTGCATGTTTCAAACAATATTGTTTATAAGAAAGCTCACTAAAATAATGTTTTGCATAACTATTAAATACTATGGCTTTATCGGATATGCCCTTGTTTTTCTATAACTTGTAAGATTAAAGTCATGCGTTGTAGTCATTTTCTATTATAATTACCAACTGGTCAATTTACGACCTGTCCATTCAGTTTTTAAGCTCATCCATCACACTAGATATCAAATTGTTTTAAGAAGCTTAGTCACGCAACTTTTGTGTCTTGTGCACTCACTAATTATTGTAGCTATTAGTTGACGTAAGCTAAACATAGATTATAAGCCATAATAATTAAAATTCTTATCTGATAATAGAAATTTATTTTTGTTATCGCACTTTATTAAGTAACTGTGCGTTAGGTGAATGAATGTTTTAAAATCATTTTAACTTGCATAAGTCGCGCTATTTATTTTTCGCGTTATAAATCATACATTCAGTATAGCATACTTGTAAACTACCATTGGCCTTTTGTAAACTACCATTTAGTTAATTAAGCTCTAATTGAAAATTAAAAAAACTAAAAAAAAAAGAGATCAAAATAAATTTTAGTTATTCATTGGCAAAGTTGTCAGAGTCAAGCATACTCAAATTGTCCATCTTTTCTGTATTATTAGATTGTAACACTATTACACTACTATTCTATATATTTTACAAGTTAAATAACTAAACTAGCAGCCTTGTCTTTCATGTTAAGCGACAGAGTAACCAAATGTGTTATTAACAAGTCTGTTGCATTGTGCAATTCTGAACATAAATTTGAAAGTGTATAATTTAGGGTTTGAGACGTTAACAGTCGGGGTTGTTGATGGGGTAGTTTGATGCTTTTGATGATCTATCACAGTTTGACGTAAAAATAATGTATATTTTGACAGTTTGTGTTAGTGTGAAGTGAAGAGAATGAAGCGTATAAAATCGAGTAATACTGTCTGTTTATTGTATTGGCAAAATGTCGGTGATATTTTTTTTCTTTTTCTTTTAAAACAAAAGTCAATTTCTTTTAGTACATGTTTTCGAGTGCAGTCGATAATTAAAAAAACATTGGGGCTTAAAACTCAGCACGATACAATTTAGTCAATACATATTTTGGGGGAAAATATTAATAATAATAAAAACAGTTATAACCAATGGCGAATCTATACGGTACCGGTATATATGGTAGACGTGAATTCTCAATATTGCTTCAAATTTATTATGAAAATGAAATTGCTCGGTGGGGAACAAACCTCAGTTTTCAAATAATTATGGCCTGTTACAATTAAAAAGAAGAGAAAATGAGGATGTAGAGTTAGGTTACTCCCAGTTATTTGACGTTGGGAAAACACCTACTCCTGGAGGATTACGTATCATCGCTTTACTGATAAATAATCAGAAATATTAACGAATTACAATGTGAGAATATTTAGTAAAGAAAATAACAACAACAAAAAAATATATTTTACAAAACCAATGAACGAAAATTTCCTTTTTTGAAATTATGCGTTGTCAATTCCACTATCTCGTTTATGGCAAAAATGACCTATTTGACATACTGCATGTCATACATTTTTACTATGCAGTTTATAACATGAAAAAAAGCCGCATTTCTAAATTTCAAATAAATGTAATTGAGGCAAGCCGACACACGGTTTCAATTATTTTTGAAAAGATACGGAATTCAATTAAACATGTATGAAATTTATGACACACGAGATTGTACTATGGTGCATGATAACTTTATAAGCCTATAAAATTACTTCTAATAAGTGCTTGTCACACCTGTAAATTAGGCTTTATATCTATCTCAGTGGTTCTCAACCGGTGCTAAATGGTGCAATGGGTGTTCCGCTAAATTCTTTGTTCATAGTTGTACTCCAAAGTTTAGAAAAATATTAGATCTAACTTATTAGTTTTAACGTATTGCACTCAAACCTTAGTTGTTATTGCTGTATTTGTCTCTTGTTTATTTTTATTAATGGTTGATTAAAGTGATGGTATTTGACATAAGACATCGTTTCATAAACTTTTTTTTATGATAAATTACGTGAAGTAAAGTGCCGGATTTGAAACTCCACTTTCTTTTCCAGCGAGTGTGTCAGCTCGATTTGCACACTATTCTAGACTGGCATGTTAAGCTTTTGATTGGGGGAAATCGAGGAATCCCAGTCTTCATACATAATACATTATCTTTATAATCTGTTTCGGTTTTCTTTTCTTCTCGTTCCCCTAGTGTCTGTATGACTTTTATATACCGTGTATGTACAGTACCTAATGTACTGTATGTCTGAACTTTATACCACTGTACATTTTGACAGTGGCCAAAAAAAAAAAGTTATTTGCGACGACGTAAACGATTTGACGTATTTCATTTAAATGTAACGATGTAGAAAATGTTTTAAGTTTCATATACTGTAATTTTGATGTTTTACGGTTTATAATTTTTAAAAATATAAAGTCGAATTTGTGATTATTTTATTTGACTTTTACGGTTTATTTTTTATTGCTAGATTTTAAAATTATGTGGTTGACTAACTCAAAGGAATCGTTTAAGTTTTTTTTTTCGTACCTTTACATGGAAATATTTTTCAGTGCTATATCACTTACTTTACATCATTGTCATTTAGGTTTGTAAGTCATTTATTATTATTAGTTTTAAGGTAACCAGTTTCAAATATACTCCAAAAACGGGAATGAAAAGATAAAGGGGGGTGGAGGGGTGAGTCAGTATTAGTTTTATGTAGACAAATTTCCTTAGAGGTGGTCTCTTTTTTGCTGCTGTACAAAGTTGTTGTACAAACTTACTGCTGATTTTCAATGTTAATATCATTTTTATCTTTAAAATTTTTGGATTTTGAATTTCGATGAGCTACAAGGTTAGATGCATCTTATATAAGGTAGTTTACGTCGTAATCTTGTCTACAATGACAGTTATGACTTAGTCCTCGTGTGAAAAACCAAAACTTTACAGTATGTGGTTGAGATTTAAAAAATGTTTTGCATATTTCGTGACTATATGGAGGTCCATTTTTAAATATTGTTTTTACAGAACTACCTTATCCTTATCCTCGGCCACCGTAAAAAAAACCATTCAATTGAATATTCATTTTTTTAAAAGTCGCTTTGTAATTGATCACTATAAGAATGCATTGATAATACAATGTATGAAGAATTTAAATATCTCTTAAGTCTTGAACGAGCTTTCTAAATATATGTGAACTTTTATTTATATCTTAAAAAGGAATTAATTCTCTGCAATTATAATGACAAAAGGAAATAGCAGTGGTATCTTTGCGGTCTTTCTGAAAACCAAAATATTTCGGGTTGACAATCCTAAAAAAAATATGATAAGAAAAGTAATCTGTTGAGACTGTTGCATTGCGATAAAGTTTGTTAAAATCCGTAGTCTTTTCGTACAAGTACTGTATATTCCAACCATTTATGAAGATACTGTATTAAGTTACACGGTAGTTAATTTATTGCGGACGAATGTGACATAAATTTGAGGCTGATGTCTGGAAGTACCCTTGTTCTGCACTCACTGATGGCCTGAAGGGGCATTTAAGAGCTTACTGTTTAAACTCGTAACTTAAAAATACATTTGAAAGAATGCTTGTAATGTCTTTCTTCAAAAGCTTTTATCATTAATCTTATGCTGACTATGAGGAAATTGATTGAAACTAGCGTTTTTAGTTACAGCAGCTAACAACGATAATTAAATCAGAAACAACTTTATTCTCTATGATAATTTTGGTGGTGGGAAGTGGGGGGAAATAATCACTTTTTAAAGGTAAAATACAATTATTGGTAGTACTGTATCACAAATTATTTTCATGGGAACACAAATGCATTAAAATATTTATCAGGTGATACTTTAAATTCAAGAAAATCGCGAATTATAGTTAGAATTGGGTGTTAACTATTAAAAAAAAGGTGTTTGTCGATAAGATCAAAAGCAATGTAAACTTATTAATGGTTTACATTTAAAAATACTAATAATGGCTAAGCCTTACGGACTTGACGTGTATTGAAATGCAAATGCAATAGGCGTGTAACCATTCGGAAGTGAACGGTTTATCTTATTTATTGATATACGAATACTAAAATAACTAATTAAGTGGGCTTACAAAATACGATTCAATGTAGAACAGTAACTGATTAGTATACTATTTCAGTAAAGGAGATTATTGACATATTTTTTTTTACAAAATTAATTTATTCTTTTTATTATAATGATAACAACTAATATGCGGATGCTGTTGTTGATTTATTAACACCGTATAATACGCTATACATACTGTATAAAATGGTAAATTGGTGATGTTTATTAATAAGCTTAGTAATAAAGGATTCACGATAAGTTGTGTCCTGTAAGTTAAGAGTTAGTTGCATTTGACACATTGGTTGATCGGTAAAAAACATATTGGGAGAACTGGCTATCACAAACAAGTTAATTAAACCGACAAAAAAATAAATGTTTGCTAAGATAACGTTTTTGTATATTGCATGTGATAGAATATCTATAGTTAAAAGTTTTTACAAAATTTAAATCAAGTTAATTTACCAAAAGGAAGATCATACAGTATGTTCTTGCTTTCACACAGGTGACAGGTCATGTCCTTTTGAACACTGCAGTTAGGAAACATTTTGATGGCATATTTTGGCCGCTAAAAAGCCGCTAAATATTGAAAGTAAGAATCGGAAGGTTAAAAGGTTAACCAAGTTGTTTATATGCGCCACCACGCAATGCGATACGATTAATTAAAACTTTGCAGTTATTTTCTTTTTGACACTACAATCGATAAAGATTACAATGACAGTTGAAATTGAGCGATCATCACCCAACTTTAAAGCTACCGGTATATTAAAAATCGTGTAGATCAGTGGTTTCCAATCTTTTCTAAACAGAGTTCCCATAAATAAGTCGAAAAACATACAGTATAATCGGTTTTTTATTGATATTTTTAAGGATAGTCTTCTTGAATAAATTCGTCTAGACTTGTTTCAAAGATTCGTTTTCGTGAAGCAGTTCGGGAATCACTGGTTGAGAACCACTGGGGTAGACACTAGTACAGTAGTTACATGTACTGTAGACGACTTGCAGTGCATAATTAATTTTTTAGACATAATACATTTGTAGCCTCTTACCGTTTGCCGTTTAATAATTCGGACGTGATAAAAGGATCATTTGGCAGGGTGAATGATGAAGTGCATATTTTAAGCCTGAATAGTGGCACTAATAATACTTACAGTAACTTACATATACAGTAGTTCTGTTACAATGAAAGTGGCTATTTTATCACTGGTCCTCCTCTCTCAACTTTCAAAGTCTTAATTATGATCGCCTGTAAAAAAAATAAATGATGTTATTGTTACTTGTCCATCATTAAGAGGATTAAATCGTTATTTACAACTTCCTCACAATTTACACCTGATAACTTCCTAGCTTGTCTAAGTTACTATTACTCTATTAATTTGTCATCATATTGACATACAGTACTACAAATGAAGAGATTTTTAAAGAATGATTTACTAAGTTATTTTTACGTTTATCATTCTAACAGGGTCGTGTGGGTTATTTGGTGTTAACATGTGGTGCGAATATGATGACTAATGAACATGTTTGTGTTTATGTACTTGATTGGCTCTCGGCTGGCAACCTTTAACTTTGATAAATCATTATTGGGGAAAACCATTCGAACTTGACTTGCATAACGATGTTGCAACCGAGTACATAACTTACTATTGGACGAATTTGTCTGGTTGTCAACAATTGGGTTAAAATTGTTGCGAAACTTTCAAATTTGGGGTATCCCGTGAAAAGTACTTTGTTGTGCTTTGAAACTTAACTATATTAATTGAAAAGGTCAATAATTACATACGCAGTTATTGAAACACTTTACTATTCACAAAGAATTAAGTGAGACTCCACCATTTTTTATTTGGTTATTAACTTTTTACTACGAGAATAAAGTGAATTTTTTATCATTAGTATTTGTATCGTTTTATTAATTTATTGGGCAAATTGTACAATTAAAGAAACGGGAATTATTTTTTATTGGCGAAAAACTATTTACAGATGATTACATGATTCCACCGTTTTTTCTTTGGCTATTATTTAAAAAAATTTCAAGTGCACTTTATTAAAAGTTGTGTTGTTTGCGCTAGCAAGTTAATAATAAATATATGTTATCTTTCTGATAACTACATTCATTTGGTTTCTGCATTCTGCCATTATTGTTATAGTCTGTGGCCAATTATAATATGTAAAGATAGATGCAATGGAAGCGTGTGTAGTAATTTATAATCTTATTTGGCGTCTGCTTGCCTTATAATTCTTCGGTATTTTTTTTTGAAATTAGGAAGGAAGGTGAGTGATATTTTAAGATGTGAATGATACAGATTAAAATCATATATGGCCGTGTGTGTGTGTATACGGAATGTCATGTAATGACGTTTGTCTATAAAATGTGTGTTAAATTTATGATGACCACTGACCAGGAAGAAGTTTAGAAAGTTCGTTATACTCTTTACTACTAACTACGTTAATATATGTGTGAGTTAACTACTGTATATATATATTTATTGAAAATAGCTCAGTATCAGTTTTTTTTATAATGGTCAGTGCCATTTTTTATTCTCTCTCGTGTGCCTGCTTTGATGTATATTACAACTCAAGTACACAAAGAGTTTTTTGGCTAGTTTTTTCGACTTCGTGATAAATAAAAAAAGTACGTAAAGTCTTTTTTTTTATTGCTGTCTTGATGCAGCTATATATTTTTTAAATGTCACGGTTTTAAGACGCATAATTTACTGTGGTGCATTAACGATACGGAAAAAGTCATGCATTTACAGTACTGGCATGTTTCAAAATTGATTCATCAATAAGTAACTTAAAAAAAGAAATGACATTAAATGTAACCGTGAACATTTAACAGTAGAAGAAAAAAAAAGTAAAATAGGAACTCTTTATTTAAGTTTTTGGTTGAATGTTGATTCAAAATATGAGATAATTAAATTTCCAACTTTTGGCCAGGTAATCGTAGGTGCACATTTTTTCCTTTTTTTATAAATTACTGTTTTGGAGCATTATTTTGCGTTGTGGTCAGTTTTTATATCATTGTGTATTAGAAATGGGCTATAAAACTAGCACGGAAAAATAACCAGCTTTTGCAGTTGTACAGTATATTATTATTTTGGCAGCAACCGATTGATACATTAATTTACACAAATAACCCTACTGTAGCTGTCAGAAGCCAGTTAGAAACGAGGACGACGTCCTCATCAATCTCGAGGAAGCGATTTATCTAGATTTGTCCATTTCTTCTTTAGTGCATTTACACTGTAAAGTAGAAGTTAGTTTATGATAAATGTGATACCGTGTTAATTTGCGGAGAATTTTGGTAGATTTTAGGAGATAAATGACTTTTGGCTAAAACCACCGAAACAGTATACTGAATGCTGTAATCGGTTTATTATACTGTACAGTGGGTGCTAATTTGTTTGTTTTTGATTGTCAATTAATGTTGTACAGGGTACTATATTTTATATATTAACATGTGTCAGTAATTAAGATAATCGGTAGAGTTTTGATTTGTGTTTTTTATTGTAAAACGAGAACGAGAATATTGGTTATTTAGGAGTGTGCAAAATGTGCAATCACTGAAAAAGTTCTTAACATGGATACCTGCTTATTGTTTGATTTATCAAATATTTTTTTCAGCTATAATTAAACAACTATATAAATTCAAATAAAAATTTAAATACTTTCAAATGCTAATTTAATGGTGATGTACAGTACTGTATACATCAACCGTTTCTGGACACTCTAAAGTCAACCTTTTATGTTTTTATAAGTTGAAAATTGTAATTGGAAGTAGGCAAATATATACTGTGCAGTATAATATGCGGCCTCCGATACAAAATGAAGTTTTTAATGTGACCCTCCATAAGCAGTCATTTTATGGTACGGTGTTGCTATTTACGCTAACTTAGGAAGCAGAAATTTTTTAGCTTTCACAGGACCACACCTTTCAGCATCAAACATGCACTTGACACAGCTAAAGTGCCGGTATGTTGATGTTATAAAAATTTAAAAAATGTTCAAATGCATTAATGATGTACTTAGTTTTAATTGAATTCTCTTATGTAAAATTGGTTCATTTTTTCATAATAAAAACCCCATATTTTATAGCGAACTATTAGGTTAGGTCACTTTAGTGTCGCTACAAAGAATTTTAACTCTACAATTATGTTGACAATGATGTCAAGTTTGATGTTTTCTTCCATGATTTGCTTCCCGTATAACTACATATCAAACGTTTGATATAAATGATTTTTCTTTTTTTAAAAAAAATCGCAGATTGACAAGTTTTGCAGTTAAAAAATTTTGTGGTAGAATAAACGGTAGCAGAGTATTCTGGAATATGGTTATTTCATGACCTGCCATGTTTTTTTTACTACCGGTATTCTTCTTTTTAAACTTTACTTTTTTTACTGCATTTCTTAAGTTAAACTTCGTGACTAACAACCAAGTTCATCTGACATGTTGCAAACCACACCCATTAATTATTATGGTTTACTATGAATATTGCTCCTCCTTCCGGTGCTTCACCGATGCATAAATACATTAGTAATTAGTCCTTATGTTCACCAATGGACATTAACACAAAAGTTAATTAAACGATTTAAGCCGAGCAATTACTTTACCAGTTTGCAACGCCATTAACCATTAACCAGTGAATTACAAATATTAATACGAACGGAAATGGTATCATTTAAAGCTTAATTCGCTTTAGTGTGTTTTTATTTCGTGAAATTCTTCCGAATAAACAAAATTACATAAATATACGTATTGTTTAGCCATGTACAGTAAATTATCAAAAGAGCAAATCAAAGTCTAAACTTAACAAAGAAAAAAAAATAACAATCCACTAATTACTGCATTTAGGTAAAAGTTTTTATAATTTGTCTTAATAGCATTTAATAAGTGAAAAAAAATTCTTGTGTTTATAAGATGGCAAATTACTTTAGAAAATTATTTAATTATATGCCATTAGCCACCGAAAGTGCAAACGTACAGTAATGTACCATCTGATTTAATACTTGAACCATTTTTTAAAACTTTTAAAAACAATTCTCAAGTGTATCAAATGAGTTTGCTTTAAAAATACGGAATTTTAATGCTGCATTCGATAGAGTGTAAAAATATGCAATTACACCACCGATTATACTCTCGATTTAAAAGATTAATTGGGGAAATTTGCTATTTATTATTCAAAGTTTTTTTTTAAATATGCTTAAATATTTAAAAGACTATTTTTATATTTAGTATTATTATAAACTTTAGTACTGCACGTTTTATGCTTTCTAACCATCTTTCTAACTATTGTACGTATACGCGTGTCTTCTTATTCATTATTTAAAAAAATACCTTTTTTTATTTTGAAGATGTAAATTTATTTATAATAATTATTTTGCATTAACGCAAAGGTGATCGAAATTTAATCGATTATCACATCGGTTTCTTTTTGTGTGGGGGTGTTTTTTTCATGTTATTGGTAGACTTGATTATAACCAACTTTTAAGCGTTAAAATGCAGTCTGTATAAAATTAATGTTCGCTATAAGCGTGTTTGACTGTATTTGTTTAGCACACAGTGAGAACACGAACTGCATTAACGTAACAGCTAGCGTAGTTGATTTATGACATTTACATACTGTCAAGACGCTTTTCTAAATACTGTATAAGAATTTAATCTTAACAGTTTGCTTCTTAAGTCACACACTATACTTGCAGCTACATTAATATTCATAGTAATTGTTGTTGAATGAAATTTAACGTTTCCGGGATTGTTTTGCGTAACATTTACATCGTAATTTTCTGATATTTTTAGCGCGTTGTAAAAAATTGTTTAGCATGTTTCCCTTTGACGAAGTTTGATCTGATAATAATGAAATATTGAAAAATAAACCACGATTAATGCGTTCAGTGCCAAGTAAAAGCGCGATTTAAGCCTAATCTGTATTGTGATACTCTGACTTGGTTCACTTTAACTTTTGGCATCTTGCTTATTACCATTTCAATACTAAACCATTTTTTATTTATGTTTTTAAAAATTCCATGATAAAAAATGCATATAAATGAAGAGCATTACAAATCAATGGCAGCTTTCACTTAATATCATACTAATATATTGATGTTTCTGATAGTTTCAACATAATGTTGATAATTTTATTTGTTTAAAATTCAATAGCCTAATTCACGAATTTTGCAACTTATTAAAAATGTATTTATTTGCAAAGTTTTAACTTAGATTTAGTTTTTATTTTGCATTTCTGTATTATTTTATGATGCATAAACAAAAACTTGATAATAACAAATTGAATTTAAATTAAAGGGTCAGCAAATGGAAATTGTCAACATTACAGTTTGAATCTTAAATTTAAATAGTTATTATCAGCTATATTATGTTGTAGCGATTATATTGAGCAAAAATAGTAAAATTTCTGTCATTTCCAAATCATTCCGTTGTTTATTTTGATTAACACAGGTGAAGTAGTCAAAGAAAACACTTGATATGCTGGTAAATAAACTCCTATCTGGATAGTAATAAATTGTTGTTGGATTTATATATGGGACAACCAAGAACCTCGATGTTCTTTGAAATTATTTTTCTATGATATTTCCATATTCTCTGTAGACATATCGATTCGATATTTAACACGGTTGGCAAACTGTATGCGATCATTTTCACTTGAGTTCAATAATTATAATACTCAAACGAATCATTTACCATTTTTATTTTGAAAAAAAAAAGATAAATTGTCAAAATGAGGATAAAAAAGAGCGTCATGCAGGTTTGCCCAGAGTTGAAAACATATTTGGCATGATACGTTGTTGAGTTAGTATAAAAGTGATAAATCTGGTAACCATGTCCATTTTAGAGCACGCAATCATAAACATTTATAATAGCAGGCATAGATAAAAATTTTCAAAGACTTATTCTTTGGTGAAGAAATATCAACTTTAAAAATTTGTTATCATGATTTTGGAAGAGGTTGGGCTGGCAAAAATCAAGTCAGTTTTATAACTAAAATTTCTGCTCACCTGCCGTGTGTTAAAATGCTTCTGGTTTTGATAGCATAATATTTATTTTTTTATGTGCAGTAGCAGAATTATTATTTGTTTTAAACTAGTATTAATATCTCAAAAAAAAATATAAACGTCCTTATTTAAGGTCATCTTATTTAATACCGAGCTATATAAATAAACTTTTTTGTTGATGATTAATATACTGTCTTTGGTTGGCCATATAGAACTCGATTATTTTATTAGATTATGTTTGAAGTATATGAGTACGTGGAGGGTTTAGTGAAAACAGGTGAGACTGTTTAAACAAGTAAGAAAAAATGGCGATAATTTATCAAGCAAACGTGAGCTTATTTGCCTCAATTGTATTCGTACAATACTAGTAACATTTTTTGTGGTTAGCTTTTTTTAAATGCCATTTCTATTCATTTTTTTAAGTAGAAGATGGGCGTAGTTGCGATGCTGCCTTTAGTTTTTTTTAAAGGAAATCTGAGAAATTTTACTACTTGCTAGATTGGTTGGTAACATTTGAAGTGAATACTGCGAATACGTACTGTACATTATGACATGTAGAACAGATAACGACGGTTGTGGCTGTTTTTAATTCTATTTTTTATATACAGTATAAGAGCTTAATGTAAAAAATAAAATTTTAAAATATTGTAAGAATCAACTTTTGCAACTTATAAATCGTGAATTTATTTTTTGTTACGTTTTAATTATGTCTACAGTTTGTTTGGTACTAACCTCGATCGTGCTGAAATCAAAATATTTATGCTTTCGACCTAAATTTATTTCATGGCGTTAGTTGTTAACTGATGGAAGTGTAGCCTATATCGCACCAAAAAACTAACAATTTATTAGTAAGGTTTGGTTAAACTTCAAATCATTTAACAACTGTATACGCCATGAATAGCATTTAAAAAAATCAAACTATATACATCGCCCAGCCCTGCTATTTTATTAAGTCCCATTGATTTTTTGTATATGACATATTTTATGTTATAATATTTAATATTGATGAGCAAATTTTATAATTTTTTTTAAACATTTGAACTGAAATCCGCTGCATTTTGAGTTAAACGATCGATTATATTGTGTACCAATTTCCTACAAAACAGTCTCTTAAATTACAGGTATAAAGCCCTTCTAAAACTTTAAAAGGTTTGGGAATCTTAATGATAGCCGTTTGGTATTGAAATGCCTGTTACTGTTAGATCAATAATAGTCCTTTATACAATAACTGTTTTACATTTATTGTACATTATAACTGTAATACATTTATTGCTAAAGCGCCATCAATTTGGCTAATATCGCTAATCAGATTTTCCGATCAGGATCGAGATTTTCAATGTTCCCTTATTATTATTAAAGGTAAAGTTTTGGTATGTAATAAAATAAATGTGGGTTAAACATGATAGTAATGATAAGTCTACATTTCAGTTTTAACGTGATCGTTTAGTAAATTATACTGTACCAGACTGTTCAGCGATTGCCATTTTGCCATACATTTTCGAAATACGCGGAACATAATATTCTATAACCATATATTGCTCCAAAAATCGTTTACTACTCAAACATGTGATTATCTATTACTCTATATATCGGTAATAGTCAATTTATGATTTTTATGAAACGGTTAATGGATGGAGCAAATAGTGTGTACAAAAGCTAAAAGCCCTTAAACCTTTAATAAAATCAAAGATTGATCGCTTATTTCTCCCTAAGTACCTCTAATAGATGGGACCAAATTCAAAATCGATCATGTAAACATGTAATATTGAAGTGGGAACATGCAAAAGAGAAGTTTGTCGAAATTGAATGTTGCGCACGCACCTAGTATTTTCATTTTGTCCCATTATTATGACAAAAAAAAAAAAAAAAAAAAAAAATGAACTAAAAAATAGGGAGACAAAACTTGAAGGTTTATCTACACCATTGTTTCTCAACGCGGGACCCATATCCCACCGACGAGGGTGGCGTTTGAAAATAATTTTAAATATCTGAAATCAAATATATAAATGTGCAAGAAAAATATTTATTACCGTGTTCATCTTTATATTTAGCTGAATGCAATTTTAGTGCTTAAATTATTTTGTTGCTAAATTAGGCTGGACATACTGTGTTAACTAAATTGAAATCTGGCATAAAGGTTGGGAAACACTGATCTACACTATATGATTTAGAGCACATTAAGTGTTGTGGTCTATGTCTAAATGTGCTTTAAGCTTTCAGGGCTACAGGCGGAAGAAGTAAGAGCCAAAACAGAACTGTATAATCAAAATGGAACCATACTTTTGTTCGGCCGGCTTGTAAAGGCATGCAGTTCTTTGAAAATCTTTTATTTGTTAAGGTTCTGGTCGAAAGGCGATTATTATAACATTTTTTTTTACATTATGTTTACCGTACTGAAAAGAAATAATTATGTATAAACAGCGGGTGACAATATGGACACAAGGAAAATGTTGATAAATGCTTTTGTTATTGTTGCTATTTTTTTTTTTAGTACTGTATACATTCTAGGACCAAATTCTAACATAACGTCAAAGATATGTTGACAGTATTATTGTAATATTCAGTTAAAGACTGACGATGACGTGCATCAGACCAGAAAATGTAAGGTTTCTTTTTTACACGGTAGATAAAATCCAGTAGATGTGGCCATATGGTGATGGTTTATTTGATATACAACATAACACTCATTTAAACTTTTATTATCCGAAATATATTCGCAATGCAACACATAATTGCCACTATAAAAAGTATTCAATTTTTTTTAAATACATATAAAAAAATTAAGGAGTAGCTTATGCTTGAATCATTGTGCTATAGCTATTGTCACGACCATGTTTGATCATTTAAATTGCACACAGGACATTTGAATGCAAAAAAATGAATTAAATTTCTCAAAGACAATACAGTACGCGCGGCATGGTGAATCATACTTACCGGTAATAAAAACTTCAAATTATTTCAAAACAAATGTAACAAAAGCAGCCAAGAAAATTACCGACAATAAACCGACAAACACATATTTTTTTTTAAATATAAAAATGCAAAAAAAGATAAATAAATGGGATTTTTTGTGTGAATAGTTTGAGGCTAATATTTTTTGTCAGGTCACCATTTATATTATATACTGTAGTTGTGATTATAGGGTTTGAGTTAGTATAGGAGAACACTATTGAAGAAACATACAAAAAATAAGATACTGTACGGACATGTAGAAATCATATTCCGCACTATACCGGTACTGGTAATGAGCTCGTGGACACGTTTCCAATTTATTTGAATTTTTGTGGTTATACTGTATAATTCCACCTAAGAGAAATTGCAATAATTATTATCGAAATTGTGGGGATTTTTGACATCTTTGTAACTTATTCAAGTTGTAAGAGTGTGTGCACATGTAATTAACAGCTTCGTGCAATTATTTTTGTTGTTTTACTTGCCGGTACTTCGGTGGACCGTGATTATCAAAAGTGCTGTACAGTTATAATTACTGAACTCTTCTTTTGAGTTGTTGCTTGAGTAAAGATGGTCTGAAATGCATTGATCTCATAAATTTTCAAATGGTTTTTTTTCTTTAGTTTTTGAATTTATGAGTTAATAGAATAATGATCAACTGTGTAATTGCCAACTTTGGCGTTTAAGAAGAATTATTGTATTAATTGTAGTAAGATAGTTTTAGAGAAAATTTTATTTAGCAAAAGTCAATATGATTTGGAGACTCAGCCAGAAATTACTCTTATTTACTGAAACAAGGAGAATTTTGCATTATGCTAACAAATAAAAAATTCGGTAATGCATTCTTAGTCTCGCATGTTAATTATAAGTAGATAAATACCGATTACATCTTAAACATTTAACATTAACCATGAAAAATGACTGAATGAACACAATTAACGTAATTTTCATTCCGTGTAATTTGAAATAATCAGTTGCAGTATGAAAAGCATTCAAAAGTAGAGTTTTCGTTTTTGAAAATTTTAAAAAGCACAAATATTCATACTGTAAATGTGATCATGTGAGCTATTCACCCTTTGAAATTTGTTTTCAATTTTCTTTTTAAACGCAACAAATAATAATTAGGGTCAAATAACTTGAACATGTAATAAATTATGAAGGAGAATCTACGAATAAAGTAAAAATTTTCCAAACAAAGACTGAGAAGTCCAGAATAATGTCTTAAGTCTTTTTAATTCTAATTCAGAAACGTTTTTTTAATACGAAACGACGTACAATAATTGTGATATTTAGTGTATACACTATATAGTATACGGTATTAGGAAGACATAAATTGAGTTTACATTGTGATCATTACATGCGTATTGCATTGTATGTGAATATTGTGGTAAGAGAAAAATAATGCACATAAACACACACACAAGGTAAAGTTATTGCATTCAATGTTTTTGTCTTTTTTTTTTTTCATCTTTTTACTAATGCAAAAGTTCCCTTGAGCACCTCAAAACAGACTTTTTGAAATCTTGGTAAATTTTTAATTGAGAAATTTTAATGTCTACAGCAATTTGTTTTTCTCTCAATTTCATTTTTTTCGGTTTTATTTAAAAAGAAGGGGTTTTTTATATGGATTTTCATCCTGGCTATTTCTCATCTCACATTTTGTGTGACAAGAAAAAGTGGCATAAATGAGTGTGCACAAAAAATAAAAATACCTGGAAAAAAGCTTGCGTGCAATTTAAAATGCTACTTTCAAATTGTTTTTACTTGTAAAGACTTTGTGGTGGCACTTTTTCTAAACTTTAATTTATACGAAAGTCTTTGAGCAGATGTGAATGATTGTGTGGGAGGAGCTGACCATTGTTTTTTTTTCTTTCTGGTCAAATGGAATATACAAATCTACCGGTTCCCATGTTTTTCCGTGGAAGAAATTTGGTGTCCGTGATTGTACAATATAATACGAGACAAATTTTTAAAGCTAAAATTACATTTGGCAGTCGTATTTAAAATTGTCTGTTGTTTACGTGTTTTTAGTTATTTAATTACAATTATTTTTCTTAAAGCAAATATTTTTAAAAATTGCATGAACATTTCGCAGCATAAGAGATGCTCAGTTGAATTGGTTCACGTGGAAAAATAGTTCACTTCTTCATTAAACATTAAAAATGACAATTTAGCACCAAATTTAACAGTACAAAGGTAAAATATG
The DNA here is from genome assembly GCA_013389785.1 of Helicorthomorpha holstii. Lineage (NCBI taxonomy): Eukaryota > Metazoa > Arthropoda > Diplopoda > Polydesmida > Paradoxosomatidae > Helicorthomorpha > Helicorthomorpha holstii. The sequence goes on along the minus strand of JAAFCF010006596.1, from coordinate 2,085,312 downwards.
TACAATATAACAAAACATTTGATGCTTTGTACTCTACATCCTGGTGCCAAATTGTAATAATTTATTTACCATTAAAATTAATTCATTACAAAATATTAATCTTTTCCGGACAACATGAGTCTGTTGGACTTTTTGACAACTTTGGTATTTAAGAACTAAGTTATTTTTAGTTCAATATTTTACCAATTTTTTTTTTTTTTTAAATTTTTGATAAAAAAAATTACAATTTATTAAAATAAAGATTGTTTTTTTTCTCGTGAATTCCGCGAATTTAATATATGGTTTCAACAATTTACGCTCTATAATTCGATGAATACGTTTTCTAGTTTCCATTGCAAATGATATTGGATTTCTAAACGAAATTTTAAATACTATTATTGTATGCTATAAATGTACAAATTTTGTTAAATGTACTGTATGAATTTGACTTTGAATTTTACTATATACAGGTCGTGAAAATGATGAGAATGGCTGAAAAAAAAAAAAAAAAACAACGAATTTGAAGGACAACGCTGAGAGTATTTAAAAAAGGGATCGACTATTGATAAATTAACTATGCAACTGTGAAGGGGGTAAGTACATAACTTTAAATATCAAATCTTTTATTTTAAAAATTATTGTATTGGTATTTAAATGAGAGACTTTGAAAGTTCTTCCTTATGCGAAATATTCATGTAATCTGCATAATTATTATGGACGTTGTGTGCTGAAACATTACGGTAGTAATATCTTCTTTCAAACTATCAAATGGGCGATTTGTTTTTCAGTAGACATCGAATTTTGAAATGGTGAAGTCTTTTGACAAGACATTTTTATAACATAAAATTATTGATTATTGGGGTATATCATTCCGCCTGAAGTGAAAAACCGCGTATGGATTGCGATCATGCAATGCAATTATATGTTGTCTGAAGGCAAAAATGGACGAGGAAATCAGACAACGGCGCGGCGCTTAGAACTAGATTATATTTTTGGAGGTTCAATTTATGTACTTTTTTAAGAGTTTATAATAATAGCCAAATTAACTGAAGGTGCAACTAAGTTATTATTCTACCAGTCAGCTCAGAGTATTTGATCATTAATCTGCTTGTAAATGGTAAACGTTCGTCAGTACATACACTTGATGTCGGTTAAAGTTTTTTTTTAATTTTTGGGAGGAAGAAGTACTACTTTGAATTGCATTTCACATAAGATATACTGTATATCAAGGTGCAACATCTGTTGCACGCATTAAAAACAGTATATTTTCTCCTCATCCAGAACTTCCAATTTTTTTCATTTTACACGACTCCACTTTCGCCAAAGAGTAGGCAAGCAACAATTTAAATATGAGCACCACTCAGTATAGAAATGAATCAGTCTGGAATAAAAAAAAATAAGATTTAGAGGTGGGGCATATTTATAAAGTCGAGGGAGCATCGTTGGGTGGAGTAGGGCTCATAGTGAGTCTGTTTTTTTATTGATTTGGGTATAATAGCGGTACGGTAGAGTGTAGACAAGTGTTTCTCAACTTTTTTGTGTTATGCCCCACCTAAGCATTTCTACAATTTTTATATTACTACACACATTATTTTTAATGTTCAAAAACTGAATTCTTCACTAACCTGAATGGTAGATTTTAGGAAGAAAACATTTGGAAATTATTGAGCAAACACAGTAAATATGATGGAGAACTGAAATTCAAGTACAAAAAAACTTTAATGAATGATTTTTTTAATATTATTTTAATTACAATATTAGTGATTGGTTATTATTTAAATTTAGTGAGATCTTTGCGCTTGATGCTTGCTACAAAGTGGTTTTATGTAAAATTTCAATTTAGTTAACTTCAGTTTTAGTAAAATCACTACAATTTATGTTGACTAAATCCGTGTTTAGCCAAATTTGAATTTGGAATAGGTAATATTAGTTCTTTAGTGAGTCCGATTTTGGGTATTGAGTCTTCTTTCAAATTGCCCACGTTGGGAAACCGTGATATATACGAATTACCTCTAAACGTAATTCATGGTGTATTTGGTAGACTGTATCGTTTGTTTACGTGCACATACTAAGGGGGTTTTCATAATTTGGTTATATACTATGTGTAAATTCAGACCTTATTTTTATTCCAAATTTGTCCCGCAGCTAAATTGCCAACTTGGAGTACGTATGATCGATTTTTTTTCTTCTGTTTTGAACTCCTTTAATAACAAATCTCGCCTTCCCCACACTCACCCACCCATCATGTTTCCAAACATTAGCATTTAACTATATAGTATCTTGTATATGAAAACAAGAGAGTAAGTTCATTGAAGAGACGGACAAGAAGAGCTTTTTAGTTTTTCACTCGTACGGAATATAGTACATCAATATAATTGTGCACGAACATCAACTTGTTGATGTAAGGCACAGCTACAACTAGTGATAACCCCCGTTGGGTTTCCGATCTATTTTTTTATTATTAATTTGGATATGTGGTTATATATTTTTTCTCCTTCTGTGGTTATTATCTTTTAAAAGAGGTAGAGATAGTTGTTGATGAAGATGATGATGGGAGTAATCTTAACTGCAATTTCGCAAAGGTCAATTACATTTCCATTTTCTATCTAACAACGCTACAGTAGATGTCAATAGGTATCCTATATTGATATATGGATTAACCATATTTGAATCTGCAATGTGTAACACTGTACAATTTTATCATTTACAGTGAAAACCGTTTAACACAAAACTGAGGAAAACTGAAATATTTCTTAAGTGTTAAAAAAATTTGATGTTAAACGATGCATACGAAAAAATATACTCACCGAAAGGACATTTATTATTAGAGTGCAATACATAATATTAGATATACTTGTTACATTTCAAATTATTATACATTTTACACATACGATACATACAGTATGTATGACTTAATAAACTTTTAAACTTTAATACTGAACTGTATTTTTATAAAAATAATAAAAAAGTTATTGATTTTTTTGGAAAATAATCTAATATATACAGTATGTACATTTTTGCATAGTTTTTTTAGCATGAAATTGTTTGGTATCGTCCAATTGTATGTATTTTGTTCATTCAGAGAAGAAAAATCGTTTTGTGTTGAACGATTTTGAAATGAAAAAAGTGTAAGGAATGACATAGTATTTGGTCTGGACCGCATTATTATTTTGGGTTAATCGGTTTTTTTTGGATTTTAAACGATTTCGCGTTAAACAGTTTTTGTATTTGCATTGTGTAACACTGTACGACTTTATCACATAAATTTCTTGTTCTTCGTTTATATACTGTACTTGTTGTAGTTGTCTGTAGGATTTCCTTTGGCCTTGAGGTCACTATCGTTTTTATACTTTTTTACTACTTTTCGATCTTAAACTATTTTATTCTCCCTTATATTATTATGGTACCAAACGTTATACACACTTGCTTTTATTACCCAACGGTTTTCAATCATTCCGACAATATATCTTCGTTTGAAATCATGATCTTACCTGGTCATATATATAAAATTATAACACTTCAAAGTGTTTGTATTATAACCTATATACAGTTAATGCATTTTTTAAGGGTAAGAGTTGCTGCTAGGTCAATTACGTAGTAAAGCAATACGTAAGTTACAAGTATTAATATTTTACATCAGTGGTTCCCATTCTTTCCTAAGCTGCGGAGCACTAAGCTTATTGGCAATAAAAGCATTTGGCGGAACACCCTCAATTAATATGACATGTTTTATGTCACTTTCTTATTAATATGGAATAGGAATAATTTTAAAACAGCATTTACTTTTTATATAATTTTCAAGATAGAAGTTAGTTGAACTCACTAATTATTATTTTGTAATTAAAAAATCATTAAGGTTACAATAAGACAATAAGTTTAATGGGAATGTTGTTTACATATAAATTCTATGTTGAGACGAATAAGACAAGATAATGTTACTCTTATTTCTTCTTCCAAATGTGTTAATGTGTTGTTACTGTTTGTATTAGCCAACGTAGAAAATCCGAGTTCGCAAAAATAGGAAGTTGAAAAACAATAAAATTTTTACGGCTTTTTTTTTTTTTTTGATATTTCAGAATATTATTTTTGCATAGGTATCCAACATCCTACCTCATTTAAAGTTTTTTCAAAGTTTTTGTGGAACACTTTAGAAATGTTCACAGAGCATTGGTTGGGAACCACTGTATACAGTAACATATTGAATTAAGTGCCACCGATTATATGTATATTTATAAGTTTATGAGATGTGATTCGTCAAGTATTATAACACCTTTTTTTCAATAAGGAAAAAATGGGGGTGGCAATCTATATTTTATGATTCGTCGCCTTTGCAATATTTAAAAAATAAATGTTGGTACTGTATAGTTATTGTACGTTGGTTTGTTACAAATTATTATTTCATGTTGTAAAACTTTGCTGATATAGTTACATTTTTTTTAGCAACAACACGCAACTAGGTGTATGGTTTTATTACAAATTATTATTGCAAATTAATCAACTTTATTAGTATTACCCGATGAGTTACATTCGGAAAGATTTAGTTGTAAAAATTTATTAGCGCAAATCAAACTACTTTTATTGTTATTACCATTATTATTCAGTGTGGAACGGAAAGCTTGATACCAATGCCAAGAATATGTGTGTTGATTGACAAAGTAATAAATGCAAAAACCATTTTCAATATAAAATTTATTCAGCCTTGCTTGAAGTACGTTTAATATTTTGGATTAAAAAAATCACTCAGTTGATGTCCATGATCTTGTTCCCCTCTTCTTTCTTTTTTTTCCACAAATTTTTTATAACACATTTAACGATGCAAACGATTTATTTAGTTTGGCTCACAATTTTTTTTTTTTTTTTGGTATTCATTAGTTGATGGTGGAACTAGTAGGATAAAAAAAACCGTAAAAGCAAATCAACTGGTAATTTAAAATGACATAATGCAGCAGTTTGAATCGTAATCCGATTTGAATGAATTTCTTTTCCTATCGAGTGAGAATACGGTTGCAGTAATGTAAATTTTTTTGTCATAATCTAATGGAAGTAGTTATGATGACATGATGATGTTAAACCAGATTTTAGCTAAGCATCTAGAAATAAATTACGTGCATTTGGTTGCCCATTTCTTATAAATATGATTAGACACTTTCATAACAGCTGTTTCAATGTTATACCTGTTCCACACACACACACGATCCAGTTTCACGTACTCTAGAATCATCATTTTAATAACAACTCTTCATTCCACTTTTCACCTGCCGGCCTTGGTTTTGTTGATATAGTAAGTACCCCCAATAACAAACTGGCTTCTAAACTATAGCCTCACAATTTTGACGCCAGCTTTACTCTTATTTTGTTGCTTAATGGTACCACACTACCATACTTAATGTCGATTTTTTTTTTTTTTGAATTTGAGAGGTCAGAGGGCATAGCAGTGAAACTAAAGAAAGGTTTTGGTATATCTGAAATTCGTGTTTGGCCACTCCCTTAACGGAAATTTAAACATGGTATCAACAGTTAAAAAAAATTATATTAAAAAAGTTAAGAATATAGTTTTTTTGCATAAGAATCAGAGGCCAAGGTGGATAAACCGATGGTATTACACTGTTTAGTTGGTTATTCTTATGAAATGAGTCTCTTGCAGTAACTCTTAAAATGCAGTAACCGAATGTAACTTATATCGTTCAAATGATGTAATGGGCAATTTCTGTAAGTGTATTTCATAGTATAATAAAATAGTGAACAATAGGTTTGAGGAGCGTAAAATAAAGTTGAACGTAGACAAAATGTCACAATGTGCAAACGGCACTTCAACATGTCTAGAAACATTTGACATGTTTGTAGGGAAGATTGATGAACATATTATAAGGTTTCAATGGTGGATATAGAAATCTTGAGAATTATCTTTGAGTCATTCAAATACTGTGAGTATTTAATAACCATTTTTGTGTCCTTTTTTTCCATAGAGTTTGTAATGTTTCTCAAGTGTAATACTCATTTACCATGTGTGTTAATAAAAAAAAGATAAACACTATGAATGCAGTGAACACACGAGTACACACTTTTGGCGTTCACTCAGTTTTGCTATCATCGAAAGTACGTGTGCACATGAAATAACTCTGTAAGAAATTCCTTAATTATAAAAATTAAAAAGCAATTGCGTTTGAACTTTCAACGTCTAATGAGAGTAGCATTAAGGGATTTAATAATATTAAAAAAGGGGTATAGGGTAACAGCAATGGCAAAGGGGAGTTTTTCTGTGCTGATGGAGCAGTCATGTTTTTACAGAGCTTTCAAATCAAACGCCATTTAAAATTAAAAGATTAATATGACGGAAGAAAGAAATAAAACGGGCTAGTTGCTTTTTTTTTTTTTGCATAGAAGATTGGGTTTTAAGTGAATAAACAATTGCGAAACGTTTTGCAGTTTCAAATACGATATCATTTGGAAATCTAAAGTAAAAATTCCTTACCAACCGCGCCTTATCGTTACGTAAATGTACAGTATAAGTTAAGCAGCAAGCTAGAAAGTGCGTTAAAAGTTTTGGGTGTTTTCAATGTTTCTTTTTTATTGAAAAAAAAAAAAAAACATTAGTTGAAAACGTAATGGGGAATAATTTTGAAGGCGACATCGAAATAAACTGAATTATGTTGGTGACTTATTAATGATAGCCTATGGGAGTTTTTTTTTGTTGAAAACTGTTGTTTTAGTGTCGTTAGGCACTTTTTCTTCTATTTTAAATAAATTGTTATTTTTTTTAAAAGTTACACGGAGCTTGTACGAAAAAGTAAATAAGCATAAAAATTTGTCATAACGATAAAAATCAAAGGTTGTTTTTCAATTCCAATTTGAAAACATAGTCGTTTAAGCATTTTCGGAAATCGTATATTGTGTCGTTTTGGCATTTTTGGCCACTTGTCTCAGTTCCTCACACGTAGAAAATTACTTTTGTGGTTGGCCCATGGCATCTTCTTCACTCCTTCTCCCTCTCTCTCATCCCAACCTCCGTTGTTTCAGAGCTAGTGCTGTATATACGTGTATTGTACATATGGTTATTTCCCTTGTCTCTTTAATTCTTCTAACCCATTTGAACAGTCGCGATCCTATCAATATTTTCTTCCCATTTTCTCCAATTGTCTTTGTTGTCACTTTGAATTCATTCAGCTGTTAGTACAGTATATCTTGATCCTAGGCTCATATTGGTGACATGGGTGTAACGACAACGACAGACGTCCTTACTTTCACTTAGACGTTCACATAAATTTACGCATGCCTATCTATCTGACCTCTTTTACGTCTAAATATTTTGCAGTTCTTTTGTTCTCCCTTCTTAAAGATAATAATGGTCGTCGTGAACGCGAATTTACTTATTTTGAAAGCAAAACCACAACGGTGGCTGAAAATGTTGGAAGCACGTTCCTTGCGATGTTTATACTTGATTTACTACTAACCAAAATTCTTTCCAAAAATAGGTGCGATTAATTGGCCTTTGCGTGTGTATGTGTGTAAATATATACACGTCACCCTCTACATTTTTAATGATTTAGTGGTTTAAAATCCGTCAACTAAGTATGCATTCTTAAGTAGGCGTCATTTAGGGCTTTTGTTTAGTAATTGGTGCCACATTAAGGCATTTAACATAGTGTTTGTGCGTTGAATTTATGACTTTACAGTATGTACTGTAGATGCGAATTACTTATTGTTCATTATGGTGAGTGGCTGGGCAATGGACATCAAGATAATATGACCAAGTTAAAACAATTCGATAGGGCTTGCTTTGTTTATTGAGCTTGTTGTAATAAAAACAAACCGACTGTAAGATTATGAAGGACCTAAGATGGCACTGTATTTTAACTGTTCTCCGGACAACACATTCACATAAGACAAACGTATGTTAGTCTCCAATTGAAATAAATGGCTAAATTTAATACAAATTAAGTGTTTATAAAAAGCACAATTAAATAGTGACAACTGTCGATAAAATTTTTATGCAGCTTAGAAACTTTCAAATAAATTTTAAGTAGCAGTACTGAATAGTTTTAGCAACAATAAATTTAATAAGAAAATAATGTGTTTACCGGTAGTGCAAAAACCGACCCCAGTTAGCGGACTGCTGGTTATTGGACATCAAGTTCATGTTTTATTTTTGCAAAATTCTTACTTAGAAATCGATAGGAAAATTAATTTTTATTTTGCCCCATTAGGGTTAAATGGAGAAGCATACTTGCTGACTTATTAAATGATAGTAGTCTTTGAAAATCTTTAATTCTGAACCTTTTTTTTGAACTTTTAATTTATTTAGTGACTTAAATAGTTCTAGAATTTTATTTTTGATCTTCATTTGATAGCTGTAAACATGCAGTAAAGACGCAAAATATCAAAAAAAAAAAAAACAAAAACAATAATGTTGTTCTGTAAAACAGGTTAAGCAGAAGCGTTTTATGCATTTCAAGGGCGGGAGATTTAAAATACCTAGTGATGAATTTCTAAGATAAAGGAACTCGTTTGAGGGTTACCTAACTTACAATGAAGGTAAATAACAATTTTAGATTTTAATAGAAGTTTACAAAAACTCATAAAAAAGTACACTACAACTAAGTTGTCAAAATGTCCAATAGACTCGTGTTGTCCAGAGAAGGATTAATAAATGGTTTATTTGGAATTTTTGCCAATTGTGTTTCATACCATCTTTGTATAAGATGCGGTTACGATATCATATTAATATACAATAGTTTCAGAATTATTCAATCCAAAATATTCCACCCAATGGGGCAAGTGAACGACGACAACGATCTTCTGTTTATGTCACGGCAATAAATAATTGTCACTTCGAATCTTTGAAATTAATTAGGATGTTTTATTTAATGCGAAATATGTAATATACCGGTATAATTCAAAATAGTTTGGTGTTTAGTATTTAAGTTAATTGTTTTTACAATAATAAGTTTATAATAGTTACATAGATTAAATTCTTTGGTAGCATACAACATATTGTACTGTATATTTAAAAATAATGATTTCAGAATTTTTATCAGTGTTTGCTAATTTATTTAACAAGTCGAAACACGAGTGAATGTATTTTGTTTACCAGTCACGTGATATATTTGCAACATTTTCTTAACAATTTTTCCAAAATCTTCAATATCTTTGGCAGTGTCTTCAGTGTGTACGTCATTAATTGGAGCATAGGTTTGATAAGCGTTAATATCAGGCAGATAAACGTTAATGGCACCAGAATCCTAAATTTACAACAAATTATATTACTAACTTCCGGTGTTTGAAATGTTGAAATGCAGCATTTGAATTTTTTATCTACCGTTTTGTATACGAAAATGTAATCCATTTCAAATCCTCCAAGAGCGTAACCGTTGGAATGGAGTTCATCTAGGGCTTGACAAAGACCTCTAGCAATATCCAGAACATCAGTTACATGCAAAGGATATCGCGTACGTAGAAAGTGCTGGAGACTTGTATAACCTTTTGGGGGGCGATAAGTCCAAGAATATCCTCCCGTTTTTACACGATGAACAACTGGGCCTGGTTGAACTATCAGGATTTTTGAGCATTTAATGTTTGTTTAGACTGTATTTAGAACCGTTAAATTAATTATTAAGGTGATGCTTACGGGAAGCTGATAGAGATCTTCGTAACGCATGTCCACGCTTTCTCTTTAACATTGTTTTGAACTGAACGGATGACAGTGTGTAGATAATTGGATTTGTGGCCGAATTTAATGGCAAAATAAAAACAGCAGTCCATGCGTACACTTCCCCTATGCAAATAAAAAGATAACAGTTATCACGTAATTGCATCACGTATTTCAAACATTCGCATGCAAAAAGTCATTTTAAAAAGCACAATAAAACAATTTTGATTATTATTTAATACCACGTTGTTGCATTTCAGTAAACGGTGGCAGCAGTTGACAATTATATAGTAGTACGGCAACTGTATTTATTTAATTTTCTGTTTTGATGATTTCCGACTAATGACAGCTAGTGATGCATTAATGTGAATTAGTGTATCTAACATAATTTAAACTTAATTATATGCTGATTGTAGAAGGTCATTAGATTTCATTGACAATAATTTTCTAGTGTAGGGAGATCACATTTGATAAGTCTAAAATGCACTTAAATAACCAAGTCAAAATAATAAATTATGTAAATGAGTAAGTCTCACAAATTAAGCAACATTATAGGTGTGATGTGTGTTATTAAAGAACCAAATCACAGTTTATTAAGTCAATTAAGCAGATTTGTTTGTACCTGAAATAGCTGATCCTAACATGGCACAAAGTCCCATGATAATGATTGGCATCCAGCAGCAAAAATTGGTTAAAACGATTAAAGCCATTTGACGTCCAATTTTGGCTTCATTGGATTTTTTGGCTTGGTTACGATTGACGTAACGTGACGCCCGTTTGATGGCGACGTACATATACATGTAAGACACGATGATAATGAGAAAGGCCACGAAATTAGCGCAGAAAAAAATGGCCACCGAATATTCCCATCCAGCTGGTTTTTGATTGGTTATGTGAAGTGCTAAACAGACTCCAGAACGGGCGTAAAATTCATTTTTGAAATATTTTTCTACAAAGAAAGGCATGGCTGCAATGAGTCCAGCTGCGGTCCAAGAGGCAGAAATAAGAATGTAAGCGGCTCGTAAGGAGAAGCGTCTGATACTCAAGGGGAAAACGATGCAAATTAAGCGGTCGAGCGTGATGAATGTTAGTGTAAATACAGAGACTTCGCTAGAAAGAGTCGACAGGAAACCGGCAATTCGACATAACAAACTTTCTTGCCAATGATCCGAATAGGCGATATAATTTCCGCGATAGTAGACATCAACACTGGCGATAATGAGAAGATATACGCCCATGAGGAAATCGGCGAAACCGAGAGAAAGAATTAAAATGGAACTGACTTTACTAACATCTTTGGTTTTGCTTCTCCAGCATATTACCGTCAAATTGCCTAGAGTAATAATTAAAAAAATCAAAGACCCACTTAAATTAAATGATCATTGCAAATAAAATCGATTACAAATTTTGACAGTTCGGAAAGCTGGCGTAAAATTAAGCTTAAAATGAAGTTATTTGCCAAACTCTCTTCCATATGTAATAGGTATTAGACTCACCAATAAAGGCGACAATTCCAAGAAACCATAAAAACATTCTTAAAATGCTGTTACTCATAAGATCTTTGCATGATGAAAACTCATCTGCTGGAGGAGAGCAGTTTTCAAAAGGCACTTGTGGATGAGCCAAGCAACAAAATCGGAAGGCATCGCTGTAACTGTGGCAATTGCATACAAGTGAAAACCATTCATTAGCTATTTTTTATAACGTTAAAGTTTATAATCATAGTAGCTTACAGTTTAGTTAGTTTATTAAGTTCGCCAAACATTTGCTTAAAAAATTGTTTGATGTTGTTCTTGCGAAGATCTCTAAAATATATACATTTAAAATGATATTTGATTTGTAAAAATTACAAAATTTTGTTGATTTATTACAAAATTTCAACGTTTTCCAAACTGATGAAAGCACCATCTTCAACGGTGAATATCCCATTGTAAGTTAAGTTTCTGACACAGGAACCGTTTTAGTTAAATTATAAAGGAAAAATAATTACAAGTTTTGTATAGTTACAATAGTTCGAGGCTTTCAAGTCCAAAGAAAGTATTTTTCTGCAAACGTGTTAATTTAGTATGCGTAATGGATCTGTGAATATTTAGTAAGTGTATTAAATAACATCAAACTTAGTTAATATTTTTCATACAATTCTGGAAGCATAGTTAAACCCATAAATGCCTTGGGATCTAGTACTGCTAAATGTGCGTTTCCCTCCAGGTTTCTATAACATTACATTTGAAATCAATAACGCTATTGGTGTATTGGTATAATGGTAAAATATTTCTTACAATTGAATCAAGTTGGCGAGTCCATCAAATGCTTTCGTTTCAATTCGCACCAAACGGTTGTAGCTTATATCCCTGTATTTATTGTAAGAACAAGTGGTGTTTATTGCCAACACATACTGTAAAATCTAGCTATTATCAATAAAAGTATGGTGCTTACAGCCGATATAGATGTTGCAGTCCATAAAATAAATGTCTGCTAAGAACCGAAAGATGGTTATGGGATAATATCCTAAAATGAAAAGGTATATTTAGAGACAAAATTCTCTCACAAACATTTTTTTTTTTTTTTCAAAAGTATAAATTATGATTTTGTTGACTTTTACTATTGAAAGAGATTATTCCAAATGCTATTATCTATCGACCTAACCGAATATCTGATTATATTTTACTACTGTATTTGAGACTATTGCTACGATCGATAAAGTTTTTTTTTGATACTTACAATTCCGCTAATTCGGTGGTTTGGCGAACATCCAGCGTGTTTTGAGTTAAATGATTATGACTGAGGTCACTGTGATCATTTACGAAAAAAGACCATCATCGGTTGGAGCCCATAAAGTTTTTAAAGAAAGGAAAAACATGAAAAAAAAAGTTATATATGATGGAAAGTACAGTCGTGAATTTCAACATGTAATAAAAGCATTAGCTTTAGCTCAATATACCATATTTTTTTAGCAAAAAAATAAAAAAAAAATAATAATAAAAAGATGAAATAAAATACGCTACAGCTTTCGCGTCTCTGGAGAAAGCATTGCCGGAAATGCTGTCAGGTTTTGATGGTTGCATACGACGTAAAGCCCTTTGCAATGGCACTGCGTAGGGCACTCCATATCTAAACAAAACGTGAGATTGATGTATCCGTTAAATTAGCGTTTTAAAAATGCACGAAAATGATAATGCTTTTGCACATAAGAAAATATTGGTTACCACACAAAGCTTCATCGTCTTTGAATTCGCATTGTCGTTTGCCGTCGCACAACTGATGTAATGGAATGCAATAAGAATTTTTACGGCATCGATAATAGCCAGAACATGTGAAATTTTCTGCATATAAAAAAAGAAAAGAATGTACTTTTTATGTGTGAAATCAGACCATGTAAATTTCAATGCCATTTCAAATCGATTGTACTATAAATCCATCCCCACTTTCGATTAAAATAAGGGAATGATCATACCGAATGTCGATAATTTGCCAAAAATTAAATATTGTGATACGGTAATTGTGATTTCGCTAGATAATTTAATAACTTACTGCAGTTTTGTTCATCGTAACCTTCCGGACAGTCGTAGACTCCATTGCATAAAAAGCGAAATGGAATGCAGTAACTTCCTGGGCATTTGTAGTGGTGGGGTGGACAACTAAAATCCTCTGCAATTTTTTTTTATATAAAAGACACATTTATGCGATGCTTTTAGATACATTGCTTTTGTAAAATTGAGTTTTTGAATTACCACAGTTTCTGAGATGAGTGACATCTCGACATCCAATGATGTAGCCATATTCGTCAATGTCATAAATGCATTTGACAGTGTTTTTTACAATATGTCCGTTGTTGCATAGTATTGTGTCGCAATGCTCGCATTTTTTAAATATTCGGTGATTGTTGACTTCTGGAAATAGCAGAAATTTAAAGTCATTATTTATACTGTAAGTTATTAACTCTTTCTCCAGACAACACGAGTCTATTGCAATCTGACAACTTTAGTATTGAATAAGTTATTTGTGGTTCAATTTTGTCTGAAAAAATGATAAAATATGTCGTATTTATAAGTTATGGGAGAAAAATAACAACTTGTTTGTCAAATTGAACTTGAAGAAGCCTTTGAAATAAGTTAATTCATCGGTTGTTAGTCAGAATTTAATATATAATAAAACGCCACATGCAATTAACTTTCATTATTTAATATTCTTAACTTAGTAACTTTGTTTTTGACAAATTTTAGTAATTTGAATAAGTTTCGACTGGCATTCTCAATTATATGGCATTATGAATCTATTTGCTCATTGCAATTATTGGCTTTTATGATTTCTTCAAATTATATTGCGCATGAAATCATAGCCCTACAACTTAAAATAATGGACTCTGTGAAGCCTGTTTTATTCTCGCAAGGCAAATTGCCAGTTATATTCATGCTAGCTAGAACAAAAACGTTTACGAGCATATGGCTCATTAAACCATATTTCACACTCGCTGTATTTCGAATTGAATCTAAATTTGTTCATTCAAAATTTTTTGATTGAAGTTGAAATGCCTCTGAGAATCAACAGTTACAGTACAGTGCAGTACTGTTTTCAGGTTAAGTTGTGACAGCTGTTCTTTCACTGACCACGGCAATTTTGTTTGTACAGAATGAATAAAAGATGAAGCAAAGACGGCAATGATTAGAGGGTTTCCGGTAGGATTGATTATATTAGAAGTAAAAAGTTAGCTGGACAAAAATCCTTCCAAATTTAAGCATTGCATTCGGATAGAACCAAAATTACAATAAGGATTTGGAAGTATAAAATTAAATCAAGAAATTTCTTATAATGCATTTAAATGAAGCATTTAAGTTGTAATAAATCATTTTTTAAATTCTTGTTACCTCCACCAAAGCATTCCAGCGGCCCTATTGAGTGATATCCAGCTCTTCCTGTTTCGAAACTGCTTCCAAATTTAACCTTTAAATTGGTAGCAATTAGCGTTTACATGATATTTTTTTTAAATATGTTTTTGAAGATTTTACCTGCATGATTGGCAAGTGTTCCATATCTTTTATGTAGCCAGTATGATCATCAGTTTGATTTGTAAAGTCTCCCGCATTAGAATTACTTCCATCACAACTGCATTGTGAAAAGCCTAAGTTACACGTCGGTGAATAACAATTGCATGTGACACCTTCTTTGGTCACACTGCAGCAGTATTGTGGCGATTGACCCTCCCACCAGATGATGGGTGTTTTGTTTGCATAATGATAACTCCCACTGCATTCCCATTTGACATACTGACGACATGATTCTGAAATGTTGGTCAGTTTTTTTAGTTGCTCCAAAGTGCCGTAGTAGTATATTATATCTCGATGATACGTTCCTTGCATTTCAATTTCGCCATGAGTGTAAATGCGATCTTCACTGTCATGATGGACAACCGTTTTCACTGATCGAGCATCACTGCCAACCACACATTGAACCAAGAATGGCAGCAGCGGTCCGTCCAGATCAGGATCAATTTTGTAATATCTTGTCTGAGTTATATTATCCAACATGTATAACTCGTAGCAGCTTCTGCGGTACTTTGTTTCTCTCCCAGGTATGCGCCGGCGTTCGGGAATAACGTCTGCAATTAATATTTAATCAAGTGAAAGATGATGCAGAATATTTAAAAGCAAGCTTAACTTACTGCAGCTTTTAATCTCATCTTCATGATACGAGCCTGGACAATCATAAAACCCATCACAATGTGTATGGAGCGGATTACATTTTCCATCGTAGCATTGAAAAGTTTTGTTAGGATGACAATTGCCTTGTAAAAATTGAAAATTATTTTTGTTTTTTTTTTTATTTAAATTGTTATAAGAAATGCTACTTACCATTGCATTCGTATTCATCAGAATTATCTTTGCAATCGGATTTGAGGTCGCATAAAAGTCCTTGAGGTATACATTGTTCATTGCTGCATTGTGTTTCATTATGCAGACATTTTCGACGCACTGAAATTAATTTCAAATTAAACGTCATACAAGTTTCTCGCATTCATCCACACTATTTTTTGGACGAATAATTAGATATGCACAGATTAAAATAATGATCGCCTAACCGCACTTGTCTTCATCCGAGCCGTCGCTGCAGTCCATTTCATAGTCGCAGTATTTCGAAATTGAGATTCTCCGTTTGTTGGTGCACTCAAAGCTATAAGATTTGTGCATTGTAGCTGAAAATTTTGTTTTAGTGTTCATTATTATTCAGGCGGAAGATTTCATCTTTTTTACTTTACAATAATAAGTACAGTATCGCATAGAAGAATAAAAATGTGCATTTACCACAGCTGAATTCGTCACTTCCATCTCGACAATCTGGAAATCCATCGCAGACATAGAGGACTGAAATGACTTCTAGCGATTTACAAAAGAAGTAACGGTGATCTTTTAGTTTACTTTTGGCCGAAATGTCGTTTACTTTCATATGAAATTGTTGACGTTTTTTGGTCATTCCTGTCAAAACCAAAAAAAAAATATTTTTACTTTCTGAACATCTAATCGGATGCATCGTATTTACCGGAATCATTGCTGGGTTTTTTGCACATATACAATTTTACTCCATGCTGAGAATCTAAACTGCAAGGAACGTCGTGCCAATTATTTGTAGCATGGATACTTTCCAACCAAATAACCGTGCAGCCTTCATAGGGTCCTCCATTAGGCTGAGGATATTTGTCTTGAACAATTGGTTTAGACCTTTTTTTCCCCCACGATTTTATCCAATTAGTTTAAAATTTAGGTTAATAATATCTGCATTGATTACCAATCTGAATAACTCATGGGATTTTTATCTTGCCATCGAAAATTGCCGTCGTGTTGTTTGTCAGTTAAACCTATTTTTAATGTGCCGTACCTAATTATATTAAGTTCATGACTATGTAATAAATTATTAACCAATGTATATACGGCGGTGTCGGTTGATTTTCCAAACGTTGACCACTAAATGATGAATTACAGCCATCTCATTTTTGTCTAAAATGCTTACAAGATGACCTCCTTGTTTGTCACACGAGGACTCTGCTTCTCCCCATTGAAGTGCAGTTTTTTCAGCAAAAAGTTTGTAGCAGTTGTGGTTGTAGTGCTTCCAACCGTCGTCGTCACAATGATTCGAGTCTAACAACATTTCAAATATCCAGAAGTTATTAAAATACATGGAATTATTTTGATTGAAATTATGAAATCGTTTTCAACTACTATATTATTCAGTTATGTGTAATGCACAAATTTTCGTAATTAAGGGCGGAATATAGGTTTTTTTTTTACTGTTTATAACCTTAAATAGTTGAATGAGAGAAGAAAGGAAAAATTGATCTTGAGGCGAAATATTGCGAAAATAATAAATAATGAAATAGTTTGATCAATTTTGACAAATCTCTTGATATTCTACAATAGACAAACCATTTTGTTATCAATTTTTTACACACCCTCGATTTTTTGAAATCTTTTATCTTATTTTTTTTAATTTTAGAAATGTAACATCATTATTTTGAAGCAATTCTCATTTCAAAACAGAGGTATAAAACCAGGAAACTTTATTTCGCACTAAATCTTATTGGCAGCTAAGAAACAAGTAACTTTAAATTTTACAAATTATAGTTTAAAATGGTCTGTCTTAAACATTGAACTGAAAATACTATACGTGATGTGACGTTGCTGTATAGTGATTGATGTTTTAAAGTAGAAAATTTATAGTTTAACTTTTATGGGTCAAAAGATGTAAGCGTTGGTTTTCAATTTCTGGAAAGGTCACTGAATTTATGGTTATAGTTCGTATTAAATTAGATTGATGTATTTTATTTGGGTTTCTTTCTTCTCCAATTTACTATATTCAATATACTCGTTGGTATCATTTTTTCCCATTAGTTAGGTCTACAGTTTACGTGCTTTTTCAACCTATGCAGAATTAAATTGAAAGCGGTCATTAGTTTACAGCAGTTACTAAAGCTTGAATTCAATTTAGATGATTCATTTTCCGCAATCGTTTGGTAAATCCATACATGCGAATATACTGTTATATCTACACCATAACTGTAGCTCAATAGTTGATTTGTTGAACGAAAGCAGAAATCGATTCGGTTGAGTTAGTTCTCAGCCACCTTAATTCTTAAAGTGCTATTTAATCGAATTTCACTGACCTTCAAACACTAGCCCTTTAAGATGCCTTGGTAGTTGATATGTTTGCGCAGTGTATTTTAGTAGAAAACCTCTGGCAGTCGTTTTAGCTGTTGATGAAAAGTCCACTGTTAACGTATTCCAGCTCGAATAAATGACTGAAGTAGGCATGTTTGTGTTGCAGAAACTACCAATTAGATACTCCTTTGCAGTACTATTGCCATCATAGAAATCCACAAAGTCTTCCTGACAGTTTTCACTCCCAATTACGTCAAAATCCTCAAAGGTTACACTAATATAATGACGCTCTGGCACTTCTATAAGCCAACGGCAACGGTGATTGTTTTCATAATTTAAAGGGTGGTTGATTGATTTAATATAACCGCAGGATGATGAACAGGGGTATTTGTCAGTGCAGGTGTAGTCGCCAACTCCACATCCAGGACAATCTACAAAGATATAACAAACATAAATACAAAGTTATACAAGCAAACAGAAAAAAAAACGTTTTCTGTGTGTAAGTTGCAGTTACTAATTTTTTTCCATATCCTTATTTTTTATTATCTCGACATTTATTTTAAAAATATAAGCTTAGCAAAGATTAGGATTGCAACAAGGGCCGCACAATATACTCTAGCGGGCCGTAGCTTGCCCATTCCTGATTCAAATGGTTTCATACAGTGCATGCTTATATTCTGTGGTTTAAAACCCAATTGTACATATTCAGCATTTATATAAATGTATAGATGGATTCAATGCAAAAAAAAAAAAAAAGGTTAACAGACCTGTGAAGGAGTATCTTGCAAAAAATCCTCTATCTCGACTGATGGTAGATCGGAAGCAGCTTCGTAATGTTATGGTCATATTGCCATTTGAAATGAGAGATTTTGGAAATGACTTCCCATTTGAAGATTTGATAGGTTCTAAGCTTGAGCCAAGATTTACCGTCAAGAAATCACGACAAGAGCCTGCTCGGTGGGCTGGTTCTGGTTTAGCTAACTCGAACACTATAAAATCTAATTCGACATTTTTTCCATTTGGTGGTGTGATCGTCCACCAACAAGACAGATCTTGTCCGTAATAAAAAGGATAATTTGGTGATTGAATGACTCCATTGGGTTCAGTCAGTTCATGAGCACAAGCATCTGTGTAGTCATAATTTATTGTTAACTCTAGTAAAACGTATATGGAATGAGATGGCAAACCTCGACTTCTGCAGCCATAAAGTTCCATTCTCATACATGGAGCTTCTTCATAACCGATGATATATAGACGAACGTAACGAGCTCCAAAATGACGCAAGAAGTTATAAGTAACTGGGACGTCATTTTTATAACGTTTTGAATGGCACTGTATACACTGGTATATCTGAAATTCATATGTACCGGTATCGATTTAGTATTTACATAAATATCTTTAGCTTTAAAAACTTAGTGTGGTTAAAATTAAAAAAAAAATGTAAAGTTTATAAATATTGTGATGTATCGACTGTGTAATTTGTTTTTGTGAGTTGGTAGGGGAAAATTAATCATGAAGGTTGGTGTCAGTTGTAAAGTGTGAAAAACAACACGAGAATGTAATTTGGTGTATATTGTATACACTATACTGTATATCGTCACCTTTTTTCTTCCATATGGTTCTTCTTCATAAACCCAGTTAATCGTGTCGTTGCTAAACTCCAAAGTGAAATTCCAAACGAATACCAACGTGGTTGCTTGATTAAGGCCCTGAAGGACAACTCCCGAGACAATTGTAGGACTCCCTAAATCAACCTACACAATAGCATTAAATCAATTGCTACATTGCACACATATTTTTAGACGTATACAAAATGTTATAACGTATAAACTTGCAACAAATGTCATTCAGTTTTCATTAGTATTCTGCTTGAAATTAGATTAACAAGCTTTTCCTTCTTTTTCTTTTTTTTATTTAACAGAAGAAAAAAAAAGTTATTAAGAGAATGTGAACCTGAAGATACTGTTTTTCATTGTCGTTGTTAGCGCACCATCCGAATCGATGATTGAGCCTGGCATTAGTATAATGGTGATCTAGTTCGGTGTCACTTGAACTGGCTGTTAACTGAGAGTCTTTAATCTCTTCTGAAGACATTCCCAGCGGTTGGCCGCACATTTCTACAGGAAAAATCCAATTTAATATAGGCTATTCACACTGCGCGCTGCAGGTTATGCTAATAAATAATAATCACAGTACTGTACAACATTGCACTAGGAAGATTGTTATAATGCGGGAAGGGGAAGGTGGCCCTCGATCTCATTACCTAAAAGTGCACATCGATTTCATGATTAAGGGAGATGTCTTTAGGTGAATTTAACGCAGGGGTACTATTATCGCTATTTGTTTATCACCATTCACCAAAAGAGCATGCTGAACAAATTAGCATGTTTGAATGAATACGCGCTGTGAAAAGACGGATGGTGTGCGACAAGACATGGATCGCTATAATTACATTAAAGCATCTCATACTACGTTATACAGTATAATCTTGCTACTGTATAGTACTATACTGAACTTTCAGCGTTTTGTCCAAATTCTATTACAATGCTTTAGAAACCGCCTATGGGCAACCACATCTTGTTTAATCATTGTTATTTGTTGGGATTTTAATGACTGATAATTCTTAATAAAACAAATGCGCAATCGAATCAACTATAATTAGCTAAAAATCTAAGAGTTAGAGAAATAAATTACGTCAAAGAAAACACGGAAAATAAATTTATACGCTACAAAAACATTGTAAATGTTATCCAATCCTGACTTATCTGAATATGATTTTTAGTGCTTTAAATTTCTTTATAAAATTTCTATAGTAAGCTCCATAAAATACTTCATGAGCAGTTACCACGATTTAATTGTGATTTTTATAAACAATTGGCTAGTATTCAATTTCCTAAATGTCACATTTATCAATTTATTTGAATTGGTGTTCAACAGACGTAACTTGTATTGAACGTTTGTGTAATGGGTTTATATTGTCCGGAGAAGGGTTAAGCATTATGTCGTTTATTCTTTGAATATTTGAGTATGTCCATTAAAGTATACGTGTGTACTTTCGATAAGAATTGCAACATCTTTTATAATTTATTTAGTAGTTTTGTAATAAGTCTTTACGTGCAGTTAAGTTAATAAAAGAAAAAGGTGAATCTTACCTTTTCCATATACTTCAATCTCACAAATCTGCAAGGAGTCATATCTTTTGTAAATGTACAACGTGATATATTGACCCACAATGGGTTGCTCGCAATTTTTATTTAGAACCGTGACTTCAGGGTTTGTTATATTGTAATGGACGCACGTATAGCTTCCACCAAATTTATCATCAACCGCATGAGGCATTCCAAAATACCGGTTATCATAATACCGAGTCCATGTTGACGTTAATCCATGGTTATCGACGACCACACGAAATCCTCTTAAGCTATTTACTAAATAATACATAACAAATAATATTGATGTTATCTAAAAGTAGATGTCTTTAAAAGTCAATTGAATTTGCTTACTTATATCGTAGTAACAATAATACAAAGTGAAACCTTTCTCAAAAATAACAGCATCGATTTTTGGATGAGGACGTTTAAATCTGGACGAGGTTAACGAGATATGACTTTCATCTTCCATGAAGTGGAAATAATGGCGTAAATTGTTCATGGATTCGACGCGTTGGCAATCTTCGCCATACTGGAATAAGTAAAATGGCATGTCAATTGGAAGTCTGATAGGGTCGTTATAATCACCGTCGTCACGACAACAGAAATGTATTTTGGTATAACTTGAGTTGTAAAAGCCTGCAGGTAGAGTTCCGTTGGAGTAGTTGTTATTATGACCCTTATTGTTGATCCACTTGATGCTACCATTTCCAAAACCGCGAGGGCAACGAGGTCCATAGCGATAAATGCAGTAGTGACCTGGCATCCATTCGAAATCTGAACTTGAATCGTTTACTTTCATGCAGAAATGTTGCTCTACGCCACCATCTTCTTTAACGCCGCCTATAAATGTCTTATTTTTACGAGACTGTTAATGGCAAATAATAATTAAATTTGATACGGACCTTTAAGCATCGTTCCTTCGGCCCAATGAAAAATTTTCTCTTCTTGAACGATCGGATAAATCATTTCTTGAAACACCATTCCACTTTCCCAGATCGCCGACATATCTTCGGTTCCAAATTCAGTTGGACAACCCGAGCTGGGTTTTGGTAGTCCGTATTTTCCAGATGGCCAGCCAACTGTTGACTCTTCCCGAATTGGCAATGTCTGTTTTAATTGTTGTGGAGCAAATTATTGTTCAGTTATACGTCGACGAATTGTAAGTTATCAAAATATACCTGCGATTTTAATTCTTTTGCGTAAATTTTGACTTTGTATACTAAATATTGCTCTTGTAAATCGACTCGCCACCAAGGCTCTCTTTCAAAATTTGTAGCCATACAAGAGCCCCCACTATAAATACCATCAACTGCCAAATGAGCTCCGTAGATTTCTACAGTACTGCTCTGTTTTGCTGGTTTGCCTTTAGCCACGTTTTTAAGGTCTTTGGGCATTCCTACAAATTATGTAAGCAGATAAAAAACATGATTTATAGTACAGTACAATGTATAGAGTGATTAGACGGTCGAGGTATTTGGCACATCTAGTGACAAGTTAAAATATTTCGATTACAGCTGTTACAGTAAAACAGCTTTGGTTTGGCTTTCAGATTTATTTAAAAAAAATTTGCAAATATACAAATTTAAATTATAAAGCTCAATCTTATTCTAACAGCAGTAATCGAAATTTTGAAACTTCAGTGTCTGATCACCCTGTATAAAAAAACAAATTTGTAAGACAATATAAAATTATAGCGGTGATTTGGTACGACTTAAAAGTCCCTAAGCTCATATATTAGTATTTGAAGCATCTATTTAAACATAAATTTTTTTTTTTGATTACAAGATTAAGTTACTAAAGTTTGATTTGTCCATAGTACAATACGATTGAATAGATAAAATACAGACCTGGAGGTGGGACATCCTTTTTTGAAATGGCTTTGAAGACTGCATGAAAGCCTCGTCCATTGCCTACTTTAAAGTGATTTCCAGTGTACACAATGAGCATTTCGCTTCCTCTCGAATAAACGACCCCTTGGCGATTTAAATTGCAGTATTCGCCGATCTTCTTACTTAATAGAATGCTACATTTTTTTTGTTGCAAAATTTAAAAGACATTTATTTATAAATAAATTGTACGAACAAAACGACATAAGTTACATCGTTTTATACTTGGCGTAACGCGGCAATAAATTATTGATCGGATATAAGTTATCAGTGATCTTGACAATTGCCAGCAGCTGCTGATGGAGACAAAATTCAGTCAAACTTTTAAGACATTATTTTTCAAACAATAATAAATTTTCGATTATCTTTTGAAAAACAATACTGTAATTAAAGTTGGTTTTTTTTTTTTTTTGGGTTCCTAAGGACATAATTTAATAGCCAGCAAAAAATGTAATTTACTTGGAAATTATTTTTTCATGAAATTTTAATAATGTAAAAGTATCTTGGTTAATTTTTTTTTCTGTTTATAAAATTACATGTCGACTTTTGTTTAACGTGTGGGCTTAACTTAAAAAAATCGATTTGCTTGATACACACACAAGAAATCTAAGATGCTAACAAAAAGTGCAGTCTAGTTCTTAATAGCTTTTATCTATACTGTAGGTTTTTTGAGGGGTAAATTTATGCAATTTTTCTTTTCACGTAAGATTGACTATTTTTAGCACCAAACTGACATTAAGTCATTTTAAGAATTTTAATGGAAAAATAATAAGTAAACTTAAATACAGTATGTTGATATTAAAATCAATATTTGACTGCTTTAATATAAACGAACTGTAATTGCGAGTCCATTTTCTAACTGCTTTCCCCCCCCCCCCCTCCTTCTGGAAGACGTGGGCTTCACGTTGAGAAACACTGATTCAATAGAAACTGTTGCTTTGAGCAATAAAATTTAATAATCGCGCATTGTTACGATTTCCAAATCTTTTTGATTTGATTCAATTTTTATAATGGAATAATTAGCTACTGTATTTACAATTTAATGGTTGTCATTGTAAAAAAATTTTCATTGAAATTTAAAGCTTTAATAATCTGTATATTACAGTACAGTACATGTATAAAATCCCCTAAACCGTCTTCAATGCAAAATGTTTAACCTTCGCATTGGTGCATTGTGTAACAAAACTATGTTTGCTTGACTGAGCTATCTCAGGTTTCCACCACCACAACACTCATGTGGCCTCTTTACCATCTCATTTTTCAGTACCGGTACTATGTCATGTAATTTTATACTCAAAAGTTAAACGTTGTTGTGCTGTTATCGATAAAAATGCACCACATTGTACAGTACTAAACTGTATGTACTGTGAATTTACACTGCACGTTTGCTACGATTTTGCATACTAAACAAGTCTTGTTAATATTTTTTAGAGGTTTTAATTGGAATTTTTGACTGCAGAAATTCCTTACTAGTTTTGAGAAACTTATGAATATGATGTAACTTAATTTACAGTGAAAGTTAGGTGATAACACAACTGATAAATTCCTTAAAATGCCAATCGACATTTTTTTAATAATCCAATTTTGATGTTTTATGTCGAGCATGTCAGAAATCAAACTACTTATTAGTTTGTATATTTCAGACACTTTTTATAATTTACCTTTCTCCAGAATATATTTTCACAACTCCTATTTTTGGGCTGCATTTTTTGTTGCCAGGCATGATTGGAAGATCAAAATCGTTAAAAGATAACTTGACAAAGCGAGTTTTATGCACAGCTATCAGCCAACTTTGATTAAAAAATCCATGAGCTTCGTAAGTTTGATGAGGATATGGATACCTATCAAAATAAATCAAACGGCAGCCAAATTAAATTTTGCTGCACTCTAAGCGATTGCCAACTTTTAAACACACACATAATTAAGCTAAATTTATATGAAGAAAACTCGATTAACACGAGACTGATGAGTGTCATTGTGACACCGTAAATGGAAGGGAGAGAGAGAAAAAAAACATAAATAGTTGAGCATCATTTCGATCATTATCGTACAGTATGTGTCTAGCAAGACATTACCTATGAGATGCTATGGTTCCACATTCACCAGAGCAAACGGTTATCCCAATGCGTGGGTTGATGCTTGCTTCGCAACCTCGACACTCTGGAAATGCAAACAATTTGAAACATTTTTAATAGACCTATAGCATTAAATCTACTTGTAGATTCGTGGAATAGAAATGTTTACTTTCTTATGTAGATCGTGCATATTGATCGTGTTTATTAATGTCACTAAGACATGCTAATGACGTGTATTTCAGTGTCTACTTACTAGAAAATAAGTTATTTACAAAAATATCTCTTCATCTGTATCGATTTTATAAATTTACTATAAAACATTTGAATATACTGTTTATTAAGATTGCAAAATACTTGTTTTTATCTTACAAATTAAAGTCAAATCGACTAAAATATTAGTGAAGGCCCTATAGCTGCAGCAAAATCAGTTTTGATAATATTATAAAATTAATATTATACTGAAATGATCATATACAGTAAAAATAAAAACAATTTTGTAATATAATAAATGAAAAATGTTATTATACAATATGTGTTTTAGGTTATAGTATGCAGGCAGCTATTCTGTTTTTAAGTATAGAGAGTGAAATGGAGCTTTGCAAAAGTTTCCTTATTTTTTTTATCATATTAATGAGCCCCTCAATTAAAACTTCATCTCATATTGGAAATGCGATGTCAAATGATGGTAGAAAGTCATGAAACTTTATTCTATCCTAGCTCTAAATAGTATAACTTATTGTTTGATGTTGAGCTATTAACTTACCGGCTTTTCTGAAAACCACTTCAAAGCCATTTTCTTCCATTTTTTCCATTTGATTGCATGTTGTCATGGTCAAATTGACAACTGTTTTTTCTCCTTCAGATATGAAATAGGGAGGGAAAGATTTTTGAGTTTTAATGACGGTGTTGTTTATATCCGAATCCCGTTTGATTGAGGCTTTTATCACATATTCGCATTGTGGGATTGAAGTATAGGAACCCCAGTGGACAATGTTATAGGTTGGAAATACCATTTCAATAACATCTCCAGAGTTAATCAACACCGACCAATGGTAAATATGAAACGGCGGTGGATAACTGTTATTGTGAAAACCTGGACTTGTAAAACTTACTGGAGCTATATAGGTCCCTACGAAAACATCTATAAAAATGACATAAAGGTACCGTTAATCAGATTAAATGACAATGGAAGCTATTTTAAAATTATTATTTTGTTCACCTTTATGAGTAGTATGAATGCATTTGAGCGACCCTAAAGTGTATTTTCCGGCTTCATTTGTTTGACCTGTATCTCCAAAACGTAATTGTAATACAGGAAGTCTAGTTTTGTCTAACAATAATCCTTCGTCTTGCAGCCAGGCCAATTTATCGTTGGCATCGCAGTTACAGGTTGAGTTTCGTTCGGTGGCTTTGCAATGAGGATGACATCCGCAAGAGTGGCTATCAGTGGCAGCTCCTCCCCAATAGTACTGAGGTTTCCAATTACGACCTACCCACCTACCGAAAACATAATTCTTTATGTCATTATTTTCTTAGATATTAATGATTTGATAACAGAGCAAAAGCACGTTGTTAGTCGACATTTATATAATAATTATTACTATTATAGTACAGTACAGGGAGAGTCGAGGTATTCCATGTGTGGCACCTCTAGTGTCAAGTTAAAAAAAAAATTTGATTGCTGCTTTTAGAGTAAAACAGCTTTTGATGACTTTCAAAATCAATAAAGAATTACAAATACTGTATACATTACAGTTATTTATTGTTTTTCTTATTGGAAAATAGCAAAGAGGATATTTTTAAATAGATAATGTGTAACACTCATCCAGACGTTTTTCAAAATTATTGTTAAAGTAACTAGAATTTAGTTACTTCATAATTTTTTGGAATACTTCCGGTTGGGAACGACTAATATATAGTCTATTTTTATAGTATGTTTTTCCGGATTTTTCAGTTAAACTTAATACTGGATTGCGTACGTTAATTTGATTTGCTCTAACATCTTTCTGTGAACATGGTTTCATTTTAACGTCAGCTTTGAATATTATTACAGTATGTACGAATATTATGAAGTTGTTTACCAGCTGTTAACTTGAGGTAGATACCAAAAACCAAACATTGCTCCTTTGCACTTCCATTTTATGTATTGTTCACAGTTAGTTGCGCTGTCAACAAGTGCATACAGGGAATCTTCTGGAGTAGCATTGTAAGATACATTTCTAACACAAGACCCTGGAGCCTCTGCACCTCTGATGTCAAATTCTTTTTCCCATTCGTGATGTAGAACTGTAATAACCTGCAATTGAATTTCTACAAATTAACGCTGTTGAAAGGGAAGCCGTGTAGTCATTTGAAATGTTAAAGAGATTTCAAATTAGTTTTTGTCGATTGCATTAGCACGTTTAATCGATACAAAAACAGCACTTAACTGACAATTAAAACAGATCTCTATTATTATTAACGAATTTATATTACACAAAAGAAGAAGGTACGCTATAGAAAATGATTTATTATTTATTGAATTGGAAATTGCTTTTGTTACCATTTTTTTGTCTTAACTTCGTAAGTAAATTACGAAATGCAATATTTATCTATAATATATGGCACTTGAATGATTATACTCGTGTAAACTGCACATATTGCATAAGACCTTCGATAACTAAACTTCATATTTCAATTTAGATACAGTTTGCGATCGATTACATTTCCCGGTAATGCTATTTTATGTGTGTGAGCTGACTGTGAAATTCTAACTAAATTATTGAGATGCTTTATAATGTAACGAAATAATGATTTCTCTGTCAAATGACCTTGTTTGGAATGATGGGAAAGCATCGTATTATATTTCATTGCGTTCTTAATTTAGCTCTATTGACTTCAAAATAATGAACTTTATGTATGCAAGCGTATTGTACGTCACATTATGTTTTGCTTCTCTAGTAATTACGTTTGAAACATATGCAATTTTTTCGTAATAGAAAATATTAGGAATTATAGTCGACATTCAAATTGGTGTTTTGACATAGAAAAAAAAATTATAATGCGACTGAATTTGTTTCGTTTATTTCTGATCGATTTCCTATTATTGTATGGATTATTTGAATAGTGAACAATTAAGATGATGACAGCACAAGTAGAAACTTCTTAACTTTTATATCCTCTGAAGAATTTTTCCTTTTGAATTTACGAAATTAAGAGTCTTTTAATATCAGATACGTACTGAAGTATTTGACTAATTCCGACTTTTTTACTTTATAGATTACATAGACATTCAATGTGGCTTAACTTTTTTTTTGTTAAGGTACTTAAACGCTTTCAAAATTGAAGAATATTTGATCGAACTTAAAGCAAGAGGCAGCTTGTATACGAGTTTTTGCACAAAAAGTGTTATGCAACTAGTTTTGTATTTTCCTTATATGTAATTTCTTATCTAAAGTTGCATTTATAAAACATATGGCCTTATTTTTGGCTAAACTATAATTACTGTAAAGGTATTAGCATTAAACGATCTATATATAATCGATTGGCATCTGTAGCAAAACCTGTTTCTGAAATAAGCGACTAAAACTTTCAATCTAATGTGATTCATGTTTATTTTATGCGACTTGTATCAATTTTTTAAAAAATGTTTACAAATATGAAATGACAGTTTCTAACTCTTGAATATTGTGTATTGCATTTAAGTTTATGAACACAGTGAAACTACTAAGTTTTTTAAAATGAATAAGTTTACTAATTGTATCCCATCTTAAACAAATTCGATTTGTTTACCTGATTTTTATCAGTACCATTTGGCATTTCACAGTACACCCAAAATGGGCTTAGAGGTCCTTCGTCGTCCGGATCAATTTGGTACATCCCTGATGATTTACTTCCATGGTAATTCCAATAATCTTGACAATGTCTCCGTGGAAGCACTTCTGTTACAAGTTATTATGAAACATTGAACAAATAAAACGCAATATACAAAACTAGCTAAAATAACGTCCGTAGTAATTTACATAATGTAGAAACGCTGATTATGTCGGTTATGATTATAATTTTCCGGAAACAATTCACTATATTCACTATTTCCTTAATTGAGACAACCGTATTTTTTTCTACGTTATTTTGTAAATGTTAGTTTTGTTAGGAAATTTGAATTGACGTTCGTGAGGAAAAGCATTTCATCAGAATATTGTAGAAACACGCAAATAAATGGGTTTAAGTTTAGAAAATATTTGGATCTTTTCAGTCGTTACCCGTTATTCATGTGCATTAAACATAAGCACGGAAACGTCGTAAATTATTCACATTATTTATGCCGGGTATTGTAAATGCGAGTGCAGACGTTTTCAATGGAGATACAGTATTGTAGTCTTAAGAATATACAGTAAATGTTTTAAATCAATAACTTGAGGACATTCTTATTCTTGTATAGCATTAAATACTAGGCATTGCGTTATTTGTCAGGTTTAGGTTTAGAACTTTGGTTGAATTTGTTAAAATCATTCAAACGCTTTGTTGCATTTCGTCTCTATTTGGTACAATTTTATTCAACTTTTTATTGAAGTATTAAGCAATTTTTACCGGTATTTTACTGCAATGTTTATTTAGTATTAATGCCAATTTTATAGTATAAAAGATTTAGTCACTTGAAGGCACTGTCTAATTACCGTATCAATTCTAAAGTATAAATTATATATAAAAAAAGTCGTTACGATACCGAAAATTGTCTTTAGAAATAGGTCAACGTTGTTACATACAGTACAGTATAACTAATCGATTTTATAAGAATTTAAAAAAAAGATTGCACTGGGGATTTTTGCTAATAAATTATACAATGTAAACGGTTTGAGAAAAAGCGGCGAAAAGTGGTGCTTAACGGCACAATAGCAGTCGCATGGGAACTACGACATTTTTTTTAAAATTAGTTATCACTGTAAACAATCAAATAATACCCTTTGCTGTACTTCTATAAATTGATTTTTCCCTTAAAAAATTTGGCACATAAAAAGTGTGAGATAATTTTATCTAATAAAATTTTCTGTCCTTTAAGCGTAAAATTTCATAACTAACTTATATTCGATGTAATAATAAATAGGGCAGCCTGCAGTTGCCAAATACTGTACAAGTTTAGTGACCCTGCATGGCCTATGATTGCCAAGTGTCCAAATGCCTATTTTTAAATTTAAATCTCATGAATGTTTTGGCATTTTAAAAGCACTTGTATGTGTTGTTTGTTGACTATAAAGCCAGCATTTCGTTTTTATTCTGGACGCGGAGACAAGTATCATCATAGCGAATATATGGCGTAAGAAAATGTTTCAAATTTTGTACTACAGTATATCCTTAGAGAGGAAGTTATAATAGAAAATGAAAGCGACTTCTAACGCCCTGAAACCATCTTTATGACCATATCGTAAAATTTATAGTTAGAAGTCGCATTGTGACCGAGTTTGGCCTTGACTGTGAGTTGTTGAGCTGGCTGTTCTTTGAGATATTATATTCTACTGTATACAAACATGCGTGTTGTTACTATTCAGCGTTTATTTGCTGATTTTATGCATACAACATTTGTAATACTAAGGAGGCATTAGAAATGTTGATTTCTTACCTGAATTTTTATACTTGGTAATTTTGGTGCTTGTCAAACTTTCCGCTTTTGTAATCAAATCGGTTTTTTGACTCGATTGGTCGACAAGTCGAATTATTGCCGTGGATAAAACTACACAAAAACTCAGCAAGAAGATTGAATGGGACATAGATACGATCTTGATGTAACAAAAAATCAAAGAGGCGCGATTTACAAAATCACCGTTGAGGATGTCTGTTTCTAGAACTTTGACACTGAGGAACCACTTTGAATAGACACCAAAATTTCAACTGACATTGCGTACTTGTCAAGAATTTCACAATGAACTGCTTGGTACGCAATCTGTCACTTTTCCACCGCGTTTTTAAACGACATCCAATCATATTCTACTGCATAATAATAATAATAATCCTTAATACTTTAATGTTACCTTCTTTAATTTGTGTAACCGGAGCACATGTTGCTGACCACGTCAATGATAACAGTTATCCTCCCAACAACATCGTCAGGAAAACTGAGGAAAATAAGATCAGAAATAGATCACACTTGATCCGTTTCAATAGAGTTAATAGGCAGTGTATTACAGCGTACGTGTATACTGTATAAGCTGTTTCCATTGATGTCGTTGATTAGATTTGAATCCCTCTGGTCGATCAACATTGGTTATGTTTCACATTGAATTTAAATATATTATGGCAATCGATTTGAAAGCTTCTTTGAGCATACATCACTCTTCACATGCATTTGGCAAATCCTACAAACGGACGAATCCGAATACAAAATAACTTGTAAAATATCCCCTTCCCCCCTCCCTCCCTCAAACACATCCTCCTCTCAAACCCGATTCATGGATTTATTTAGCGTGGGCATATCGAAATTACTTTTTACGTCTTCTTTAGGGGATTAGAATAATGTCATGCAAATGATACTTAATTAGAAATGCTCGGTATTGATCAAGTGTCATTTGGGCATCGATTTTATTTAGTGAAGGGAGAGGAGAGGAATGAAAGGACTTGTCATTACTTTAATTAACTATTACAGTGTACAAATAGGATTAAGAAATGGACCTGAGGGGGGTAAAAGTTACTTAATACTAATTTTGTTTTGTTTTGTTTTTTTTTTTATTTTTATTGATTTATTAAAAATATTACTGAAGATTTAGCAGTACCTGAATAGTTTACACAGTCTGTGTAATTAAAATTATTTGTTGTAAGAGTTTGGTGTTAGTTTACTGGATTTGAGAATAGGAGGTTGTATCACTTGTTTGTTTTTCAATATCAGTGACATGGTGCAATTTAAATAAAAAGTTATGTTAATTGGAAACGTAAAATTTCACTGCTTAGCTCCTTAATCACATTCCACATGTTGATTGATGTAAATTTCGTTAGAGAGAAAAAAAGGCAATAAACTTTAACCCTTCTTGGGTCAACATGAGCCTACTTGACAACGTTTATATTGAATAATTGATTTATTTTTTTTTTGATTGGTACCGATATGCTTTATAGAGTTTTAAAATGGCTAATTTTGTTTGCTTATTATTGGATACAATAAATACTGCATTCAAATGATTGTGGTTGATTATCATCAGTTGGATAGAAAAGTTTATTTTCAATTGAATTATTTTCCTTTGCATTAAATTTGTTTCTTTAAATTTGTATTTTGTAAATTTTGTTTATACAGTAAGTTTGATTTTAAAGTCTCTAGGTTCTACAATTTTATTTTGAAAATTATATTAGTCACCCTTGCCTGATTATTTATTTTAATGTGAAAAAAATGTTTTCGGTGCTAAATGTAGGGATTTGATATAAAAATTCTATAACTTCTTATGCAAATTCGTAAATTTGACGCTCCAGAAACAAAATAAATTATGCAGTGATTTTTAAGATGAAATGTTTCGCAGATGTTTTATTAAAATTGCTCGTTTTTTCCCCGGTGCGGCAAAGAGCTTCTTTCACTTTAGCACAGCTTTTTATGAACAACATTTTTAAGATTGAATTGCAGCGCGTACGTTGCTCTGTGCCACTGAATTTACCGCATTCAAAAGTGCCAGTTGCGATTACTTTTTTTTTTTAAGAAAAGGAAATAAAGAAGTTTTTATAGACGTAACAAGTTCTCGCAATCTTATGATTTATCTACAGTTTTTCAGATGAGATTATCAGTTCATGCTTTGTTATTTTTATTTAACGTTTGACTTCCATTGGATCAATTTTTTGCACCTAAAAACTGTTGAAATATTTATGCGCATTTTTAAAAGAACGGTGCATCATCTTACAAAAAATTCAGTAACTTGATCTTTGTGTTTATTATAAAATATATATTTACTTCAATGTTGTTGACGAACACCAGGAATGTTAACTATTAACGATATTTGCTATTTAACAAGAAGCAAATAAAATGAATTACATTATGCCAATTTCACCAAAATGACAAACCGTAATGTAATTGCTTTTGAAAAGTTTCTATAAAATGTTAATACGAGTGCGACTTTAAGTGCTTAACTTAGGTTACTACTGTATCGTGTTTATTAACTGGATTAAACTACAGCACATTCTTATAAAACTACTTAATTTAGTTTTACTTATTCAGTGATGTTGGCTTTATTTGATTAGCTTAGACTGTTTGAGATTTCTAGACATTGTAAATTTCGTTCTGTATTTACTTGCGCAAGTTGTTAGGTATAAAATCTGATTAGAATTTGCAATTAAAAATAGTAGTATAGTCGTTATAAAGTTAGTCGGTTGCTAACCGGATTTTGCTTAAAAGTAAATAAATAGTATGATGTGATGTGATTACATTAAAACAAAACATCAAACGTTGAATCTCAACTTACAGTTGGAATTCTTTAATTAGCGATCAAGTTGACTAATGCGTCTCCTTGTTCTTGAAGTAGTTATAACTTATTAAATAAGTTTATTTTTTAAGTCTATTTGTGCAACTAGACAAATGTAAATTTGTTTATACAAGAGTGTTTATTTAATTTTAACTACACTAAGATCAATTCTTCTTCGGACAACATATTTACCTTACACTGTAGTGCAGGATGAATTTGTAGGACTAGTGAAAAAACTGACCCTAGGAGTGGCTATTGGATGTGTCTAATAAGCTTTTGCTGTTTTTTATGTTATATTTTTTTGCATAAAAAAACTAAATTTTTTGTAATATTTCGTAAACTACTTTTTAGTTAATCACATTATAATTGAGAATTAGCAAAATTCAGTAAACATTTGGCACTTATAAGCAAAAAGAAATTGGAGTATTAAAAAATTTATATATGATTTTTTAAAAATATTGACCATCAGTGTTTCCAATAATAAAATGAAAATATTGAAATTGAACTTAATGAGTCCTTGCACGAAAGGAGTTTAACGGGCAGATACGAATGTTCCCTCGACTGTTATTAATAATCCTTTCGTGTTAATGGTGAGTCAAAGGTGCAGTTTCATACACATTGAAACCGTGTGCAAATTACCTATTTACACTAGAACATCATCGGTAATGGATTTTCATTGAAGGGCATTATAGTAGCCTCGACTTTTCTACATCACTTGCATCAATATAACGTTGTGTTTGCCGCCAGCTATTCACCGTTAATGCGATCGAGACCAAATTAGCTGTAATAGTATCAGTAAACATCTCGAAATTCAACCGCACTACAATGTTTCAATTTATACACTGCTGTACTGTAGATATAACTGATATTTTGTTGTTTACGCACAGCGCATTAATGAGAAAATATGACTGCTGCCAATCAATTAAAAACATTACTCATATAGGACATGCAAAACATAAAGCAATGAAAATCAAACCTATAAAAACCCAACTGAAAGACTATTTACATTGAGTTTTAGTACTTTATTATTTAATGAGGTTATTGTACGTGCATTACTAGTTAAGATATTACAGTAAATTCAATACAAATAATTAGTATAACAAACTTAACAAATACTGTATATTTTTAAACTTCAATGGATATTAAATTAGAAGAATTATTACTGAGAACCGGTTGGGGAACAACTGAGTTATACAACACAATAATTATGACAAATTGAGTATAACTAATAGTATAAACTCTCTATTTTATGACATCTTTCAATAGAAAATGTGGAAAGCCGATTTGCTAGGGGCTGGTACTATGCAGTATAAATTTAGTTTGATATCAACATTGAATAATACTCATAATAAAGTGTATTGTTTATGGTCGTGTGTTATACAAATAGTCAAACGTAACTGAATTGTGGTTGAACAGAAGCTTTTTTTCTTTTTGAAAGTTTTCACTGTACGTGATCGTGTTGATATCTGAATGAAACCCTTGAAAGAGTCAAATGAAGTTATGACCCATTTTTCTAATGAATGTTTTCTTTAAATGAATTTCTTTCTTCAGCTCGTTAATATTAATAAAACGGTTTGAAACGTTAGAAATGTACATACATCAACTGAATTTCTTACATCGCCTGAATTTATTTTATTTGATGTCAAATAAAAATGTCTAAACCATCTGAAAAAATTAATATTTTTTCTTATTTTGCTGAAGACACAAGAGACAATCTACTTCGTGATTAGAAAAACAAATTTTCCAATGTTTTACTTGTTTATCAAATATGTCGACTTAATTAAACGAATGACACTATTTTCTTTTGCAAGAGCCAAAAGAAAAATGTTTATTGGAAATTGAGTCTTTATTAAAGTAAATTTACGCGACAGGTTTAATAAATTAGTTTTACATCGATAAATGCTCATTGTTATTAACTTATATTTTTGGATAAAAATCCGAGGTGGATATTAAATTTCAGTATCAATTTGATTTAATGGAACATGAAAGGCGTTAAGCGAGCCTTTGATTAGATTGGATGCTTTATTTTTCATCATCACTAATTATACGTGATTGGATGCATCTTTTAATCATCATCCATGCGATGAAATTAAACTTTTTTCTTACATTTTTCTATTTACGAGTACCATAGTATATAAATTTGTTTTATAAAAGGAAAATACTACGCAATAACTTTAATAATAAAACGATTTACATTTTGATATGTTTCCAGACGTCTTACATTTTCTCATTTTTTAACTATTACATACCGTACGTATATTTTTTTAAAAAGTTACTTAACTTGAAATTGAGTTTGACTTTCATTCATCTTAAGAATATAAGTTATAAAGAAAAAAAAAATCGATTTTAGCATTGTCTTCTTCACAGACGAGGTTTTTACTTTTTAGTGAATGTTGGCAATTTCAAATTTATACGCGAACTTTTTTGCAGAATTATTTTTTTTTTCTTTTTCTTACTGTAGACTTTCCATAACGATATGTCTTTAGTTCAAAAGATAAACGGGTGTCGACATTCGATTTCCGGCGGATGATATCGGTTTTTTCTTTGCAAATTGAATAAAAGTTTCTTCAAGAGAAATAGAATGGAAGGGGAAAAATGCAAGAACATGCAGGAAATTTGTTTTCAGCTCATGGCGTCGAAGCGAATGGTGATTGCCTATCTACGCCAACACACACAACCGCGACAACCATTTCTTTTCAAGTAGAAAAAAGAAAAAACGCACAAACTATTTCATTTATTTTAAAATATTTTATTCTAACTAAATGTTATGCATAAAGATTGCATACTATTAACAAAAATAGTGAAAAAGATTTAAAAATTGGATACTGAATTCATTTTAGAAACATTTTTACAAGTCAATGATGGTTCCTAAAAATATTTGATGGAGCACCATCCATTAATATGGAATAGTAATAACTTTTTTATTCACACCAAGTTATGGTAAATTACACGAAAAAAAAATGCAATATTTACAATTCCAGAAAGAAAAACATTGAATTGACTTAACAAAATTTCTATAGGTACTGTACATACGGTATTTTATCATGCAGCAGAGCAAAGTCAATTTGCGCTGTCTATTGAACAGTAAATACCACATGCGACACTAAACTTCATAAGAGCAATTGCTCTTAAATTTTGAATAAGGAACCTTATAAACCCTTATTAGAGGAAGCGCCTCTCGTCATTAAACTCCCTAGTTCTTTATTTAAGTAGTGAAATTTTAGTGAATTATCTCAAACCTTTTTATGAATACGTTTTTCCATTACCGGTATATACAGTATGCCATTAGAGCAATCGGTTTCATCAGTTGATGTCTAATATAAAGTGGTGTTATTGGAGCCGCATATACTCTATCTACTGTACTTGCATGTACGAGATATTTATAGAAGACAACTATCAATGATGTGTTGTTCATTTGAGTATGTCAACAATCGACATTAGCAAAATAATAGTCTAGTTATTTTAACTATATTTTCAAGTACTTCTAGAATGCTTGTGGAGCACCGGCTGGGAGCCACTGGGTTAAGTACTGAATAACAAATCATTCTACTATTTCTATAATTGTTTGCAAATTTTTGAAATGGCTTTTGAAACCTTATTACTAAGGTATCTATATTGACTTTTAGATTGCCAACAAATTTGAATATTTATTGAAGTCAAATTACTTCGAAATCTTTTGCATGACTTAAAACGAAGCTCCTAAATTGCATTCTTTCTGGGGAACGTGGACTACCAAAGGGCTCGATCTACTTGACCCCTTCTCATCTTACACAACTCTTTAATTAGAATTGCTATTGAAAACTGCAGCCCACATAAATGTAAATCTTGTTTATTTGGCATATGTCACTCTTTATGTTTGACAAGCCTTTAGTGTAAAGTGTACATGATGGTTTATTATTTAAACGAGAATCGATTTAACTCTTTTAAGTTAATAATGCGTCTTAGGATCCAAAATAAGTTAGTACTGTAAGTTATTACTATGTTAACGTTGCACTTATCGATTTTGTTATGGAATATTTTGCTCGATATACAGCAATTATTAATTAATTGGAGTGCTGTGACGTTTACCTTATCGACCTTCATATCGTTTTACTTGATGTACTGGTACCACGTTAGAAAAAAAAAGATGTTTTGAAGTCTCTTTGCATTAAAGGCTATAATTTAATAACCATCTATGCTAGCTATGAAATTTTCCTTATGTTTCCAGAGGCTTAACAACATATTCTTGGTAGTCTTAAAATATACTGCGTGGCTGACTATTAGGGGTGGGCGATGTTGGAAAATTTCGTTATAACTCATTATTTACAAAAAGTCCATATTTAGTTTCTCAATATTTTTCATACTTTTCTAGAAAGTTATTCTTAAATTAGTTTCATGATATCGTGTTACTTTTAATACCGGTTCAGGCCCAAATGTCAATTACATTGTTATATATTTTTCAATCAAAATGTCGCTGCTGTACTCAGTTGACTTCATGTTATTTCAAGGTAAAATCGTTGGCAATTTGACAGCTTTAATGATTTCAAAATAAGTTTAAGTTAAATAATTAAATTATTATATTATAATTATAAAATATTAAGTACAAGATGCTATTACCAAATGACTAAATTTGATACAAATGTTTATCAAAAATGATAGTGTAGATCAATTTTATAATAGACAAATTAAAAGACTGAGATTAAGAGTCATTAGATTACAGTGTGCGTGTAGGTTAAAATCAATTATTTCGCAAAAACTATCAAATTTTTAAGGGATTTTTAATGGCCTAACCTATTTTCTTGCAGTTGTGAATAATTCATTAACTGTTTCCCTTCTTAGATACGATGTGCTGTGCATCAAAATGATAAAAAAATGATTTTTTTGCATGATCTGATAAGCCTTGTTCAAATCGATTCAGTCATTACAAGTTAACAAATTTAAACATAACTTTAATAAATCGATTTAATAATAAAGACTAATAATAGTTTAATATAACTTAGACATTATTAAATTTCTCTGCTGATTGACATACACGGTATCAGAATTAAAAATTTATTTAGGTTGAATTGTTAACAACTTACAGCATTTCCTACTGGAAAAACTGTTTTCTGCTAACTTATTTTTTTTTTTTTTACTAAATTTGTTATATTGTCTCTTTGGTTATTTCCGTGAAAGATATCTTTATTTGAAAAAAGCTGACATTATCACGTACGCACATCAACGAATCTTTTGATATAGATGTGACAAAGTTGAAGAGTTCACGCAATTTTGTTTTTGTCATAGCTGTCGAATATGGCAAGAGATCCAGTATTTTTAGACAAAAACTCTTCCTGCATGTTTATTTAGTTGGATGATATGCGAATTTTCCAAATCCTTTTATATTGTCTGTATCGCTTGTTTGTTCCCTGAGCATTTCAACTTTTGTATTGTTGAAATAACTTTTATGTGACAATATTTTCTAGCTGCTTGCATACAATATTTTTGATGTTTGACCACTATCATCTGCATTGCACACGTATTTCTTTTTCATTTGTTTAGCAGATGCAACTCGCATGTATTCTACCGAGTCTAATTAATATTTACAAGGTTTCCGTTCAATGCAGGAGTTGATTTTTGTGTGGTTTATATTGGCATGGTATATTCGCTTTATAAGTCACAAGAGGAACATTAACTATTTGCATACGTTCTTGAATGACTCACCCAAGAGTTGATAACCATTATTGTGCGTCTGAATGTGGTGGAAAAAAATACCAAACAACAAACGAACTGCCAAATATACAGTATATTTTTAGTTAAGACTGCTTTTCTTTCAAATGAACTTCAGAATAAAATTTTTAATCAATTTACAGGAAATGTTTTAAGGAAGATTGTAAAAGTTTATTTGAGTGAATAAG
The DNA here is from genome assembly GCA_013389785.1 of Helicorthomorpha holstii. Taxonomy (NCBI): domain Eukaryota; kingdom Metazoa; phylum Arthropoda; class Diplopoda; order Polydesmida; family Paradoxosomatidae; genus Helicorthomorpha; species Helicorthomorpha holstii. The sequence continues at coordinate 2,046,149 of JAAFCF010006596.1, read as the reverse complement.
TCGCTTAGATTTGAAGCCGCATAAATACTGGTAGAAAGTATTTGACTACTAAAAATATTTTGCCATTAAACCGAAAAAGTATAAAATTGTCATTTATTACGCTGAAGGCGCGCTTATCGATTTCTAAAGGGGCAATGGATTGCATCCAATAAATTACATGACTTTAACGCTAGGAATTGGTGCAATAATTACACGGCTATTAATTAGTGATTGCTTCTTAAAATTCGACTTGAACGTTTAGTGTGTGACAAATTTCGTCATTCTTAAAATAATGGCTTCAAATAACATAAATTACACGCATAAATAAAACCAGCATTAAATAAATTGCAACTTTTAGTAGAAAAAAAAATGCGTTTAACCGATAATGAAATCGAAATGATTTATTACGAGTAGCACTTGTATAATGAATCCTTCATGTCAGCAATTTTAATATCATAATTAAATTTATAACTTAATAATTTTGTCATTTCTATTAAAGGTATGGAATGAACATTCATGAAATTAAGTATTTCGTATACCAATTCAAATCTCAAGCTGTTGTAAATGTATAAAATAAAAGTCTAATATGAATGTTACTATAACTTATAGTTCAAACCTTGAATGTTTGAAATTTAAGTCTTTTCATTCAATAAATTGCGTACTTAATAATTAAAATAGGGCATTAAATTAGACATTTCATTATTTTAAAATTGTGGTTGTAACTTATAACCAAATATAACTAAGGATCCCAATAGAACTTGAGGAGTCCAATGCTCTAGTTATTGAATTGAATCAAATCGATACATTTTAACATTACTAAGATGTCAGGTTGCTAATTAAATTGTAGAATTTAATAGATAATTTGTTTAAAAATATTGATCATAGTTTCAGAATTGTTCAATTTGATCACTTTTTCTGAAAGCGATTTTCTGGTTGAATTTGTTTGTCGTAGATTGCGAGCCAGTCAATATTTGACCTTATTGGCTAAACGCCTAGATTAAGAATTGTGAAATTGAATTTTCTAGCAATCTTATTTGGTTTTTTTTTCTTTAAGTAAAATCAGTAATGCGTATATTTATAGTGCTGCTTTATTTTCCTATGGCGTTAATACGTTGCCGTTTTGCTTTGTTAGCATTCTTTCATTTCGTATTAAAGATTTATTAAAAATGCTTACAGTAGGTGTTTATGTGCATTTTGCGTTTCCGCATCATTAGAAGAGCATTTGTTGTGAGCAAAAATAAAAAATGTGTAGTGGTTTTGTAGCTGTTTGTGTATGATGAAGTGGTGCGTTCACAAAGTAATTTGCGGTAATTAATCAATTTCTGTAATAATGTCTATATTGCTTTGATTAATAATTGGTGGCGATTTTTCAAAGGGAAGGGGTTGAAATTATTGCTTTTTACCACCGTAGATTTGCTTAAAACGGCTATAAATATTTTTATTGAATGATTTTAAGAACCTGATTTAATGCATCGAGTGGTTCTAATGATATTTGACTAGGAGGCATCTAAACTTAGTAACTAAATAAGAGCCTTTAATAGCACCATATTGAATTTATTTGGTAATGAAAACACATGGCACGATTTAAAATCTCTGCAGGCTATTTCGTCGAAGTAAAGATTGATCTAGTGGCCAAAACTTTTCTTTTTTCTCAAGAGTTTATTTCCAGCCAATAGAAAAATAAGAAGAGTTATTGTTGAAGCCGAGCCGACGTTATTTCATGTGAATTACACGATAAAACTGCTCAAAGGCACAGTATGCACTGCATTTTTGTTATATATGCAAATCGATATTGGAAATGTAAATAAATAATATAAGAAAATAATATTTACATGAAATAAATTTAAATTCTTTTTTTTTTTTAAAGCAAAGCAAAATGCTCAGAAATACATTTTTTTTATCTATTCAGAATGATATTTAGAAACGCTGCCGATATTCAAAAAAAAAAAAAAATACAAATAAATAAAAATATAAATGAAAGGAACTGGATGTTTTTTTCATTGCCGTTTACTTGAAAGAAGAAAAATCGTGTGATTATATAAACATGACAATAGCAGTCCTATTCTTGAACTTCTCATGGGAGAATATACCACAGTACAGCAGTAGTACAGTACAGTACTGTAATTGTAAAAGCAGAACTAATAGAAAGCTTTTTCATCTATTTACGAATGAGTTTTTGTGTAGCACGTCATTTTTATTAGATATTTATGAATTATAAGTAGTAGCATTGTATGTGTTTACAATTTCAAGATTTAAGTAAAAAAAATTAATATTTAATATAAAAAAATATTTTTTTTGGGAATTTTTTTTTTTTTTTTGTATGGCATAAAAACATGCTGTACGATGCATCACTGTACGTAAGCTCAATGTCTAAACAAATTCTTGTCGTATAAATAAATATTTTATTATATGAAAGTCACAATGTGACATTTTTTGTAAGAAACCAATTCCTTTTCTTTTAATGGAAAAGTGGAAGCAGATTACATGTATTCTTACTAGTGGAAGCAGGTCTTATAGGTCGGTACATTTTCAGAAGTCTGTGAAGTCAGTAATGGGATAAATATTTTTAAATATTTAGCTTAGCTTTTAAAATTGAGGAATTTGTGGCCCATTTGCCTTAGTACAGTAGCTTCCCCTGTGCATCCTATAACTTTTATTACAAACTATTTCGCGTTAAACGAGTTTCACTGTAGTTGTATAGTGTATTATAGTCGTCAATATACTATGAAGTATACAAAAGGTTAATATTTTGATTAAAGAAGTTATTTTGCAGTCAGCTGTAGCAATTTATTCGCATCATTAAAATCTAGCTTCATCGTTTGTGCAAGTTATTTATTTCTAAGTCATAACAAAGAGACGGATATGATTATTTTTATTATATCATTAATTAGGAATGGTGTATGAAAGTGAAGCGGATTGTACCTTTAGGTCAGGATGACTGATTTCCAATGACATTCTATGAAACCTTACAATTCAGTATTTCTCCTAACTTTGATAATTATTAGAGGCTATACTGTATTGTGGACCAAATAATCGAAAATAGCGGCGGTTATACAGTATGGTGGTACTGTTTACAGCCACTAGCTATCAATAGCATAGCGAGTCCAAAGGACTTTTGAGTTAGTTTACCAAGTTCATAGAATCGGAAATGTAATAAAAAGTAATTTTGTCGTTTCAGATATTTACATTGAAGAGCAGCCAAGCTTGCAACATCCACACAATAAAACAGTTAATCAAAATAAAATGAAAAAAATCGACATTGTATTTTCTCTTATGGCTCTGCAGTACGTTGTATACAATGCAGTAGTACGTTTGCTGAAAGTAGATAATTACCGTAATAAAGCCTACAGGGAACTGTTACAGTTGGTTTGTTATTGTAGTTTAGCAAATTAGCAGAAAAAATATGGCTCATTAGCATTTTAAAACTCTCTTTGAATTGTTTATTTTTATGTATTACAGTATTTCTGTTGACAAATTTGTATCAGTTTGTGCTTGTGGCATTAAATAGACGAAATTTGGTTTGTCTATAGCTATTAAACTTTTTAAAAAAAATGTTAGTTACAGTACAGTAAATGCGGTAGCTGTTGATAAGATGTGGTGATTTGAATTTTAACATGTACAGTAGTTGGTAGTTTCGACTTCCATTAATAACAAGGAAGACGTAATCAGTGACAATGATAATAGAGCTGCTAAGTGGCACTAGTCAGAAATAGCATCAGTTGGCCAAGTCCTTCTCTTAATTGGTGGCTTAAATGCATCCGCACAAACAATTCGAAAAGCTCATAAGCTTCAAGTATTTCTTTTTTTTTTTATTCGCTGTTGAATGTTAATTTTTCCTAAAGTAAAAGAAAGCCTTAAAGCGACGTTTTTATAATAAGGTACTATACATTAGCATTACTCGAGATTAATTGTTTATAATATTATTTTGTAATGCAAATATAAGTTAAGCTGCTGGTGCAAAACTGTCCCTTGAATAGCTCTCGGCGATTTTTGCTAGCACAGAATAATGTTAATCAAATATTTAGCTTTAAGTCATCGATTATTTCTTTTTAAATACATGTTTTATATTTATTGATTAATCGAATTATTTTGTTTGCTTTCCAACTATGCGTATACACACCGTAGAACTACTGTATATACCATAACTGCAACGTGTAGTGTGAACATCATTTTTCCTTACTTGCTTTGCCAATTTGTTACATCGTACAGTATGTCACAGTAAACCCAACTTAACAGTATACGAGTCTTTCTTTCAGTGGAAAAGTGGATTAAATTGCATATAAGTGATTCAAAGATATTTAGAGGTAAAGTTGAAGCGCTCCATAGGACCTAAGCAAATTAAATTTTTATGTAGCCCCATTTCGAGGTCAAAATTTGAAGTAAGGACAAATGTCTCTGTTACATTAGAAAGACATGCAACAATTGCATATGAATACATGTCTAACTCATTTTGTTTGAAAATGTGACTTAATCCATTTTATGTGACTTTATTCATTCAGAGAAGTGAAATCTTTTGCGAAATTTTTGTTAGTACTGCTATGAAATGTGTGAAGAAACCTAGTATTTTTTTGGTATCACATTATTATTTTGCGTTAGCCGATTTTTTTGGTTAAGCGTTTTGGCGTTAAACGTATTTGATTATTTTGTGTTACCGGTAAACATAATATTCAGTACGAGGAAGTGGTTATTTGCAGACGATACTGTAAAAACCTTGCTGTAGATTGAAAGACGAAGCGGTGAATGTCATAAAGCATACATCGTATTATGAACGCTCCCTTTCGCTTATTACGTAATGCATATGCAGCAAAAAAAAGCTCAGTTGAAAGTGCGTAGAATATGTGAGGGGAGTTTGGCAGCGGCAACAGCACTTAGAAAGCGAGTTCGAATTCAGTCTCAGTTGAGCTCGGTTGTTCTCTCTTGTTGTTCCGCTGTTCTTAGACATCAACTTTTCACTCTATTCGCATTTGGAAATACAGCGACGTGAGAAAATATCGGATTTAGAAAATACAAGTGAACAGTGTCAACCGAAAGTTTGACGATATAAGTTAACTGTGTCAACCGAAAGGAAGTAAGAGTATAACTCGGACGGACTTCTCAATTGCGTTGAGTCGCGGTTTGGGGTTCAATTTTAAGGTAAAATACATTGATGGGGCTTGGGATGCGTCATTTACTCTTGTTGGATATCACACAAATCTCGGTTGTGTGATAAGTGAAATCATGTGTGTGAAATAAACTTGTGTAAGGACCATAAATGAGATTTATAAGTAATCTTTTAAGAGCATTTTTCTTACACTTGTGTATTTCACGTTAAACTTTTGACGTCAACGTAACTTTAGTTGATGGCTGTTGGTAAACCAGACTCAACAATAATTCAACTGACAAGTAAACTGTGAATGAACTTTTAGTAAACACTGCGTGAAAAACCGCCATGATGATAATGTGCATTAAAAATGGTGGAATTAACTGACAGTTAAAGTTTGTGAGTTGTACTTTTGATTGAGCGTTCATACTGATATTTCAAAATGGATCATCGATGCAAGACTTTGTTAAACTTGCTGTTGGCTGTCTATTTGCTGCCTGGTAAGCGACAATTTGTTTTTTTCTTCTTCAAAAACTGTATGTTAAAGAAATCGGTACAAGGTGAGAATGTTCTTTGCACAGGTATACTAGTTTTTGTTAATTTTATCTGCAATGCATCAGCAGAATGCAACGCAGTGCGTTATGGCTTTAGGCGTGTATTGAAACTTTCAGAAATCCTATCCTATCCCAGTACTAAGTTCAATTTATTTGGACTTTTGTAATCGTAACAAAGATTCGCGCCACTTCGGATTACGATCATATCCTTGGTGCTTGAAAATGACAGCATTTCTCCTCCCAACATCAAAAACGGTTAATTTGTCTTCGTCTTTTCAGACAACTCATTTTTTTCTGTTGTAATTTAATTTTTGTCTTCTAAATGTTTGATGACAATCTCATCAGAATTCTCAGAATCAACGTTATACTAACACAATTAATCACTTTTTTTTTGCTTTTTTTCCTCAAGATTTGGGGCTGAATATTAGAATCGTTGAATTAATCAGACATTTGATATCGGTAAATGAATATGAAATGTGAAATATACCTTCTGCATAAAAGGTTATTTAGAGAAGTGAAGCATTTTTATGTAAGAAAAAAAGATACTTTAATATTACAAAATAGTTTTCTTGTGCCCGTTCTGTTAATGAATTAAATTTTTTATAGACAATTAACAACAATTTGTAGAGAGCAAGTTGTTGATGGTCAGAGTTTGAGAATTAAAGACTGTTAAAATTTTACGTGCGGTTGTTATTTTAGACAATGATTATGTCTTTTCTTTATAATCCTGTAGTAGCTGTTCCGACGCTTAGATAACGCTATTATCACATTACTGTTTTCATTTGCTTTCTTCTTTTGCGACTCTTGTAATTTGGGATTTTGTTTGGGCTTTTATCACTCATTTAGGCAGGATTATTAAAATGTAATTTAAAAATCGTGTCTTGTGTAACAGTGCAATTGACAGTAACCTATCCACCCACTCACTCACACAAAAAACTACAAACGCTTTTCTTTTAGTAAGCTTTGCTTTATTCGATTAGTTTGGTAAAGTATTGACTGTTGTATTGCATCTGCAAACAAAATTGTTTTTTCTGATTTTCGAGGGAAATGTTTTATATAATGGTTATTTCGTGACTACGAAGAAAGCTAAATTGCATTTCTTCAAACTTACAATATAACATTTGATTTCATTGAGTTATTGAATATAAACAATAAACTAGTGTAAGGTTCTTGCAACACAAAAAAAATACTTGGGGAGCCATTTTTACAATTTAGTTATGGAGAAATGCGGGTGAATTTAGTTTAGATTGATTTTTGATTAAAGCTCGAATCAAATTTCTTTATGTATACAAGTTTAAAAAAAACTAAAGTAGAAAGATGTGCAGTACTCGAGGGAGAAAGTTGTCTTTGAAGTTGAACTCAATTTGTGACAACACAAGGATTTCCAGTGCATTTTTTTTGTTGATCGAATTGTAGTTATTTGATAACTAGAAATTGGAAATGCATGGAATAAAATGTAATCAAAATTAAAAGAGTGTGGCCGTCTTAGGAAAATGTTGCTAGTGGAATCGCATTCTCCTCTAATTCTAATACATTGGGAAGTGGTGCAGAAAGATTTTCATTGTGTAGCATATAACCTCTCAGCTTGCATGAATTAGTGCATCCTGGATCAACAAACGTATTGATATAATAAATAGCCTGGGTTTAATGGAGCGGAAGTGGGGTTGGATGTGACTATGAGGGATGTTAATATTTCTTTATTTTTTATTACTTACTAAAACTGTTAAGTTCAAAGCGTGACTGTAGATGCGTTATGAGTAAGTTAATGCAAATGCTTTTTTTTTTTGATAAAATTATGTATCACTTTCAATGCAATGTTTACATTTTAACCGTGGAAATGGCAAGCGTTTAATGTTTTAATAGTAGTGATTTAAAATTATTTATAACTTGTACTTTTTAGTTTGATAAACGGCTGACTAATAATTACAGTTGTCATATTTCAAGTTAATTTATTAGCTGAAAGTTTACTGATGAATGTAAATTGCTATAATAGTGATAATGACAAATGACGTAAAGTCTTGACATTTTGTCATTTTTTTAATGCCAATTTTTTTGATTTGTAATTTAAATTACAGTAGAGTCAAGTAATAATTTATCTGTTTTGATAGTTGAGGATATGATATTAAATTATACATTTGGTTTAAAACCTTTGTAAAAGTTTAAAAACTATTGTTATTGAGGAATCAATGTTGAGATGACTGCAGGCAATTACGACAAAACCGAATAACAATTATGTACATCAAAATTTTAGAGATGTAAAAACTAGATCTGATACAATGTTGATATTATTTGTAATCGATAAAGTGAATGAGAGGAATGAGTGTCCAAGTGTTTTGTTATCAAACTTGTGAAGTAGGCTATTTAGTGTTAAAGAAATTTGTTATTGGATTGTTGTAGAGGGAAAACAAATTGTCCACATTATATTGAATCTGTCAAAAGTATCAATGTATTTGTATGATAATGAGTGAAAACCGCCGTTAATCTGTGATGGTATTATCTAATTTTTGTGGTTATGGTATTCACCGAGACGTAATAAAAATTAAAAACAAATTAAGTTAGTTGAAAATGTATCAACTTCATGCAGAAAATGTATCTTAATGTGTTAAGATACTTTTTTTTATATGTAAATCAGCCTTTTTGATTTTTTCTTTTTATTTTGTGAATTTTTTGAACGACTTAAGAGTGCAAGCTGGAAAAGCATCCTGAAAGGGTAACTCTCCAAATTAAACGTTTCCATGCAGATTTTTCACTTTTTACATTCCCCCTATGCGTTTTTCATCTTCTGGTGGAGCATTTTACATAGTCAGTTTAAATGCATGATAAAAATTCACTTTTTACATCAATGTCATGTTTAGGATAGAGGAAGCTACTACGATAAATATCCAACCATTTTCTTATTTTTAAAAGCTATTATACTCTAGAAGTTTTAAAAAACCATTTTGGGGTGTTTTCAGTAGTTGCTGCATCTTGTACTCGTACATTCGAATGTACTGATTTACTATTCAGTCTTGTGTTGTGATTTACATTATTTGATAGCCTTTATAGGATTTTAATTTAAATTTCGGAAAAGTTTCAACTGTAGATAGAAGTAATTATGCAGTTTTGAAATTTTGTTGTTGTTGATCGTAGCATTTTTTTCTTTTGCACATTTTGCGATTTTGTAACCTTCATCGATCAAAGAGCATCGAATGACGAATTCATGAATATAAAAGATTAATTTTTCATTGAAATCCGGCGTCAACAATGGAGCTATATTTGATTGTATTGGATATTGATCGTTGGCGTATGTACGCGCGTTTAACGTCGACTGTTATCTTTCTTCTTTTTTTTTTTTTTTAAAGAAATAATTTTTTACTTGCTTCCTCCTTCATTTTTGACAATTTTATTCTTACGATCTATGAAGTAGTATCAACGTTTTTACAGGAAGTAATAGCTCCCTTACATGCCAGCACAACTTTGCGATATCCTTACACATATATTCATGTTATTTTATAATAAATCAAATCCCAGCTTCTTGTTGCCGTCTGACGTCAGCATCCAATCATTTATGGATTTTTGCTTCACTTTTGTTGCGCTTTCGGATTTACGCGTTTTTTTCTTTCTTTCTTAGCCTTTTCTTTTTTCACGGGTCAGATATCATTTTTCATCCTGAAAATGTTTTTTATTCTGTTACTTAGAGAATGCTCTTTTATTATACACATTTTTCTTGCCACATTTACTTATACATTCATTTGATGGGCTTCAACTTAAAATCTCAAAAGCAAGTGCCTGAATTTTTCTGTCAACCATCAGTTTAATTTGCCAACTTTTTCGTCACATACAGCATCAAAGAGTAATTCAGTTAGCTTTTTTTTATTATTTTTGAATTGAGGTCAATGAGAAAAACTTGTGTATGTTGTAATTTTCTTTATGTAAATAACCGATATTTACAAAGTAACTTAAAAAAGAAAGAAAAATAAGGCATCGGTGTATTTGGCATGAATGTTTGATTCCAGATATGGCCTTCAATGACTGGCATTGTGACTTTACAATATTATAATTTCTCCATGTCTGCTTTTGACAGTAAATGTCAGTCATGCTGAGTATTATGTTTGAACTTTGATGCTTATAGTCCTAATCCCAAAAACATCTTTACTAAAATCTTTAGCCAGCAAAGAAAAATGATACTCACGTACAAATTAGTCTATAGTCTTAATTCTAAGTTACATTCTTTATGAAAACTAATAAACGAAGCCGGATATGCACCAACGAACAACAGCTTTTTATGAAGACATGCCACAATGAATTAAGCCCGAGTGGCTTTGATGAGGAAGAAAGTAGTTTAAACGTTATACTGTATCTACTCATATTTTTGGCTTTATTTTGGATATAAATTCAACCTGGCTTATAACGATTCGATAGCTTTAATATACCACAGGGTTTCCCAGAGGAAGAAGAAAAATTTAAAACGCAAAATGAGGATTTACAATAAGATAATTTTTACTCTTGTTTTAAATTTATTTTTAAAGAAATACCAGGTACATACTACGTGTATTGTATTTTTTACATACAAGATATAAACTAAATAATGAGACAAAACGTTATTGAATTCAGTGGCACTCAGTCTCGTTACTTTATAAAAAATCAAGAAGCGAGACAAATATATATTTGAACCGATGCAAATAAGTCTCGTTTATTAATTAGTGAAAAGTGAAATTGATATTTTTTGTATGTAGTTGGCATGAGGGCATGGACCAGTATTAAAAGTAGCATCGACATTTTATAATATTGCCCAGTCTTACCAAATATCCAGGAGATAGTGGGTGGGGCTTGCCATCGAGTTAAGACAAGGCCATCAATTTTCTTAAATGCATTTTGTTGCATTTAATTTTGTTTATTGGGGCAAGCGAGGTTGCACATGGCTTGTTTAATCACTTTAATGGTCACTTTTATTTGTTAATGTATTGAATGATTTATTTAGGAACAGATGATACGCTTAAGTGGCAATTTGGCGAGTTTCATGTTGGGAAGATGATTGTTTTTGAGCTTGCAATGTAGGCTGTAGTCTAGTCTATACTATGCTTTACTGTAGCTTTCGGCAAAAATTGAACTAATGTTTATACAACCGCATTTTCAAGTATACAGTATGCAGTATTTTTCTGTGATGTTGTACTGTGTGCACGGTATGTGGACTCTTTGAGACCTGAAAAAATTCCCATCAAACCGTGCTTTTTCCTTTAACTTCGTATACCGTACCACATAAAAAAAAACGTTGTAATATTCAAACAACGTCATAAAAGTATGCAAAACTTTGTAAATTCATCAAAGAAATACTTTTAAAGACCATTTTGGTGTACGGTTTTAATGCCATCATTTGTAGAATTTTTAGCCGTTATTTAAAGATTTCGGAAATTACAAATTTACATCTAAAAAAAAAATAACGAATGTACGTGCTGGATATTTAAAATCTCTATACAAATACAGTTATTTTATGGTTATTCTAAAATGACTTAAATGCCAGAAATAAATGTAGAAAGTTTATGAATTTTTCTGGTGTACTATTGAAAATGTGAAACATTTTAAAGCAGACACTTGTATACTTCTGTACAAAATGTGCCTTACCGGTTTTGTTTAAATTGGTGCGATCAATATTCATGATAAGACAAGTAACAAAAAAAAAAGTAAAAGAAAAATATACGATATAAGTTAATATAAATTTGAAGCATTGCAGGGCTCGTACTTTGAAGTCGAAATCGAGTATTGAATAACTTGTTTCTTAATGGTCCCCATAGATGATGAAAGCTGTAAAACGTTTCAGCCGAACAAGCTGCATTGAACATTGAGCAGAACAAATGCTGGATTTACTGTATACTGTACTTACACTATAGGTGTACATTTCTTTGTTTTTTTTTCTTCTTCTTTCACAACGTTTCTTGTACTTTTAAAAAAAAAAATGAAAAAGAAGTGAATTGAAAATTTGATTTGGAATATAGAAACTGGCGGGGTTTTTTTTTTTTTTTTTTTTTTTGTATGTATTTGAATATTGGAAAAAATTTATGCATAAAAATATGAAGGGAGGTGGTCTTCGAAATCTTTTTTTTTTATTTTTTAGCAAAAAATATACGGGAATAAAACGTATTTTTATAATGATATATTCTTTGAGCATTACGATAAATTACTGTCGGCTTTGCAAATGGATTTCTATATATTTTTTTGTCTTTATCCGCATTTTGCAAATGGATTTCTATATTCGTTATATCCATTTGTTGAATGTTAACACGGATGTTGTGTAACTGGATGTGGCGCACGATGTGTATCAAATAGAAAATTGAAAAGGACCAGAGTTAAAAGATGTATGCGATTATCTGCCGTGTACTGTACGCGCATCTTCCCATTATAATATCAAAATGATAAAATAATTTCATAGATATTTTTTATTTTTTTTATTTTTTTTTTTTTTTTGCCAAATGGATTTGTGCAGTTTTTCCTTTAGATCGTTGTGGATCTCAATGATTTGTGTGCATAAATTACTTTAATGTTCATACGCGTTATTTTTTCTTTCTCTTACAGTTGCTTTCACACATTTTGAATACAGCACGATCTAAATTACTAACGTCACGCTAAATGCGTTTAGTTTAGACGTTTTATTTTTATATTAGGAAATTTGTCTCAGTCTATGATGTACACAGTCATTGTATTAGGTCAATTTCCTACCTAATCTATTTTTTATTGTTGGTGGTGCTGGTGCATTTTACATGGATGCATTTTTTTTTATTTGTTGTTGTCATCGATGCTCAATGCACTGTCTACATTTCAATTAACTCGAAGACTTGCTGCGGTATATATTTTGCTTTTACTAGTGTACTTAGAGTAGATGTTAATAACGTATATAAAACATAGAAAAAGATTGAATTTCTTTTATATCTGCTGTGATTCAAATCGCTTGCAGCGCATAATAGATTTGGGGAGCTCTCCATGACATGTTTTGTTAATATTCGAGCTGCAATGCGCTTCATATGATAGGGAATTTAGAGACCGTGTTTTATTATGGGAATAAACGCTATAATCTAATGAAAATCAACTCGCTCAACTATGGATATTGATTTGGGTAATGTTTAATAATGTTAATTTTTATACTCGTTTAAGCACATTATGATGATGAAATTTCATTTACTCTACAATGTACTCCTAAAGTCAGGGCCTCTCAAAGTATATTTTATGAAAAATATTGATTAATATGATGTAATCTATTGTAGGTAAACGTTTAGATTACACGCATATCTAAAAATGCTTAATAATTTATGTTTTGATTTTACGAAATTTTGTAATTTTATTGCTTGTAGCCCATGGCCATGTAAAAGTAATACAGTTAAAAAAACATTTCATGTATTTATTATGCGTTTGCTACATTTGATAAGTTCGGTGTTTGCGATAGGAGGACATTATTAGGCTGTTGCTATTGTTTTTAGTTTATTTAACTTCTACGGATTAAATAAGTCTGTGGGGTCCTTTCACAACTTTGGTATTGAAAAATTAGTTATGCTTGGTCTATTTTTTTTTTGACTTTTTGTAATTTTATACTAAGGTAGTTTACAAAATACTTCAATTGTTCGTAGAAGAGTTAAATGCCATTTGCTACTTATCAAAACTTTTACTATATATGCTTTTATATTGAATTCCAATAACAATTGTTTCAGTTTTTACGGGATTCTAATTATATTTTGCTGCCGAAGAGACTTTTTTGTCAACCTCGGTTGTGACTTCTTTTGTATTTGTTTTCAACCAATCTGTCTAAATTGGTTTTAAGATTTCTATTGAAAACGCAGACTTGGTGGACAGTTTTGCTTTTCTTCGTTTATTGAATTCTATCATGCGTGATAGCAAAAACCAAACTTTGTTTCCGTCCGTTTGTTTTGTGTGTGTGTGAAGCACTTAATTACGTGATTGCATACTGGCTTCACCATTTGCCACATCTGCATTGTTGTTACACAATGACTGAATTGACTATTGTATGTACCTTAATGGCTACCGACGTTAACATAGGTGGCACATTGTAGCTCATGTTAACTTTGAAGTGCTATTAAATCACTATTTGAGCTAATTGTTAGTTTTTGTTGGACATATTTTTATGTTACTACCAATTACGATACAAAACTTTTAATTACATCAAATTTCATTTTCTGTATGTTAAAGTGCTTTAGGACATTTTTGCTAAAGTGGCAATTTCAAAACTTTTAATTGCGAAATTTTGATTGTGGTAAACTGCCGCATGAAATAATTATGCAGTTATTTATGCGGTTTAATTAATTTGATGAGGATCTTAACGATTTTATTTTTAACTTTTTTTATTTAAATTTCCACAAACTATTCTCCAATTTAGTATGAGTGAAATGTTATTGTTAAAGTACTTTGAGAAGTGGCAAAGCTTAAGTATCTCAATTTTTTTTCTTATTCTTTTATGGTTAAGCCAGACTAAAAACTCTCGAATTATTTATAATTGTAAAAATCGTAAATACTTATTCGTTCTTAGACATAAAAAAATAACGGTAGACAACTTTTTTCTTATCATTTTCTCACCAATGTCTTTCACGTCATAATTAAATTTTTTTCATTCAGCTAACTCCATTTCATCTCGTTTTCTTCTTCATATGACTTTACAGTACCCTATATAGACATAAACAGCGATACTTGTGAAGTGTTTTGTCGTATTAAATCCCCTCTCATTTCAAAAAAAAAAAAATCCTATCAACTTTGTAGCATAATTTAACCTCATTCAACAAAGCCAAACGAAAAATTCTATTGTTAATTGCCTCCACATGTGGGCGAAAATGAGCTGAACGCAAGCGAATAGGCGTTAATTTAAATGAGAAAACGAGCTCAATGGCCTATTCGCACTGCAATCGGTCGCATGTATTATTAAAAGGAAAATCTAATTTTATTAACTTTATTTTATTTAAACTTATTATTTAAAAAAATTTAAAAAGTTTTTTTCTATTTTTTTTAGTTGAAACTGAAAAGTTTTTTTGTGAGGGTATTTTTACGAGGCGCTTTGAAACGTATCATTACGTAAAATGGAGCATGAAATGTTAATTTTTTTTATTAGTTTGTTTTAATTAAAATTCTTGTATTTTGTTAAAATAACAGAGAATTTATCTAGCAGTTGAATCGAAAACTCGTGTGCTGTTATTTTTATTTATACTGTAAAAGTAACTGTTTCTGTCATTATTTTTGGCATTTTGTATTGTAAGTGCACATACTGTACTTTTTAAAGGTATTTTCTAAAAATATTTCCTTGGAAGAAATACGAGTGAAATACCGGTATTTTAAAATGGTGTACTGTAATTGAAAAAATAGTTTTCTTTTTTAAGTTAGTTCTTTTGAGTAGCTGAAATTTCTTTGAAATATGAAGAGTTTAATTGATCTTGGTTAAATAAAGCAATTGTTTGATGCGCGTCTGACAGTTATTAGGTTTCGCAATTTGAAATATTTGTTGGGATAAATCGTTAAGTTGTGTTATTAACAATAAAACCAACTTTTATTATTTGTTTGTCTTACGAAAAACAATACGTACTGTATTTTAACTTGCGTGCTTGGTATAGAGCACTTCATAATGAAGACGCAGCGAGTGAATATGATGAAAATGTGTTTGTGTTTTCGATGCTTGAAATAATAACCACCGTTATGAGAAAAGTTGATAGACCTGTCAGTTTATTTTGATATTGTAATATCAGCGAGCTAGTCGATGTAAGCTTTAACCGTATGTGGTAAAATGGCATCTTCTAATGATTAATTTGATTGAAAGCTACGGCTTGCTTTGTTACTATTGCAACCGAGTCGGGTTTGTAATGTAATAAATAAACTACAGTGAAAACTCTTTAACACGAATCTGAAGGAACTGAAACATTTTTTCGTATTAAAAGAATTTTGTGTTAACCGATGCATACAAAAGGAATATAACTTACTCACCAAAATGGCATCTATTAGAGTAAATCACATTAAATAGATTTTTGTACATACACATGTACATTATGAAAGATTTAATAAATTTTTAAAATTTAATATTGTACTTTAATTAATTTTTTTAATATAAAGAATAAACAACATATGGTAGTTTTTTGCATGGTCTTTTTTTAGTATAGTAGTTTGTCGTTACCAAATAACCGATTTTTCATATTAAGCGAATTTGCGTTAAACGGTTTTCACTGTAAATAAATATTTTTTACTTGATTGCATCATATAGTCTACTAACTATACGCTGAATATCGACTATATAACGTTTATTATTAAAACTTTTAACCGAAAGTAAAAAAAATCGATAGTTTAATAGATGACAGAAGCCATTAGCTGGTGACAAGTTGAGTGCTATACTATATGCATATGGTATAATTGTCCTCTAATTACTATCTCTGTAACTCATAACTTGAACGGCGGCAACACGAAAGTACGTAAAAGTTTTCAGGAGACACTTTAATTCAGGCTATAAAAATATAGTATAAATGATTTAGTCATGGTGTCAATTTAAGAAAATATTATAAGCATTCAAACATCACTTACAGCTATCTTTTAAATCTTAGTCATTGCTTTAACTAAGCAAAATCATGCAATTGTAATTTTGCCGCAAAGATGTTACCGTATTGTATGGATTCAAGTCATCACTAAAATAACGCTTTTCTTGTACGATTTAGAAATTTTTAAAGGTTAGATAGCTGCACGAGACAGTGAATCCCCAGAACTTCTGTAAAACGGTATACGCATACCAACAATGTTTCCAATTTGATACCAGTACTAACAATACTTAACAAGAGTGCATACGTAACAAAAACTAAAAGTAGTACGCAGCATGCACGATCATTAAATTCCAATAGCTAGCTTTACCATAACAAAACGTGTATATTCTCCACGAATCTTCAGCAATAAATATCCGATTTAGCTAAAGAACGTAAAAGGAAAAAAAAAAAAAAGACACGTCAGTGCTAATACATGTTTCTTCAGTCAGAAAAATGTACTCTGCATACCAATCGTTTCTTATTCTAATCTTAGGGAGTAAAGCTGTAGTCGGATGCCTGTATTTATGTACAAAGCGATCATTCATATTACCAGTACGGCAAACATACAAACTATTTTCTAGACTTTTTTTACTGTCGTGCGTACGCCATTTCGTTCGTAATAAAATGCACCGTCCAAAACCAATTTGAATGCTATCAACCATGTTTTCATTATCCAACATTCATCTATGCTAAAACGCATATGAAAAGAATAGCAACCGCCCTGTGCACAGTCAATGCTACATATATTTTTATTTTTTCAGTTGTGTACATTTATTTGAATATTCTATTCAAACTAGATTTTTCCTTTTGTGTATATATTTATGCTGCGTTTGTGTGCGTTTCTCTATACATAGTCATCTATCAAAAATGAGTACAGATTTCTAGTTTCTCTTTCCGTTTCATTGGATTAGCTAAAGAAAGGCATCGCAAGCACCACACCAGCAGCAGCACTGCAAACCACTTCCAAAATATCCTCGCGATTATTTTACATCTTTCTTTTCTCCCATAAAAGACGACTGTCACCAAAATTGAGATACATACAAGTCTTAGCTTTAAATGAATGGAGAAGGAAAAACAAAATCTCAAATATTTTGATCACGTATTTTATACTTTATTCCTCTCTAAGTTTATCTCCCAGGTCTATATAGACATATTTTTATGTTTTTTCTTAGTTGATTTCTGACCATGTTGAACTGATAGACGACCAAGTCACACGTCACCAAATAAGTTAACTTTATACAGCATAAAAATGAACAGCTACGAAAACATAAAAAAACACCACCTTAAAAATACCTCTTATACTGTACAAGTTTGCTGGGACTTTTTTGTGCGATTTTTTATGTAAAATGCAAAACTCAAGTGGTAACAGCAAAAAGAATGTGAATATAGCTTTTCAGAATATCAATATAGATTATATACATATAGTATATTATGTTTTTTGTTTTCAACTGAGTGCAACTTGTATAAATAAAGCTGTAAGAATAGTTTATGCGAGATTGAAGTTAAATTCCGTCGCCTACTTTCTTCTCCGTCAACCCAAATGGCCGCAAAATACGCTGAGCCATACGAAACAGCGAATTATCGACTTTTTCCCTCGGCGACGTATTAAAGGTTATATCACACTCAGTCGACCGAACAAGTGATGCTTTGACATATACAGAGTTACACATGTTACATATACAACTGCTGTATATTATATTCACTACGACTTATTGTAGGCACTAGAACATATTACAAAGATACATGGGTAAGTGCCATCTATACTTTTATGTTATACCATCAAATGTCTATAAAATCTAATATGTAGTTATATGGAAAACGCCCCATTTCCATCCATTTATCCAACCAAACAACTCCACCTTTGTTTTATTTTACCTCAGCACAAAAAAATTTGGTCAACCATTTTGTTTTATTGTAATATTAAAATATCTTCTACAAAATAAATCAAAATAAATATCTAGCAGCATTCGATAGGTGAAAATTTAAAGGAAGAAAATTTGAAAATCACTTGCTACTTTGACTATAACTTAATGTGATATTAGTCTTGCCGTGTGTAATATTACCACTTTTTGTATTTAGTTTACTTGTACAGTATACTTTGTTGCATTTTTAATGTATGCTTATTTAATTCAGTATTAAACATTAAAACATGAAGGTACTAAATTAATGCGCGTGGTGATGAAATTTAATGCTGACAATTAGTGATTTAGTTCATGGTCAGGTGAGCATTGCAGTTTTAAATGCACTGCATGTCGCTCAATTCAAATAACGCAATTTTTTCTCTTTACTGAATATTTGATATATGAATACTCTGCAGGACATTATGAAACGATCAAACAGTGTTTGTGGAAAAATTGTGTAGCTAAATATACTCTAGTCGTTTATCATTGCTTTTGGCGTTAATCTTTATGACATAATGTAGCTGTGCCATACGCTTACATGACTAATTATGAATGCTTAAATGTAATTAATGTGGAAAGATAAATAGAGAATATAAAAAACGATGCAGAATATAAAAACGTTGTTTTTAGGAAGAAAGACGTTGTTGTTTTCAAAATAAAGTTAAACATTGAAGAAAAAAAATGTTTTGAAGAACGTGTACCGTATACAAATCGCGCAACTGGAAATTCGTGTCATTAATTAATTGGACAAAAAGTTTGTGATAAATTTCTTTATATTTTCCAGTTTGTTTGTGCGTGTGAAGTTTTGCTTTGATCGAGAACATTCAGGGCGGAATAAAGTTTTTTTTTGTTTTACACTTCAGATAGTTAGATGAAGGTGAGAGGGAAATTGAATTTGAGAGGAAGAATTAGGGCGTAAACTAAAAGTGAAATAGATTAATAAGAGAGTTGAGGTTCTCACACTATCCACTACACTTTAGGGTCATTCTTACCTATTTGTAACCAGACATAAGCCACCAAATCTCTTTATATTCAACATAGACATGCTTTGAGTAAGGAGGGTGAAATGGAACTTTAGTTAGTACTTAATATCCCTCCATTTTGTCTTTAATTGTTTCATAATAATGATTACCTCACTTCATTCACCTTCAATTTTTTAAAATTCGATTTCAATTTTGGTAATGTGATGTCATTTTTTTGAATCAATCCTCAAAAATAAACCTCTCTTCTCAAAAAAAGTGGTAGAAAATCCCAACACTTTATTCCACCCTAGGTATCAAAGTGATGGATTTATTTGCAGTGAAGCTCATCTACTATTCCTCTACTCAAATTTTTGACTCCATCTTTAAATTAAACAATTTGGCTTACTATTAATTGGAATTATAGTTTGCAAAAATAAACATTTGCTTCTGATGAAATATTTTAATTAAAATTGGACGTCATGTTATGGCTAAAAAAAATTCGCACACATAGCAGTTTGAATGCGTCTTGTTTAATGCATGTGTGTTGATGTATTGATATTGTAAGCGTTGTATTAAAATTCAGTTATATTTTTTTGTGGATGTATACAGTATGTGCTCATATTACCTGAATAACACGTTGAAATTGTCAGAATTTCGATCGAAGTTGATGGATTATTATTGCCCTGATGTGTTTTGGGTATTTTGCTATAGAGTATAATTTTTAGCATAAGGTTGAATGCTTTTCAAAGTTTGTAATGCATCCCTTTACACACACACTTTCTCTCTCGTTTCCATTTCGAAATGGGAGGAAAATGGAGTTGATGAAAATTGACGATGGAAGTAGAATAAAGTGGAAGAGAATTCTTCAACACTTTGCGCACTTAATACACGGTTCAATGGCTAAAGTGAGTTTAATTGCTGCGTAAACACATGGTCACATCGGAGTTGATTAACTTTCCTTGTGGGTCTTGTTCATAGCTTGGAAAGAAAAGCTTCGGCGTCTTGGATATTAAGACTATACAATACCGGTACATGCATTTACAAATTAAAGCAAGTGAGCAAAAGCTTTTTATGATAAAAGAAAAAGGGACGATTTAAAAATTCCCAAGCGGTCAAATCGTTTTCAATTCTATTGTTTTGAAAAGAAATCGAAAGTGTCCAGACCGCTAAAAACTAATTTCACTCCATTGTTTGAACAACCGACTAAAGTTTTAAGTACTGTACTACTTCTCGAATATACTTTACGAAACAAAACTTTAAGCCATTTTCCGATTTTATATTAATCACGATACTGAAATTACTTGTACTAAGCTTAATGAACAATTTTCAACCACACAGAAGTTGAAATTGAAATGACTTTTTGAATGAGATACTTGTTAAAGAGAAAATTTTGATGAGGCTGATCAACTGACCTAGCTGAATATGATTTTCTTTGCTTAAAATCTATTTTAAAGTTTATAAACTGTATTAAACATTTGATAAACTTTTTAATTCTGATTTTAATAAACACTTAACTTGTATGAAGTTTTCTATAAGGCACATTTTCCAGTTTATTTCAATTGTAGTTCAACAGATTCATCTTGTACGTTTGTATAATGTAAATTGTGTGTCTGGGGAAGGGTTGAAATTGGTAAACAGTACTTGTGTATCAATTAAATAAGTCAGCAATATTTGATCATTGTGAAAAGTGCATCTTTAATATTATTGATGTATAAAATTTTCAAATCGACAGTATACTGCAATGATCTCATAAGCATTTTAAACGTATGCAAGCGTTTTTTTTTTTTGTTTTTTTTAACATGTAAGACGAGAAGACTGATGGGAAAAACATTTGACGGCAAGAGTTGGATTGTAATAATCGATTGTAGATTTTTTTTGGGAGCAAAAGATAAAGGAAACTAGAAAAAACTTTTCTTTTCGAATTTTAAAAGTTGCGGTACAAGTTGCAAGTTAGCGTTTTGATCATCTTAATCGCGTTTACACGACGATAGCTTTGGTGAATACATAAAGTGTCAATATTTCTGTAAATGTACGAGCAATAATATACTTTTTTTTTTCAAGGATGATAAAGGGAGTGGTTTTTAGTGTTTGTATATCGAAACGTAAAATAGGATTTTACTAAAGATGAAATCGCGTTGTGTTTTCGTTGTGTGAATGTCGATTTGTAGATGTTTGTAGCAAAGAAAGGGAGTTAAAAACCACATACTCGATTCATATTATCGACTATTTTTCTTTTGTGCAAACGCATTCGTACAGTGGCGTGTTTATTTTGTCGGAAACAACGATAGCTAAATTCCCACCAGAGCTGTTGCTGTAGATCTGATAGATATCCGATATCGGATTTGTAGCTTTACGAGTCCCAAAGATGTCGTTTTCTTGGATTAAAAGAAAATGTCGAAGTAGTAAAATGAGCTAAATGGTCTGTTGTAATCTTTCAATTTAATTGAGACTTCCAAGTTGAGTGAAAATGTACTTGATTACCGCTAGTATTATTTTGGCTTTATTATTTGCGCTTCTTATCGCTTTAGTTAAATTAGAAAATGTTTTATTATTTTACTACAGATATTGATGAACGAAGCCGAGCTAATTAAAACTTGAATTTAAGTCATCGTAACTTAAAATTGAAATAAACTAAAAATGTTATTTGCAAAGATTTTATTATTGATAAAACCTAATGAAATAAAATGTCTTGAAAAGATAACCAAATCTTTTTATTTGAACACTTAATGATTATTATTTATGTTTATACTATCATTTACTAACAGTAAATTGGATTATTTGGAAAGCCAGCTTTATAATAAAAATGATTATACGAAGTATTAACGATGGTGTGAGGATAATTTGACATTTACATGTTAATAAATATATGAGATTAAAGTATTTAAATTTAGGTTTTTTGCAAAAACTGAATTTATTATTGTGTTTTCGTTATCGAAGGATTTCAGCTATAATTTTGAATTTAGATTGTCGATATAAATGCAAAGTTTGAATTAGTGAAAATTTGCTGGTTTATCTATTATGCACACATTGTCGTGTAATTCGCATATTTTATGGAGCTATTTAATTTATATACTGTATGGCACTTTAATTTAGCGCTTGATGAACTTTGTTAGGGCTAAATGATATTATATTGACATCGATATTTTAAAGGCAGTCGACATAATGAAATATCGAATTGCAATATTATTGAAGTTTAAAGACAAATCCTTAGCTCCAATATCGCCTAGTCCGACTTTATGTTCAAGACTCATTTGGATTTGTCGCTAGAATCATCATATAATATCAATAAAAGTCGCAGTATTCATTTCAACAAAAAAATGTATTGCAGGCAAAGATAGACTATACAGTACCTTGAATACAATTAATTTAGTATATGTTTATGCATAGAAATGTTCTAGACAGGAATTACTGAATTTGTCGTTTCGCTTGATCAAAAGAAATTCGGTAAATATTATTAGGCGAATTCTATTTACTTTGACGTATTTTGTCGGATAAATCGATTTTTGAAGTACAGCATTTTCTTTTTATTTTGTATTAATAAATTTTATTTGGCTGATTGAATCTAAAGACAAACACAAGTTGTTCTGGTAGTACTATTTGTTGTCACAGACCCCAAAAAACAGATCAGTAAATAATTCTTTAAAACTTCTGTCTGACTCAAGGGTCTTTCTATCTAATTCCGCACCAGCTTTACTGGGAATTCGTTTTATTCTTTATTGAATTGTGACCTGAATGATTTAATATTGCATAACAAAACCTAAAAGGTCGGATTTAAATGCAGGGTTTAGTATTTTGTTAAATGCAATCCAATATCATGAAATTCTGCTATAAGGAGCAAATTTAAACAACTTACAGGAATGTAGATAACAATTAGGTTTTTACTTGACATGTTGACAATTGCAGCAACTTTTAGAAACTTTTTAATAAAGTTAAAATAATAAAAAGAAACTATCTTAGTACTCGTTTTTTAATATAAAATAATTTTGTTAATTAAATTGTTTAATTTTTAGCAACTCTGCTTTGCATTGTGTAATTGATGCCATACAAATCTTGTTTATCCAAGTAGCTTAATTTAATTTAGTTACTTTCTTTTTCAAAATATTGAAGTTTAAACAAAAGTTGATATTGTCAAGCTTTAAATAAAAATCACCAACTGCCATTTACTCGTGCACATTGTATTATGTGGACAAAATATATTTGCTTTACTTTTACCTTGTTTTATCGATTAGGTCCTGTATGTGTTTATACAGTAGGCTGACTGTGTTGTTTTTTTATTGCTTATTTGTTAGCACATTTAAACAGACAAGACTCGTATTAACAAAGTGTGTGTTCAATAATGTGCAAAATTCACCGTTAGATGTCAAATCCAATTGATTCACCCAATTAATAAGCCAAGTAAATGTCAGCAGATGTCTGCAACTATTCAAGGCTCTTTAGAAATTGGCAGACTTGGATTCTGTACGTGCCATCAGCTCCATGAAAAAATAGAGAGGGTGTTTGGAATAATTAAGTTTGACAGTCGTTAAATGCAACGGCAAACTTTTAAAGTTTTACATTGAAAGTGTTAGTGAGTTTTTAAATTACTTTATAGGAATCGACGTTACAGAATTAGCGTATCTCGTTAACTTTTTTTTAAATTTATGCGTCTGGTTTAATTTGTTGGCAGTCAATTATCTATAGTTTGAATTTTGGAGCATTAACTTTGAAACTTTCTATAACTAAAGAAGTTAACTTGTATACGATAGTGTAGAAAACTTGGTTTAATTATTTCTTTATGTGTTAATTTATTCTTAAAATGCACTTTGGCGCATATGCAGTGCGTTATTGGAGCAAACAATCCGATTTCCTAATTTACATGCAAGTTATGGCAACAATAAGCGACGATGAAATATAGGAATATCATTATTTTCTTTTTCTTTCTTCATTTTATAAATCTGATTTATTGCTTTAATCTCTATATATACGCTATTTACTTAGCATTACCCGGCAAGCGATGAAACTAATTCCCCGTTTCAGCTGGGATTTATTAGGATTGAAAAAAAATACGGATTTCAAATTAATATAAAATGCTGCTTTTATTTAGATTTTAATCCAACGTTATATCATATGAAAATTATGAATTTTCTCTTTCTGTCTTAACAACATACAAGTTTAATCTTAATATGTACGTGATTTCTAACGCTTCTATAACGCATTTGAGGGTATTTAACAAGGCAATGAAAGCAAAAAGATTAAGTGGTTTAGCAACTTGAAAGAAACACATCTTGAGACATTGCATATTGGATTTTATTTTGTATCTTTAATTCGATATTACCAAGTTTAATTTTAGTCACAATAGCAACAATATGTTTCTTGGAAACTTAATCTTAAGAGTTGTTATTAAAACTTCGAAATTTATTTTTGCACGTTTTAATGACTTTTTTATATGGTCACCTTTTATTAACTAAACATAAGTTTTAGTTTATTATTATTATGTTAATCAATTTTAACCAGCTGGTGTTAATGTGAGGTTACTGTTCACATTAAATAACAAACTTAATTTAAGCAGTCATTTTTATATAGTAGAAATTACCAAAATTGAAAAAACAATTGGATCAAAAATAACTTAATTATTCAATACCAGTCCTACTGTCTCGTGTAATCCGAAGAAGAGTTATTATGCACTTTATTTATCATATTAAAAACGCCCGGGTTGGTGTGGTACCCTGTATACGTTAAACTTGTACTTCTTGAAACGAAAAACTTGCAGATAAGCAAGTAAAATGTAGAAACGCAAGTTTAAGTTGAGTGAATTTTTTCCGCATGGATGTACGGATATCTAATCATTAATGTTGAGCGTAAAAGCTGAGCAAATTTAAATTTATTCAAAAATGGTATAAATATATTGATTGCTATTACTGTATTTATGGAGGCAGGTACAGTAGCTGTATCGTTTGTCGTTTATGAATGGCTGGTTTACGAAATTGCTGTCTTTTCAATTTTAAACCAATTTCATAGTCTTGCAAAGACAAAAATCAGCGGCGGTTATGTTTATGCTTTTGTTCCCATACACATACTGTATGATTTTTCTTCTTTCGGTATATTCGATCTCGCATCACAAACTCAGACTTTACTCGCTCTTAAACTAATCTACTGTAAACAGCGTACTTCCCTTTTATGATTCTTTGCACTTCATCTATCTAAACTAATAAGAATGAAAATGAGAAAGAAGTTAAGGGCGTTATGTATGGAGAGTGTGTAAGGAAGGTGTTACCCCACTGTTTTCAATTAAATAGGCTATTTTTAACACTCTGTACACGTGGCGTGATGAGGCTTGCGGTTTGGATATGTGTTTGCACGAGTTTAGTTGTAGAGAAAATGGAAAAATTGCTTCTTTTTTTTCTCTATTCGTTTTCTTTCCCCATCCACTCACTGTATCTAAGTTTATACGGAGTTTGTATTCATTGCCGCTTTTGTCGTACATTTGTGGTGCTATTTCATATACACTACGGTTGATATACGTGTAACCCCTGTTGATTGTCTTAAGGAAAAAGCTAAAAAAAAGTGTTGTTTGCGTTTGTTGACGCAGAAAAAAATAACGTCTTGCCATGCATGGCACACTATATAGGCAGTAATTCGTAAGCTAAGCCGGCAGTTACTTATAATATTTATCTTTGAGTTGAGTTGGCGTTGTTCAGAATGAATGAGAAAAAATGGCACGCAATTTCGTTGAGTTTCGTGACAGATGAAACTTTTTTATATCAATTTATTACGGCGAGATATTTTGGTAAGGTCTCTTTATTTATTTATTTTTTGTTGGCACTGTAATTGTTTTATATTAATATGGATGCGAGTTTGGCTTCTATCCGACGTTTAAACATTGTAAATGGGGAATTTTTTTTTGTTTTTACCACTCCATTAGTCTTTAATCAAAAAAAAAAAAAAAAAACTTTTCAATTAAGCGACAAGTTTTGGTAAACATAACTGTTGACTTGAAATTGCTTTAATTAATATGATTGAGTTTTGTTTTCATGTGGTTAATTAATAATCCGATGTTAATTAAATTGAATTTTTAAGAAGGTTTTTAATAAGGTTAGCTTCAAATTGTAACAACGTCTACTGTATAAACATTGTGTCTAAAATTCATTAAATATGCCACCGTCTTAGTCAATAATTGATTAATTACAGGTAACACAACATCTTTCTTGTTGTTTGTCTAGAAAAAGCCATATTTACCGTAATGGAAAAAGTGTGTGCATTAGTTTTCACTTGTAAAAACTAATTCTTACGCATTATGATTTAGTTGGTATTTGAGATAACTATTAAGTTAAAACTTAATAACGTGAGAGATATTTTTTTAAAATTATTTTTAGGTTAATATGAAAATATTTTTAGGTTGATAGCTTTCCGTTAATTGTTTCACTGAAGTTACGTTTAGATATTAAAAAAAAATCCGGTATCACGATTCTGTGTGTTGAAGGCGAACACATATACTTTCATAGTAAATAAAATATGACAAAATCATAGATGTTGTGTTTGCTATTACTTTGGTAATACCGACCACATATAAAATATATTACACTTATTGCAACTCAGCTGCCAGGAATTAATGGATTTCATACACCATTAGCAGTTTTTTTTTGTGTAAGAGTTCTGGATCAATGTTTCAGCCTCTAGCTCAAATCCATTATATAACAAAAATTGCTATAACTTACCGTTGGTTTCTTACTATATTTCTTCTTACTGGTTGGAATTAAGAGCCGATTTGTTAAATGCCATCAATGACGGAATAAGCTTAGAACAAGGAAAACTTGATTTACAAACGATGTAATATTTGCCTAAAAAATTCACATGTATTTGATTATACAACTAAGCTGAACATAAGGAATTTTATTCAACATCAATAACCATTTTTATATTTGAGAGAAGGAATCATTTTCTTCAAATAATTCATTAGACATTCGTTATTTTGATAAACATTCATTTGCATTGGTTATTTACACAACGTTAATGAGATGCGTATTAACGACTAAAGGCCATACAAAGTTTAACAATGATCTAATATTGCCAATGCTAGTGGCTCACTAAATACTATGTTGATTTATGTTTTTAAGTATTGACTATTGAATGTCTAACTGAATGATCGTGTGAAAACAGCAGAATGTGTCAACAATCAATGTGCTTTTTGCTATCTTCGGCTTTTTTATAATCGTATAAAATATACAAGCATGGTAGACATTTTTTTTTTTCGTTACATTACTGGCTTGTAAATATTTCATTTCTGCGCTCTTTTTATTTTTATATTTTAAATCTTGTTTGAAATTCAGAGTTGTAGCAGAACGAGAGAGAGAAAAAGGGGAACAATACGAAATTCAATGTTTGGATGATTTGTTCTGGATGTATCAATCACCTAGTGGGTTTTTGCACTTACTTGAAAGAGCGTATTGGGGAATCAGATATTTCGGATAACTTCTAACGTGGGTGGATCAAAAAAAGAACTTGCAATACCAAAAATACTAACTTTCTTGTTGCATTAAGAATCAGCATTTTCGCTTGCTTTTTATACGTATTTTTGTATTTCCAGATGTGGAACTCGACATGAAATATTCATTACTCGGGTTTTTATATTTCTTTGAAAATATTTTGATGTTGGGGGGGGGGGGGGGGAAAGAAAAATAGAATTTTTCTCTCCTTTCGAATTGTATTACTGATTAATCATAAGGTCTGGTGCATAACTAACATCTTCTCAGTGTACAGTATACGCGACAGTACAAATCTAATTATGAAATTGTCTAATGTTATACTGTATGTAAAAAATAATTCCCCCCCCCCACCATCCCTTCCAAACCCACCTTTAAATTTTGTATATTTAATAAGCTACTGTGTTTTATTATAATTGGCACCTTATAATAATTTGTGAAAATTGAAATTATGTAATTAGTAATTACAATGATTACAAATTTACGTCTATCTTGATTGCTAAAAAATGCATTCTTGAAATTACTAATGATATTTAATTGTTTTTATTTGAAATGCAGTATAATCAAACGACGCAATGTATTTTCTGTATTTCACATGCATATTTGTAGAAATGCATGTCAATAAATTAGAGTCTGATTTCTTTAGAGAATACGTAGATACCAGTAATAGTATTGCAATTAACTGCAAAAAAAGTGACAGATTGTTTTCGAGCAAATAAAGCAGTAATTATTGATATCTCAAGAGAAAATCATTGCAATTTTTCTGATCTACAACTATTTCTGTACCTATTCTGCTTGTGAAACACCGTAACTACAGTATAAATCAACGGTTATAAACTGAAATGATCATCGAATTGTATTTGAATCAACTCAGCTTCATGATGTTTCTATCATTTAGATTAGCTACTGTATGCAATTTTATTTTCAGATAAAATATCAGTTTTTTTTGTATTGGCAGGATTTCTAATTAAATTCTGAATGCAGATAGATTAATCAGCAAAAAATAATCTAACTACTTCGTCTACTCGTATTATAACTTACATTTTAGATTTTTTGTTTATTTAAATCAAATTAGTTTTGAACTCGATCGATTTTTTATAAGAGATTTATATTTGAGCACAAAGTCATACAATACGCTATTTTGAAGATATTGGTATTAGTTGTTATGCTTCTGTCGGTTTTTTTTATTATTAGAAAAGTTTTAGTTTAAATGAGTTTTATGCTGTAGTTTCAAATACCTAGTCAGACAGGAGATTGTATTCATTTAACGGTTACGTACAAAGGGGGGCTTTAAGATTACTTCCAATTTTTTAATATAATTAACAGAGATTAATTGCAATGAGGGTCATATTATCAATGAGTAAACTGTTTAGAGGATTATATGCACATCTCGATTTGTGTATTTAAGAACGTCTTTAAAGACTTTTTTTTCTTTTCCCAAGTAGACTACATGGTACATGGAAAGTATGCGTATTTTCTACGCATATTTTTTGTTGCTTCTGTTTCTCTTAAATTGTGGTTTGTAAAGTACATGAGAGCCGCAAATCGTGTTGACGATTTAGGATTTATATACAGATCAATAAGCTGAGAGCGAAAATTCTTTATTTCATCGTTTCATATTATGCGCATAAAGTGAATAGTGGCTTTGTGTTTAGAGGCGCGAAAAACAACTGCCAAAACGTCGTAAACAGAGGTCACAACTCGTCTTGACCTTTTTTTCCTTATCTTGGTGAATTGCTCTCTTTTGTTGAGGAAGAATTCTCGTTTCCGCACAATGTGATGTATATTTATATTGAACAAAACAAGTATCAACGTTAAACAAAAGGAATTATCTTTCGTTGAACCTCAACAAATAATATAAATTGTCGGTAAAAAGCTAATATCGATTGACTTTTAAGAAATAAATACCAAAAGTCAAAAACCGAAAAAAAATATATAAAATAATAAAAAAGAAATTGGCTTTTATTATTAAAAAAAAACATGCGAGTTATCAAGTTATCAATACCATAACAACTTTTGATAATTTAAAAAGCTGTTGCAAGATGTAATTTAATAAATGGACAAAGAATTTATGTTGAATTTATATTGTTTATTAGAAAAGTGCTAAAACCAACTAAATATTGTTGGATGCTTAAACTTTTAAAGCGAAAATTTCTTTGAAGCTTAAAGCGGATCTATCAGTTAATTGTACGGTATCGGAAGTTTTTATTTGCACTATTCCTTGCTTTAAAAGTTTAATGCAATTTCAACGCCCGATGAATGCTTCCGTAACGTATATCTGCGATCTACGCTGATTGAATTATTCATCGAAACCTATTTCGCTATTGGATGATCTGCCAAAATGCACACAGTATACGCCCATTTCCAATCTATCCATAATAATATAGAGGCATTAACTACACTGTTCACATCCAGATTATACACATGCCAAAGCGACATGCTCTTATGGATTTCGAGTGTGCGACAATTAGTGACTTATGTGATTAATTTAGTGCATTTCATTCCAAATTTTTTTTCTCCCTTCCTAAACAATACATTGTGCTAATTCTTGAAGTGCAGTCCGGAAGTAGCATCATTATCAACAACTGGTCGATATGGTTGGGAAATGATCCATATGCTCATTTGTTAGTTTTAAAGGGAGAACCTACAATATATTGAGATTCACAAAAAAAAAAAATCGTTACTTTTGGTGATGTTTATAATGAGATATGCACATCAAAAATGATTTTTTTTTCTCTGTTTTCTGTTTGTCTTCATTCGATGTCTTTGTTACTTTTTTTATTATTTCGACTCGTAAATATATTCCAAACTGTTTTATTCTTTGCCACACCACAACCATTAAAAGGCAGGCACATCTAAAAGAAACGATAGTTAAAACCTTTTAAAAAGAAATTGAATGCTTATTGCATGATGACCACTACCGTTTAATCATTAAACTGTTCTTTGGCTTTTAGATTGTGATCAATAAAAGTCGATTGTTAAGAGTTAAAAAGAATGGAGAAAAGTTCTTGGGCTTCGTTTGGCCTCACGATGATCCTTTTTAGAAGTTTGAATTTCTATCTAAGTTACAGTATATACAGCAATAAAGTGAATCGCTACTATATACTGTATATGTTTTTAGGTATCACGTTCAGACATCACTTAGTTCATGATGGTGTCATTCCCGATTCTCATGTACAGTACATGTATGTGTATTTGAAGTATCTCATCACCGTCGTCGTCGTTTTTTTATTTTGCTTTTAATGATAGGTTTCTTTTTCTACTAATGTTTTTAACTGATACCAATCGCCGTTGAAAGTACATGAAATCTTTAAAGAGATAAAAACTACTTGTAGTTGTGATGATTGTAACGTTTGCTGCAATTTTACCGGCTTATTACTTAGGGTAAATGAGCTGAAATTTTTATAAGTTAAATCTATATACAGTGTTCAGTCTCGACTTGATATTGAGACTTAGTGAGAAACAAATATGTTTTTTTTATAAACTTAAAATAGAAAGTATCTAGTCTTTTCTGCCGCTATCAAAATGATTTGAGTGAAACTGAGGAGAAGTATATCAACAAAGAATAATAATTTATAAATGTGGATTTTGTTTAAATCTTTTGGATTAAACGTGTATAAAAGCAATCTGAAAATTTAATGCTCTTCCAAGAAGCAGACTCAATTCATAGATGAAATTGACGATGTCTTCTAAGTTAGGTTATAAAGAACTGTTAAATGATGAACGATCAAAACGCGATATTGAATGGCGGAATTTCTTTAGATAGGAATTTCTATTATAGAAATAAACGAGCGAATGATTTTCTATTTATCGACGTAGTTGAATTAAAGCATTGTTCATTTTTCTATGGGATTTTACCAAAACTACTTTTATTACGCAAAATAATGATTTTTGTACACATTTTGTAATGTAAAATTATAATGTATTGTGTTATCGATTATGTTTATGCTGTAAATTAAATTCAGTGCCAGTATTTATTTAATTTAAAAAATATTGTGACGCGTATTCAATTATATTATAATCTTTTAAAAAATCTAAAAGCTGAATTTAGCTAAAGTATATGCAATTTCTGATAAGAGTACTACTGTAGTTATACCCCTGATTTTTACAACCAAATATTGACGATAAGCTTGTGCTCAATATTGATTACGAATAGTTGTATTGATGTTGAGAATTAATTAATAATGCAAACCGTGTGCGTACCCATTATTTTACAAAAAAAAAAAGTAGCTAAATGAAAACTTCAACTATACATTGAATACAAATGTTTTTAACAAGTCTTTCAAATTGATTCAGAGATTAGTAGAATGTTTATATTTGCTGGAGTTCTTTGCTATTATTTCGATTAAAACAGTTATTTGGATTCTTAAAGAAACAGATTTTGAAGACATTTCTTAAGTGTCACAGCAACTAGATGAATAAATTAATCAATTACCCGGTAGTTGAGTGACTCTTCAGCACTTTTAATGTTTTAATTTTAAACACGTGACTTTTTGTTTATGTATTCGTCACATTCGTTATGGTCGTGATTATATGGACAACGCTCATGCGTGAAATCCAATTAGATGAAAGTCTGTATGTAACGTTAGAGAAGTTGTTAACTTTGTTGATGACCTTCTCTATGCTATATATTCTACATTTATGTGGATCTAAAATGGCATAGGCAACCTTAAATGACAGGCATAGGACGCTGGTTCATGCATATTATACGAAACTATATAATTAGCTACATGGTGGGATTTTTTTTCTTTCTGTATATCTGTGTTTACTATGCTGATAATAGTGGACGACGACGACGGTGTAGAAGCCTGATACCTAAATGAAAATATAGTCGATGACTATGCTTTTATATGGATTTTTGGACACGTAAACACAGTTATTATCTGGTGGTTCGCTATATTTAGGAATGCATGTCATGGTTTCTTACTGCTAATGCTTACCAGTCCTCAATAATAACGATAAATAGTTCTCTTCTTTAGCAAGGAGTTAAATGCTTCTACTCACAACGTGTCTCTTAAGGTTGAAGAAGACGAAATTATTGCCATGATGTTTATCGATAGTTGTCATACCAATAATATGTGAGGGTAAAAGGGTGAGTGGCAATGAGAGTACGAGGTTGTGTATTTCCGAATAAGAAAAGTCAGTAATCAACTTTTGTATGTTCACTTGCAATAGCCGATGTCATCTTCAACAACTCGTGGGGCCATAGGAAACCCTTCGACCCTCGGAGAAAGTAATTACATTTAGTTTTGCCTCAAACTGTTACTTTACACAACAGGATATATATATTGGCACAAAATGAAACGAGGAAATGTGTCAGGCCACTTTGTAGCATACATTGATCTTTTTTTATGATCAAAGATGCTAGTTTTTGTATACATGAAATAAATAAACGAGTAAATTGAATTGACATCAATCAAACCGTGTTATTTCATATACATAGCTTTGGGTAAAGATGAGGAGGAATATCTTCTTAGAAATATTGTAGATAAGCAACAACAAAAAAATGTTGTATTGCCAGTGAGAACAGATTTTGATTAATGATGGAGCATCCAGCGGTCAGCCCATCGTTTATTTATTGCATTATAGCTAGGTGTGCCAATGGGAAACGAATCGACCATCCATACACTGTACAATTTTGATAATGAAAAAATGTGGTTAAGGATGCTTAGTTTTTGCCATGCACTTGCTGTTGTTGGTCCGATGGCAAACCAATATTTATCTATATGCCATTAGTGTATTTATTATTATTTTTCTAGTTTTGTTTTATTGTACTTTTCTGCTAACCGTATTAAAAACTTTCATTTTTTAACGGGAGTTAACTGGAAGCATTGGAAAGATGCTATCGATTATTTGTCCAATATTTTTCAGATTTAATACGGTTTTATTGTAACGTTGGTGAGCTGCAATCAGCTCACGATCCATCGGTGGAAGTGTACTGCCCATTAATTAGTTTGATTGCATCGACTAGGCCGCATATCGCGCGGAGTTAAACAAGAATTAATTAGTTGGCATTTAGATGGATTTAGAGATGTTCTTGTTTGCATTTGAGGTTTCCGCTCTTATTTTGTATACATCCATTGTATTTGCACATTAAGATAAAATTGTGACTATATTTTTACCTTTATAAAGCTTAGCCAAACTATCGATTTTAATTCGGTGCTTCATTTTATTAGTGAACTTTTTCCAAGTACTGTGCTTCCAAATAAACTGTAAATATTGTTGGTAAAAAGTGTGTTGATAAACCGAAACAATGCAAATATGGTGATTTATTCAGTATATAAAATGTCACCGTGTAGTCATCGTTTTTAATTTCTACCGTTAATCGTCTACATAATCCAAATGCAACGTTATTGTATTGTGTGGCGGGGGAGATAGTTATGCCATTTATTGCACATCATATAAATGTACCAGTAAATCCTGTGTAGAAAAATCTCCTTGTGTTTCTGACTGTTTTATCTGTTTGGTTTATGGAGGTTGCCTGGAATATGTAGTATATATGGCAAATAAAAGTACGTGGGGATTAACTATTTGATGAAGATTGGCAGTGTGAATGAAGTAAAATGCAATTGTAATCAACGAGATTTTTGTAAAATGACAGCTTCACTAAATTCATTAGTTAGATAAAAAAAAATGTTTGCACGTTATTAGGAATTTTCGCATGGCAGCTTAGTTATTTAATAAAAGTTATCTCAACTTTTAAAGTTTATGAAACAGTAGAAATGTATTTATTTTATTTTTCATTATTTAAAAATGTAATTTTTGCAGAATTCGTCCTACGTCTTTATTACATCTTTTAAGTGCATTTCAATTGTGGTTAAGTTGCTGACTTCAAAAGTATTTGTGTTTTTTTATATACTGTATATAGTAATAATAAAACTGCATTAGTATTCTTTTTTTTGGTCTTAGGCTTTTGCATGAGCTTATGACGAGAGTAGGGTTTTATTGTTTGTTGATTAAATATTATATTGCAGATACAGTATAAGTTATAAAGAGTTTGTGCTACTATTCTTGTTTTCTAAAAATAAGGAGCAATCTTTCTCTGGAGCTGCGTCGGTCGATTTCTAATTATTGTACGAGTAGGGCATCGTGTTTTTATTTTGTAAAGAAAGCTAGATTGTTTAAATTGATGAAAATATTGTAAATTAATTGACTTTGCTCAGGGGAGAGTGTAACAACATGAAGCTTAGTGGCAGTCGCAAAGTTCAGTAGTAAACTAATAGTCCTGTTTATAAACTAGGCGCGTCATTATCTTATTGAATGATGATGAAACATACACCAATGCTATTCAATAAATATAAACAACAGTTCAAATTCACA
Source organism: Helicorthomorpha holstii (assembly GCA_013389785.1). NCBI lineage: Eukaryota > Metazoa > Arthropoda > Diplopoda > Polydesmida > Paradoxosomatidae > Helicorthomorpha > Helicorthomorpha holstii. The sequence goes on along the minus strand of JAAFCF010006596.1, from coordinate 2,011,368 downwards.
TTTTAGTCAGTTGTGTTATGTGAATACAGTATGTTGTCCGGAGAAGGGTTAAGTTGAAATTTAAAATAAGAAAATATAACTGAAATAAAGGGAGGTCTTGGGCGACATGCTTGAATGCTTCGTAACCCCTACTTTATTATTTAATCATATGAAGCTTCATTAGGGAATTGAAGAACTTTGCATGGTTTCATATGGTTTGTACATCGTTAAGCAAACGTAAATATTGAAAAGCTTTGTCTGGACTTTTGTTAGAGAAGCAAGCAATTACTCGTAATTTAAATGTCTGAGTAGGGTAGTCTGTTTAGAAATGTCTACGTCTAAAGACTTAAAATTTAAAATGTTACGTTATTTATTTGTAAGATACAGGCTAGAAATGCTAGTAAACGTTTTATTTGTTGCTTGTTGATTTGTTGCAATTTATAATTCCTTAAAAATTACAATACACGAATCTGATTTAGTGTGTACGATTTACGAATATTTCTGGTATAATTCTCAATTATTCTGGTATACGATAAGTTCTTTGTATATGTAATACTTGATGGTTGAGTGCAATACTTGTAACTTTTGTTTTCATGAGTCCTTTATTGCATTAACTATTGTTTTGAATGTATGCACAAGTTGGTTGTTATTGTTTATTTTCAGTCGCTTCACAATTACGTAAATGGAGTTTTATTTTTATTTTGCAAATTTCTGTGTATTTAAGCTTGCTCGTTGCTACTTGTATTCATTATTTTTTTGGGGGGGGGGTTTTAATCTTTGATTTTGTGAATTTTAAATAAACGAGAGTCAACGTGAGTTACGAACTGTTAGTAAAAGGTTAGGGTAAAAAAATACGATTATCATGCCATTCTGATTTTGACGGGATTTTGTTGAAACATATTGTGTGTGACAGCGTATTTGATTCCCAAAATGACTGTTTTTCTTCTCCTATAACGCTCTTTAATTTTATTTTCATGGCGGCAGACGTTCTGGATACACTGGGCGGATTATTTGTCAAAACTTTTAACGACCCTTTAAATTTTATGCGTTTTACTTTGTTGTATTTGTCTCTTGTGAGATAGGCAATGAAAAATATTCATAGTAAATTTCCAATAATAAATAATATGGCACCGTTTTTGAACTAAACTGAACGTCAAAGCGTTGTAGAGAGATCTTCATTAACGCGCTACGTGTGAGCTGATACGACTGTGCGTTAGAAATTGAAATCTACTGATGGTTTTACGTTACACACACTGCACAAAATGAAAGCAGAGAAAATATTGTTTCCATCAGAGTATTGATATGATTACGACTTTGAATTCGATTATTAAAAAGACGATGTAACCATTCTCCCGATTACATGAGTATGTTGGCAACTTTGATATTGAGCAACTTAACTTATTTTTAGTCTAATTTAATTGTGAGTTTTTGCAATTTTTAAAAGCCTAATTAACTGCACAGTAATTTACAAAATATTTCAAACATTAAATAAATTAATGCAATTTTATTTTAAGAATTAATATTATATTTCATCTTATTTGCTAACCTTACTTTTGTAGTCTAGAAAATTGAAATGTCAATTTTTTTTTTTTTGATATTTCACACTTGTCAAAATGTCAAAAGTTTTTTCTAGCCATATCTTGAGGCTTTTGACAGTAAACGAATTAATACTTTAGTCATCTGTTGAATTTACTGTTGATGGCTTCCTTATACTCGTGTAACTAATTGAACATGGTAAAAACACAGTGTATGTTGTTTACAACTTTGGGTCATGGTAAGGTTATCACCCGTTTATAGCTCAACTAACTTACTGTAGAAGCCATCGTAAGTTAGCACTGTTAGACATTTGTACATGGCAGGAAGGACATTGGGCCGACATTCGATTTCGTTATGGCCGACGCTTTATCAGCTTCAAAGAAATTTGCTTACATAACTTTTCTTCTCCATAAACTTGTACACGATATACAACCAGTAACTTATAGTATACAGTATGTGTGTGTGGTTCGTCTAACTTTATAAATATCCTGTGTGCTACTCGTAAATTATACCAGCTTTGGAATTGATCGGATTTTATGTGCCAAAAAAAAATTTGGTGCAATTTTTTTGCTTGGGCTTTTCTTGAACAAGAGACGTGTTTCTAAGTATGCTGAAATCGATCCGTATATTCGCCGACGTCGTTTTATGTAGTAGACATCATTACATTTGCAAAGAGTTTTACTCGACTTTGTGTTTGGCACACCGTTTTTACTCCATATACTGCATATGCATACATAACGGTATAATATAACTTACATTGCCACTTGTGTACACGCATATACTGTATATTGTAAAGTACATGACGCTGTTACCGCTGTAAATCTATGCAACTGAATAAATAAATGGACATTTCATGCACTCGCTTTTCAAATCTCAAATCTTCTTATATGTATTGCTTTTTTCCCCTCTTACATTCGTTTCTATGCGTAAACTTTGTATACTGTTACGACATTTCAAACGTAACTCACAGTACTGACGTAAGATCGCAATTTTTGTTACTTGTAACGCCCCAGCTATACGCTATACTGCTTATCTATTTACCGCAACCACCGGAATAAGCGAAAATATCAGTTTTTCTTTTTATATTTTATTTTTATTTGTTGTTATTGCTGCTGTTGAGTGGATTGTAACACAACCATAAGAATATAAAAAAGGTCATTCGCATTGCAATTTGAAATACAGTAATTCATATTTTGATTTTAACCTAACTAGCGGCTCTCGTAAATTAGCATTCGAAAACTACATCTGAAAGTAACTTATCGTGGTTTTTAGTTTGTTGTATGCGATAATACTTGAATACACCCAGACAATCAAATCCGCTTTGTTTCGTTGTGAAAAACGTGGAGTGAAAATCTTGTCTTGAGAAATTGTATTGAAATATTTTAACGTAGTAAAAGTTGTATCATCTCAGCTGCTGTTGCATTTTGAAACTCAAGAGATCACAGTGTCTTTATTCTATCTTTTTTTCTTTCTTTCTTTTTTGCATGACTGGAGTTTAAATTTTCTAAACATATGAAACTGTTGGAGACAAGCAGATAATAGCATTTCATGTTTAGAAAATAAATAGTATATATAAAGGTCGATCGATCACTTCAAATACAGTGGAGAATAAACCAGATGATGGTTGAGATTTATATATTATACCGGTATAAAACATGCTGTTACTCTTTGCTGTCCTATTCTATATTTTTCTGCAGTTCCATCTTTTACTGCTACAGTGTAGTTATAAGTTTGTCTGTGGATAGCAATTTTTTGTCTTTACGAGTGATGTATTAACGTTGTATTACATGGATGGAATGGCAATGCAGCAGCGAATATGTCGTGAATCAGGAGCATCTTTCACACGAATGTACTGTATTTGTTATTTGATAGAAGATTGGGTAATACTGCATTATGGAAATAAAACTATCGTAACTTGCACACAACACGATTAAATCGATTCAAAAGTAGAAATTGAAGGATTGTGCGTATGTTGTTATGCAAATGTAATGTATCAGTAATAAAAGTTTCTTGAGTTTATTTTTACAATGAAATCATAAGTCAAAAACATTTGACGTTGTCATATTGATTGACATAATTTGAAGTCAACTATTATGAGTACGGGTATATTGCTCATTACCAAACAATCCTTGCAAGTAGTTCTCCGCATTGTAGTGATGCACTGTCCAATATTAATGAAAAAGTATTGTACCACTAAATGATTTTCCCCTTATCCGTAACTGCAGCACATTTGGGATTCAACGTCAATTGGGTCAATGATTTTTCGCTTATTATACTACAGATCAATGTACTCCATATGTGGTATCATCTAATAACTAGTTGAGTTACACAGCTTTCGTAAACTTTTATTTTAAATTTTGTTACTAAAATTAGTATGAAAGGACAGTAAAGACCGGCTTATTGTACCATTGCTGTAATTACAAGTAATGGTAAAATACTTGTACAAACTTTTTTTTTGCCATAGTAGCGTATGAAATTTGTCAGTTTTGTGTGGTCGGACCGTAAGATAAAGTTGGTGCTGAAATAGTTCTAACGGCAATAAATTGAATTTAAAGGAACAGTATATTTAGTCACGATTTCAGCTTTTATCTTAACCACTCATTAGCAAATAATAGCTGTACTTGTATAGCGTATCGTTTCTAGTTACTGGTAGTAAATGTTAAAGAATGTATGGCTACAATCGCCGTACCAGTGCTATTATAGTGTTGGTTTATTATTGAAACATCAACTACAGTTCTAAACCCAAGAGAATTGAATTTATATAGAAATCATAACAAAAAAAAAGTTTAGGTTTATTTGTAATAGTTACTCGTATATACAATAGCATTTGTCAAATTGTTTATTTCAAACGTGTGCGTTGTTTTGATATAAAACTTACTCCTTTTAGAAAGGATTGCACTTAGAGTTGATTAGAAAGACTTTTGAAAACCTGCGTGACGCTGCTAATGAAAAGTGGAATTATTTACGAAAACAAGTGCTTGCTATTGGTATGCTAATTATCAATAACATTGTCATATACAGCAGAAAGGTGTCGGGTCATGCTGCAAGTTGGCAATTATACGTTTAATATCATGCATTAATAATTAGATGTTGAGCGAAAGGTCGATAGATATGCAAAGTCATCTGATAATCATGCACAGTACATCATTAGCAACTTGGAAAGTTTTTTTTTATTATTATTATTATTTGCATGGTACATACTGAACACTATGCGTTCAGAATAAAAATAAATTAGCAATTTAGTCATTTATAAGCGCCAACACTATACTCTTTGTGAACATTAAAACAGTCGTTAGACAATTTTTTAAATGCTAATTTGGATTGATGATCAAAGTTAATGTGCTAATTTATTTCGGTTTATACTTTTACACTCGTATTATTGCCACAACAAAAGTAGAGAAATACATTTTAGTAACGACAATTTTGTCTAGACTTTTACAGAAAATGTATGAAGGACCCTTTTCCATTTCTATGGATATTGCATATAATGAAAGATAACTTTGTTTTATTGCTTGTATTCTTTATCACGGTTGTTTTCATAGTTGTGTGTTGCAGAATTTATTATAAACACCATCAATTTTTATTCTAGTTTCTTATTCATAAATTTTTTATTTAACCTGCGTGTTTCTTGCCATATGCGACATTTCTACTTTGCATGATGTAATATGAAAAGCATAATTCTAGAAGTTTACTCTTAAGTTTACAATTGAAATAGGATCATACACAAAATAAGAAGACCAATCCGTACTATTTTGCATAATGCACGTCTTGGTATGTCTTAATATTTGCTTGAGTCATCCCAAATTCAGTACGGCGTATTCGGTGCCAACTAAAGTTTTCTTATCTAACACTGTCAAATGTAACTTAAATAATTTTTTTTTGGGTTACCAAATACTAGATACTGCATGTCTTTTCTTTACCTATTAGACGACGAAATAAAAATAAGGAATACTGTAACTTTTAAGATCTTTTAATACGATATCCTGCAATAAAATAAGTTTAATGTGACATGCGTATTATTGGTCCAAATACGGCACCGGGAAAAAGCCAGACGGTGAATTGTGAACATGTTGAGAGTTCTCGCTGAATTATTAGTTCTACAAAACAGCGTTTCAGATCGATAAGAAAAGAAAATGCCAAGTATCCAGAATTTCCTAAGAGAGTTAGGAAGACATTGTCATTTTTAGATGTCCTTAAGGTGCACTTAGAGATGTTAAAAAAAGAGAAGGTCCAAACTTTTAGTCTTGAACCTTAAAGCTATGGTATCGTAACTTTTACCACAAATACTTGCCGAAGACAGCAATTTTATATTATTTGGTAACCTTATTTCTCTTACATGTGTATTTTCGTATTTAAATGCTGACAGTGTTTTACTTAAAGGCATGTAGAAATTGCATTTGACTATTTCAAAGCTAATTTAAGTGCAGAACTTTTCTGTGCCTTTCACAGTGTACTCGAGAGAGAGAAAAAGGAGTATATCTATTGGTTCTATTAAAATACCGTATGGTGGAAGTGCAAATGCATTTGCTGAAAACTTGCAAGAAAACATTTTCTAAATGTTTATACGTTTCCTCAAAATCTATGCTACGCTTCATCAGCAAAGATACCGATGATACGTTAGAAACGAGTGTATTCATTCTGTGAGATTTGATTCGTATCTGACTCTCTTGTGCTCTATTTACAAATCTTATTTTCAATTTTTAATTAAATTAGAAAATTGGTAACTTGAATTGCAAGTTTAACCTTGATTTTTATGATTTTATTTATACTAGAAAAGCATTCGTTTTTTTAAAGGAGTTGTTAATTGAAAAGAACATTATTTTAAGTTCATTTCAATTAACCTCAATGTGCTAAGTTTGTTATGAGTATGGCATTGTTATCTGAAGCGGTTTTGTTTTTAATTGTTATATAAAAAAGTTCAATTTGCTTGGTCAAAAAGTTATTGTTGTTCGTTACAAAGCTATTAATAGGCTGCAGTGATGCATATTGTGTAAAAACAATGGTTGACGATGTTGCACTAGTGTTTGCATACACAGTTAAGATATCGTCATTTCTTTTTTTTTCTTCTTTTTCTTTCTGTCTTCATGTTTATTGCAATGCTTAAAACACATACAAGGTCTTAAGGGAATATATAGGTCGGAAATTGCATCGCCTAATTGAATTTCATCGTCACTATCTTGTTCTTTTCTACGTACATTTTAGTTTCTTTTTCTTTTACCAAGGACTTGAGGTTTTATGTTTTAGTGAACAGCGTTAATGCTACAGTAGCTGCAACTGCAGTGCGAATCACTGAGTGTTTACTTGCATATTGTTAGTTGGTAATCGGTTGAAAACTGTACATTATAATACAACGGGTTGCTTTTGTACTGTATGTGCTTTTGGCAAAATGTAGGTGGATTCTTATATTCTCAATCCTTTTCATTAATCTGTATATTCACTACTTTCCATCATGGAGTTTTTTTTTCTTTATAAAATTCTTCATTATCGCTTTTAATATTATTTTTTTTTGTTATCCTTTTAGATAGGTGGATTTTCTTAATAGTTTTGCATGTATAGTATTTATATTTTGTCGTTGTTGTACAAGTGATTATAGTGATAGACTCTTGCCACGTTAGGAGTTCCAACACTACAGGAATATTTTAGGTTAATTGTTTATCAAGTATTTTGGTTGGCTTTTTAAAAGTTGTACAAGACTAGATCTTCTTTCATCGTTAAGTTAGGATAATTGCAATAAAAAAGCTTATCAAATACCGAATAAAAATATAGTAAAAAATCAATCACGAATATTAAGATTGAAGTCGATTATTATGGCATATTTTTACTACTTTTTGCATACAGTACATAACGTTTGACATTTGTAACGTTTCATGTTTTCAACTTTGAATTAGCACTTTTAACTTTGCGTTGTTTTAAATGTATACAATTAAAACTTAAATTGAATGTAATTCTAATACAGTAATAAGATCTTTTTGACAATTTGATAGATATCGTATGTCTACTCGTATAGCTTGATGCCTTCAAATGATAAGACGGAATAAGTTATACCATATCTTAATGTATATTCAAACACCCAAGAATGATTAAACTAACAGTCAATGTTAAACGAGTTGGCCATCAAACAATGATTTAAGAGAACCGCCAATCTTAAAATTGCTTTTGATATTTATTTTCTTGAAGGTTAAACGTAATTGAGTATCAATAGCTTAAAATACATTGGCCTGCACTATTTTTTTATTTATAATTTTAATTTATACTGTCTGTTTAAAATTGTACATTGGTAACTTCAACTATTTCAGTTTATTTAAACAATGTTTTGTTTGCATCTGTTTAATAATTGAAACAATTTCTAATTTTAGGAAACTTTTACTGTATTGGTGGTTTCGTAATTGAGGGGGGTTTTTTTTTTTTTTTTTTTTTTTGGATGTACACAGGGAATTCTGACATGTTTTAGTAAATGGTTTTTTCTTTTCTATATTATCAAACTCAGCTGGAGAAGCGGTACTGTGTGTTTTTATTTTAAATGTGGTTCAGCGAAGTTCAAACTTTCCAGTTTAATTGAAACTCGACTTGTTTAAACTAAAATAAATGATTATCCCAGTAAGAAGTTAGTTAATTTTGTCACTTCGGGTCTAAGGAAGCTACTAGTCATTTGTGTACTTTTAAAACAAGACCGATCGCTCGCTTATCAACCTTTAAATAATACTGAAGAGTTAATAGCTGTAGACATTGCTTCTTTTATAACGCTAATACTAAACTTCAGTTAATACGCATACACTGCGGTTTTTAATTCACTCAGACTCTGTCAGAAATGCAAATCAACATTTATTATACAACTTAACATAATCACAGGCTTGATGTCAATTTCTTGAAGTAGTGTGACACTATTCTCTTAATTTTGACTACTTTTATTATCGAAGTCTTAATCAACGAACATGAGACATCTAATTACTTTAAAACTTAAATATTTACACATTTTTAAAATTTAAAAGAATAAATAAATTATTTTGTGTATGTTAAATAGGCATAAAGCAGTTGTTGCAATAAACTGCAAATTATATATAGAGATATTTAGTGCTATTTAGTCGTATTAATTTAGGCTATAACTTTTAGTCGTAAGCAATTGCAACGATTCTCGTCAATTTTTTTTGTATTTACTCATTTTGCTATGTAGTTATTGTATTATTACACTTCCCATTTATTTATTGTGCCCATTTTATTTGTAAAATAACGATAACAATGGCGTTTTATTGAAGTTTGTGACTTTTTCAGTAAATACATTTCAGTACTCACCAGGACTAGTATATACCTTGTATTCAGGTGGATTTTTTTATATTTTTTAGTAAGTTACATCAAAATCTTGAGTTGTGCTCGTTACATAGCCTACTGAGCTTGAACAAAATTGAATGTGTGTACATTGCTAGAAGGAATTTTTTGTTGCTTTTTTCAATTACGACGTTGTACTCAGCCACAAATAGGTCATGTACATTGTACACTGTACAGTACTGCAGAGCAATATGCTAGTTATTGTTATGGTTTTTAAATATCTACTGTACTTTACACGAATGACGATAATAAATTTTCAAATAGTTATTATCTATGCCCAGCTAGGAATATACTGTATGATAATTTCTTAACTTGGATTACTTAACTGCATTTTTGAAGTTCTGTGGGGTTATTATTGTACCAATTTTTATGGCCACTCTAAACTTTTCGAAACTGCTAAAAGTTCTAGTTAAAGTAACTAGAATCTAATTATTTTCGTAAAGCACATCCGGAATGTTTGTGAAACACCGGTTGAGAACCACTTCTCCCACACATTTTCAGCGGTGGAGGTTTATATTATGGAATTTTTTAAAAATGTTTTTTTATTATAAAAGTACATTTGACTAATTTTTGCCTCATAGCCACCGTACTATGGAATTATTAAGCGAAGGACGTAAATATTTGGTTGAAAGCGTTTTAATAATGCACATTTTGACAAAGATGTACTGTAGTGAAGAAATATAAACACGTCTTTTTTATAGTTTTTGCAACGAAATTATATTTTTCAAAGTTGCGTAAAAGTATGTGTGTGTATTTTGGCATATTATTCAGTTGCAATTTGCCTTTTTCTGGTATATAATGTTTGCGTCTAATTTAGATTCTCGTCCACTTGTATAAACAAAGACCGAAATCGCGTTGCACAGACAACGTCGGTGTTGCTGCTGCTGTTTGTACGTTGTTGGTGGACGTGATCTTTCGTAGTTGAATTATTCAACGTGGTTGCGCATAAACGATGCTGGAAATAACCGAAAGTCATTAACGAGTTCTTGGCTTCCTGGCTTCTATTACATCAGCACCGAATTAAATATTTTATTAACGGAAATTGTTACACAGGCAACTTTTGTGGGCGATGGCTTTGATGTTGCTGCAGCAATTACATTATTGTGTACGCATATAAACAGATGTCGCATTTGTCATCTTGTTTTATGTAGAAATGCTTATCAGGCATAGAATAGAAAAATGAAAAAGGAAACCAAGAAAAAAAAAGTAAATTTGCATTCTAGGGTTTTTGGGGTTTTTTTTATTTTTGCGTAGTATATACTCTGTATAGTTGATGATGATACGAAGCAGGTGGCTTAAATCTGGCTTTTTTCGATGGGAGATACTGTAGGAGAAAAGTTGGGGAAATTAATTGCTGGGCGTTACGCGTGATATAAAACAGTAACGAATAGTTGCAAGTTTTATGGACCATTTTGCGTGTATAAGCATGTATACAGTATGAGATGATTCGTGTGAATTTTACTAAGGTACTGGTATTAATGCCTGGGTTTTATTTACGTAATTTTTTTCTTTTTCGAATATGAAATACTCTTTTGTGTTCTGCATATACAGTGAGTTCTGCGAATATGGGCTTTACGTTTATATGTCAACTTAAAGGCAAAGCAGGTATTTGTTTTTCAACATTTTCCCCGACATTTATAGTCACGTTTGCATGCTTTGAAATGTATATTGAGTATTTAATAGAAGATGTCGACGGTGTAATGCTCAGTTTGAGACACCTTGTCGCGAATTTTTTCCTCTTGTTCAATCTAAAAAGCACTGAAAAGGTCATATTGAGCTGAAGTATGAACATCACGAACAACAAAGAATTTTTTATCATTGCATTCACAGATTTTTCTTACTTTTACTCCATTTATTGTGTTTTTTATTAGCTTTTATAAGATTGTGAATAAGTACGATGAGAAAAATTGCATAATGAAAAACCCAAAACGAAAGTAAAAAAAAAATAAAAGAAAACATCACAGCAGAAATTCACAACACAATACTGCTCAGATACATTAATCTAGATTCTAGGAGAAGAAAGCATTTAATAATAATCTTACAATGTATGGTTTTTTTTAGTAATATACAAGCATGAATGTGTATTCTATCGTTATTCACATTTTAGTTAACCGAAAAGGACAAACAAAATAGTGTAGTAGCAGACACATTTGGTGACCTTAAATTATCTACAAAAATGGGGTTTTCAGCAAGTTTATCAATAACATATAAAACAGAATTACATTAGTAAATTAGTAGTATTCTGGATTTTTATTAATTTTTTAAGTAACTTTGGTAGTATGGTTTAGCTGCTTTTTAAATGGCTGAAAGTCAGTTAATTTACTTGTCATTTATTTGAGCTAGTGATATTATGTAGTTAGTAAATGCTGTAAGTTCTATATTGCAGCAAAGAAAGCTTCGATTTGTGTGATGTTTGCTGTCTCGTATTTCACAGCATTCTGGTCGCGAGATGAGCTATAAAAACATGGACGGTAACTTAATGCCGCAAAATGCAGAAGAATTTGATCGGTATTGACTCATTGTATGTGTATTCAGACGGTTTCTATCTAAATTGAGGTTGATTTGGGTGACACTGGAAATTGGTTGAATAGGGAAAGAAGTAGTCGAGATGCATTCGTTTGTCCTCGCTCGCTCTCTTACCAATTTCAACGTCCGGATGAAAAGAAAGATGGCAGGAAAGAAGATTTTGGCACCAAAACTACTTTAGATTTGGACTATTTTTTTCAATGTCTTTTTTTATCGATTTTAAACGTTTGTATTCTCGTATTACTGTGTAGTATTCAGCACTGTATAGTACTACAAAAGTATTCTGGTTGCGGGCATTAACTTTTTTTTTTTTCATGTGTCATTCGCACTTTTTTCACTGCTTGTTTACGTCGCAATCTTAAAACAGTATTGAAAACCTTAATAATACTTCTTTCTTTATTTTTATATGCATTGTCGCATCTTTTAAAGAAAAAGACTTATTCGTTTTAAAATGCAAGTGTGTATGTGTATGACATTGTGAAAGATAGAATTAGTGGAAGTTAGATCTTGACTAGACACTTTTGAGCTGCTAAGATTTTCTTAAAATGTATTTTGAAAGTGTTTCATCTCGTTTTTTTTCTTAATGAGCTACGAGAATAATAAGACATGCATTTCTCGAATGCTTTATATTTTTGTTATAGAGCCGATCTTAATTCCGGTTGTAATTGACGTTAAGAAAAGTTGATCGGCCTTGTCGGCTTGAAAATTACCAAGGGATGGATTTTTACAATACATCGACTGCATATCGAGATTGGGTTTCTTTAATAACAAAGTCGAAAGAGCTTTGTTGTTAATTTTCTCGTCTGAATAAATAAAATATGATGTGCCACTGCCGCACAGGTCGTTGTATTAATGAACATGGAGTTCTTTTAACAATTTAAGTGTAATTTAAAAAAAAAATTAGTGGAACTTGGGATGAACGTTGTATATGGTAATTTATTTATATTAAGTTTCTATTACATGCTCAGTATACATAAAAAGAGCCGAGGTGGCTTCAGGCATTTCGATTTGTGTATCCTCTCATTAACGTTTCTGTTATGTTTGTAATTGTTCCTATTAGCCGAAGTAATGCAATAAAAAATGAAACTTTGTATAGTGCAGTTTTTATAATGCGATGGAATTATAATTTCGTAATTATTACCGGTAGTTGATTTTTAATGTTATTTTTGCTTATAATTTATTGCATTTCTGAAGAATTGGCAGATATTCAGTGGAGATTTTAGATAGTTTATACCGTTTTTGTGGTAGATTTAATCCTGTATCTTATCTTGGTATTGTCGTACGTATTCTTACAAACAGTGGTAAAAAAAAAGTATTTGAACACTTTCAGTTTTCTCAATATTAACTAAATTTCTTCATGTCTTAAAGATTATGATTTAGACATAATAATATTAATAAATGTTGAAAGAAATATCACGAATGTTGATTGTTCAGTTGACTTTCTTTTATAAGTTTTGTAATAATGTTACACCTAATTAAACTAATAATTAAGTATTTTGTTATCGTGTGTATAGTTAATAAAACTCTTTATTTTATTTTGAAAAGACGCCCTGTAGGCCCTGTATTTTATCAGCAAAAAAATAAAAATTGGATTTCATTTTAAACATTGTCGAAACACAGCAGAGCTGACAAGGCGGTTACATATTTTAAGGGGTTTTTATTGCTGCAATTTTTTTTTATAATAATTTTTATATATCAAGTGAAACAAAAGTATATTTAGAATCGAAACACTCGTTGTTTACTTGTTGAAACAACATCACTATAACATTTTGCTGTTCTTTAATAACAATAACACCCAGAAGAAAAGAAAAAGAAATAATTTCAGGCAAGGGTGAAAAAAGGAGTGAAAGTGAAAAAAACTCCCAGATATAAACGATCCAATAAATTTCTTGATGGGTATCGTTTTCGTTTACAAAATAAACAAAGCCATCAGGAGCATCTGTTAACTTTATTTCAGGTTTTTGTTGCTTTAGATTTTAAACTTCTTCTAGTTCTTTTGTTGGTGGGTGTCGAAAACAAGTTGTTTACTGCTACAATAATTTATATAACGAATTAAATGAAATTGCCGCTTTTTATTATTGCGAGAAACCTTTTATTTCGTCTACAAGACTAAATTAATAATGATTGACCTTTGCAATTTTAGCTTTTATATACAGTAAATATAAAAAACAACAACAGAAAAGATATAGTTATATTTTCTGCAGTTAAAAGTTGGGAAAGCTGTAATAGACTTCTCTCTAGTTTTTTTTTCCTCTGCTATTATAATAAAAGCAATATTACATGTTGAACAATAGAATTAATTGTGTATAAATACGAATGCAAATTGCGGCGTATATGCAGCAGGCAAAGTTAACATTTCCAAACTAAATTGCTTGTTGCTTATGAAATTTTTATGTGGTTTTTAGGATGAATACATGTCAACGATCACACGATTTTGAAAAGTACTGAGCATGTTTACCGTGAAAAATCGTCGCCTTTGTAAAATTTTCGTCTAGATATGAAAGCTAGCATTCAAATTTAATGATCCGTACATGCCGTTTACTGGTGCTAAAGTGAAATTTGCTTTCTCACTTTCCTAAATTATTGTTAGAAGGTTTAAAACGGTTATTTTTTATTTTATTTTTTTAGACGTATTTATTTTCATGTACACATTAGAAAGTTGTTTTAAATAAAGGTACATTAGATGCCAGTGCAGTCGTTATTATTATTATTTTCGTCTGTTAAACTTGCTTGTTTACTCTATATTTGTCTTATTTTTATGTAAAATGAAAATAACATTAATTTTTGAAGTAAACTTTTCAACTGGTTTTGCTTTAGTGCACTTTTATGTTTTTAAATAAAGTTTTTATTTGGTTAAAAGTCGATTAATCATTATGTTTTATAATTATTTAAATTAAAAATGTGTTTCTATTGTATATACGCCATGTCACGTCGAATCTGTTATCAGAAACTATGAGGCTTAATGTATTTCAAATGCGCATTCGTACTACTTTATGCTTCATAGAGTTTCAGGTCAAAATCGACGTGACAGGAAACATAATGTGCCATTTTAAGTACTTGCTTAATAGAGAATTTGGACAGTAATTGAATTGAAAGTAAACGAAAATTCCACTTACTGCATTGTAATTAAAAGAGAATTGCTTTCCATTTTACAAAATTTAACTGCCATATTTAAATTTCCAAAAACAAAACCTAGTTTGGTGGTTTGACATGGTAAATATTGCATGACTAATATGTACATAATGTTTTGACATGTTTCTGATTGACTGAAGTACACTTTTGGGATCAAACATCGTCGGTATACTTTCGAAATCCATTCAATCACTTTACATTTTTTAAATAAACTTCTAAAGATTTAGTTGAGTAAGAACTGGTAGCTTTCTGATTTTCTTAGAGAAGAGGGGTTTTTGATAGCCAATATTATATTTTTCTTTAGCTTTTTACGTTCGTTTTGGAACTTGGTTCTATGTTTTTTTCACTTGGGAAATTCGCCATGTGATGTGATCAGTGAAAAACTATTTTTTGGCCAGATTCTGAGTGTCTGGACTATTTGTATTTATCATAAACGATTAACCAAACAACTAGCCTAGTAATAATGTATCAATTTCATATATACGTTTAACGCGAAAACTGTTATGAGTTTAACTTGAAAAATCGGTTTAGTTTCATGTTAAACGATTTTTACTGTAATCATTATAGTACATATTTGTTGCTTCTGTAAAAATGTTTTGGATGGCAGACTGGAAGAGTGTTTAACTCTTGACAGAATTGTTTTTAATTTTCGGTTATAAGTAATTGAATATTTTCTATTGCGGTTGATTTTTATTTTCGGTTCCAAATCCAAATATACTAAGTGTCATTACAAGTAAACACCATTATGAACGATGCAGGAGGTAATGTTAACGGCTTAAAAATAAATTTCTTTTTTTTTTTTTGTGTCAGGTGCTACTGTTTTTTTTTTATTTCTTTTCATTTCTACGCTCTAATACGTTATAATATGAAAGGAATTTTTTTTATTTATTATGTATGCTACAGTTATGCTTTTTTATTTATTTTTTTAGAGAAAGAGGAGGAGAAAAGTAGCATTTTTAAAATTTTAATGTTGATGTTAATGGTAGTTTTAAAAATAAGTCATTGCTCACAGCTTAATAAATAAAGACGAAATAGGGATGAATAAAGGCTTTAGACAGGTTTGTGGTTTGAGATGAAAAAAAAAAGGGGGATAGTCAACTAAAAAATCAGGATGATAGATGAGATGTTGACTGTGGTGTGTTGATGATTTTTCTCGCGAATCAATACTTGGAAGCCTCTTTAACTTGTGAAACTTCTATCAGCCATAAAAAGAATTTATATAACGGCGCCGCTCTAATAATGTTTTATATTGATTCTTTAAATTTAAGTTTTTTTTAATAACGATGCTTCTTCCATCATTCTGCTTTTATGCAGCAAGTAATAGTAAAATGTAGCAAATGAACATTTCTACATTGCACACTAATGGGTTTTGAAGTGCATTACTGTAGAATGGCCATGGGGGATTTTCTTCTTTTTGGCCATTCAGCTAATGCTACTAATGATCTTTACGAAAAACTTTATTTTAAAGAATTACAGTTGTTAATTTATTTAACTTGTCTTTATGGTTAATTTATCATGATAATCTCGGAAGATCCATTGCAGTAAATTTGAGAGTTATAGAAATTCCGAGTGAATAGTTGTAATGACCAGTTTTACGTTATTAAGCTACGAGTTTGCAGTGAAATTTTTATTAAGTTGTCATTTGTTTTAGAAATGGTTGAAAGTTTAACATTTTTTTATTTTAGTTTTAATTTTTTTAAATATATCAAACCAACATTTTTTTTACGTTTATATGAGCGTTCAAATACGTTTCTGTGTTAAGCTTACTTAAATTTTGTAATAAACATTTTATTACTGAACATTTATTTTATTATATCTAAAGTTAATTATTATGTCCAAATTATTATCTGAAAAAAATAAGTAATTTAGTAGATATTGAGAAAATTGGGGTTGCTCAAACACTGTAAGCTGTTTTTGTCTAAATAAAATAGTTAATAAAAGTCAACTTCAGATTATAAATTATATTTTGGTGCAAATTAACATTACTTAAATTTTGATTTTTTGTTATAAATAGTCGTTGCTTAATTGCAATAATCTTAAAAGCTATTTAAGAAATTGCATGAATGTAGGTTGTTTAGTTGACTCTCTTTTCTACCTAATGAAGCTTATTTAGGATTTATTTTAATTAATAACGAAGTGGTGTGTTAACGTTTGTATAGTTATTGAAACCTCCTGCAGGGCCTGTATTTCATCAGAAAAAAATAACTACGGTTGCAATACTATTTTATACATTCATTTGAAGAAAAAACATTTTTTTTAGAAATGGTTGAGAGTTTACTCTTTACTTTTCTTTCGCTTTATTTTTTTTTTATATAAGGTTTACCATTATCGCTAGGTACTAGGAAATTTGTTTTACTTGATTGTTGCAATGGTCTAAGTTTGTTATTGTTTATTTAACGTATTGATTTGGTTAAATCTTCATTTTCACTGCGGAATTACAGAGAAAATGCCTCGGATTGTTTATGTAAGCTGACTAATCTACTTTTTAAAAAAAAAAGTTTAGTGAACGTCTGATCTAGCCAGCTATCTTGACGTGACTTGTATACAATGTTTTTGCCTTTGTTTGTTTTTAATGGAAAGTTTGTGGAAAAATAAAGATAAATAATAATCCGTAAATGGAAAGGCTGGCAGTGTTTGTAAGTAAAATAACATGATATTAAGTTGGGTATTTGCTGTAGGTGGCAGGTGCTTACGTTTGAGTTTGTTCCCAGCGTTAATGAAGAGTAAAATATTCATTACGACAAGTGTCTTTTGTTTGCCGAGAGAAAATGATGATTCCATTATGTTAAGAATTGGTTTCATCTTCCTAATAAATCGAATTTGAATTTCTAATTAGGCAACTAGGGTATAAAAGACTATGATGTACGAGTACATTCATTCTTATTGGATATTTTTGCATTGAATTTCAGCGCAGCTTTTACAACACGAATTTAATAGATTGCACAATTTAATACGGCATACTCGTACTTATTGGTACACGACTGTATAATTTAAGCTGTAATAAGTGACAGTATTTTTATAATATTATTATAAATAAGTTATTATTTGAAATATTCGGTGTATAGGCGGTTAAACGAAGTTACGTTTTAATATTAATAAATGCAAATAAGAAGAATTACGTTTGTTTTGTTATTATATTTACCATTCCTTTGGGTGACATTTAAGAAATACACAGCATTAAAAGAAGTTTTATTTTATTTTGTGGCAAGTTGGAAAATTGCCTTTAGTCTAGTGCTGTATATTTTAGGTTATTCTATCTAGATTTATATTCTAAATTATTTGCAAAATTTTTGTTTGACATTGAGAAAACAAGGTTAAAAAAGCCGTTTTCTCTAAATGTAAATATAAATATTTCAAGCACGGATATTCTTATGTTTATGGAAAAATTAAAAGTTGTTGCATAAATAAATTATTATGCAAGTCCCGATTATGCTGAGTAAGATAAATGACGTTTTTCTATCAGCATTTTAAACGAAACCAAAATTTAAATGCAATTGCACTTTAGACATCTCATTTTTATGTAATCTTTTAGAAGTTATTTTCTTAAGCGCTTTGAATAAAAAAATTATGTTGTGACGACGAACATAATTTTCATTTTTTTTATTTTTATTTCTCTTCTTTAATAACGTTATACTAGCGATTTATAAAATGGAAATATTTTTCATGTTTTATTTTTTTTGTGTGTGTGTGCTATACAGCGTTTGTCCGGGAACGAGCTGTAAGATGAAATTTTAAAATTTTTTGGATTTTCTTTCGTAATAAATACCGATTTATGTCGCTTTCGACATTGTGAAGTTTAATGGCTTTTGGTGTGTGGTATGGTGTACGTTCCTAATACACATCTACGCTTCTTCAACTTGTGCTAATGCTTAAGTTTTTGAAATCGTTTTATTGGTATTTTTTTTCATATACATACGAGATATTACATGAATATGTTTGAAGCTATCAATCCTTCTCGCGATAGGACGTGAGTCGTTATCAGAAACAGTCGTAAAAGTTAGTCGTAAAAATCTACTGCTTTTGTGTATGCCTGGCGACGGTCTACCACTTTTGTGTTTCCATTTACTACGATATGCAGTATCACAGTATTGTATATTATACTTTTATTAACATATGACTCTGTTTATCAATTGAAATGTGGACGAGGCATTAGTTATTGTTTTTATTACATTTGTTTGGTTTTTTTATGTAGAAAGTGCAAATACTGTTTATCTTTCCCAAATATGAATTGCCATCTTAGTTTTGTTTACGTAATTGTTTTTTGAAGTCCGCTGTGGGTCATTAGTTAGTTGCTTTTGATGTTGCTAATAGTAAATTTGAAAAACGTAATAAAAGTTTTATACTGTATACAGTGTGTTTTTTTTGTTGATATTTTGGGATTTTCTTGTTGAGTAGATATCCAAAAGCCATCCAGACTCAGTTCAGAGTTGTTCGTGGCAACATTATAGTTTTTGATTTAATGAATTAGTCGATTGTGAATTTCAAATTCAGAAAGTGATTTGTTTAGGGTTAAACTGTTTAATTATTGCTGAAAATCTAGCTTTTAAGTCTGTGCTCAGCGGTATGTAAATTGTAGATGAATGATGGATTATATGACAAATATTTGCTGCTGATGTGTTATAATCGACTGTTATTGGAAAAGATTTTGCTTAGTCATCTATTTAAATAATTTCGCGTTTTTACTAGCGTTATCTTTAAGGTTTATTTTATCGTTGGCAGTGTATTATCTATTTTTATTTTAAATAGCAAAATTACTAAAAGCTTTATAGGATTCTATAATGTAAAG
Source organism: Helicorthomorpha holstii (assembly GCA_013389785.1). Lineage (NCBI taxonomy): Eukaryota > Metazoa > Arthropoda > Diplopoda > Polydesmida > Paradoxosomatidae > Helicorthomorpha > Helicorthomorpha holstii. Next base: position 1,992,086 of record JAAFCF010006596.1, on the reverse strand, counting down.
TATTTCAAATGAAATCAGTTTATATGCTGTTTTCAGTGCTGTAGTTAACTGTTTATGCTGTATAACCATGGATTTTGTGCATCCTATTTCTGAGTATTATTTGTTATGACAACATAATATTTAAACTAGACATGCTGTAATTTAAAAAGCTGTTAAATTAATTGTGTCGTAAATTCCACGCTAACTAATAATTCTTTTCTAAACAGCCTTTTTTTTGACAAGTATATTTGTCTTAATTTTATGCAATTGGCAAATGCTCAAAAAGTTTGTATAAACTCTAGAGAAACAAACAAAGAAAAGGTCAAACGTTTTAGTGAGAGGTCATCTGCATTATAAAATCATGTGTAGTTAGCGTATTTTGTCAGCTCAAATACACCGATTCTTGATGTCATTAAAGTAATTTTTTTTCTCCATTTCTCTTTAAAAGAAGGAAAAAGTTACTTTAAAGATACATCATTTACGAATGTTGATGTGTTGATTGCTTTTATCCACTCCTATCTACTGTATATCATAGTACTGTACTGTATTGGTGAATTTTAGATCAGTCTAAGATGGTAAACGTTTCTACGTACTGATAGAGCCTTAAGATTTATAAGTGCTGGGGATTTTATATGTCTCTCTTGAGAGATGCAGAAATATCTCAAGATTTTTCGCCCCCTGTGTTTAGGGTTGCAGTTGTATACGCAGTGGCAGTATTAGGTCACGTGACGTACTTGGTCCTGCCATTCATTTTGGTGGTTTAATGGACTTTTATTGCTTTTACCACCCTAGTTGTAAAGTGCGATACTTTTCTATTCCAAAGCGGAAATGTTGTGCTTCTTGCATGCGAAGAGGTTAATAGGTCAGCGCACAAAATAGTAGCAACAACCCGGCACATTCTCAGGCTTTTTTTAAGTGTGGTCAGTGTAGGAATGTGTTAGTAATACTGTAGAAAACCATCGACTAATGTAAAGCCATTTATCTGATAGTGTAATAGGCTGTGATATGGTCTCGGTAATGCAGCGACATCTAAAATGCTTTCAAAGGAAACTTTTTACATTGGCTTCTTGTAACTTAGATTTAACGTTCTGCCAAAGTTCTAGCGTACACAATATTACAAAAAAAAATTTGCCTTATTTTGTGGTAACACTAATTTATGTAGAGAAAAGTAGCGTCACGTCAGCTGCTGTCACACCCGGAAAACAGAATCAGTTATTATACATGCAGGATGTTGCATATTTAAGATGTTTTGGCAAAAGAAGCTGGCTTATTCTTTGTGATATTAGTTTAGGAAACTGTTTGATCATTTTATGTAAAGAATGGCCTGCCATAAAATTATGGTTTTACTGGGCCGTTCCACCACAAGCACTAGACGGTTATCGTATGCATTATGCGAATGTAACCACAACAACTTTTCAACTTCTAATATTACTTTCTATCGTCTATTTGCATGTTTCTTGTTTGCTGCCTGGCTCATTTAATCACTTCTAACTGGATAAAGTACAGTAACTCTGATGTCTAAAATGCTGGTGTATATTTTTAGTTATTAGTTAAACACACAGCTGTTATTTTAAAAAGCATTGTAATCATCGGGAACGATGCTGCCGTTCAATGTAAAGTAATATGTTTTTATAAACTTGTGGTGGATAGTATCGTAGTAGCAAACAAGTAACCAATTATATTAACGATACGGTTATAGTGAGAGTTTTATAATTGATATTTAGACATTTTTTATGGAGTAAATATTTTATGCTATTACGTCACATATTTTTTTTAGCGTATTGAAGAAATTTTATTCTACAGAAAAATAATGCAGCGTTTTTAGCTGTTGACATGAACGGCATATAACTTACAGTATCTTACGTGTTATTGTACTGAATATAAACGAATAAAATTTGATATAACATTAATGGATTTTTACAACCTTGAAGATTTTTCTCTAAAAATACACGAATATATCAACCAAATTGTGGAAAATGAAATTTATATGAATTATGAAATGTATGCTAGAAATGACAAAAGCGTTATGGTATTGAAATTTATTTATGGAAGAAATACGAGCAATAATATTTTACGTTGCTTTTATTTACACTACATGAAAATATTTTTTTTGAACGAAATTCTGCTAAATATTATTTACGAGCTTTTCAATTTACAGTAGTTGTGATTGTAAAGGTGTCATTTATCATCACTTTGCGTAATTCGTATATGGAATTCGGTGTTAAGATGAACACAGTTAATTAGCCAAATGATTAAATGCTTCATTTAATGGGAAATCTTATTTAATAACTTGTTAACGCTTTTGTCACCTTCAGTTTGAATGTCGATTCCTAATCGATAATTGATGCTCTTATCGTTGACAATGTTGTAAATTTGGGGACACTTTTTCTTTTTGTTTATGACCGAGCGACAGTTTGATTAAATGGATTTTAGTTTTGCAATTTGTTTTTTATTTTTGTTGTTTAAAATAATATTTTTATAGCTCTTTTTTTCTTTTTAAAAGTGTCGCGTTATTTCGTTTTTTAAAAGCGAAATGTGGTGCTGAATTCAAATAAAAGCATTGAAATCATGTTGTGAAGACGACATGACTGGTAAAATTGGATGACTTCTGTTTGTTTTTGGTTGTTCTTTATGTTTATAGAATTTTCCAATAAAATTTGCAATCATAAAGAGCCTAACGGTGAAGCCTAGATAAACTATCTATATTTATAACAAATCCGATGAACCGGCTATCTATAATGCAATATTCATAAGAAATATTGGGTTTGGATTTTTTAAAACGAAATGAGAATCTTACTTTACAACAGCACTGCCAATTCATGATTTTTTTAAATGTAATGTATGCAGTTTCGTTATATAATACTGCTTCACATTATTTTGTTTTACAGATATATCGGTATTCTGTATTTGAAACAACCAGTCAAGCAACAAATTTTGCTTGCAATGGGACAAAAAATATAATCAATAAGTTTTCATTTTACTTGTAGAAAACCAAAAATATATAAACATTTTCCCAAAAGATATTGTTTTACTCTAGTCGTCATTAATGAATTGATTTCATGAAATTGAAGGTGACATAGCCATTGTTCAAACTCAGAAAATGGCTAAATATTGAATAAAATATTATTTTTATTAATAAAACTACTATACTATGTATAGCAAATGGATGTATGTAACTAATAACAGATTCAATTTGCTCTGTATTACGGTATAGTTAAAATTACCAAGCAGCTTAATTTAATTTTTTGAAATTGCTGTACTGTATCTAAGAGAGAAAAAAAAGTAAGTGGTGCGACATTTTCATTAGCTATTAAGATGAAGATAATTCCCAGCTAGTACGATCGATAATTATGCGTTTTGTTTATCTAAGTCAAACGGAAATCACCTTTTTACTTGTACATAATAAGCACACTTACGCCCTTACAACGACGATGTAAAATGCCGACAGCAACATCTTCCAACAGGGTTGTACGGAATTCTACCGGTAGCATTTGCGTGATACAGCGACCTTTTTCAGACAATCACGTTCACTTGTTTCATTTTAACTTTAGATCACGTAGCGAAATTTGTTCACGCGAAAACAGTCACCACCTAATAGACCCCCATGGGAAATGTTTCTAGCCACCACATACACGCCCGCTTACATTCAATGTATTCCCTATATGAAAATCCAAGCTGAAAAAAAAATGATGCTTGTATTTTGTACATTGTGAAATGTGCATCTATCAAAAAAAAAGAGAAAAAAAAACGAAGTCTTAATTATTATTACTTATTAGTGTACGTTACTTGAATTTTTAAGTCGAATACATGAAATTATTAGTGAATGTTTTTTCTTGTATATACACTGTATGGACATTTAACACAGAAAACATATCAGCTAAATTCAGTTGTAATGTGTGCGACAATAAGGATTGTTTAAGGAAACTGCTGTAGACTGTTTTGTAGAAATGGATGGGTTAAATATATTATTAAGTGACGGAAGAACTATGGTTGCTATAGCAACTGCATCTAGGATTCTTGTGTGTCCTTGGTTGATGAACATCATACATTACAGTACTCGCATGACATTCAGTTTTCTTTTCCAAGGTCTTTTCCAAATAATCATAAAAGCAAAGAAAATTACAGTACTGTAATTTACTATGGTTAAGAAAAGAAAAAAAAATTATTGTTATTAACTAAATTAACAAATTGCGTTTATTAATTTCCACTTTGCAGACATGTAACACATGCATTGGAGTCAAAAAAAAATTCTTAATCGAAATTTTGCAAGACTGCAGTTTGGAAAGAAGTGGCCATACATTGTGATGTAGTAAACACATAGAAGACGTCATGTTATTATGTCACCTTAAGTTGATGGTTGTTGTTAGAATTTGTGACACTACATTTAATTAAAAATGAGAAGAAATTGAAATATAAAAAGTTTTATGGTTATTTCTAACATTGTAGGGATGTACTGTATGTCATTACCACAAAAAATAATTGTTGTTCATTGAAACTCTACGGTACTGTATTGTATGAAATTTATGCAAATTGTACGCATTTTTACTCACCTGCAAAAGCGTTCTACTAATTTTACTAATTGCTATTTTGAATAATGATACAGTGATTTGACATAAACAATTAGTGTTATGTGCAACTTCAGTTAGAAAGAGTAGCATATGCATTGGAAAAAATGGTTTCTTTTTGTTTTTGTATTATTTATACTACGTTACTAAGTTTTTAAATTTACCGTGCAGTGAAATAACAAAAAAAATGGCAATTTGCTTTTGCTTTTCTTATCGAATTAGCAGCAGCGAGTTTTTTTGTTTTCTTTTCAATTTTCTTTTTTTTTTGTTATACGTTTTGGTACAGTATTGCAATGATTGTACTAATTGCTTTTAAAGCTAGAAATGGTTTGTTAAATTGTTTATTTTGCGTTGACTGTTATTCTGTAGAATTTTTATCTTTTTGCACGCAATTGTTAGTAATTAGAAAATTGAAGCTAGTATCAATAGGTATTTTGAGGCTTGTTTTGCATTTTTTGTTGTTAGTTGAAAACTAATTTGGTTTCTAGAAAAAGGAAAAAAAAACTTGACATTACTTCGCGTCTACATAACATACTGTAGAGCAGCAGCTTACAAAATACACGCGTTGCTCCTCGCTATAATTAACGAACAGAATTCTATCGATAGTATTGAAAAATCTCGTTTAAATGAATGTTATCTATGCCATGTGAGCATCAAATTAAGCCTGGAAGGTCTTTATATTCTTATTTTGACGTTGTAGAAAGAGAATCGTTTTACTGGAAGTAATGAAATTTAAAATACTGGAGTGTAAAAAACATGTTTTTGATTCGGAGAAGTAATTGCAAATAAGATTTAATTTTAATCGCATTTATTGTAACTTGAATTCTGAAATTGACTATAATGGCTGTAAATTTAGTTAACGACTACAAAAAATAGCCGTACGTCAATTATTAGTTGTTATTTGTTAAAACTTTTTAAAGGTTATAACGAAGCTCCTTCCGTATTTGATTCTATTGTAAAATTCTGATTATTTAGCATTATTATTAGTAGTTATGATAGGTTAATTTTAACATCTTTAAACTTTAAAGTAATGTTTTATTATTAGCTTAATTCTTCAGGGCATTTTAATTGATAATGAAATAAACGACAAGTCATATACGTTATTGGTGTTTAATACAATTAAAACTTCGAATCTCGTATTCACATAATAGAAGTTTTTTAAAGTTGTTAGAAATACTTTTTTTTATTTTGTTATTTGTATTGCTTTTCTCGAGTTTTTAGATTTTCATGACGAGTATTCCCAATTTAGTTAATCGTCAAAAACGTATTATTAACTAATTGTATTACCTTGATTACTTTGAACGATTGAAGTAACAATTTTTCTGTGTTACAAAGTTTAATGATGAGAAAATTGTATTAATTTTTTAAGTTTTTGATGCACTTAAATAAACCGGCTTCATGTTGATCTTATTTTCGATTTTATCAGCTTTTTAAGGTTTTTTTATAATAATAAAAAAAAACATTAGCTCCCTTTGAGCTTTGAAAGAAGTGGAAGATTCTGTGCCAATTAATTATGAACAGTAACTTTATAAAGCAGCTGAAAAGAGATAGAAAACTGAATATCGTTAGAAGCTTCATCAAAGAAAATTAATGTCATTATTGATTATCGTCTATACGCTCTTTAGACATTATCACTCATATTGGAAATTACCATTCACAACTTGTCATCGTTAATATGGATAATTTGCCTTTGCGCATCATATACTCGTGGCTTTAAATTTCCCGTTTGTAATGGCTCAATAAACTTCTATAGATTTACGTCTGCTTTAATATAAAATCACACCAATATTTTCATTGTTAAGTCGACAGCGGTCTTTTTTTCTAAGTTGTAACATAAAAAAAGCAGGAAAAATATAACTTTTTCTTGGCGATTATTCTTATTATTTTAGCTGTTAAATTTGATGTTACACAAAGTGTTATTTGTCTATATTTAAAATGGTATTTAAATGATTGTACAATCAAAGTATTTATGAATTAGTTTTTTAATGCAATTCTTACCTTGTGAAGTTGTGACATTTTATTTTATCTAAAGTTTCTATTAAGATTATTAGAATTTCCAAGTAACAATATTGGTATTGATTTTAAGATTTTGATTAAATAAATTTACATAAGCTTAGCTTTTATTGCTCATTTGAATGGAAAGCACTATTAAGATTTTGAATTGCGTTATAACTTGTATGTTATTGATACAAATAGTCGACTTTTTATTAAGAGATTTCGTCATTTAAGTAGCTGAGATTAGTCATTTGCTATTATAAGTTATGTAACTGTACATTTGTTGATCGAAGGATTAGTACTTGAGAAACCGTAATAATCTTTTGAGAAACTTATTGATCGGCACATTGCAAGCAACTAACAAACTGACTTGGTGAAAATAAATACCTCAATTTTATTTTTTATTTCGTTATCGATCGTTGTACTACAAAAGCTTTAGCATGTTTTTTAATTAATTTCGAAGATGTTTTTATTATGTTTGGAAATTTGAGTGGTCTTTTGAAGATGTTGACATGAGCTTCGGCGCAAAACACATCTTTAAACAAACGCGTTTCATTTTTAAGAAAAGGACGAGGATTGATCAAAGTCAAATACTGACAACCACGTCTATGAACGGTTGATATTTCATTTTTTTATCACGAACTGTCATCATCGCCATCATGTTCAGGGGATAAGTTAGACGGCAAAATGTTACGTAAATATACAGTATGGTAACAAATTGAAGAAAGTAACGTAGTGTATTACTGTAATGTACCTACATGCACTTCTTACTAGGGACAACTTATCGTATGATTTATATTGCTCAAATTCAAACCAATTTTTATTTATTCAACAAGGCATATTTTGCATTGACGTATGGTATTTTGGAGATTTTAGGTTTTTTATTGTGTTGACATCTTTATATCAACGCAAAATAATCTTGTATTGTTGTTTATTTGACATTTTATACAATAGCTAATTTTTTTTTATAATTTGAAACTTTTAACCTGCACTGCATAGCCAAAATGGCTTTTCATTATTAGGAATTTAGCACAAAATGAAACTTTATATTGGATTATTTGATGCTTGTAATTATTGTGATGTGGTAGCTTTTTGTGGTATATCGGGTTTCTATCGATTAGGTGTAACTTGTGTAAACAGTGCAATACAAAGTTTTGTAAAGAGAGATGGGGCTTAAGGTACTGTATACACTGTACCGTACAATACAACAGCCAAAGTCTTAAATGAATTGTTCTTATTACAATATATACAATATCTAAATAGTACTTGTATTGCACTTATGTGAATTTTGGTTTTATGTTCTTGTGTACAGCAGCAATTTGTTTTCAAAGAAGTGATAACGTAATCACATTGAACAATTAATTACTATCCGGTAATGCATTAAACATGCGGTTTCATGATATTTTCCATTAATTGTATTGTTATTTATTGTGACTCGTTTACAAAAAATTTCACTGTTTTTTGCTGAATGAACATTCCAGCATTACAGTGAAAACCGTTGAACGCGAAATTTCTTAATATAAAAAAATCAGTAAACACAAAATAATAATGCCAAATACGGTATCTTTTCATACATTGTTTTCTTTTAACACTAAACCATAATCAGTCTCTCAGTTTCGTGTTAAACGTTTTTCACTTTTTTTTCCAAATCTAACCCATTAATTATTTTATAAATATCAATAACGAGTGATTAACTATACACTAATATTGTAAAGAATCAACCATACTAATCAGCCACGTTATATTCAAAGACAAGCTTTTTGTTTTAATTATTTGACAAATTAATCCGATTCATTCTGTAACGAAATGCAGTATACACTAGTGTATCTGCAATTAACGAACTGTATCTTTATAACGTATCATGATGCTCAGCCAACACACTCGTAGTAGTATTTTGATATCACCGATAACTACAGTAATCAATATTTTACCCAATAATAATTTGTCATCATGAAATTTTGGAATTTGGTATGTATTTTTAAGCACATCACGCACATTCATCTACTTTCTTCTCTTAGAACTGTTATCTTTCAACGTTTTTTTCTTACTTTTCTTTCGCTTTATTTGCCATTAAACTTTGCTGCTTGTTTCTTTTGGGAATTTGAACGCATTACGTTGCAATATCGTCGGGGGAATTCAGTACTATCAACAACGGTTCAGCGTAAAGGAATTTTAAAAGAACGGAAAAGAAAGAAGGTATAGATGTGCGATCTATTTTTCAAGAAAACGTAGTTAATTAAAGCTGGACTGGTACTGTATTGCCTTTCTGCTTGCCTGACTACACCCCTCACTTTCTCTCTCTCACTCACTCACTGTGAATGCTTTTATATTGAAAAGTCTTGTGTTTCAAAGAATCGCATGATGAAGGAGTGAAATGGGTGGTAACCTACAGTACATCGCACACATAATCATTACGTTATTTTCTAATGTCTTCTTTCTTTTCAACTTGAATTCATCTTACACGTTGTCGGTTTGCATTTTCTATCTCGGTGGTCTGAATTATAATGCCGCTGCCATTTTCCAAGTCGTGTAATCACGATTTTTCAAATGCCTTTACTGCAGACAAATTGCAGGACAAATTTGTGAGATGTTTTCAAAGTATGGGAATTTTTAAACTGTCGCATGATAAATGGTCTTGCAAGTTTGTAATTTGTTCTTTTAACTCTACGTACACTTCATAACGTACTACTGTACTTCATCGTGTGATCTTTTTTCATTGCCGACACACAACACCAAAATTGCATCATTTATAATACAAACGACTTTACCATAACGCTTCATAACTTTTATAATCGCAGCTTTAATCTCTTGATAATTTACATTAAGAAATATAAATAATATAATACCGGATTAACCATTAGTTAATTTTTTAATATTTTTTCATATTGCGTACAAGTGTGCAATTATTATAATTGATAATTATCACTTTGTTTTTAACGATAATTTTAATAATTGACATTAACCGATTATCGGTTAGGAATGATAAAGTGATTATGTTATATTAATTTAAAATTTAAAAGTGTGTCTTTAAGCTTAGTCTGGGCTACTGGTGTGTTTTGGTGCTATGTAGCGTATTGGCTTTTGCCTTCATAACCTGAACATTATAACAATGTCCTAGGTGGAAGGATCTGGTGCTGGTTGAGTAAAAAAAAAAGCTACAAAGACTTAAGTTAAATACTGTAATGACTTAACACGATCGTAACAGTCGACATTATTTTTCGATTTTCAGCTTGATTTAACAGAAATTACGTGAAAATTTGAAAGTTAGCGGGATTTCATTGTTAACATAAGAGGAAAAACGACAAGAGTAATTGTAGTCATATACAGTATTTCCGTTTATGAGCCGTTTGTTAGGAGGCAAAATTAGGAACTTTTATCTCTGTCGATTGTTTAATGCTTACAATAAGAAATTGTACGTTAGCTTTAATAGTAGGAATTGCAAGTTTACGACCGCGTTTATGACTGTAGTAATATTTATCATCATCCATCGATTATGCAATTATGTCGGTTACCTTTTGAACGTTAAATTTGTCTTGTGCAAGTATATTTTTTCTTCCTCGTTTTCTTTTCTTAACTTATTCCGTGCTAATACGAAGGCTTTCTCAGCGTATTTGTGACCATCCAATTATGCATTTCACTTAATCGCTAAATCGAATTATATTTTGAGAGCTGTGATATACAGTAATACTATCAATTGATTAATGAAATTCTGCTTTGTAACTGGCTTATGTTTACTTTGAGTTGGAACAAAAATTGTACTGAACGTAATGATGTGAGATGGACAGTAGAAGTTAGTTTCAGTGATTGAACTGCAAACGGGAGAAAGTGATGTGGCAATATATTAGTTTGATTTATACACAGCCACGTATATATTTTTTTTTTTGTTTTGATAGAAATTAGCTGCTTGTTGCTTTAAGGAGGTTTTTAATCGCATATAATCCTGATGAAGCTTTTCTGTTATTTAGTTTGATGTTTAGAATCAGGAAACCTTTTTTATTACGTGTTGTCTACCATTTATTTATTCCCAACAGATCCTACATAACCTTTAGCCTAGAATCACTTTATCGATTTATCATATTTGCTTCAATGTGTTTACACTTCCTTACAGAAGCTGATCTATTTAGCGTTGAGTTTTCTAGCATGATCTTATAATCATGTTGATGGCCATTCAAGGTTTTTCGGTTGTTTGTTTCTGTAATTCGGTCTATTAAATTATACAGAAAGTTTATGAAAATTACTTGGTCATTAATTTTAATTAATGGAAGTTCGTCGTAAATTATGTTGTTTGTGGTCAATTATAAAAAGTAAATTTAATTTTTTAAACTAACGCTAACAAAACAAAACATAGCTATTATAAATCATAGTTACATTCCATCACTTTAGCACATCAAAACATTAACATTTTTTTTAACTTGTTATATAGACATCATAAATTGCCTTTATTATCGGTACTACAACTATTATCAGTTTAATGATAATGAGCTTGTAATGCACTGGTATTATTAAATGATTAGCATTAAATATCTGGATGCGATGTTTTTATTTTATTACAATAAAATATCCAATTAATTTTGAAAAGTATTTGGATTTATACACGGTACTACATTTACAGTATTTGTTAAGATATACTAATGAACACAGCGTATTATCGTATGTTCTCGTCGTACTTTATTGAAGTGATTAAAACTTTTTGATTATAAGGTATAAGGAGTTCTGTGTCATTAATAACGAATTTTGAATTCTGTTTCCGTCTTACGTCTAACGTTATATGGGAAAATACATTAAGTGGTTTAACGCACATGTTTGAGTACTGAGGAGCTTAGTGGTGTTTGCCCTTGAATTTAGAGCGCTTGTTTATTTAACACAACGTACTTTAGATTAATACGATATTCAACAAAAAGTGGCTGTACATTTCGTATATTGCAGTATAGTCTATGAAAAAGTATTGTTAAATCTGCAATTTTTCGGAATCAATTGTTGACGTCACGTCATAAGATGGCGAAGATTTATATTATGGGATTGGATGCAAAAACTGTATTGTAAAATTAATACGAATTTGATGTTTATAGTTTTAGGCAAATTTAATACTTTAAATTAAAAATTCAGATGTAGAGTTAAAAATAACAATTTAATATCACTTTATTATTATTATTTAAAAGATTGCTATTAAATTATTAATGGGTATGGCTTTAGAAACGCAGAGTTTATACTTGATGAACGGAGGTTTGCGTGCGCATTTGAAGAAAAATGTTTTTGATAACTTCCCTATTGTAATGTATTAAAATATAACACGAAAACCAAATGACAGTAATTAAAAGGTTATTAATTAAATTACTTTTACTCGAGATATTATTTTTATATGGGCGCCTCTGAATTGGCGATATAAAATAAAAGTTTGAAATGTATGTGACGAATTGGAAGCTATAAAGCAATGAAATGACTTGTATTTGAAAGCGTAAGTTATGTTAATGGATAAGAAAAAATTATTTGCATGAGTCTTTATTACTGTCACCTTCTTCATGGCATTGTTTTTACGTTTAAGAAGAAAACTCTAAGCTAATAATGTTTTGTCACCGCGTTTTTACGATGCTTATAAGTAAACTCACAAACACAATACAAATATACAGTACATCTAAAAGTTTGTTTTTTTTATTGTAGTGAGGATTAAAAGCATTACTTTGAAACAGCTTTTATTACCGAGCTTTTCATAGTAGATCATATAAGAAATATAATTTTACTGCAGTAAGTCAAGTCACCATAATATTATAATGGTCTCAAATATTAGAATTGTTTTAAAAGGCTTGCACATGGCATTCAAAGGGATTTTTTTAAACTTAAATTTCATTATTTTAAATGAAACTTTTAAGGTTTCATAATTTTTCTCCGGGCAACATATTTGCATACCACAAACGGACAATCATTCAATAGCAAATTTTGACATATTGGTTTATGCTATAGAGTACAATTTCGAAGGACTTCATTATTGGATGTTAGGATTTACATATTGGGTTAAATTTTTTTGTTTTACGTAATGTCTAGTAACTTCATGTATTAATCATATACATGGTATTTTCCAAAGTTGTTTACTTGGTAAATTTAATTTACTATAAAAGCATTATTTTATCTTCCGTTTAATATGCAGTCATTTTAATTTGCTTCATAATAGTAGATTGGTTGCTTTTGTATTATGATGAAATATTCTTTCGGGGGACGGAGGGAGGGAGGGGGCAGGGAAGAAGAATAAAAGATTACAATCGATTGTTTTGTTTGTGTTTGGCGTTAATTTTAGTGATGTATCATTAGCGTAAAACATATTGCTTAAAGAAAAACTGCAGCTGATACAAGTCATTTAGTGCCTCAATTGTTTCTCTCTTGTTTATAGGTCAGCCATTTGTTTACTACTACAAAGCAGACACTTTTGCATTTGTTATGGTTTTCGTCATGACAATCCGTTTTCGAAATTAATTAGTACTTTGAATTGAGGAAATATTTTTCTTGCTAACTTTAAACAACGCTCATCTATTTCTATCAAACCTCACTAAATTTAAATAAGATTTTGCTCTTGGCGTTATCTGATAATTAACCATCGTGATGTACGTCAACATGAGAAGATTAGCATGAATGTTAAAGATGTTTCTATCTTTTGTACATTCAATCATGGATAGTATGACGGCTATGAGGGCGAGGAGGGGGGGTGAGAAAAAGAATAAGGGTTGTGATTTTACTCAGCTACCTTTTGTATGTCAAACTTTTGTTTTGTTAATTTGTTATTAAACAAACAAAACACGAATCATTAGATAAAATTAAGGTTTTTACGGTTACGCTAAAAATGTAGCCTTAAGAAAGTCTCAGCAATGTAATGAGATATTATGTCGTTATGGATCTTTAGTAAAATATAACTTATTAATCGTTTTTATTATCAAGTGTTTACTTTTCTGAGGTTTATATAGTACATACATTTGTGTCATCGCAATCAATTGCGTTAAATGTTGACATACGTTTAATAATGCAAAAGTTGTAATGTTGTGGGATTTAATAAACTTGTACTTTATGTGGAATTTAATATCGGCAGCATCTATAATTCCAAATAAACAAATAACAAATTTTATCATAACAGCAATAACTTTATAGCAATAAACCAATACAAGTTATTAATTTTTTTTCTCAACGATATGTATTGTATTTGCTCTTACATAATAAATGGAGACTTTGTAGAATGTAAAGTAAATGTAAAATATGCTTAATAAAAAGAAAGTTGATTAGATTTGCATAATATATACAGTACTTGTACCGAATATTATTTTCATCGTCTAATAGATTATTGAAAATCTGTCATTTTTTATATGCTGATATTTTGCCATACTCTCGAGTGTTGAGTCTGACGTGCTTGCTGTATTGAATCATTTAACGATATGACAACAACGTTACGTTACAGTACGTCGGGTAGGTCACTTAGGGATTTGTCATTTTCTAGCGCATTTTCACGTTGTCACGTCTTGTTTGACATTTAAATCAACTGATGTACAAGTATGAATATTTTCTCTAATATTTTTTTATTTCTGGAGTGTTGCTTTACCGTGTTTTTATATACAAGTTTATAGCATATACTGTATATTGTATCGCGTGCAGCGTACTGTATCTCGTAGAAGTCAGTTTTTAGTTTCGATTTTTTTTCGTGCTCTGTATCAAATTTGGTTATTAGGTCAGACCTGAGATTACCCTCATATGTCACGCCAGCAGTATCTTGGTTTACGTATACGTTGGTTGTTGTACACTCCATGTAAGAAGCTCATACTCGGTATGCACCGATTTTATCCAGCAGATAAATGGATAAAAAATTGGTTTGATATTTTTGTGGTTTTGTACCTATCATTGTGACCATCTATTATATACAGTATAACATATACAATTTTTCTTTCGCTTCAAGTTACTTTTTTTTTTTGAAAATGTACAATAACGTTCAATATACGTGGACGGAATCTTCAAACCCAATCTTGACTTCCTTTTTCACTATACAATATACTACAGCCTTTTTTAGGCTTTGTGTCCATACACTTTATATTATACTGTATATTGTAAATCGAAATACACCGAATCTTATTTCTGCCTACGTCCGCCACAATATCGTATATATTTCAATTTAAAAGAATCATATAAAAAAACATCTAAAAACGAAAGATTTCTTTTCTAGGAAAAATATTAAGTAAAGGATTTTTGTGATATCCTGTTCGTCTTCAGGACCTATGAGCTTGATCCGTAAGCTAGTCAATAAAATATTTTTGTCATTGACATACACGCGTGTTGTTTTATTTGATAATGTCCTAGAATATGATTAGGGAAGATGGATCATTGTTCTACGACCAATGTGCTTTAATATTTTTGCATTACAATTGGCGATCCTTATACTAGAATTTTATAAAAAGTTGAAATTGTTTGTTTTATTTGTTATCAGCATAAAAAACAAGATTGTTGAGCTCCTAAAGCTCTATATACAGGGTATAAATTGATCATAGTGGTATTGTTGACTCTGCTGATTTTTTGTATTTTATGTAAAGCTACTCAAAATTATTAAATGCAGTAGTTAGAAAATATATTCGGTTACAATCAATATTGGTTTATTTTGCTGTCTATTATTATTATTTTGAAGCACTAAATACTTCTGCATCCTGGTTTTATAAAGTAAGAAACTTTCTGTTTAGTTTCTAAACTTACAAGTTCATAATAAACAATCTTAGAGGTAGATACTCTTTCAAGTTTAATATTATACAAAATAGGAAGCGCATTAATGCTTAGATACTGAGTATTATGTTATTTAAAAAAATAAAGTATTGTTTGTCTGATTTGTTTATATCATTTTTGAAGCCAATGACTTTCGTTGCCATAGTGGTTGTCTTATTGATAAATAGGCCCATATGCTCTTCTTATTTCGGGTTTTATTTCATCATTGTGTGTACTTGTATGGTTGCTTAGAGATGAACATTCATACTTAATACCCTTAAGTAATCTTTTGCCAGAAGACTGGAAAATATAGCCAAAATATTATAGTCCATATTAGGGTTTGGATGACAGAAGTCCTTTCTTAGAAACATGATGTTTGCATCTAATTCAAAGGTATATTTTGATAATAGTTGGTACTGTTGTTTCATTTTTAATGACAAAACTTATGTTGGCATTTTACTACTAAATATGTTATGATATTTTTTGGAACACTGGAGTTTACATGTACAGTACCTAAAATAGAGGGTGGTTTACTGGTTTTACATCTTGCAGGAATTAGAAAGACATATTTATTTTATGGTATAATATGCACGTTGATTGCATGTTACCTAGCAACTGTGAACTTGCCAGCAATTAAAAAGAGTTAAAACTTTAATGTTTACTGTTGTGCATATCGTAACTGGTAAAGTTAAATTTACATTTAAATGTTAAATAAGGGTAGGTTTATGTCGCGTTTAACATATACTGTAATACTGGTTTTTTTTTTTAATTACGAATTTCATTACATTACGAGTATCAGTTTGAATTATACAGTATATATTAACCATAATTTGTGTAGCACAGGTATAATGACTTAGAAAGTTATTTTTTTTACTTTAAACATGACAAATTGAAGTTACTGATATAAAAATGTAACTCATTTAGCAAAATGTATTATATATATTTTTGAAGTGTTGGTTTCATGAGTTATTTATGCGCGGTTGCCTTTTGCCTTGATTTGTTTCGATTAATAATTTTCTCATTAGACAATTGTTTGCGTTACAGACATTAATTGATATTTATTTTATTGGGTTTTTATTGTAAATGCATACGTGTTATTTTAACTTTTTCTAGCGTTATATTGAATACATTTTTTAATAAACAGAGTGGTTATTGTACTGGAAGGAGTTGTTAAATAAATATAAATTGATTAAAAAAAATTTAATACTTTTGCACCGAAACTAAAATTTGTTTCGGTGGAAAAAATAAGTTTTGTCATTTTTGAAGCAATTAAACGAAGAAAATGACACATAATTTTGACGGATGTTTTTATTCCCTTAATTAGAAAAAAAACCAGTGACATCTCTTACATTTTTTATTTTGAAAGCGGATGAATTAGTTTTGATGTTTCTGTGTTATTGTGATAAACGGATCTGCGCTTTTTTTATTTGGGTTTTACTGCAATTATAGTATTTGCTTTATATCACGGGACATTGTTAGCTTTGACAATTTCTTAAAATTGAGTTTTCTCAGCGTGTATTTGTAGGTTTATACGCTGTCATTGAAAAGGGTGACAGCGTAGCTGAGTGAATGTGCGCGCTGTCATTTCAAGTACTTCTGTAGTGAATCTTGATACGTCTCAAATGGTGTAACTTCACATAAGTCATTTTAACGGCCAGCGTAAATTCAGCCAGGTTCGCCGTCAAAGGAAATTCCGATTGATATCTAGATGATGCTTTCAGATAGCTTTGTAGAAGTTAGTCAGTGTAGGAAAACTTCTAATCAAACTTGGCTTGCTTTTATTATCTAATAAATGTAAAAGCTTTCCATTGAAGGGATATTTCAATTTCAGTGGCATCAAAAAATTATAATTTTTCAAGAACAATTTATTTTTATTATATACGGGCTGTAGACCAATGTTATGTTATTTGGATAAACGTTTCTTACTATGCATATGATATGAGTTTTACAAGAAATTTTTTTTTTTGTTAAATTTATTTGCTTAAAGTGGTGCACAAATGTTGCTATTGTATGGAGAGGGGACAAACGACATCACCTTTTATATTAGTTAACAATTTCTTTGTTTTTATTAACTAAAAACTACTTATTCTTAAACGATGCTTTCATAATTTTTAGTATTTTGAAAGAATTGCTAGTGGCATTTATATTCGATTAGGCTTTGCTGCAATAACACAAACATTATACGAACAGAGAAATTTGATCAGAAAACTTTAAGCTCGTTAAGTGTTAAGGTGTGTAAAGCATTAAAATCCTAAATACTTTAGCTTGAATTATCGATCGATGATCATTCATTTAGTGTCAGCATTAGCCTGACAACTGGCATTAAAAATCCATTTAGTTAATTGGCCAATGGAGTTTATGCGTAGACTGTGTAGTGTTTATACGGGTTTTCATCATAAACAATTACATTCAAACAGTTAAAAGAAATGGACACTAAAATTTCATTCGTAAATTTAATTGCTGTTCAAACTAAAGTAAACTTTCAAGCTTCTGTTAAGTTTTAGTTTTTTTTTTTAAACTTTTAATGTCAACTTTGTTTGCTTGTCACTGGAATAACCTCATTACTCATCTTCAATAAGTTGGTCCACGATAAAAGCTACAGTAGCTACTTCAGAAAAAAAAATTTATTTAACCGTATATAAAATAATGTACCATCTTTTCTCGCTTTTATTTTTCGTTGTTCCATCGCTTCTTTTATCCGACTATATTGATTCGATGTGTTTTTTTTATTTTGCGATCCATGTCTCACTCACGTCATTGTGTCGTGTTGACGATATTTTCTCATCCGTCTTGTACTCTTTACTTGTCCCTTCTAACTCTCTTTTTTTCCATTTTTTTAGTGTGAGATGTAGTGTAAAAGCACCTAAGTCAAGTGACGTTTATCCTTTTTCCTTGGTGCTTCGGTGGCTATAAAAATCGACCGTCAAACTCAAACATATCTGTAGTTTTATAATCGATTTGAGTATCGATCAGTTACTGAACTTGGCGCTTTTAAGGTCATTTTCATTGGTTTCTCTGTTTGTTTTGCTTTATGGTTGACCAAATAGAGCATCTACAGAAGAAAAATAAAGCTTCTTCCAAGCGATCGAGTTTATTTTTTGGTGATTGTATTATATACTATACGGTGTATGTAACGAAATCTGCAGTTGTAGATTTGGCTTGAAAGTAGCTCAAATACACAATAAAAGAAAAAAAAACACAAGTCAATTTCATGTTCTTTCAAGGAAAGTCACCTATTTCTTTCGGGTAACCAAAGTTTTTCGAAACACTTTAGATTGTACATGTGGTTTTTTTTGTTATAATGGCTACTCTAGACTATGTATTGTATAGTATGTTGTTGAAAGAAGTGCATTATTTTGTGCTATTATTGTCGTATACAATAATGTATATATGTGGAATGATTTTTATGGCTAAGAAATGTAACTAAACAAAATCATGAAAATAATTTGGCTATAAAAATAAATGATCTCTTAATTGCTTGTCATTTGTTGTTGACAATATTTACAGTGAAAAGATGTTAACTTCCGTAAAGTATTAATTCGGTTAAAGATAGGGACTTCAAGTTACTGTTATTTCACTAAAAAGTTTCTTTTCTGAGTTGTTTATAAACCTTTAGGTTGGAGAATTAAAAATTTATTTGTAGACTGAACTTTTTATGTATAGTAAGTAAACATGCACTGTAGCATTAAGTTTAGTTGTAAGTTGTCCTCGGAGCTCCAGCTGAAGTGTGCAATCAAAGTTTAAAAGAGTATTTATGAAGATTAATTTTTTTACGATTTGAACAAAGATTACAGGGCATCCTATAGAGACGTTTAGTATATGCCAGTGTTAAGGTATTTATCTTAAATAGATATCATTTGTCATTTTTACTTCTTCGAGGCTGGATGCACGATTTACTTTGTCGCATTCTATTTATATCGAGTACACTGTACACGTTAACCGTTTGACGATTGCAAAATTAGTAAATCAAAATTAAATGCCTTGTTATTTCTGCTAAAAGCAGTCGCATAGGATTTTAATGTTAAGCATAACAATCATTTAAAATAATCAGCTTTTTTTCGACGCATTTTGAGGAACTGTATTTTTATACAAAATGTTACGCTTTTCTTTAGGCTTCTGTACCATAATAAGCATCGGTGGGATTATTTGACATTTAGTTGTGTGAATAGAACTAAGATTTATTAGCTTTTCTGTCTCCAACAGACAAATTAGTTCTATTAAAATAATGGGCTAGATCCCCTGACAATTGGCGTTCTTGTAGTGTACAGTAGAGAAAATTCTTTTACATTTTTTTTCTAAGAGAGAAACCACGCCATTAACATGAAATAATCGCCTGCTAAACGTTATTTAAAACCGTGGCAGATACCAATTCAAATGTTTGTTTTTTTTTGTTTCGTTTGTTGTGGAAGAGGGTATTAAAACGTAATTTAAAATTGTTGAGATTTAGATTGATCTTTACAACAACAATTCGTTTTACCGACTACTAATTATCGAGCTGCAATTACCCCAATCTTAAATCTTTGAAAATTGTAAACAGGAACATTTTACGATCCAAGTTTGGTTAAAGGTTATAATGTACAGTACTGTATATAAAGTTTTGCTAGAAAATACGAGGAAAAAAATCGAATAATATTGGCTGTTGTCCAAATATACTGTGCGTATTAATCTTCGTCGCCTGAATGTGCGACTGTTTCAAATCCCCAAGATATTAAAGAAAATCAATTTTACCTTTGCCCTTTTGTCGATCCATTTTCAAATAGTGAAAATGTTAATTTTATTTACATTGAGAAACCTTTTTTTTTTTTTTTGTTAAAGTGAATAAAAATAATGACACATTGTTTTTGGGCTTGATAATATTAAACGATTTTTTATCATTTTATCATGTTTACAGAAATTTACTAAAACATTTCTTATTACGCATATCTCCCTAAATGGAATTTTAATTATTTTATTACGGTATGTTTAAAACATTTTTTCTTTTGACGTAATCTAAAATAAAATGAATAAACTGTACATAAAGTATTCTGCATAGTGCATATGCATTGTCAAGTCAAGTTTTTTTTTTTAAATCATTCTTAGCACCTTTACGACGTTTATTTTGTTGCCAACGTACTTGCATAAAAATGCTTGTTTAGGTTTCTATACAGCTTCAGTGCCCTTACATAACTTTCCAATTTGACGTACTGTATGGAGTTATGTTGAATACACACATTTTCCAAACACCAACTGCAGTGGGATTTGCATGCCCATTAATTTTCATCCGTTTTCACACTGCAGTAACTTGGCAATTTTGCAGAATATTCACTTCGATGACATTGTTTTCTACGAATATTTTCTCTCTACAGCACACATATCTTCATCCCTTAGTTTTTTTTTTAGAGTAAATATTTTTGCTATTTTTTTCTTCTCATTTCATCGTCTTTTCATCTACTCTTTATTTCGTTTCATTTTTTTCTTCTTTTCCTAAAAGTGTCTAGCAGTTTTTGTCTTGCGCCCATCTTATTCAACGTTTTAAGAACTATATCATTCGACTTGTACTATGTACATATGAAGTATGTGTACATCGTCTACAATGTTATTTGGCATGCGAATTGCTACATATACACATCTCTATGCTGTGTATACTGTATGCATGTGTGTTCTTATTTAAAGAAGTAATGCTTTTCCTATCTGAAAAGACACTTGCACGAGTATGTTATATAGCTTTTCTACTCCAACTTGATGTTTGCTTACCCAGAATGATATTAGCATTTCAGAAAAACGTTTTTTTTCTTTTCTTTCATTTTATGTGTGCAAAAGTACTGCATATGCATGTGTTAGATGTTACAAGCGTTAGTTTTTATTTCTTTCAGAAGTACTTGACGCTTCCAAAACTTTAATGAACTAACAACTAAACTAATACGTATATCATATTCCTTCAGTACACTTTCATTATAATGCACTTAGAGCCGTGCTACCAACTTTTTTTCTTTTAGAATCGGTGATCAACACATTAAATTGACGCCTATCTAACATTTATTTTTGTAAACCTTAGCTTATTTGCGAACACATTTTGCTTCTTTTATTTATGATCTTAGCTTATTTTTGCTGCTCGAGTTTAACTTTTTCAACAAATTAAAGTTACTCTATACTTTAACACTTTAGCAACGTTTTTCTTTTGTATTTGATCATGATACACATTAATTGTAACTCAATCGTTTTGTTAAACATTTTGTATTTTTGTTTGACGTCCATATACTACATTATAAAGAAAATCTTGACTACTAAGTTCAGGGAAACTTCTAGTGTGCAAAACTCTGAGTAGAAACCTACAAGGCGCTTTGAAACAAAACACTTTTTCATTTTACAATATCATGATTGAAGAAAAATGTTAATGTACAAGCAAAATTCTAGTTTTGCATTAAATATTTAGTTGAGTCAAATAAAATTGAAATTACTTCACAAAATCTTTGCCTATGCATGTGGCCTACCTAAGTGCGAGCCCCTGTGAGGTTGCAAACCTTGCATACATCTAAAACCGATCTTGTAATAATAGCACTACGGTATCTTAAGTTAAATTTAGTTAGTTAGTGTAATGTAAATTGAAGTCAATTTCTGAAATGAGCATCCTTGAAATTGACTTTTGTATGGCAAATTTATGCCATAAAAATATTTGAACTATGCAAAATACTGTAGTTTATAATGTACAAGCAATTTCATTTATCTTAATCCAGTTTTCACATTTTTTTCTACAAGTTTTACTTTCACTACAAATATTCTTGCAACATACTGTATATCCTCCAGTGCATACATTTATTTAAGACGTTCAATTAATTCCATCACACTTGCAGTTGCAATATTATTAGGGAAATGAAAACGAAATCGATATTTATTAAAATTACATGTGATAAATTAATCAGAAGCGTTACAGGCGTTGTATTTGACTAAAAGCGAGTAATATTGTTATTCAGCTCAACTCTTTTGTAGTGGTTGACCAATCAAGTCACGTTTATGTGTTTTGTCACAAAACACAATCGCCAAGGTTGGGTTATCTAATGGATATGTTTTGCAACTATCCGTATTAAGAAATCACTGTGAATGTAAACTTACAGCTGTATCATATATGAAAGGCGTGTTGTTGTTATTGTTGTGTTACACTGAGACTGTATACATTTGATGCATTATTACGTACTCCATTTAAATATGGCCGTACACTGCAGTTGTTTATTGTTACATATACACTGCATATTAGGCTGTTTTAGTCATATTATTACAAACAAACGTTTCATCCTTCGTTTTTTCGGTCACAGTAAATGTAAGTACACATTTTTATATTATAATGCAACATATTTATATTATATTGCATGGCTGTGTGCCAAACAGAGTTTTGTTAGGAATACCGGCTCTTTTACATCCAAATGGGTTTTCTTTTCTTTTTTACCATCTTCATAACACCGAAGTTTTTTTTACTGGTTTACTGCACTTAGGAAACGGTTGTTGTAAACAAGCAGAAGTTAAATTTGAAATTGGTCAATGTTGTATTTGTACAATTTTTTCGATTTTCTGTTTCTAGATTTGGTTATTTTTCGAAGTTTTACGTATTCGAGTTTGTTTCAATAATGCATAGACAGTGCTTGCTGTTGTAGGTTTTTATTCAGCTGCGATTGTCTATGTAGTAAATATTTAAACGGGTTATGTACTGACCGTTATGTATAATGTATGCGCAGCCCATGACATTTGATGTTCAGCGCATACTTTGAAGGATTAAAGAGATAGCGAGCATTCTAGAGGTACATAATAGAGATACATTTCTGATGTTATTATGATGTAAAACACACACTTAATCTGGAAATTGCATGCATATCTCCTGGAGCTGTTTTTATATTTAAAGTTAAAAAAAAACATAGAAATGTGGTGTTGGTTTGGCAGAAAATGAACAGCAAAAATTAATTTTTTTACAGATACTAAGACGTGTTATATTGCCCGAATAAGATTAACATAATTTTGATTAATTTGCCATTTACTACAACAAACGTTGACACACATAATAAGTTAGACCATAAAACAATAAATAACGTAAGAGTAGTTACTGTATTCAAAAGTCGTAGAAGAAAACATAATAACCAAATTGAAGCATTTTTTAATCATAATTGGTTATATTATTAAATAAATTAAGACAAATATTTGATTAGTAGTTATAAAATCTGTTTTACTGCTGATTGGGAAAGTAATGTTTTTTACAATAATGTTAGAATTTGTATTAATTGGACTGTACTACTGTAAGTACAGTAGTGAAATCTCAAAGATAACCTGTGATTATTTAGATCATTGGTCTTTATATTTATTTTGTTTTTGAAATTTTAAGTGTATTTTTGTAAACATAGTTATAAAGGAATTCCGTACTGCGATTTGCTCTTAAATACTTTATTATTTGAATTGTTGAAAAAAGTTCAATCGATTTCTTTAATGTTGAAATTTGTTTGAAAGTGTGGAAGACAATCAAATAACACCCTTCAATGGTTCAAACATATTCTTAGACTTTCAGGGCAGAGATATGGTCTTTATATTGGTCTTTTATTTCTCTTGTATAGATTTTTTAGCATCCTTTTGTTGGTATCTTTTATATAAGATAGGCTATAGCCGATGCTCTATACGAATATATTTATACTGTTTTGGTTTTTTTTATTTACTCTTTCAGTCACGTAGCTTGCCATTGCGTTGAAGTTGAATTGGAAAATTTCTAAAGTAAACAAGGGTTACAATCGTTTTATCTACCACAGTTTTCTTTCACCTATTTCAAAAAATGCAGGCTGGTTCAGTGCAATGGATCTACAGTATACCCACACACCTACAAACTTAAATTCAAACCTTCAAGTTTATGTCCACTGGTTTTTTGTATATATATATTTTTTCGGTGTCTCTTATGGAAGAAAAAAAAATGAAGGGAATGAAATTCGTAGTATAAGACAACAAGGCGCATTATGAAAACATTTTATTGGTGTAGACTGCACGCGGCGTTGAATGCTTTCTTGTTTTTTTCCTTGTTGTTGTTTTGTTACACAAAGATCTGCATCTTAAACTTTGTTCAAGTATCAAACAAAATGAAATTTCTTGAAGAATCCACACGAGTTTTGTTTTACCTTGGGTTTATCACAATGTAAGTATGCATAAACCGTTGCATTTTGTTTTTCTTGCAATAGTTATGCATCACCTATGGAATTCGGGTATGATGCTACTAAAACTCGGAAGTTCAGAAACAGCATTACAGCTTGCGTATGAGCTACACATTGTTTTCGTATCATTTGGTAAATGAGCTCCACAACTTGAATTCATTTGTTAAATCAGTTACATTCGTTTTTCGTACGATTTTGTAGAAACTGAGTGCATTTTATTACCCTATCACTTATTTTTTTAGTGAAATATAATAAAGTTTCCTGTTTGTTAAACGGATAACCAATAAACTATGCAACATTATACGCACTGTACTGTATGTAATGTGGTATTCCTGTATGTCATTATGACTCGATCTTGAACTATAAAAATATCTAGAAAACAAGATTATCTTTATGGCTGCATAATGGATGCTCTGTGATGAAAGAAATTGGATAGCATATTTTGGAATTGCATTATAGAAATTACAACTTAGTTGTACATTATTTTTCGTATACTCGTAACGATAAAGTATTTTTTTTCTTACTTTATACATACAGTATGTCATTTTTTGGTTATAAATTCAGTCATAATATTTTGTAAATTTAGACATTTTTGATTGAGAGGTAATTTTTAAACGAATAACTTACCGTATCGAGCTATTATCAGTACTGTACACGATGTTTTTGCTATTTGCATTGGGGTTGGTTTTTTTTTTTTTTTGAGTGAATTAAATTTATAAATGCGAAGCAATGCTACAAACAATGCAACCTTTAGCTTATGCAAATATTTAAACTCAAACAAATAAATCTGAATTTGGACAATCGTTCATTTATTGATTAGTACGTTCATTTTTAATTGAATCATTTAAATGTCGAAATAATATAGTTTTATTAAATTAACCAAAATTTACATATTGTTATAGTTTTTGATTTAGAGCTTTATGTTTATATCAATTCTTTATATAATGCGGGTACTTAATTCTGATCAAGCTAATCTAACATAACTGACATTTAAATAAACACACTTGTTTGCATTTTTGAAAATATTTGTTCGCTTTTATCAATATTAAATTATACAAGCAAAGCTCTTTATTTTGTTCATTAAAAAAGTTTTTTTTCAAATTGACAATTTTGTTTAAGCACACAATCATTTGTAGTGGAATTAATTTATACACTGTACATAGAAATTTATGTATATAAACTGTTGATTTATGTTGTGCTCTACTGCATTTAAAAATAAAAATGGTTAAATTTTGAATATTTTTATGATTAAAAAACCGATTTACTTTGCAAACAAAATTTTCTCTGTTAAATGTGATCAATTACAGTTTTCGATGTTCAATAAAAACGTATAGTTTTATAGATAAAATGTTGTTTAATAAATTAAAAGCTTTTAAGCAAGGTATTCTAGAATAAAGATTGACGACACATGTTTTTTTTTGTATGTTGTTAACTTAGAGCAAGTTAACATAATTATAGTGCATCATTTTTTTTGCTCATGGGAAACTATGGCACAATTAATCATTTTTTTCTTACGCGATCACAAATTTATCTTTGAATTCATAATGCTGCTTTTAATATATGCCATTTTGCTTTCTCGATCTCGTTTTTCATTTCAATTTTATCATGATTTATTTTTTATTATAATTTTATAATAATAATTGTGCACAGCATTGCCTTATTTAAGTTATAAACAGTTGCATACTGTATGTGCATCATACAATAGAATTCTTACTATTAACTTATTAAAGCGAATGCCAATACAATAAATCAAACTTCACAATAGAAAAAGGTTTTCCTAATTGATGATTTTCCTCAAAGTGGAGTACTGAGGCCGACGCTAACGAGCAATTTAGTGGAAGTTGATATTTTGGTTTTAATTAAAACAATTTTGCGTTAATAAATACACTAGTCTATACCATCGTTTCACAACGTCTATAACTTGGTCCAGAGAATAGTTATAAAAAAACCTCTTTTGACTGGCAAATTTAGATGCATTTAAATTTAATTTTTTTCATCCAGTGATAATTTTCGGAAATTGGGCTTTTAAGTTATTGCACCAGTAACCAAAACCGTTAAAAAAGATACTGCATTAAGTCCTAAATTCATTGTTGGCGTAAAGTTGTAACTCTTAATAGGTTTACTTTTTAGTTTGACAAGTTGTTTAAAATGTTAACCGCAACACCATATGCCTGTAGTATGCTAAGTTGCAGTAGTTGTACTAAATACAGTCTCCTACCATATATGACTTACTGTAGCTTTTACTTGTGTTGAGCAATAATTAAACGAAATTATTTTCTTGAAGATTTTGTCGAGCGAAGTCTTATTTTATAGGATAATTTTATGTGCTTTTGACCGTTAGTAAACGCAGTTTTTGGTTTTCTCAAAGTGCTGTTTGGAAAATGTCTGGGTTTAATTGTTAGTCGCTTTTAATTAGAAACCATCTTCATTTCGTTTTTATGCACATACATTTTTATGTTTGAAAGGAAAACGGTCTTTAATTTTATAACCATTAAAAGGATCAGTAATGGCTCTTTTTCGTTCGTCTATCCACATCTTTTCGATTTACTGCAGTTGGGTTTTTGCGGGTACCAATTGTCGTCGAATGAAGATATAATCAAGTTGTGAAACAGCGTATTGTATCATCTACGGAAGTGAAAATGAGTGTTAGTGACGTTAAAGAATAGAAGAAGAACGTATTTGATGAGATTTAAAGGAAGTGCAAAGTCGGTTTTTCTCCGCGATACGTTCTAGTTTTTCTTATATGGGGCAAAGACTTAAATTGAAGATTGCTTTTTTCGTCGACCTAAAACCAAATTAAATTTATTTTTGCTCACACACAAATGCGAGCAGCTGATCGTTAATAGAAGGGACATTGAAGGGTACATTGAATTTATTTTGACGAAATCAAATCCATTCGTTAGGATTAAGTGAAACATCTCAATCGTACTGATTTTTCGCAGTTACACTATTTTACTCCGGGAAAAAAAGAAGGAGAAAAAAAATCCAATTTCAGAAAACGAATGCAAACTGAATACTAAAGGAAATTAACTTCTACGCTGAACGCAAGCCTTATCGTTGGTGGAAATTTGACAAAACTTTATTATTAAAATGCAAAGATTTTAGCATTTGCTTTTTTGTTATTTTTTTTTTTGCTTAGGGAAATGCTGCGCTTTGCAGTAAACGTTTGCACAAAACGTTAAGTTTGATGGACGTAGTTAATGGATCTATTTGTTGATTTGGTTTCGAAATTAATGAACTTGATATAAATTTCAATTACATTGTTATGGTTGAGCATTTTAACTATTTTAATGAGCTATTAGATTCCCAAAATGTCTTCAATGCTGATCCTTTGCATTGGCTATTTTATAAATTACGATTATCATCATCAATGTTAGGAAGTCTTTGCCAAAACTAAAATAATTAAATTTATTTTAAATAAGTTTGTAATTTGTGCAAGTTACTAATTGTTTAGCCATTTGAAATTGCTTCTTTTTTATAGTATTACTGATATTGTCGGTTTGTTGTTATTAAAAATAAGTGTTGATCAATTCTTATTTACCCATTAAATGTATTTTTATTTTTTTTTCCACAGGGATTGATTCTGTTAAAGAGAAGAATGAGTTGACGTTCAGTTTACCTCAAGACGAAGTAACTGTATATATGGATGAAAGTTTATTTGTCACTTGTGAGCCACCACCAGACGCCTCTGTTAGTCGTATTATGTGGATCAGTCCAAAGAATGATGTTGTCCAGGACCATGGGAGGTTAGTGTTCGTAGCGTCAAAAAGCAAAAAGATTAAAAATACATCTAGACATTTTACCATGATATTGTAGAAGTGAATTGTGGAGAAACTGTTAATTGTTTCCAAACACTAGAAATAAATGTACTTTTAAGTTGACTATATTTTTGACAAATTCAACAAGTTGGTACCACTACTTTAGTTTTATGTTTATGTTTTCAGTTGTTTTGTTGGTCAAGATACAATATAAGTTAGTATACTGTATCTTGATTTTATGGAACCTTTTTCTTAGTAACTTATGATGGGTATCATATGTATTTGGTAGACTTACAGTCTTACTAGACACTTGCTAAAGAAGTTATGACTCGACTTTGAATTTCTCCAAGCATGCCCAAGTGTTATAATTTGTTAAATAATTTGATGTTTAAAATTGTATTTTTTTTTGTTTAGGATTCATGTTGAACAAAGCAATGTGGTGAATGGATTGGACATTATATTCCAAAATATTCAACATAGTGATAGAGGACTTTATACTTGTGGAGCTAATGTGGACGGAGAAGAAGTTTCAAGAACATTGAAAGTTCAAGTTCATAGTAAGTATGAATTTTATGAGACTAATGAGAATGAAGTGGTGTAGCAGCAGATCAATGAAGGGGTTTAAGCATAAAATTGAATTTGGCCGAAATTAGCGAAAAATAACATAGGATTAGACGCACATACGGGAGTAAAACTATGGAAATATGTTGAATAATACAAGGAAGAGACTTGTATTGCAATTGGCCAAACAGAGCCCGACTAGAGAGCTACCATTGGAGAAAAAACAAAGGGAACAGAGAGTTTCACTTGTGGAGCAGATAACAACTTGTATTTTTTTATTTGCATAATATTGTATTTTGATATTTCTTTTATATACAGTACAAATGTGATTGAACGTGTATTTATATATCATTTTTATGCATTTCAGAACCAATAACTTTTGTGAACACTCCTGATTCTCAGTCTGCGTCTGAGGGAAGCAATTATGTTATTCGATGTTATGTTGAAGGAGATCCTGAACCAACTTTAACTCTCAAGCCAGTTAATCATGATCGATCGCAGTCACTCAGTAAGTAATATAATATAGCATTTAATTTATCTACAAAAATAGTAATGTGCTGATTTTTCTTACTTTATTGCTCACCCAATTAAATCGTTTTAAATCATGCCAAAGTTTTTTTTTTAAGCAGTCTTTGTTATAACCGTGAGGATTTTTTATATGTATTTTTTTTCTTGTTCTTAAATTATAGAAAATCGATTCAACAAGACTGAAGATGGCCTTTTGATTAGCAATATCAGCCGTAGTGATGCTGGAGAATACCGTTGTACCGCCCTACAAATAAATGTGAAGAGAACCGCCATAAAAGAATTGGTTATTTATTTTTCTGTGAAGTGTAAGTTATTTAAATGCTGACTTCATTATTCTATTTTAACATTTCTTATACATGCATAAACTACTACAAAGGTTTTTGTGCTAAAATATTGAGTAATGAATTCATCAATGCTTTCTTGTTATATCATCTGTAGTCATTTTATTTTAATCTAATCTTACTTAGATATTCCAGAATGGGTGGTTGAGGCTCCTAATACATTCTTTTCGTATATATCTGGAAGTACTAACTTAACCTGTGAAGCTAAAGGAGAACCAACGCCAGAATACAGATGGTACCGTCATGATCAATTAATAAATTCAGATCCTTCAGGACAATATTTTATATATAATATCACCGAAGGAAAAAGTGTACTAAAGGTATATTGAAAATCTTCAATGTAAATTCTATACTGAAAAACGGTTTTCTAGTTTTAACAATACATTTACAAAAATTACAACATGTACAAGTGACATTTCAAATGAAGAGCTCACACTATTGTTGTATGGCAAAGAAGTTTGTTGAAACAAATTAAAAATTTAGTTACTTATGGTTGAAGTATTAAGGAAGGACCATGTGTCAAAGTTCCAGCTTACTGAAGTTTTAATTATCACGTGTTTTGTATGGTGCTCTAAAACTCGTTAAGTATCAGCATTGTATCATTGTATCAAATTGTTCAAATCAATTATACAGTGTTGATGTAGTTGGATTCGGAAATCGGTACTCATTCAGCAGAACTTTATAAACTTATCAATTTTTATAAAGATTTTTACACACAAAGTTTGGATCTGCAATACAAAAATTGACCACCATACAACGCATGTGATAATTAGAAATGTGGTAGACCATGAAGAAATCAATATTTAGTAGTTAAAATTGTCAAAAATTATAAAGCGTCTTAATAATTTTAACTAAAACGTCATCTTATTTGACTCACCCACTTATTTAGACAACGCTTTTAGGCAGATGGTTCAATGTTTTCACTGTCAATCTAGTTACTTCTACTCAAGTTAGAGACAAAAAGAGTTTTCTATGGATTAGTTTGATGAAATCATCGATCAGTTACCTTATGATGTTGGGGTGTGCATACAATTGGTACAGATTTTATTGGCCAATGTAAAAATTTAAGTACCAGTAGTTAAAAAGCTAAATTATGGGGAAAAAACGTTGACACTTCCAAAATCAATACATACATAAACCAGAAAACCCAACGAAAGTACATTACAAGTAAAATTTCGTAAAATTAGGATCATTTTGATTTATCCCCCAGTATTTAACCACAATAATTACACCACAGTTCATTACCAAATGTTTGTTAACTTGCAAGTAAGATGTATTGATTTAAATCATAGGTGAATGTTTTTAATGAGTCCGACTTTGGCAAATACGTCTGTGAAGCATTTAATGAAATGGGATTTATTCGGAGAGATGTAGCTCTACTAAAAGGAGGTAGTTTTAACGATAAAGGAATTTAATGATAAAGTGTTTGTTTTTTTTTAATTACGTTTATTATGTAGAAAAACCACAAGTTCCTTATGTGAAAGTAAAGCGATTTTACTCAAGTAGTATAGAGTTGGATATCAAATCAACCATGGTAATGGATCAGTCAAGCGATGATGAACCGAAAAATGACAACGGAAAGTTAGTTGGATATCGTGTATGGTTTAAGTTCAACGAACAGAAATGGGATGAAGCTGGAAGTGTCGATTTTATGCTTGGCAAGATTTTATTCTATAATTGCTAACATACAATATACTTACTGTAAAAAAATGTATACATTGTTGTAATAGTAAATTTAAATTTTCTTATACAGGAGAATCATACACCATAAGGAATTTAGAACCGGATAAAACCTATGTTGTGCGGGTTGCGGCAAAAAATGTGGCCGGGATCGGTGATTTTAGTGAAGAAATTCAACAGAGAACATTACAAGATCAGGGGAATGATAGTGGTAGCGGTGTGATTTGGAGGCCCACTAATCCATTTGACATAGTGATAACGCTGTGTGTCTCCATCGCTATGTTTATTTTAGCATGAGAGAAGTAATCATTTACAACTTTAGAGTGATAATGGATTTTAATAATAAACTGAACACTTATTATAACACTAAATCTAGATAAAAATAATGGTACCACGCAGGAGTTGCCAGGGTAAGTCGTTACGAATTGGTACTGTTTGTTATTTTGATAATTTCACGTGCTCGCGATTGTACATTGAACTTCACTTTTTCATGCGTCGGTCAAAAACCAAATGGCGATGACCAAAAACTAAAGCCATATCTCTGTCTTTACATATTGTGTACAGCAAAGGATATCCTTTACATTCATCTGTCTTCTCTTTCGGAATGTGGAACTAATGATTTTATACTATTGTCTACTTACACATGATTACCGGTATTTAAAGTTCAAGTTTTCAACGTAGACTCTTACTGGACAAATATTAAACTTGAGTCATATTGGCTCAATTTGGCATATTATATGGCACTACTTTGTAATTACTCTAAATCACTTAACCCATTGCTCTAAACGACTTCTAGTGACCAATCTTCAGGTATGGAATACTGGATATTTGGTTTTAGAATCTTAACAAATCAACTTGTTATATGCGAATGGTCACAATTGTGACATAATCACTAAAGCCATAGTAACTAAATTTACTTCAGCGCTTACTTCTAGTGGCATGTACTATGTTTTATATCTAAGCCATTGTTATTGTCCTCTATTGTCATTTGATAGCATGTCTAATAAAGATCATTGAAAGTTTAGATTTCTGTTTTTTTAACAAGTTGAGTCATGGGCAAGTAGACAATAATGATTTATACTGTATTTTGGGAAAAAAATAAGTGTGACTGAGCATTAACTTGCAAGGAATTGGACTAATTAACATTACCAGACAAAATAATTGTATTATTGTGATACGGTGAACAACAATGAAGATGAATTAAAATTATTGAAGTTACAGTAAATATTGATGATAAACTATTAATCCATTTTTAGTAGTGGAAAATCACTTTGATCGATTTCTACACATCAGGCGAAAATTATTATTATCCATGGGACATCCGCTCAAATTAGCAAGTTTGAATTAACATTGGCAGCAACAGACATCTCGTCTAGCCTTACAATATGTGAATTAAGAGATTGGTGAGCAGCTGTCAGCTGAATCATTTTTGAAAAGCAATTGCCATTTCATTTATTTTCAAATGTTTATAGTTATTATGAGCAATGTAAAAAAAAATTATTTTTAACTGTTTAACATTTGATTAAGTTTATACTATATTTGGTATAAATTGTCTGCTTTAAAGTAACTAATGTATTGCAAAAATTTAAATGAAACTTGAAATTTAGAATAGCTGTGCAGTTTTTGTTAATTGTTAGTGTTACAATATTATTCAACAACTATTTTAAAAGCTCAATTTGGTTAAAGCTGTCAAATTTAAGATTACTGTACATATTGAATGTAGTGGTAAGTTTGGGAATTCTGAGCTGATATAAACTGAAAATTCTAAAAGGGCTTTGCAAGGAGAACATTTTCTCTTGATATTTCAGATTTTTAATTATAATACTTGTACATAAATTTAAAATACTGATGAGCAGATGTCAGGATTAATTTTTTTTTCTAATAAGCCACAGTGAAAAACCGTTTAATGAACTTAATCAGTTCCAATCAGAGATTTATTACATGAAACTTTTATTAATCTAAGTTATCCTAAATATCATTTTGCAATTTAGTTGAATTCCTTTCAATGTCTACAAGCTAAACATTTGATGAGTTATTCATATTTCATTTATGTAAAATTATAATAATGTACAAACATACTGTAAATATAATTTGTATAATAGTTTACTATTAAAATGTTTTAATTAAGTTAAATGTAACTGTTTACTGTGTTTGAAAGCTGTATAAAATATAAATTGTTGTACAGTATGATGCGGTAATGCAATATAAGCTTACTGTAGCATGGTATTTTACATTAAATTGAATCACACGTATGAGTTCATTAATTTTAAATACCGTTAATAAAATTGTGTGATTATAATTGCAAGCAAAATATTGTGATATGTAGTATGTACAAATCGAATCATTAAATTGTTATTACAGCCCACTAAATAGATCAATTAAGAAAGGAAATGTTAGTAGTTGTGAACATTTTTCAACACACAAATACTGTATATCAGTGGTTCCCAAACTTTTTTTGCAATGGCACCCTTGTGGAGCTGACAAAAATTTTTGGCACCCTATACTTATGTCGGTAAAAAAAACAAAACAGTTTCAAATTAACACTATTTTTAATGAGAAGAATGAAATTGTTTGCTTGAATTTTTCATTATATTTTTTATGTTTATGGGGAGTTTTGTTAGATTTACTCTCAAATCATTTGATGCAGAAAGTCTGTTCCTGTACTTATTTTTGATGTAGGCATATGTGGAGAATGCAGATTCACAGAGATAGGTTGAAGTAAAAGGCAATAGTTTTTTCACTGCATCCTTACCAACAGCATTGTTTTGTAAATACACCTGCATCCATAGCTCTTCTTGATTTCGATCATGCATGTATTTTTGTTTTAAGAAGCTGTCTTCGCTGATTTCAAGTAGATTTTCAAAACTTTTATTTGTCAATCCAGTTGGTTTTTTTTGGGGGTCCCAGGAAAATGGGTTTTTTATCCAGCTGTAGATGTCTTCAGTGTCAATTTCAGGAAAATACTCAACAATGCTTGTTTCCAAAATTTTCAAGTGGGCAACAACAATTTCGAGAAAACTAGATTTAAGTTCAATCTGGTTTGTATTGATAAAATCTTCCAAACGAGGAAAGATGGAGATGTCTTTCTTTTCAACACAAGATTTAAAAAATGTGATTTTCTTACGCAATGCCTTTATTTTGTCTAATTGTGCTCCTCCTTTTCCTTGAAAAGAAGAGGTAGTTTCATTTAGTTTTTCAAAGATATCGGAAAGGTATCCCAATTTTAAAAGCCAATCGACATCAGTAAGTTGTTGGATGAAAGACTTCTCTGTAAATGTTACTACCAGTGCATCTTTAAGGTCAAACAGTCTGGCTAAAATTTTTCCTCTTGACAGCCACCGCACTTCTGTGTGTAACAAAAGCTGGAAGTGATCCATACCTAGATCTTCAGCAGAAAGTTTCAAAAGTCTTGCTTGAAGTGGACGACTCTTAACATAATTAATCATTTTCACAGCATCATCCAATACAACCTTTAAATCTTGTGACATCCTTTTGGTTGCCAGAACATGACGATGAATAAGACAATGACTGCTAGTTGCATTTTCGGCCACTTGTTTCATCCTAGAAACAGCCCCCTTGAGTTTACCAACCATTGCTGCTGAACCATCACTGCAAATATCCACACACTTCTTCCAATCCAAACCATTCTTATAGATGTATCTGTCAACAGTTTTAAAAATTTCATCACCAGTGGTGTACGTCTCAAGCACTTCACTTATCAAAAGTTCTTCTTCTATTTGCATTTCAAATGGATACCTTACAAACACAAGCAAAACAGCAAGCCCTGCAACATCAGTACTTTCATCTAATTGTAAACTAAAAAATTCACACATTTGTAATCTTCTTAGAAGCTCATTCTCCAAAGACTCTGAAATTGTGCAAATTCGATTAGTAATAGTGTTATTTGACAACTGAACTTTATCCATTTTCTTTGCCATATCTGGACCTAGCATGCAACTCACAACATCCTTAATGCAAGATTTAATTAGTGTCTCTGCAATTGTATGGGGTTTTCCAGATTTTGCAATGTGTAAACTAATAATATATGAAGCTTCAGTTGCATTTTCATTTTCATTTTTAGAAATTCGTTCCATCATGGAAGACTCTGCATGAAGATGCAAAGCACGGTGTTGAAAGAAATCTTGACCTTTATTTAGTAAATCAGAATGATTGGTTTCCAGATGTCTTTTTAATTTGGATGGAACCAAACTACCATTAGCTACAATCTTATGACAGTTAACACATTGCCCTTCTGGGGCCTGTTTATTCCCAACTTGAACAAAGCCAAAAAGGGAGAGGTAGCTAGGATCATATTTTCTTATTTCTAATCCATTTTGCTTTTGGCCACGAACCATGCTAGATCCAGATGGATGACATGGGCTCACAGGTCCTGGCTCCGATATTTCCTTTTCTCCAACAGTGGTAGCTGTTTGTAAATCAGTTGTTACTAAATCTTCAGCTAGTTCACCTGCTTTTCGTTTTAAAGATCCTGTTTTTAACCAAGTATCCATAATTCTACAGTAAAAGTAGGGCCTAACATGAATTACATTTTCATTACTGATAAAAACAGATCAAATAGAAACAAATGTAATGTCTTAGTAAAATAAACGAGACAAATTGTCATTGAATCGAATGCAATTTAGTCTCATTTCGATATTGGCAGTTTTTGTTTAAAAAATTAAATAAACGAGACAAATTGCCATTGAATCGAATGCAATTTAGTCTCATTTCGATATTGGCAGTTTTTGTTTAAAACAAATTAAATAAACGAGACAAATTGCCATTGAATCGAATGCAATTTAGTCTCATTTCAATATTGGAAATTTTTGTTTTACAAAATCAAATA